>CANUEZ040000173.1:657500-1302500 GCA_948099385.1 Fasciola hepatica
CATAAATTCGTCCACTCATTGTCGTAGCATCGATCATTTTTACAAGTCTACTTTTTCCAGCTTCCGAATTTGGAAGTTATCTGAAGTCCAAGTGAAAATCAATGGCTGTTAGCGTATGAATCCCAACGACGTCATCATAAGTGAGTCAACGCGGTTATGCAATTTCGGCCCATCCACACAGTACACAACCCAGTTGAGATTGTTGTTTTCATCATGGATGATGAAACAATTGGTCCCGTGTGGAAATATTTTGCAAGAAAAAAAGACAAATTGCTGCATAGGTGTGTGGATTTTACAGGATTCATCTCTTGCCCGTGAACTAAGCACGACGATGACTAACTGTGCAGTTTAAAAGTGAGAAAAAGATGAAATCTTGAATTATCATCACTACAATATTCACCATTTCATAATATCAGTGAAATGTACAAAGGTGAATTGAATGAAGGGGGAAATGGGGCTTTTCATACAGAGAACAGTGAATTACTATGGGGAACCCAGTGCCCAATCAACAAGAAATGGTAGCGATGACGCGGTACCGAGATCTAGATTGAAGAACCACATCAGTTCCCAATGATTCAGGTAGTAGTATAACGATCAGGACAATGAAAAAGTGCTGTCCACCACGAGAATTGACGGTTCTTGAGACGGGAGTACAACTGGGATTTCAATCTACTTGCTAAGAAATGATAAGAATCATTCTTATTTGTTTCATTAATAATAATAATAGTAATAATAATGACAGTAATAGAGATAGAAGAAGTCTAGTAGTGACAGTAATAGTGGCTGTTTTGTAGTAGTAGTAGTGGTAGTAGTAGTAGTAGTAGTGGTAGTAGTAGTAGTAGTAGTAGTAGTAGTAGTAGTAGTAGTAGTAGTAGTAGTAGTAGTAGTAGTAGGGTATCCAAAAAATTATCTAGACAGCTCTGCCGTAAATATGGGACTTGTTACCGTGAAGATGAAAAATTAACGACGATGCAAACCTCAGTTCTTATAGATCGCATGACCAGATGCGGGGACCGTGCAAGCTGTAGGATAAACGCGGAGAATTACAAAGGCGCCAAAAGACCACGTGATTTAAAGATTAGTACTCGATAGACAAACATTAACTGGAACAGATCACAACGTTCATATTTAAGTGAGAACTTGTGTAAATTACCTACCCAACATGAATGCTTCGCATTTTTAAAAATGTATTAAATAACAACTGGATCATTTTGTAGTAAACAAAGTGAAAACGGTAACACAAGCATCATCAGCATCATTATCATCAAGGACAACAGCAATAACAAAGATAACAACAATATATTTAATAACGGTAATAATAATAATAACAATAATAATAATAGTAACAGCAACAACACACGAATCCACTCTGAAGTTCAGCAACATTCTTCCCACGCACAATGTCCGTCCGAGGGCCTGGGTGCAGCTCTAAACATGATTGAGGCAGATCACGAAATGGGTATGTGTGGGAGGTGGGAGAAGAGGGGGATTATGTCCCATTGATGCCATAAAACAACTAACTGTCCCGTAGTGTTCGGTGATTAACTACATGGGAACTAAAGTGGTCTGGTTTTGCGTGTAACGTGAGAAATCGATAATAATAACAACAATAGTAATAATACCAATAAAACCGGGGTATCGATTTATAAATTTACTGGCTGAATGTCCTCACTCGTGTAGCACATATATTTGTAGTAAAATCCTTCTCTACTAGGTCAGAGAATGGTGCAGACAGTTGCGCCGTCATCCGGTGCTAATAACGTTCCTGGTGCGCTGACAGCCGTATTTAGTGAATGAACTCTACTCATTTAGTGAATTCCATTCCAACTCTTTGCCCAATTCGGAGAACAATGTCACAACTCATACTGATCTGAAGCTTCCAGTCAACTGAAATGAAATAGCCACCCAAACCCAGATACTTCGACGGTCACCTCAATCGAGTGTCACGACGAAAACCAGGATTGCTTGCGTAATTGAGTACAAAAGCAAAGAAGAAGCAAGAAACGACCTTAGAGTAAGCGTCAAACTCTATTCTGAACGTACGTGATCAAGATGGGTGCAAACAAGTGCAACCTAAATGAAACTTAGGTCATACGGGAATAAATCTAATGGGACGTAAGACCCAGTGAGCATCCAGGTCACTGTGTGTACAATGAGCGGATGTCCGGCGGTGTAGAGAAAGAATGATGATCTATGCATCGACGGTGACCGCATCAGGTGCCCAACAATCAGTTCAGTTCAGACCAGTTACAACAAGGACCACCGATCCTTTTGTCAGTTCTGATGACTTTCTCGCGTTAAAACTCAGTGGTTGAAGTCGAGTTTAGGGAGTGAGCAATTATTCATCACAGTAACTGGGAAAAGAATCCAGTTACCCCCACCCTCGAATGCAGCTGCCAGGTTCAGGCTAGAGCTCTTACGTTTTCTGGTTTGTGTACCCAGTAATATTTTGTTCGCCTTATTTTTTGTTTACTATCAAGTTGCCCGTCGGTGACTGATCTTTCCGGTTATTGTCGTAGCCATCATGGAATTTGCTTTTTTGATTAGTATTTTTTGACTCTTTCTTCTCCAGTGTTTCTTAAGTAAGAACTTCGTTCATAACAAGGAAATCGCTTTTATCTGTCATATCTAAAGCCTTCCAAATGACACATTTTATCTAAACCTTCGTTCATTCCTATACCCATAGACCAAAGGAACTCTGTACCAAATTCTATTTCACCATTGGATAGTCTGTTTCGCTTTCGGCACAGAATCAACGCACTTTTGTGAAAATTTCCTTCATTTCACTTGGACGTGAAGCTGACCTCTTTCACCGTACTTCGTGTTCGATCAGTTGACTGAGAAAATATCGTGACGTAATATGATCGCTCATTCTTAGACGTTCAATGTTCAGCCAGTTTCGCAAATCGCACAAACAAGCCACCTTCAATCCTCGGTTGTGCAGCCTCAGGAAAAGTTCACAAAAGGATCCCATACAGAGGAGGAGTTAGTCAATGTGTCGTATAAACAAGCGACTTCAGTACTCAAAGCATCCCGAAACAACTTAACAAAGGGGAAAGACTCCTCACTTCAAAATGACAAAAAGGTTTGAGAGCGTGAACTGTGGGAGTGGTCATTCGTGGAGTATAACAAGTACTCTGATGTGTAAAGATACATGACTCTACTGCTAGTGAGCAGCTTGACAAGCACACACACACACACACACACCCATACACACACACGTACAAACAAATATGAGCGAATATTATCGGGAATCGGTGATGAACTGTTTCACCTTGCAGAAACTCTCTTCCTTGAAGTAAGTAGTACATAGATGATTAGACGTAGTTTCTCGGACGCATCAGATTAGCTTATCGAGTCAATCACAACCACCATGATCGGTTGTCAATCTCAATGATCGAAGAAAAAGACAATTCGAGTACATCTTACTGGAGCGCTACACAAGTGTATGTTTGGTACAAAATAAAGTGATGCACAAATCGGAGGTTTATAAGCAGATCCGGGAGGGTTCATTGACGTGAGTTTTTCAGTGGAGCTGTTTTTATTCGCATTGGCATTCTCTTCCACGGGCATCTCCGACATGTTTGCCGAAGCTAAACGGAAAAGGGCACCAAGTGTCAAAATTCCCAAAGCATGCATTGGTCTTGTTTTTTCTCACAGTGGCCAGTCACCGATGATCTTGTTCCGATGGTTTTGGTGGTATCTAGAATACGTATCCGTACTTGCTTTGATTTGTATGCAGTACACAAATTAATCCGACATACTTAGTCACTCACTAACTATCTTTTCCTAAGTGACCAAACACTGGACTTGAGTTTGGTCCAGCTCACCGTGACTCATCCAATGCAGGTATTAATCACTCCTCCAGACGGGTGATAGCGGTGTCTGCTATGAAGGCAGTGGTGACGTACATTGTTCCCAACATGAACAAATATCGTCACCTTCGCTCCGCTGAGAGAGACCACAATGCCCATGCTCTTCGGGATGACGGTTCTGTAGCACGCTTTGTTCGAAGAGTGACCATGATCAGATACTTGTTTTGTCGCATAGTTTAAGGGAATTATTGAATCAGAACACTATGATCCCAGCCACCATCCAACAGATCCCAATCACAGGATGGTTTCATTCCGGTGGGGGGGGGGGCAAAATAACTACGAATGGATTTCGGGTCCGTGCGAGATTCTATAGAGAAGGATAAACTAGTTTGTGGAGTGGCACCTCTCAACTGAGGTTACATGGAAACGAGGAGTCTAAAAAAGAAGGATGTGTTTGGCTCAAGAGAAGGAACTCCACTCTCGTCGTCAATCGTTGTGATAGTCGATCAAACACGGAACAAAAGGCCACCTTAGACGGTTCAAGAAAGATTATGAATGGCATGAGTCCTCAGAAGAATCCGGTCCCGAAGGCTGGGTTCTCGTCAGCCCTTCGACTTGATAATTATAAAAGCAACAAAGTATTGCTAATCTGGACAGTGGATTAATGACAATAATGCACGAAAAAGTGAAAAAACCATCTGAATAATGCCTAAGATGACTGAAGAATATCGGCTCAGGAGATATTTGATAGGAGTTATATTTTTCACGTTAAAGCAGTGCGAAGTTAGCTACCTCGTAGCCGTGAAAACATCCACGCGTCTTATATTCGCTTTCAGGTTAGTGAAGACACAAGCTCTTGCACACGGTACAATTTGACGTCGGTACTTCATAGTGCTGATCAGAATGCAGATCAGAATGGCTTCATTTCACTAAAGCAGTGAACTTTGGAATCGAAACTGAGGACAGTAATGAGCTTGAGACTGTTGGCTGGTACAAACCGTTCGTGGTAAGTGCGCGTTCAAGATGATGCACGTGCGGAAGTGCATGCGTGCAGTATAGCAAACAGTATGGACTAACGGATCAATAAGCACATCGATCGTGACTGAAAGCAGTCAGAAGCCCGACCTACGGTAAGATCACATAACAGGGACAACTCGTGGTCTCTTCACTAAGGTGACGTGTTCTACGAGAAAAATTAGAATATTTCCTGAAGACAGACAGACTGATTATCCAACAATGTATTGAGTATAGGTCAAACAATGAGTTTCATAACTTCTCATCATTTAGGGTTCACCCTGTACAAAATAAAGATGGCCTGTATAAATATTAGATATTCTTTGCGGACAGCAAAGAAGGTTTGGTTTGATCCTGGTGATTACAACTGGCCTTAAGGATATTTTCAGATTACTTCAAGAATGATCTAAACCGAATCCTTCCCATTCTAATAGGTTTTATTGCTTCACTGCTCATTTGTGATCGATCAGCAAAAAGCTTTGTTTTGCCAACCAAAGTTGATCGAACTGATCGATGAATGGTAAGCTAAAGGCTGGCAACAGATAGTGGCACAGGTTTTGCGTTGTAAGAATACATCACTTGATATTCTTGGAGGACCATATTATGAAAACAGGTGATACGAGTGATGAATGAATTGCCTGCTGCAAAAAACCACTCCTACCGAAATGTGTAAAACATGTTAGGTCATCGGAGTACCAAAAAGTGAGTTAGTTAGTTTTCTCAGCAATCACTACTTCGTCCATTGTAAGACAGCTATACGGCCTCAGGTACGTAAGAAATTCGGCAGCTATTTTATTTGGACAAGCCCCCGGAAGAATATCCAACCTTCAGAATTTGCGTGCACCGGAAGAGTTATAAATTTACGTCGAGATCATTATGAGTCATGGATTCCACTTGGCAAACTGTGTTGAGATATCCACTGCGGAGCGTTTCCGTTCTCGAACTCTGTCAGTCAACACGTTAAGCAAAATTGAGCACGCTCTCTCAATACAACTCTCATCATGATATTTCTAAACCTTCAGTCCCATCGCTCACTGTTTATGTTGTTCTCGGTTTCTTACATTAAATTTACTACCAGTGAATAGACCAGTCTACAAAGGGGGGTACACGATCGATCTTCAATATGCCATATACAATGTTGGAAAGTTGAGCGGTTCCGTGCACACTGGATACTCAAGTGTGCAAAATGTTGCACCCCTAAGGCAAGGGGGAAAGTGCTACTTTTTAAAGAGCTGCTACATTTCAAAGTTGGAATGCTTTGTCACTGCTAACAAATCATAAGTAGTCATTTCTTTATGTTCCTGTCAACGAAGTCGAAAAATCGTATCTGGCTTACACTGTTGCCTATATTTTATATATTTTTTTCGCACATTTTCGGTTTGTTTTTCTGTGCTACATAACTGGTTAAATACAGTGCATTTTATAGGTACTGAAATTGAGATATAAGAATAAACGGCAAAGAATTTGGTAATTCCGTGTCCAAACAGTTTAAGTCAAGTCAAGAACGCGCTTCATTTGTCCGAAAAGAGCAAATTTTCAGTCATGGTGCTATCGATATCATGAGAGATTGTGTACGCTGATAATTGTCATGTCGGTTGCACGGGGTTTGTGATTTCGTCACGTCATCTTGCTTCGATGACCAGGGCAGATAGTCGACAACTGCGAATCGTTGCCAGAGTTTGGCGGCCCCATCATGTGAGTAGCAATGAGGTTCGACTTTGTGTTGACCGTAGATAATTGTACTCTAACTACGGTAACCTTGTTTGTACCGCCTTCGGGGGCCTCGAGCCGCTTTTTCTCAGGCCATAACATCATCAGTCTAATTATCAACTGAATAAGGCTGGAAGAAGCAACACGCGGGCCATTTTCTAACCTAGGACAGAGATACTGAGAGGCTAGCGTGACGCTGGCGGCAGCGGATCAATCCGGTTCAGTTCATCCAACCGCTAGTCTCGTACCTCTGGGCTCTGGTTTTGGTTGACAAGCCCCAAAATCCGGATTGGGGTCTGAGGGACATTTCAGTATATGGTTTGGAATAAAAAATTGGTGACAAGGTTGCATTACGGCGACCTCAGTAAATTCAACCGACTTTTTCAAACCAAAATATGAAATCATCAATAAATATCAGGAAGTATTTAGTGAGACTAGGTGACTGTCGGTACTCAAAAATAAATGTTATTGTTTTTTTAAACTACATTTTTACTACACCGGCTTGAATATGTCTAACTGTGCTTTTCAGCTTAGACGAAGAAATGAAGATGCGAGGCAAATCGGCCTGACTGTTCCGATAAAACTTCACCCTCGGTTTCTGAAACATGAGGAAGGAGCGGAACTACGGAAGTTCTGTACAGCCATACTTTTGAAGGAAGTGGGTGAAACTTGGGACGGATCAACGGATGCGATTGGCCAAGAGAGGGGTCACAATGCAGTGGGAGTGAAATGCTAGTACTGATCTTTTCGACCAATGCAGTGGACGCCGTCATGTGCCTATCACATAAGTCCGATATGAGGTCTCTGAGGACTGCGCCCGAAACATGACTGATGATGCACAGACCTCCACGAAGAGTGATATGGTCTTTTTCATCAGACTAGCGGAAATTACCGGGGGGAAAATAAAATTTAGGAGAAATATACACCGATGTACAAAGGAAGAAATAGCAGACTGTGAAGCACTGAACTATTGTGGTTTACGGGTTTGAAAAGACGGTCCACACAGTTTTTCAACAGTACTTTCTACATATAAAGATCAATGCAAGTTATCTTGTATTTCACAGGGTCTACATGTGCAAGAGGAGTAGAGTTTATATTGGTTCTGTCTTTCGTAGAGCACGATCATAAAGTGGAAAAAATAGATTCCTGACTTTTGGCATTCTTTAACAGAAGACCGCACTGCTCAGAAAAATGTTGGACATGTGGGAGATTTCAATCAAACTCATGTAAATCAGACTGCTGGAGAATAGACCGAACCAAAACAACGTCAGCGGTATACGTGAATAGACAAGTTGAAAGGAATTGCAGTTAAGTGGCTAAAGTATCGAGATTTGAAAATCCTAACAAGATTTCCTTACGTAGATCTGTGGGTTTCGCAAGATCGACTGAATTCGGTTGGTCTGTCTCTTTATGGAGAATAAGTGCAGGGATCTATAATCGGCAGTATGTTAAAATTTCGTTTGCCCGTCAAAACTGCCTAGGTAAACGACCTAAAATTTATGAAACCAATGCCTGGTATTACAACGAAAAACTCTCCACCTCCTACTGTAGATGTGGTACGATCTTGTGTACGGTCCCAATGAGATGAATCGCCAACCCACGATGCACTAACCTTGGAGCATAAATTTTATTTCTTTTTATTCGATTTTATGTCCAAGTTGAAATCTGAATTGAATGGCTTTTGGGAGATTGTTTTTGAATGAAACGTATGCTTATGAGCAAAAAAACCATCCAATACAGTTTAATGTTTTCCAGCATAATAACACGTTCCAGTTAGCTTGACGGAATAAATATTTATGCGTCCCGTATAAAGTTCACGCTCTGCTTTCGTTCATTGTAATCCCTAACCTCTGTTGTGTGAATTTCTGGTTGTTTTACCAGGGCGATTGTGAAGAGCATACGAGTATTCGTGACAAGCTAGTTTGATTCAAATTTTGATATGAAGTTAGAAGATGTCTGTCATAGACTGTACCAATGCACCAACAAGTTCTTGCGCTATGAGACAGACCAGTTTCATCAGTATGGGTGATTTAGGTGTGCAGTTTTTGTTTGCTCAAAACAACAGTAGCTTATTTTGGCCCACTTAGGTAACCTCTTTCCTAATCCTTGTACGCAAAGCTGAGGTCGCTCTCATGACCATCTTTCACATGAGTTCGCGACGAAAAGTGAAGTCCGTCAAGGTTGTCCCGTATTGTCCTTCCTTTTATAACCGAATATCTTCTTCAGATAGCCCTGCCCCCGTGTGGAAATAGCGATATCTTTCTGTGCTGAAGCAGTAAACTGTCTGACTTACAATAAGTCGACGATGTTGTTCATCGAGATGAAGATTCAGGTAAGTGGCAAACTTTTCGAGATACCCTAAACAACAGTGCAGCAACGTATGAAATGCGTTTACACCTTCCAAATTGTGAAATGCAACTGGAGTACTGGGTTGACCCTACAGCAAACCTTGTTCCGACAGAGGAAACTCTAACTGAAGTAGATAAGTTATGTGACCTATACGATTACATCTCACCAGGTGGTCAGAAGTGAGATGAAGTGTTATCGCATGAACAGAAGGCGCACTTGTCTTTGCCAACTTCTGTCATCTGTGGAACCCGTGTGATATCCTATTGCACATCAAAGGTTTAGTGTACACAGCGGCTGACAGACCTGTTCTTCTATACGGCTCAGAATCATTGCGATTACGGTTAGAAGGTAGGCAAAGACTGTCGTATTTGGGCATCAGTTTGTTCGATGTGTTGCTCGAATATGGCGGGAACATCGTATCAGAAATGATGAACTAAGGCGGAAGACAGTGGGAACCAATGGCCCGCCAGTGAAACAAGCACTGAGTCTATACAGATTAAGTTGGCTGCGCGTGTCCACTGATAGACTTCTCCGGCATACTCTGTTCTCCGGTAGGTAGTGTTTGGTCGAGGTGGCCAGTCCATGACATGGCAAAACGTAAGAAAACCTCATCTATTGAGATATTCAAGTAGGACGTGTTAAACTTCCGGTTTGGGGTCCACCGGACCTGCTCACCGGGTGGTTTTTTATTGCATGTTAGTGAAAGCAATTAAAAAACACCCCATGTCCTCAAAAGCCCACTGCGCTACTAGAGATAACCGGTTACCAGACCCTGAGACTTGTAGTAGATAACCCCTTAAGGTCCCAAGATCAGTGCTGGTAGCTAGTCGGAAGACAGTAGGAATTACTGTCTACTATGAAAATCACGGGTAATTGTGGCGATTCAAACCTCCGACCTCCGAGGTAATCAAACGCTCTAAACCACTTGACCTCCGCCGGTCACAGTCGTATTTGGAGTTTTCTTCGGATTCATGATTCCTGTTTATCTGTTTTCGGCTCTTTGAGCTTTTTTCTATTCATTTTGCTGTCCACTAGAAGCTGCTGCGAGGTGGCAGCCAAAACCAGAGCACAGAATTACGAGGCTGATGACTGAAAGAACTCAACTGAACTGTCTTAAAGTACTTATGGTGTCACGTGTCGGATTCATTTGAGTGAATTTTGCATTAGTGTTCAGTTGCAAAATTTCTGTGATACTGCTGCATTGTGTTTGTTGACTTTTGGCTCTAACTTTCATGTTATTCAATTGTTAGCCCAATGTCAATTAAAATCATTCCGCTTATTCTCGATAAAGAGACAGGCCAACTGAATTCTGTCAATCTTGCTTCTCATGGCTGTGATCGAGAACGGATGATTTCTGTTGTTCCACTGACGTGCTTGCAATGAACAACCCCCTCGTGATTGATAATCAATCCCGCTGGATTTCGTTATTGATCCTAGCTTGTGCATACGCAGTCAGACAGTCTGTTTTCAATCAACGTCAGATATTCAGGTGACTGCTGAACTCGTAGTCTGTGGTTTGTCTCAGTTGCCCACGCCCTCGTGCACTTCACGTGACCTGTTAACTCATGAATGGGTGACCCCTGAAGTGGTTAGTCTAATAGACGACTTGTCTTGACCAATCACGTGCGCGAACCGACCTCGCCAATCGAGGGCCATTGTAGGAATGGGTTCCTATGGTGGTTCAGTCAGACTGGTTCGAGCGAAATTGGGAACACTACAGATTTCGAGTTTTTGTGGGGCTTCTTTTCAAGGTTGAAGACTAGTTTGGGAATGGGTTCATAAAATTTTGGGAACATTTGGCAAGGGGCTACTTGCTGAGGGTGCCAAGTTTGACAGGCTTGGGTGAATTCCGGACAAGCACCTGTCAATTTTGGAAGGATAGTGTCAATTTTGTTTGCCGAAATGCACAGAAACGATCGGATGAAAGTTAGATGTACTGACAAAACACAGCCAAATGCAAACAAGCATACGATCATACGCACACATATTCAAGAGCGCGCGCAAACAAAAGTACATCAACACACACTCAGATGTAAGATGAACGCCCAAATCACGGAGTATTCCTTCATTCAGAAGTGACAAGACAATCTATGTTGTTTTTGTTGGAAATTAGGAACGGGGATTCAAATGGCTGACAGGTTAAGCATACATTTCCGAATGAAAACTGTCAGTAAGTTCAATAGTTCACCTGTTGATATCAAACGTAGAGTAATAAACTAACTGGACCGTTAGAAACATCGGAGAGGATGAGTAATGCAAGTCGCTTCAGCAAACACATGCAAGTGATAATGTTTTTGCATTTTTACAGTGAAAATAAAAGCTATTTGTTTGGAAAAACGTGTTCGGTTCAAACCGCGTAATTTCTTGTGTATCACCGAAGTTCACTGAAGTTGTTGTTCAATCATAGGTGAGCATAACTGATTAGTACGTGAGATTTCGGGCGATATTAGAACTTCTCCAGTGGTGGTTATCACAGAAGATACACCTAGTCAACTTCGATAGAACCTAACAACCCACTTTCCCTTTGCTGTTATGAATTACGTAGATGTAAGTATTACTGGTGCTATTCTTACGAGATTCCGTCGATTAATACTAAAGCTAGCAAGCAGGTACGCCTAGGAGTCGATCTCGGTTTGCGATTCTAGCGCAAAAGGTTTTGTGAATAATACGTACACCGAATTCAGGGAGAACCACTGAGATCCCGTCGGACTGGTTTGATCACAGTGGAATTCAAATTCCTAATCGGATACCATTGTGTCGTGTCCTGCCTTCTTGAATAACTCAACATGCAGTGATGATGATTCTCAGTGAGCCCATTGGAAACTGAAAACTATGCTCTGCTTCTCAGGCTTTGTAATGCCGATAGCAAAGTAGATAAAGAACGGAGGAAGCGTTTCATAAAAATTAAATTTTATCACACAGGTGAATGAACAATCGTCTGAGCAGTTGACCAGAAGTTGTATCGAGTTGACAATTCTTCTTGAGTAAGTCTTCAAAAGTCCTTTGACAGTCCTTGAAGTACTTGAGTCAACCCGGAATATAATATGTGCACTTGTAGTGAGCAGGCTGTTGGTAGCCATATTGGTGTTCGACTGATGTAAGTGTCGGATCCTGTTCGTGCACTTTTTGGACCTTTGTGTTCATGGAGTTTTCTTTCATTTGTGTTTTTCAGATCGAAAACAAGCAACCCCTGCGGCGGAACACCGATCCTTGCATATTGCACACCGAAACTGCTGGCATCCGGAAATACGAGCGCACAGAACAGAGGAAACCTGAATAGGGAATAGGTATAGTGTTCGCTTTCATTCATAATAAAAGCTATAAGTATCATTAATAGAAGGCAATGTACTAGCCAATTACGAAGCGATGCTGTTGTGTTCGCTTGGTCATCCTACCCGATTTCCAATACATCTGGATGATTGAACCGTCGACGGACACTCATCTTTGTAAGACGTGCAGTTCCAAAGCTTCATTTCAGGTGTATGTTCTATACAGTTCGCCTGGAAGCTTGAGTTTGACCGGTTGTGTAAGAACTGTATCTGTCCGGACAGTCGTACGTAATGGAACGGCTCGTACCCGGACTACTAGCACTAGGAAAAAAGACGGGAATAGCTAGAATGTACTCTGTCAGTTTTTGGTTGATACAAACTCATTTATATGTAAAAGGTGTGCTCTTATTGGTAGATAACATACCTGCCAATCACAAGGCGATTCCGATATAACTTCACGATCTGAATATCAAGGTCCGGCTTCCACTGATTGGTTGGATACTGGAGGCTATGCTATGGCGTACCGGAGAGTGTGTGGAGGCTGTAACGGTTATTCCGACTGTGAGAAACGCGTAACCAATTCAAAACGAATCCCAAAACCAGAACAAGATTGATTCGCTGATTCTACGGTACTGGATTAACGAATTATACGCATATAAATATGTACAAACCTCAACTGTACGGCCACAACGTCTAACAACGAGGACCAGAGTTCAACAAAGGCCAATGTCAGGTACCATCGTCACGGCAGTCCAAGTTCGAATCAAAAAATATGCCACTTCACGTGAGCAAAATATAAACAAATGTTCAAGTGTATTGATTGATGCATGCTGTACTTGTTCGAGGGTCAATAAGATAAAGAGCATAGTCTCAACAATACAAGTATATGACAATGGCTAGGGAGGATTTCCACACATGTACTTTACACCGCCCACCAAATCCTCCCATGAAAAGGTCAACATCCAAGGAGTAAAATAGGGGTCCTGATTCACCCTAACGTACCTAGGCCCTAAGTCAGTGCATACGCAGGTCGCCATGTGCTTCGTCTATCGTTGGCCAGTCGCAGACACGCTTACAGGTTTTTGAGGTTATGCCCCATCTCTCGATGTCTAAGAGTTTCTTCCGAGAGTGATACGACATTATCTGTATACGAAAAAAGGGCTTCGATGTGATCGGGATGCATAGACAGATTACGGAATGTAGAGGAAAAAGACTTCCCGAATAAGAGTAAAGTACGTGGTAAAATGAAGACCAAGAATTCTCGATGAAGAAGCGAGATGTTTACAGTGTACTCGAACATAAGGGGGCTCAACGAGTGGTGTTATCAATGTAGAAGTATGTTTGGCTCATAACTTATATCCACTTGAACACAGGTTGGATAATACAAATAAGAGGTCCCGGAAATAGAGATGTTTCTACAAACGGTCAACAAGTGCTTGTTCAAGAGTTTCCGCTACTTCACAAACAATGCCGTGTTGTATGATAAACTAAGGCGGCGACAACTAACTCCATTGTAAACCGTGAACACCGTATGAAATTAGACACAAATATACTTCAAGGACTGTGTGAAGGGTTGAGACCTACAGGAGAATGTATGACGGATAAGTAAATAAATTCAGCTTCAGTTGGTATCAGTAGGCTTGGTTTTAGCTTGGTCTGTAGTGTTGACTTCGCCCTCACCATTGTCACCTTCAAGCAAACATATCTTATGGATATCTCGCAATACGTCTCCTTTGTTCGTTCTCACCACCACCGTGCGCACGAGGCCGTCGATTTCGGTACGGCAGTCCTTGATCACTCCAATCGGCCATTCGTCTTTATGTAAGTGGCTCTCCACGAGGATGACCACATCACCACGTCTGGACGATCTCTCTTTGGAGATCCACTTTTGCCGAAGCTGCAGGGTCGGTAGGTACTCCCTCGTCCAACGTTTCCAGAAAGCCTATGCCAAGTGGTTCACTTGTTTCCATCCTGTGATATACGTTCCACGTTGGGTTTTCGGTGTGATTACTCCCACGTTTGACCGCAGTAATAACAGGTCGTTGGGGGTGAGAGCTGGTTTGCCCTCCGGGTCTGGGACGATCGGCACCAGGGGCCTGTTGTTCAGTATACGTTCTACTTCTGTTAGTAAAGTAGTCAGCGTCTCGTCATCGAGGTTTTGTTGTGAGGTCAGGGCTGTGAGTATTTTCTTAGTCGGTCATATCAGCCTTTCCCAAACGCCACCGCGATGACTGGCATAAGGTGGGTTGAGGTGCCATTCTATCCCCTTTGTTACGGCCTGGTTTTGTACTTCGGAGTGGTCCAGGCGGTTCTACCATTTCTTTAACTCCTTATGAGCTCCAATGAAGTTCGAGCCATTGTCTGAGTATACTTTCTTGGGGACTCCTCGTCTCGCGATGAACCTTTAAAAGGCAATTAGAAATGAATCGATGGTCATATTATGCACCACTTCGAGATGGACTGTTCTGGATTGTAAACATGTTATCAGGCAGCCATATCTCTTTCGCGTGCTCCTCTGCTGTCGTACAAGTAGCGGGCCAAAGTAATCGACGCCAATTTTCACGAACGGACACCATCCCGGTTGAACTCTCACGGCTGGAAGGGGGGCCATCATTTGTTGGCCTGCTACCGCTCTCCGGCGACGACAAGTGATGCAGTTGCCTATGACTCGCTTGACCGTCGCTGGTCCCTTCGTTACCCAAAATCGTCGACGTATATTGTTCAATAAGTGATTCAAACCTGCGTGTCCCTCTTCTCGATGTACATGGTCTATCACGCATCTCGTTATGTAGTTGACACCAGGGTCTATTATGGGGTGTTTTGTTTCGTACTCTAGAGTTGGATTCGTCAGCCACCCTCCAACTCTCAGTATAGGGTTTAATTTTCGGATACTGCTGTACAACAGCCTGCTTCCTTTGGTGTTACAATCTATCCTGGCTAGCTCGCGGGCCTCGAACGGGAAAGCGTCTAGTTGTAGTAGGCGCAGAACGTCGAGTTCGGCTTGGTTCAACTCGCCCGGTAGTATTGTCCCCACATTTAACGTGTTCTGTGGTCGTGTGCCTTTGAAAATCACTAAGAGTACTTTGTATCGCGTCCACCAGACCACAGCTCTTAACATTTTTATCCAGTTGGGAAATTGGCATGGTTTTTCTATTAGGCTTACGCTTCTCGTGAAGTTTGTAGCTAGTATCAGTCTTTTGGTTTCGACATCGCCATCCTCAGGCTTAGGTATTAGTAGCGTTGGCCACATCTCTTTAGCTGCAGTTAGGAAGTGCGGTCCCATTGTCCACATCCGCAACCTCTCTAGTGGTTTCAGGCCCCTTGAGCAGAAGTCGGCCGGGTTACTGGCGAACTGTACATAGTGCCATTGATCGGTTTTAGTCGACTCGTGGATTATAGTGAGTCTGTTAGCCACGAAAGTGTTAAAACGAGTGGTAGTGTTGTTTATGTAATGAAGTACCGTGGCTGAGTCCGTCCAAAACTTTGTTTCCCACTTTATCCCATCGAAGCATCTCTTAATCAGCGTCGTTGCTTTCACGGCCAGTACTGCTGCCGTCAGTTCCAGCCTCGGAATGGACACCGTCTTCAGTGGGGCCACTCTCGCCTTTGCGAATACTATCTGACTGTGCCGCCCACCATTTCCGTTTACCCAGTAGCCGTAAGCCACTATCCCGTAGCCTATTTCTGATGCATCAGAAAATAAGTGAAATTGGGCTTCGTTTGTGCACTTGATTCTTGTTAAGTATCTTTGTATTTGTATCTCACCAAGTTGCTCCAGGCTGTGCAGCCAGTCGCGCCATCGCTTATCGTCGTCATCCTGGAGAGGTTCGTCCCAACCTGTCTCTCTCTGGCACAGCGATTGCAGCAAGCACTTTCCCGGTACCAACCATGGCGAAACGAAACCTAGGGGATCATAGAGGCTTGAGACTGATGATAGGATTCCTATCCGTGTGACTGGTCGTTTTGGGTAGGTCTAGAGTGAAAATGAATTCGTCACCTCCGGGTTTCCATTGAAAACCAAGAGTGCGCTCCGTTTGTGCAGAGGATCCCAAAAGCTCTCTCGTACACTCCATTTTCTCAAACTTCGGTATAACATTGAGCACCTCTTGGCTGTTTGAAGTCCATTTAGTGAGGTTGAGTCCTCCGGCATTTAGAGTGGCGATCATTTCGGTCGTATATAGAATAGCAGTATTTGGGTCGTCAAAGGAACACAGAAAATCGTCCACGTAGAAATGGTCCACTGCTGCCCTAACAGATTGCTGGTGCCGCCGAAACGCCTGAGGGTTTCCCGGAAGGCAAAATTAGCACAGAAGAGGGATGATATCGTCCCAAAGGGATGCACGGTCAGCCTGTACTCGTCCGGTGTACGATTTGCGTAGTTTTCAGGCCACCAGAGAAGACGAAAGGCGTCCCTATCTTCAACGGGCATCTTCACTTGTAGAAACAGTTCACGTATGTCCGCAGAGACGGCCACTTTTCCTTGCCGAAAACGACACAACCTCGACTAGTGGTGTTGTCCAATCTGGGCCCCGTAGTATATGGTCGTTGAGTGACACACCCTGACATTTCGCGGCACAGCCGAAAACCACCCTGACCTTCCCCAGTTTCTTTGGGTTCACGACCGGGTGATGGGGTAGGTACCACCTCAAATTTGCGATGATTATCGCTGTATCCACTCTTTCTATATAACCCAAGTCTATGTTATGTTGCGTGGCTCGCGTGTATTCTATCCTTAATGGTGGTTCTCGAATTAGCCTGGTTTTGAGGAAGCGTAATCTTTTCAGAGCCGTTTCTCGGCTGTTTGGCATAGGTTTCATGTTGGGTCTCCACGGGACAGGAACCTCGAAACGATCCATAACATACTTGGGGCTCTCGGCTACCGCTTTCAAAGTCGACCTATCTTCTCGTGATGGGGCATCTCTATCAGTGGCAAGGTCGGCAAATTCGGTGTTATACAGCTGTTGGAATGCCTGTTCAATGTTCACTGTTTTCACCGAAGTGCAGTTGATTTGGATTTGTTTGCCTCACCTTCCATCTGTATTACCATATAAAGTCCAGCCGAATATAGTGCGTACTGCATAGGGTGCTTTGCGGCTTCCTATTCTTTGATCCAGGACCCAATGCGCTTCCGGTTCATCACAACCGATTAGCAGATCAATTTCGTTATTCTGCCATTCCTCGATCGTGACCCCGTCGAGATGCGGCCATTGAGTCAGAATCGATTACACGGAGTGAGGTGCTCTCATCGGCAGGTCCTTTATGGTGAATGCATCTAGAGTTTCTGCTCTATTGTTGTTGACCAAGGAAATGAGTTGTAGGTGCAGTTTGGTAGATTGGATGACCTGGGTGCCACTCACTGTGCTCACCGCTAATGAAGATTAATTCCCTCTGGTCCCGTATCTCTCTGCAAACTTCTTTCTTACTAGCGTGGTATCCAAGTCACTATCTACGAAGCCCAACGCTATTATCACCCCAACTGGGTTTTCTACGCCGACAGCTATTACTCCCAGACGAATGGGCTTGTTAGTGGGGCGAGACACTGAGCGGACCACACTTGGCTTCGGGGTTTCTTTGGCATTCAAAGTCGAGCATTTGTGTAGTAGGTAATGGCGCTTCCCATGGCATTCATCCCCACTACAACTGGGTTTCGTTCGGCACATCGCTGCTCGATGTGAATCGTTGAGACAGACGAAGCACGCGCCCAGTCTCTTAGCCATTTCCCATCGTTCGTCGACGTCTACGTTGCGGAAGCGAGGGCATTACGCTAAGCGATGAGGCCCCCCACAAACTTTACACGCAGGCAAGTTTTCACCTTCGCGAGATAATGCGTGTGTGTTTGCCCATGGTTGGCCTCTACTTGGTTCTCTGGTCCAGCTTTGCGTCGTCGTAATCCTAGGTAGCTTCCTCGTCTCGCGCACAAGTTGACCAAAACGACCTTTTTCTATTCGGGCAAGACGGTCTGTAAACTGCGTCAGGTCTTCAAACGTAGTTTCTCGCCCAAATCTACTGATCCATTCGGCTTCCTCGGCCCATCTACTCTGTAGTTCTGTGAGTGCACTGCACACTATGGTCTCCAATGTGTGCAGTGCGTTCGGGTCCGATCGGTAATCTTTGTGATTCAATGCGATGCTGCAGTTCTGCATTTTTATCACCAGGCTGGCTAGAGAGCCCGACTCGCCTTTGGAGCGTTTTGCCTCTGATAGTACACCATCGATCAAATTCCGGGAGACTTTAAATGGTTGCCCAAATAGGTTTATCAGAATTTCACGTGCCCTAGTGTAACCTTCGTCGGGATCCAGCATCGAGCACCCGTCGATTGCTTCCCTGGCCCTTCCACGACAGTAATGTAGCAGATACAAGAATCTCTGTCCTGGATCGGATATTCTCCTTTCCGTAAAGTTCTCGTACTGTTTAACAAAATTACAGTACTTTTCTGCGCTCCCGTCGAATGGGGACAATTCCACTCTTGGTAAGCCAATAGCGTGAGTTACACCGGTACAAGTCGACTTCAATCGTTCCACGGAACCGCTAGGCTGAATGGCCATATGCTCCGTGGTCTCCAAAGTCACCTCTCGCTCCCGTCTCCGGAGTTGATCTTTCCTGGCAGATTCCGCCTCTTCCCTAGCCTGTCTAAGCTGAGTTTCTAATTCAGTTATTCTCAATCGATAGATATCATCACTTTTAAATTCTATACCACTAGCAGAAGTACATGAAATGGTGCTGACAGGACTAATAGACCTAGCAATGTCTAAGGAATCAGTATCACCCAAGAATACCCCAGGGACTTGCCGGGTTACTTCCTGTCCAGCTTCGGTTTTTCTTTGTCCTCTTCTTGGCATTTCTGATTGATTTCCTCTTGGTGATTCCAAGTTGAGTACTGTAACGATTATTCCGACTGTGAGCAACGCGTAACCAATTCAAAACGAATCCCAAAACCAGAACAAGATTGATTCGCTGATTCTACGGTACTGGATTAACGAATTATACGCATATAAATATGTACAAACCTCAACTGTACGGCCACAACGTCTAACAACGAGGACCAGAGTTCAACAAAGGCCAATGTCAGGTACCATCGTCACGGCAGTCCAAGTTCGAATCAAAAAATATGCCACTTCACGTGAGCAAAATATAAACAAATGTTCAAGTGTATTGATTGATGCATGCTGTACTTGTTCGAGGGTCAATAAGATAAAGAGCATAGTCTCAACAATACAAGTATATGACAACGGCTAGGGAGGATTTCTACGCATGTACGTTACAGAGGCATTGGAACCACTGTATGATGTTTGTTCGGCTGCGTGCGTTGAAATATGATTTATTTCTGTTAACTTCGACTTCGATGCACTCGATTTCCACTTATCACTGGCATTTGGCTGTACCCGCTCGGTTTTTCCTGCGGTTCATCTTTCCATGCATTGGTATTATTGGTACTAATTCAGTACCGCGACGTATGCAATAAACCTACTGAATCTGTTTGCCTACTCCTGTCTTCTTTGTTCAATCAACGGATGAGATTTCATTGGCTATTCTCTTGAAGACCAACAAGAAGACGCTTTCAGTGGTCGTTAGCCGTACATATTCTGTGGATCAATGGCGCAGCGCACTATTCACAGCGACATTTGAATTACCTCATTTTTCAACCAAGCTCGTGAATGACTTGACTGGCTGTCATTGATTGGATAATAACGCAAAAGCTCTATGGACTGTTGATGGTGCACATACTCGACGAGCCTAAGAATAATGAAATCTAGCTTATCGTATGCGTTCTTTGTAGTTTCATCTTGAAGTCTGTTACTTAGTCTGAGGGATCACAATCGTCTAGGATGGCTAAAATACAGCAGAACTGTTCAAATAGTGTTCGAGTTCAAGATGCACTTTGGGATAGCGGGATTTCGTCTTCTTGATATCTGGCTACTAGTGACTTTCTACAACTGAATAAACTGAAACTGTTCAGTTCAAGCTGCGAAACTCGTATCGGGTTAGTATTCTGATACGAAATTGCATTTGTTAATCAATGTGTTTAAAGCTTGGTATCGAACAGCTAACGAGTCGATCAAAATTACTATCGATCATTTGTGTCATTTTCAATCAAGATGGTCAAAAATCTTCACTCTGGCTTCTGACTACGAACGGAGACTGTTTTTCATCTTAGGTACTATTTGTATTTGATCAGAATTTTGTGCAGACAGACATCTGCATTTCAGTCAAAAATGATTTACGCTTAGCTACTCATCGAATCAAAGGGATGACAAAAGAACGGTTAGATATCAAAATTACCAAGATATTTGGTTGGTATTCGAGCCTGGTTTGTGAGGATTTGGGGCCAGATAAGGAACAGTAGAGTTCTGTGTATATAAATGATGCGAGGAGGTAAAGATCGGAAAGAGGAAATGGTCGAATCCAGAGAGAGAGAGAGTTACACTTGGATAGATTTTTCTTTGTTTACGGGGTAAGTGGAGTGTGAAATGATTTTGTGAACGAACCTGTTCACCAGCGGCCACTTGTATTTTGCACAATGTAGCCGATAGTCCGGTTAACTGCATGAAAAATACCAGACTGGTAATAAATAGATCTGAAGGAAGAATTTAAAAAAAAAATTTCTGTAGGGGAACAGTGGAGGAGAACGAGAAAAGAAAGGAAAAACAGAGAGGAAAATAGCACTCTGTTCAACATAAAATTCCCAAGCTTTCGGATTTGGTAAGATAGCCGAATTAGTTTCTTCACGTAGCATGAAGTGTGTGTTGACCACAGGAAATGCTTGTTGTTTTATCCGTATAATTCTTCTGCGTCGTTGGCGAGTGATCCCGAGGGTTTATTTCAGTATTGTTATGTGCTTTTTGAACACGGACACGATGATTCTCGTGTTCGTGTGTGTTCGATGTCAAGATCTTCTGTTTTCGATAAAACAATAAACCACAAATGACAAACTTAGTTCTGTGGATTTCGTTCAGTGTGTTACTTTTGAAAAAACTTGGAACTCATCTACTTTCGTATCAGAGGTGATCACATTTTACGAGCTTCTTTCTTATCATATATCGTACTCGTACCATTTCGTCTGCGAAACCAGTAGTAAGTAGTATTTTGCTGCCGCTGAAGCCTCTCCTACACGATGGAGTTGATTTTCTCTCGAGAAACTGAGTTTTCGGCTTGGAATATGCCGATGATGTCGCCTTGATGAGTGATAATGCATAGGCAATAAAACATGCTTGGCGATTGATGTATCCAGCGAAGAGATGCACTTTGCATCTTCCAAGTGTGAAGTGCTTTTGCAAGATTGGCATGAGCCTGTGCCTGCACTCATACGTTTTGGTGATCAGCTTGAAACAGGTGACAACTTTAAGTTCCTTGGGAGCATGATAACAGCTGGGGGTGGTGTTGAGGAGCAGATCAGTTTACGAATAGCGAGAGCTAGAGCAACTTTCGCAAACCTGCAACACTTGTGTCTTCTCCTTGACATACGGCTCTCTTATAAGGGACGAGTGTGCGTCGCCACGGTTCGTAGTGTTTCACTCTACGGTTGTGAGACCTGGCCACTTCGTGCTGAGGAAGCTCGGTATCTTTCCGTGTTCGACAACCGACGCCTCCGAAGCATTGCTTGTGTCTGGTGGGAATACGGAGTGAGTAATGACGAGGTGAGTCGTCGTGTGTTAGGCACCGGTAGCTACCCTCTTAACGAAGTGATCCCCCTACACTGCCTCCGATGGTTCGGTGATGTTTTGGATATGGTTGCCCGTCGTCTACCTTTCGTACTCTATTCGCACTTGCTGGACCTGGCTGGAGGAAATGACGCTGTGGTCAGCCCATGACTTAACGCAAAGATATGACGAAGCTAGCACCAGCGTTGGCTTCGGTCTGTACTTCCCGCCTCTCTGGATGGGACCCAGAAGACGAGCATTGCCACTGGTTAGAAACGTTGAGGGACACGGTTCAGAATAGAAGTCAGTGGCGCGAATGCTGGGCGGTCAGTGTGTCGAACACTCATGTCCCGTAATCACATAACAGTCATTCTGACAAAGAAATGGCAAAAAAACATCGATAAGTTTACGGTGAAAGGCAAGAAAGGTCAGCTTTCTTCTCTCTTTCTCACTAATTGTTGGTTTTATTGTATTCTACTCCCCTTTCCCTATTTTTTAACTGTCGTTTTTGCGTGAGCAACAACAGGAGAGTAGTAAAGAAGAACACTGGTAGACGGGAAGGGAAATAGTACTCGGTTTAACATTAAACTACCCAAGATTTCGACATTAGTAAGATAGTCGGAGCAATTTCTTCACAGTGTAAAATGTGAGCTGACCACCTAAGATTTTACATTAATGATGATTCCTAAGTATTTGACAGAATCCACTCTAGCTAGGCAACGTATCTCATACGCTGACCCCGGCCAACTGGGTGTAGCACACCCGTATGTAGGGAAAAATTGTTTACGGTGATTCTTGGAAGTGACCTCAATGTGCGACCGACCATTATTTCACTCATATACAGCTTGCATAATCAATGGTTGGAACAGTTAAACGGAACAAGACATTCCTACCCAAGGAGTAACAACAGAAGAAGGTTCTGCAATTCAATGGATCGGTGTTTTTGTTCAGGCCAGAAACGACGGTTGTTAACTGCCGGAGCAAGAGACAGAACAGTGTGTTCCTCCGGGGCACAATGCGCAATCGCCGAGATATAGGAAGAGAAATAGAAAGAAAGAAACCAGAGAATTTGCTTTATTACAACAAGACCAAAAAAGGCGTAGACGCCACGGACCAAAAGGAAAAGGCATTCTCTGTCTTCAGTCTTTGGTGGGGTTTTTCGGCATTGTTGATTTAGCATCCACTGCAGCAGTTGTGTTTAGATATAAATATTCCACCAACACACTGTCTTATGAAGACAACAGACAGCCTTTCAGTATTGACATAGTACATTGTCTCGGTCTCCCTGAAATACAGAGGAGATTTATTTCGACGCGTCAAGATACTGTGAGGCAGAACGTCATCAGTGTTTTGAAATCACTGCAAACACTTCAAGCAGGTATCCGAACCACTTCAACTTCTGCTCCTTCAAAGGGAACAAGGACAAACTGATGTGGCTGCCAATTTTGTTCCAAAGCAGATGAGATACGCTTTGGACCCCCGGCGAAAACAGACAGAAAAAAAATCCTAAAGCAGCAAGAGTAGTGAACATATTAGCAAATAACATTCCGTTCTATTACGTAAAAACAATATGCCCCCTCTGAGCCAATTTTTCACGTGAATACGTGACTGTTCTGCGTTTAATGATTTTTTCCGTCAACTTTAATCAATGTTATTATTGTTGGTGCCCAAATGCTTTCAGCGTATTCATTCATTGTTCTTAATAAGTGTCTACTTCAAAATCTATTTCGTGGATCACACCAACTCAATTAACCAACTAAAATTTTAGCAAGAAAAGTTTAGAAGCCAGTTTACAGTTATTTTTTGTATTAAGTTATACACGATTGTGTTACACTCAATTGCCAGAGGCTATAGAAGAAAGTTTAGCTTCCTCTTCACTCCCAAAAATAGGTCACTTTTGCATACTTTATAAAATGGCGCCATCCAAGGTGTTCAACCCAACCACTTTGAGGATGAGATCGAGCACGATAAATGTTATTGAAAGGCCAATCGAGATATCAGCAATTGTACGAAAAATCCCACAGAACACATAGGGAGCAAAACAGCGTGGTGAACAAGCTCGTTTTCAGTTATTCGTACTCATACCAATACATAACATTAAATATGACTCAAACCAACAAAGGGGAGTGATCATCCAAAACTGTCTGTGCACGTGTGTGTGTGCATGCATGTGAAATTGATCAAATTGAAGAATGTTCGAATGATTGCACACGTGTTCGGGAACAAGAAGTGGGCCATGGAAGTTTAAGTGCTTGCACAAATTGTTTCTGGGCCCACAGGGGAGGATTGTAGAGTCGAATACTCACGGCTTCGGCTGTGGCCAAGAGGCGACACTTGACAGGTCTTGACTGCTTGCCCCGGACTTTGTAAATGGTGCGAAAAGCGTTTATCACCTCTACGGGATGGTTTGACTCAACAACCAAGCCTGGTCGTGTTCACGAACACGTTCGGATAAGCGCCTGGTCTTGCGGCTAACGCACACGGTTCCACAGAAACAGGTGAATGAATATACACAAAAAGATGCTGCAGAATCTGGTACTCTATCCTCCAGTCGAAAACAAACGATCGGTTTAGACTCGAACATAATTTGTATTTGTGCAGCATAGAATGTTCTACTGACTGCTCCTGTGAATAATCCTTTCGTCGAAGGTCTATTTTCACGATATTGATAACACGCGTTCACAAGTGTGGATTTGAGCTTCTCTAACTCCCGAGAGGAGGACGGAACGAGACCGGATAGTTGATCAAATAGGCACTCAAATTCATTCTTCATATCCGCTTGGTTAGTTTTACTGGTTGGACAGCAAAATTTTGGCTCTAGCGACATCACCTCAAGTAATGTCTTATCCAGACTTACTGACGATAAGTTATGGACAATTCTTTTCAGATCTGAAGGGAACTCACCAGCAGGTTTGCTCGGGTTGACGCGTTTCCGTAGCTCGGCACACACCCGCTCGACTTGCCTGTCAACTCTGGACTGTCTTTTCTTCTGGGGTCAGTTCGTCCACAACTTGACACGAATTCACAAAGTGACGCTCCATTTCTGACGCGCTACTTGATATGATATCACTCTCGTTTAGCGCTTGGCGAGGTAAAGACAAAGTGGTGATGTTAATCCGATTTCTCCTCAGAATAATTTGATATTGTTTGAGATAATCACTCCCCTTCTTTGGTTTGAGTCATGTTTAATGTTATGTATTGGTATGAGTACGAATATCAGCAATTATAGTAGATCTTCGGGTGCAATACATCCAGTTGCCCGGAAAAGAATTACATAAATGTGCCAGGAAACTGGATGAGGAGTCAATAATGCAGGTGGAAAATAAATAGGGGATAGGGACATCTCGCTGAAGCAATTCTGAATTATTCACCAAAGGTTGGGATGTTGTAAAACCTAGTCCTGTGCACTGAGTTCTTTCGATGAAGTAATCAGGCGAGCATGCCAATAAAGGAGTGTGACCGCCCAAAGCTTCCAGTATACGAAGGAGGAGAGACTTCTGAGTAGAATCAAGAGCGGATGAGTAGTCTAGAAAAGCACATTACAAAGATTCCGCTGATCTATTCAAGGATCTGGTTATACGGTGGACCAAGGAAGCGATAGCATCCACACAGGACCTGTTCGGTTTATAGGTAAGTTTTAAGACTTCGTCGGGAGAGTTTATGGAAGAATTCAAATGCTTAGGAATGGCTCGCTCTGTAAGTTTAAGATCAAATGAAGTTAGAACAACGGGGAAGAAAGCTTTTACCTATGATACCAGAATTACAGGCTTTTGGTATGGGAACAATAGTGACTGGTCTCCATTAATGGAGAATAGATAGCGAGCACAATGATTTGTTTAAGAGAGAAGTAAATATATCTGTCAGAGAAACGGAACCGTGTATCAAAAGTGATGACTCTAGGTCATCAGGACCAATACCTGAGGTTAATTTAGAGGTTCTCAGAAACTTAAACACTTCTGTGGAGAACGAGGTTTGTGCACATCATCTTCTGGAGTGAATGCCATTGGAGAGTCATTCGCTGGGTGGATGAATGTACTGTTGAAACTGTCAACGTCCGCAGCAAATTTCACTTGTTCCATTTTCCTTCCACAAAGCAGCCGAAAGCCTTGCCATAGTTGGTTGCCGTTGTGGCCACATGGAAGTTGACTAGAATACAGTGAGTCAATGCATTTGATTTCTTTCTTTATTGAAAGAGAAATGTGTTTTATCCTCGAATTATACCGGGCTTTGTAGAAATAATCCTCCAGTCTTCTCATGGATTTCAACATGGGATTGGTGGCACTACCATTAATGAGGGGAAAGGTTTCTGAGGGGCTGCAAATATCGAAAATTTAATTGACCGTCTCTACGACAAGTGTGACGTTTCTACTTAGTGACTATTCGAATGAAAACCAGGAAGATGCATGTGGAACAGACTTTCCTAGGAGAAGAGTATTGCCACTTGAGAAATTTCGGAGACGGATTTTGATTTGGCTGTTTGCCTGAAAGAGTGGAAAACAGACCGGGAGTATAGCTTGAGCCAATGCGAGCAAATTTCCTCATTTCGATGAAATGGTGATTAAAACAGCAAATTATATACGCGCAAGTCCTTACACCTCATTGCTAAGTACATGCGTTCGTCGATGGCAACAATATTCGACGGAAATGTTGATGTAAAGTTGCGCCGTCCAGTGGTTAAGTGACTCGCAGAATACGAACCCGGAACCCAACGTCAATTAGGATGAGCCGATAATCTACGCGTGCTATAAAAGAATGACAGCAAGGCGCTAATGAAGAGCAAATCACCCGTTTAAATGGGTAGCAAGCACATGCAGGCAGGGCCGAGAGCAAAATCGAACAATGAACAAAGGAGTGGGCAATTATTTGAGGCAGGTGGAAAAGGATAACCAATCACGATTAGCGGTCGATGACGGTGTGAAATGGCAGTACGAGTTATGAGACTCAAAGATGGGGCCTTGGGGGTGGGGGTGGGGGCAGAGAATGAAGATGTTCCTGTAAAACGACCAACTTCAAGGTTCATTAAATAGACGATAGCGGGTGTGAATCATGGTTACGGGAGCATGGACTTTACGCGACAATGTAGATCGCATGGAAAAGAGTGGGGTGCTAACTAACACGATAAAATACGGCCCGCAAAGGGGTTAAAAACGTCTATAAGTAAAGGGGCATAGACCTGATCAGACGGTCATGGAAACCGGTGAATAAGTGAGTTTGTTTAGGCATACGTGAACAGGGGAATCAGTTGAAGATTAGGTAAGTTGAATACCGGGGTTCAGAGGTAAGCAAAATAACGACGCAGATAGATGGGTTGCGTGAGCTATAATCGCAGTTAGGACACGGAGTTCGTTCGATGTGATTAGTTAAGGACAGCATACGGACCGCGCACAGATACGGGTTAAGAAATGTGACAGTGTAACAAGGGCTAGTAATCATGTCACCCAGTATGAACGAGTAAACTGGTATATGGGAGTGGAAGGGTTAGAGTTCAATACATTTGATCCAGATTACTGGGTCACAGGCTAACATATTCGGTGGTGCAAATGGCCTTCGGGAATGAGTGGCAAGGTACGCACGGAGAACTCGGATAAGATAGCCTGAATATAGTTCCGAATGAGAAGTTTAATAATCAAAAAGGGAAACTTTTACCGTAAGCATTGTAGATTGTAAAGAAATCAGTTCTAGTATATCTGCACTCATTTATATCACTCGTTCGTTTGTGTGGACATTTTCTCACACAGATCAAACTCTTAAAACGAAACTTCTAGTGAACCTGTTCTGTTTCACTGAGGATCATCAGACCTATCAAACTTTGTAACAGATCTTCAGTAGGTCATCGTTCAGATCGCTGAATTTCATCACTGGAAACGATACTTGCACTGATGTTCCTATTGGTCGACCTAGTTCATTTTTCGCTGTTTGATATCAGTTTTCCCTACTGGACTTAATGACAGTTTTCAAAAGGAAATGTTTGGTTAGCTTGTCAACCATTTGAATCCCTGTTTCACCAAAGACAACATTGATTGTCTTGTCACTTTTGAATGAAAGAATACTGCCTGATGTATGCGTTCAACTTTACATCTGTGCGGGCTGCCGTGTTTTTGTTTGTGCGTGCTGTTATATATATATATATATATATATATATATATATATATATATATAATGTATATGTATATTTATGTATATATGTATGATCGTGAGTTTGTGTGCCCTTATTTGTGTTTTTCCAGTACACTTGACTTTCGTCTGATCGCTTTTGGTGCACTTCAGAAAACGAAATTGATGCGAAAACGACAAGTCCTCTTCCGGAAGAGATTGTGAGGATTGGGATGGCAGTGAAGACCTATTCTTTTATGTACATGATGGATCCATGAAGTGATTCGTCACAAAGCATTAACGTTTAACACTGTCGAAACCATGGCTATTTCATGTGTTCTGTCGGGGAGAATAATCGGTGCACATCCTCCGAGCCCACAGATGGGAGTGGAACGCAGGATAATCAACAATTAGTCGAACACCCAACCGGGTTGGCTCTCAACGTTCTACTGAACGTATATATTGCGTGCTATAGTACCTTTTCGTCGCTGGCTTTTCTAGGGGGACAATTAGCCAGGGGCTAGCAACCGACTTCAGTGATGGACGAGTTGTCCCTATGGGTTTAAATGAGAGGAAGACATTAAGCTAAAACGAAATACAGAGCTGGCCCATTTCATTAGCAGCAGCAGTGACATGATATAGCAATTAAATCTGCCGCAGAAACACGACAGAGAGTTGTAAGCGGTAGATCACGGCCGTCGCTCGCCACCTGGTTGGAAACGGTCACAGGGACCCTCTAATCAAGTTCTCAGTCTCATAGTATCATCGTGGCAAATACAGACAAATTTAGATGGAGCCAGGCCGAATAACCTGGTGGTCAGGTGGTTGAATCCCGATCAGTCGTCCTGTGTTCGAGTTGCACTGGGAGCTCGAGGGAATTGCACTGCTAATGATTCCCAACCAGCTGAATGAAACAGCTGTACACAGTGCTTCCATAATTTCAATGGTGAGTTGAGTATTGACACGACGCAAAGCATCATATCAGCTGAGTATAGATTGCTCTTGCGAATTGACGTGAGAACTGCCCGTAGATTCAAGTCTCATCACAAAGTCAACAACGCGCTTAAAGTTAAGAGGTGATTTTACTTTAGGAAAACTGAGTTCATGTTGAAAGAATGAGAACAGTGACAGGATTACTGCTTGCAGCACACCGGTGGTAACTAGGGCAGTAGACGATCTTCGGAAGTTAAGCCATGTAAACTGGTGTCGATCAATACACTGATCTCCCAACCAATTCGTTAGCATGACTGATGAACCCCGTTTATTCAAGAACGTAACTAGTGGATGTACTTTGAGTAATCTGGGAAATTATCTTGAGTAATTTCACATTTTGAGTTCTGAACGCAGTAATGAACTAAACTGGACAAGCTACGGTATCAAGAATGGAACATTGTTTATGATGTGCACCTGAACCATCGGGAAGGGGAACATGAGTCATCAACAATGATGGGATCAAAAGTCCGGTGTAGAACTGGTAAGGAAGAAATCGGACACGATCTATTTTCTTTCTTCAACACAGTAGTATTGGGAATGTTATGCTGGAAAACAGCTGACGTGGCATCGGATAGAAGCCGAGTAAAAGCTGATGGTAGTACCGTTGGCCAGTCAGTCACAAAGGATTTAAAAACAGTCGTATAGTGTTTACCGCACAGTGTGGATTTAATGGAAATGATGGACTATAACTCCCTGATAAGACTCTGACGTCGAGATTTCGAAGAATTATGAAATATTCAAGGTGATACATTGCTCGTGTAGTGCTCCCATGGCGATATTTTTTTGGAAGGGAAGACCTGTGAAACCGATCAGCATCACAGGTGGTGTATTATGATTGAGGGTAACGACCATCGTCGGACTTTGTATTAAAACCAGGACACGTGCGGACCCACGGCTTTCTAGGTCTGCCTATCAAAAAGAGTGCAAAGTGAAATAGTCTAGAAATCAATAAAGGTGAACTGGCAAAAAATGGTGTAAAAACTGCGCACACAACTTCCGAATTTACCAGTTGAGCATTCAGGTAGGCATTTGGATGGGGCACCTTCCGAATCAGACAGGTGGAGGGCAAATGTTCCCTCATGAAACAATCTTATCGATTCTGGCATTTCGGGTATGTTGGAGGACCGTACGGAGTGAAATTCACATCGTTGTCGGATTACGGAAGCTTATGACGCACCGTGTACAGCTGGCTACCTTCAACCCTCGGTCCGAGGTCACCCCCCCCCCCCTCCCCATCAGCCAACGATTCTCCTGGAGGATTTGCATATAGACAAAGAGTGGATCGGTCAGTCTGGGTAACTTAGACAGACGACCGGTATGTGTGTGTATCTATGCAAGCATGTAGGCCTGTAGTTATGCTTGTGTGTGCTCGCTTGTGTGCGTGTGTGTGCATTTGCATAGAAAACACGCAAACCGGTAGGTTTCCATCTGAGAGATTGTGACCAACGCTGGTGTTACCCTGATCCCGGACTGGGAGAGTCAGCCGGGCAGACTAAATGCGCCGTGGACTTGGACTGCTGAAACAAATCATGTGGCATACCTAACAGTATGCCGTGATGCATCTCGAAATCATACATTCAGCAGTAGAGCATTTCGAAACGCGAATGAATAAGCCAACATATAATGTAATTCACCGCGTAGTGTGATCGCCCAACTTACCACAGAAAGCCATGGAAGCACTGTGTACAGCTGCTGTTTCATCAGGCTTGCTAGGAATCATCATCTGCAGTGCACATCCACCGATTCCCCAGTGGGACTCGAACCCGGAATGAGCTATTGTGAATCGAACACCCAATAACCAGGCTTTCCGGACTGGCCCTCAACAATTTGTGTCAAGTTAACGTTAAATGATATAGCACTCTTCCATCACTGATTTGTTGGGGGCATCAACCTGTTAGATGCACAACGGGGGTGGGGGGGGGGCTCTAAATCAAGATTCCAATCGGGACTACTAGGGAGACGTTCAATACCCCATATACCACGTACTAATTAGATCCGGAGAATGGCCTATGAAACGGGCAACAACCTAGAAGTTCCACAGGTTGCAAAAGGACGGTAGCAGTGGAGTAGGTGAAGGACAATCCATATTGAAGCAACGTCGACCACGTTTAAGTAACAGAGCCACACCGGACACGATACCAGCTAAGGGATCTGAAGAATCAACGGTTCGCAAGCAGAGCAGTCAAGTGTTTTTCAATTGGTGGAAACTATTTGTCCTTACAACAAGCAAACAAACAACTCACAGCCCGGTGGCATCGAACAACATACAAACTGCCTAGAGCTAAGTACTAATTAGGTATGTTTGTCTGTAGTAATTTTGGTCACGAATTTACACATTCAGACTCAATCATCTCCAGGTCGCTACAGACACAATGATCGTGAAGAGCGTAGAATAAAGCTTACCGTCCACGAGTAAAAAATCAAAAACGAACGGGACTGTGTTCAAAAGAGGAAGATCGATCTGCGTAAGATGCAGATAGGGAACGGATTAATTAAAAAGTTCGCACTTATCTTTTTAGTTTTCAATGGTCTGGCTGGGTCTCCCACACCTATTCGTCTCCTTATATCATGCCTTTGTTTCCCATTTAACGGTAAACAGAACATTGACAAAATACGGATCATTTCATCCTGGTTTTTAGGTGAAGCTGCAATATGCTAAAGGATCCTCAAGTTAGGTTACAGGTGCTTCGTCCTGTCTCAATAGCTCTAGTGAGAAGACTGTCACAGTTAACATCTGTGTCGTTTTACTGGTGTAAAATATTGGATATATGGGTTTTTGGTCGGTGTAGCCGGCCTTTGCACACAACGCATTGGTTCGACTGGTGTGGGTGATCAAGCTTCGAGGCTTAAACTGCGCCGACAGGACTGATCTCCCATTTTGTAGAACCACGGCATCGACCGGCTATCCCGCGATCGTGTTTCCGTCGTCTCAAGCCTTGGGCTTGGTAACTACTCCGGTGCCGACTACTAACGTGACTTGGCTGTCTACCAACGTTGAGTCAACACATACCCCCGCGGCAGGTCTTTCCATGTTTTGTGAATGTGTTCTCCATTAGCTATTGACAGTTGAAGTTCCGTTCCTATAGTCGACACACACACACACTTTAGCTCAATTCTCTTGTTTTGGGTTCCGATCTCGCAGTATCACCTAACCGATTGTGCGAAATCAAAACACACAGAACATATGAAAAGCAAAGAAATTTATCAGTGAACGAGTATGAATACAACTACATTACCGACCGCGATATTTGGTCGTATCCCCTGGTCTCAAACCATCCGATGGATGGGTCTTGCAAATTCTATTCCGAAAGTCTGACTTGCCATACGCGATCAACTTCACCGGTGGAATTTTTCATATTGTTTCGTCTTATCATGGACCAACATTCTTGAATTATCATCCAACCGCTACCGCTCTTTGAGATCATTGCCCACGAAGAGACTGTACGTTTTGGAATGCGTAACCTTCACCCCAACTGCCCCAGTTCGTTCATATTCAAAGCTTGGTTATCAAATTGATCGCTGGGTCCCAACACTCTAAGCCCAGCGTCCATGTCACTGGTACGGTGAAACGACCGTATCTGAATAATATCGCAATGATATCGATCGCCTAAAACTGATGGCCTGTTTCCTACCCTCAAAGGAAACGTTCCTCAGCCGCATATAAGGAATGCTTCAATGTACTCTGGACCCTTGGGTGATACGTCCAATCCACAACTGACCCATAATCGCAAAAGTGGAACAGGCCTGCTGTATACGCAGCATTACTTCATCCAATTCCCGTGTAACTGTACGAACTGGAGTACGTGAACTGATTTATTAATTCTCCATTATAGTGGCCTCATCACCACAGCTCAGTTACGTGGACTCAGACGTGATTCATCAGATACCACTCCTTCAGAAAGATTTCAAGTAGTCATCTGAATACTTGGTCGTTAGGCTGGTTCACCGTCTTGGCTGGCAGCGCGTCCCACAGATTGGTCTCTCTCCCAGATAGACGGAACACCAAAGAAAGATCCATCGACTGCTGCTTCTTTCATGTGAGCGGATGACTCCACTTGCGGTCGGGACCACGGACAGGGAGCTCTGCCCACCCTTCCTGCTTTACTTTTACTTTTATGCGGCTAGCTCATGCGAGAGGAGGAGCTGGTTTCATAACTTGCCATGAAGAGTCTTGGAAATTCGGTACGAATTGGTTTCCCCAGCCTCATTTGGCTTTCTAATCGAGGTAGCAACTCTAGCCCGCGCACAACCAAGTGTTACCTATCGGGTAAAGGGAAGTCTGTGTGTTGGGAGCCGGTGACCGAGTGAGTGGTTCACACCCCTTTTGGATGACAGTTTGCCAATCGAGGATGTCCAGCGCGTCCGACGTGGTCTTCGTGCATGGTTACCAGAGGCTGTCGAGGAGCTCGTTCGCTATTCGGTAAAACTGACCAAGGCCCAGGGGTCCGTGTAATTCTGTTGATTGGACGGATTTCCTAGGTAGCCGTTAGATCCCAGCAGATCTCTTCAGCCTATGTAGGAGTATCCGTCTTTTCATGCTGGGCGCCGTCTCACGGAGGTTTCTAGGCCTCAGTCATCCTGAACTTGGTGTGGTCCGCCTGTCCAGCGGTTTACCGGGGTATGGCAGTTGATGTATTCCTCAGCTTCGTGGAGCCATAGGTGAGAGTTGGGTAGATGATGGAGACTAAAGAGAGGGAAGGTACCTCGGGGGGAACGACAGTCTACCAACTCAGACGTGCCACTCCCCTCAAGTACTCCGTACACGTAAATAGTTCCGGTCCAAAGTCACCGCAAGTGATGCTTCTGGTGAATAACAGGTCACGACGGGCTCTTCGATATTCTACTGGAAACAACCTGGTAACCTGCAAACAACCTTTGTAGCTGATCCCACGTAGTTGTGAACAAGAGGGCCCCCTCTGCACTCTCTCCAGCTTTGCCAGGTCTGCTGCGGTATAAGGAATACCACATGTCCCCCGTATCCCCCTCTAGGTCGTACGTGAGAGGCGTACAGCAATTTGAAAGCGTCGAGTAAAGTTTGGCCAAATGACTAGCCAATAGGTCCAAGGCTATTCCGCGTGGAAGCACAAAGTTTTGTCAGTGTTGGCTTTGGTTTGTAGTAACGAATTCACAATCGCCCCAAGGTATTTTGCGAATAGGCTGGCGAAGGGGTGTATCACATACATAGTAAATGGCATAACTGGACGGTTACTCCAAGTGCTTATGTGCACACTTGTCGGTGTTGAATGGCATGGGCCGTAGGTCAGACCATTTTCTAAGGGCCACGACGTCCTCCTGAAGAACGAGTTCGTCTGCCTTTGATGTGATCTCACGTCAGATCTTAAGGTTGCTCGCATAAATGAGACACTGTGTTTGAATGATCACCAACAGATAATTCCTATAACCCAGGGCGAGCAGCCGGTCTAGAAAGTTAACTGTGCTACTCGTACTGCGAAGATCCTCCCTCTAAGGAAGTCATCGATCCATAGAATCGAGAGGTCCACAACACCCAGGGCCCTGAGCTTACCTATTAGGCGGTCGTGCGGAACTTTGACAACAGCTTTGCTAAAATACACAAAAATTACTTCCATAAGGTGTTCCTCAGTCTTGGCATTCGTCGTGTCCCCGTGCTAGTAGCAAGTTTGTTAGACAAGGTTCAGTTTTCCAGAAACCTTGTTGTTGCCGGCATAGCATGTTGTTTCCATTGATATGTTCCCGGAGTCAAGTGGCCAGCAGTCGTTGCATAACCTTTCCGACCACTGATGCTGGACCGGCAGTCGATAGGTGACGGTCTCGATCTTCGCTTCACCTTGGTATAGTGGAACAAAGGTGGCTTCCTTCCGTTCTTGGGGAAGTCTTCAGGTGATATCTATGCGTCGAACAGTCTTGTGACTGTCTGAGTTTATGTATCAACGGTCTCCTTTGCGACTAAAGAATGCATACCATCTGGCTGTGTGGATTGGTTGATTTTAATGGCACGTATGACGGCAGCCGGTAATTTCCACAGACGACATACAGGGAGTGTCTTCTGCAATATGTGGGGGATAATGGTGCATCAGTTCAGGAGCACAGACTGACAAGTGGTGCACAGCCAATATATTCACCTTGTGCACATCTGCAACTCCTAGGCAGTTGCCATTTCTGTAGGGCTGGAATAGGAGTTGTAGCTCTTGTCCTCCGCTTCAAATTGTGGGCAAACCGACCACACAATCAAAACTGTCAATTAAAGCTTCAGAAAGCCCGGGCAACAGTAGATAGCAAACGCTCGAGATGGTGGTGCATGAGCAAGTCAAGTGGTTCACAAAGTAGGTCCTTATTTATGGAGGCATTTTAACCAATCAAAGGTCAGAAGAGAAGTAATGGTCCGAAGGAACATGCACATAAAAGCCGTGAAGAACAAACGGAAAAGCATGATTATGGGAAAGTGCATGATCATAGGGAAACAGCCAAGTTCAGTCAGTCACACGGACAGTTGAGACGGTGAAAGATAATTACGTCTGAGTGTTTGGACTTTCTCAAATAACCCAGGCAATTACGACGTTATAACAGAACGCATCATGGATACTAGTGGGTCACTCCAAAACCGGAGGAAAAGGTTATGTAAGCGATAAAATATGTTCGGAATCAGAGTTCAGTACGAACACATAAGATCAACAACTGGATGAATGACAACTAAGGTCAATCCACGCCTATCATAGAAACAAGGCTAAAAATTGTGTGACGCAAAGGGATTGGACAAACAAATTATCACGCGGGTGAGGAAGCGAAGGGGTGGTGGTCAGCGTGGAAAGTGGTGGTTAGGGTGGTTGATGAGCAAACTTACTGTTTGGTAAACACAAGACAAAATCATGACAGAAAGCAGGGGATCTGGACTAAACCAGTTTAACGGAGTTTCTCCATACGGCCAACTGAATATCTTTGTCCAGTTCCAACAAATCTTCACACTGATTACGGATGCTGCGATAGCGGTTGTATCTCTCTCTATTTGTGTGATATGGTCTTCATGCACGATTTCAACACTTTAAAAGACATATGAGTCGTCAGTCAAACTAAAGAGGAACTTTGACATGCGGTCTCTGTCTGAGCGGTGGAACAAAGATTTTACATAGTTGAAGGATTCCATCACAAATTACTCCCCAGGCACTGTCTATTTCATACGAACCTTGTGGATACCACGGAGCTGAGGCCTCCCTGATTTGTCGGAATGGCGTTTACCAAACACTGAGTCCGCCCTGTGGTCTGGGTACAAATATCTCTCCCCTCTTCCAACTGATGGTCAGCACCGCGTGATCACTTGCGCCTAGTGGAAGGACGTAGATACTCAGTCTTCAACACATGGGAACATCTGGAAGATATTACTAAGTCTAGAACAGACGTTTAAAGATCTTGGATTCTGGTGGGCATCCTGATGTGTTGGTGCGGGGGCAGCTCTGATGCCGTTGAAAGCATCTCACGTGAAGGCGTATTTACGCCTGCGTGGTATCATAGGTTTCCCAGTCGACGTTCGTCGAGTTGAAGTCACTCGAAATTGGACAAAGGCCATCACCGGCCCATTGTCCCATACCAGTCAATATTTCTGGAGGATCTACTGCTGGGTTCCGATAAACGACACCAAGGGATTCAAATATACTGGTGGTTAGTTTTACGCAACACCTAGGAGATTTGTCAAGGCCTTCCGGGTCGATAAGTCGGTCCAACTGTAGCGAAGAGATGTCAACTCGGATAATATATATATATATATATATATATATATATATATATATATATATATATATATATATATATATATATCACCACTCTTCCTGCTCCTCTTGCTTGGTTTCTGTCAGCACGGTAAAGCGTGTGCTCCGAGAGGTCCACTTCAACTCCACGGTAAGCCACGTATCCGTCAATGAAACCAAAATCTGCGCCCATTTCGTTTATTCGGCAGACTCCTAACGTTAGACAACTTAATGAGACCTCGTCCTTGCCTGTCCTTCGTCTTTTTGAGATCCCTTATTGAACTTCCATTGCAGGCATTGCCTGTTTGACCAGTCTGGTCAGACTGAACTGCTTTCACCGGAGTTGGAGACGATTCTTTGTACTCGAAAATCCCGGATGAATAAACTTGTGTTCCTCATTGATTCGGCTTTCGTAGAACTCGTGCAATGCCAATTTATGCTTTTCTCTTTCGTCGGGGTCCACATCCCGAGGAAGACTTACATCCTCCGCTTTCAGTCTGCACTACTGCTGTGGCGCATAAAGCACCTGTCCCTCGGAGCCCAGGACCACGTTGAGCTGACGTAAGCTATCTTCCTCCTTTATTTTTCATATGCGAAAAATGGATCTGAGCTTTACATCATTTGCGAAATTTTCCTCTTCCTGGGTGAAAATGTTGGCGAATAAGTCCCATAGGAGAGACATATCCTGATCCAATCGACTTGATGCTGCGGATTCAGTTGACCTCGGAAAATTTATCGCAAGGAATCACTGGATTCTGGGTGGAGGCGCTGCTCGTTAGAGTGGCTTTACGATTTTCCATGAATCTGCGGTTTTCGGCTGCCCTGGATTGGGAACTGAATCTCCGTCGACTATACTAGCTACATCCGTAATAGCAGTGTTGTGGCAGGCACCTTCATTTTTCGAACTAATGACTATTGAGGCGTTGTCAGATGTTGATGATATTTCTCTACTACTGCAGATGAGGTGCTTATGACCGTTGAAGTAAATTCCGTGTGGAACCTGGCGCTTGTTGAACTTGGTGCTACCGGCTCCTGGTTCAGTTCTGACTCAGATTCAACTTCTTTGATTTTTCTTGTGATGGTACAAAAGGTGCACATCATTAGCAGGAATGGAGGTTTTCATGAACTCAGCCACTCGTGGCTGTCCTTATCAATCATAATACCCTTTATGTGGCTATGGCCCGAGGGCCGATAATTTTTCCAAATACCGCACATGCACACTCATCCAAAGAGATAACTGAACTCATATTTGGTAATAGACCGCAGAGAGATCAAAAACAGCACAAACACAAAAATTCCACGAATCACAGCAGCAGAAATCCGGTGTAACGCAGTCTTCAAATAGGACGTACTGAAATAGCGCCAACTGGAGTATTAAGAAGACCAAGGTTGCGAAATTGTATGTTATGTTGATTTCGAACTCATTTATATACATAGGTATGCTCATGTGTGCTAACTGTTAAATTTCAAATCGACCAATCGCAACTAACTTTTGTTATGCTTTCGGTCACGGTTATTCTGACTAGCTGAGACTTTTCACTATTCGCGGCCGAAAAGGGGTACCTTGCGGTATCGTGCGCACTGCCCACCGAATCACCGCAGTTACTTTCACGTAAGATGTACCTTAAATGCTTATGCTGGTGAGGCTATAGGCAGTTTTTAAATGAAGCTTGTCATTTCTCCTCACTGGGACTACAATAGTCATACTGTTTACACTACTCGGACTTTCGAATCTAGAAAATAAGATGGAAAAGCCACGTTTTTGGGTTTCAGCTGAGGTCGTTCCCGATCGACAGGACTTCTGCATACCGGACGATGACAGGTAAGGGGTAACATCTGATTAGATAGAACCACTTTAAATTAGGGAAATATAGATTATTCGTTTTATTCTTATTTTATTTACTTCCTTTTCATTCCATACTAACAGTACAATATTTCAGGAAGGGGGTCGCAGCGAATTCAAGGCTGCCAACTGGTTTACCGACGGCGGAGCGGAGATTCGAACCCGGGACTGAAGAATTCACAGCCCACTGTGATGACCGTTTGACCATCGTCGAGAGACATCGGTTGGAAGTTGCTAAAGCTGCTCGAAACAAGAGTAGGGGGAAGTATCATTCGTGTACACTATTGGAGATTATACGAATATGCCCCCAAGTAAGAATAAAATGTTGCACCTCATAATAAACCAAGCGTCGATATTTCACACTCCTACCTGTGAAAACATCTCTTCATGTCACAACTACTGTGATTCACAATAAAACCAACATTATTTTACCACTGTGAGAAAAGCTGAATGCCTAGACAAATCACACGGACTGTCGATGATCTGTCCAAAATATCGTTACGCTCAACTTTGTGCATCAGTACGCAGAATTGTGTGTGTGTGTGTGTATGTGTGTGTGAAAAAGAGGGGATCAACAGGAGGGAGGGAGGGAGGGACGGAAAGGAGAGAAATTTGGCACACGAAACATAAGCGCAAAGGTTGGTGTCGGTTACTCTAATGTCTAAACTCCAGGGCTTCTCGTTTCTGGCTCTTGTAAGTCAATCCATGCAGAGTTGGATGGTAAGTATGGGGTTGAAGTGTGTCAACTCGTTTCTGTGCGCCTGCGTATGTGTATGCTTACGTGCATGTGCATGTGTATGTGTGTGTGTGTGTTTTAATCATACCAGCTTCATCAATTACCCTACTGTACACTCCACACACGTGTCCCCTTGCTCCCGATTTCGGACCCCAGGTGCTTCAAATAGACATGAGTGTAAGTTAGTCTTGATGAATTTGGAATGAAAGCTTCAAGACCGTATCGAAAGACGGTTTGACTATTCATGTATACAGGTATTGTCGAAACTGGAGCATATGAGTGTCCGATAAGCACATTTAGTGCTAGTACGTGACAACGTTACCGTAGAACTACCTAGTTTTACATGTAACAGAACTAGCAAGTAGTGGCGAGGTTTTAGGACAATAACCCTTGTGGCCTGCTTGCTTGAGGTGAACAAATATGCTCAAAATACAGAAGAAACCATATTTTCGCTAGTACCGGTCGGCCGCAATTATGACGGAATATGAGTCTCTCTGAGGGAAAATGGAATAAGATTTTTTTCATTGAAATAACCCGAACATAATTAAGAACATAATGTTCATACACAATATTAAACGTTTGGCCTACCTCTGTTATTCAAGATTTTTCACAGTCTCATCGACTTGGAGTTTACCAAGTTGGTGATGAAATAATTTTCTGTCTTGTGCTCCATCACATGTTGCGCTTTTGACTCCCGTGGCTAGTGTGCAGGTAGCCCTTTGACTACTCCCTTCAAAACAGGGAAATTTTTGCGATTGCGTTTAAATCTGCGGTAGTACAGGATAACTGTGTTGACTGGACCTTGAAATTGCACATGCTCCTACGGTTCTTACAGTGAATGGTGAACAGACAAGTTGTTCTGCGTGACTTCATTTGTAAAGCTCTCGAGAAACGTGGCGTGATGTGTTATGCTGGAAAACAGTTACCTACCTAGGTGATGGCATTTTATTCCGATCTAAATCGGTAATGTTGGTCAGTATGATATATTATCAACGGAAAGGATAATTTTTCAGCGGAAATTCCTACAACAAATAACTCTTTTCTGAGCTTTCTGCGGATCACCATATACCAGGCATTCATATGAGAAACAAAACTGTCATGAAAAGACTGGCCTGGTGACTTGAATCGCCCTGAAGGAATCAGTGCGTGTCTTTCCTTGTTGGGCTTGCAATGCACCCTTCATATCACTCGACGCTAGCCTCATTGGAAATTGCAGCTACCTTATGTCCAACGGGAAGTGAGTGCCTGGGAGTAGCCTCGAGCAGGTTCGAGGACATGGATTCCCTGAACTGTTTTTGAGCGTAAAGCACATACGATTGTTCTATGTATCCGATTTGCTAGGTCTTCTACCTGTGAAATGTTTATTTGTGCCAGTGCTTCCGTGATTAATCCCTCAATGAGTGTTCCTATCTGCAATAAAATACTGAGCAAGATGTGTCACAGCAGATTCAAACTTATAGGCCCTATCAATTCTACTTTGAATCCCCGTTACAAAGATGTCGAGAAAATTCAGTTTCAGTGGATTTTTTATCTCGGTCGCGATAACGGTATAAGCAAGTAACGAGGCGCGCTCAAATGAGCATGATGCCAACGCTCATATAGATGTGAAATGGAATCCAAGTTTTTTGGAGTGTTTGACGGAAGTCGTTCAGAAGCAGTTTTAAAGCACATTTGGCTCGAAATATTCAAACTATGAAAGAATTTCTTTCAACTTTCTCATATAGGAACAACCATGAAAACTTCGTTGGCCGAAGAAAATGGCTTCTCACGAAATATTTAGGCAATAACCCAACCTAAATGTAACCTAGGGTAATTTATGTAATCCTGTCCAGCAATTTAATTATATTTCCATACATTGACACGTGTTAGCTTACTTTGCTGATAGCCTTTTACTCTGGCAACCAAGGTCACACAAACTCAACTACCCATTGCCCGGCAAACAGCCAACATTAATAAGTGGGAACTGTGAATAAATTAGTGTGAATACTCAGCGGCATGATATACCTCAATAAAGTCACGAAGCCCAAACTATATACTGAGTAAATTTTCGTATGCATGCAATAAATGACCACATTCAGCACTCAGATGAATTTTATCGTTTCTGTTATGTCAGCGAGCCAACCTCTGGATTATCCCCGGTCAGTGATTCCTCGATCGTCCAATCCCAAGGGAAAAGTGACCACGAACAAGCGTGGAAACTGTGTCTAAGTGTGGCCAAAAACTAAAACTATATATAGCTTGAGATAGGGAACACACAGAGACATGCGGAGCTGTTATTGGCTGCCACGCGTGGGGAGCAGATGTGCTCGGTCAAGTGGGATCACAGTGCTTAGTTGGCAGGCTGGTGTGAAGGATAAGCCGTAGGTTTTCTATCAATGGTCGATGTGAACAGTGATATGCGGTGGACTGATTGGTTCATGGTCAAATTCATCATGGCTGGACTGCAATGTGAGATATGCGGGCCTTGTCATTGGTTAGTGTAAACAAAGCGCCCTGTCCGTGAGTTGAAGAAAGCAATGTGGAGCCTTTCTGACGGTGCGTTTTCAAAGAGATTTCCGAACCGGCGGCTTAGCAAATGTACAGTAAATCGCATAATACGATGAGTGATTGTCATATTTACCGTAATTCAAGTAGCCTACACCAAGCTTTTGACCAATTGCCAGGAAATGATTTATCACAAAATATCGATATTCAACTCAGTAGAAATGCTGAAACGCTGTTCTGTATTTCTTTAGGGATGGATCACTACTCAGTATACTTATCAAAGAGATGGCAGCCAGGACTCAAACACGATATCTAGGATACGATCGGGAGTATTATGATCCAGTAAAGGTACTGTTTAGAAGTCCAGCGGTCCGGGTATGAGCCTTAGAACAGCAATAAAATCCGTAGGGTACAACAGGAAACCTCTTTCATATTACATAATTTCAACCATCATTATGAATTGCCATCGCGCATTGTGTATGACTGTAACTCTTTTTTAACCAATTCTACTTTGTCCATATGAATACTCTTTGCTTTGCTCTGATACCCATAATTCCTGTAGGTAAAGCATATATTCACGAGTAGTACATAACAATCCACTATAGCAGTACTGAGGTCTGATCAGCCTGATGATTATTGTCAGACTGACAATCCTTCACGTCTGATTCAAGTCTGATTCCCGAGTCCCAACAAGACATATGAAACGGAGAGTAGTACAGTGAGTGAGTACTTCCATGAACTTCCAGCGATGAGTTGATAGATGATAATGCGTGTTCAATGATTCTATGCCGGTTAGCTTGTATTACTCAAGCTGAACAGTCGATTAAGTTGAACAAAAAAATTGATTCGCATGATTTCGTCCCGATTCAGACTGTGAAATGTACGTGAACGTATACTGTTTGTTCCCGAGACATCTGCCGTCATTTTGAAGCTAGCTGGTGGATGCATTCCACACACACACACACACACACAACACAACACATGAGAGAGAGAGAGATACACACACATACACGCACACACATGTATTATAACACCGATGTCCCTCGAAGTGAGAACTTTGTTGTCTTCGATATGTCGAGTGTTAACGGAAAAGGGATAGGCAAATGAGTGTTGTTATCAGAGTTTATTCCCAATATACAAGTCGATTCCAGACAATCAGGTAACACCTTGAGCTTGCAGTTGGTTGTAAAAGGAAAACAGTAGGGACGATAGAAAAATGCTCATAGCTATACTAAAGAAGAGACGAAATGCCTGCACGAAAAATACTATTCCAACTGGCTGATGTATTTGATGCACTGGAATGATGTTTTGCAAAGTTTGTTTATCGATGGCGGTAGAGTAATAACAGAGGCCGACGATGGCACATCTGGGGCAACGTTTGCATACCACTACAAATATCAGGCAACTTGGGTGATAAGCAACACTTCGCTGTTACACGGGTCGTTGCTAAATCGAACCTAATGTTATCCTACGTGGTTTTTGACAACAAATGGTCGTCAGGATAATGGCTCCCGGTTTTTCCCCGACGGTTCGGTACGTACTTCCCTTTCCGCTGCACCCGTGCATAAACATGGACCCCTTGCGCCCACTATCGAGTGAAGTTTTCTAAAACTGGAGAAGTGACCAACTGCATGCATCGTTCATTACCCAACTGTGATAGCTATCACCCTTTTAAAACAACTGTAATGATGGCATAACAAAGTTTGAGTTTTGCTTTCAGTTCTCCAAAGAGGAAAGTAATTTCTTTTGAACACGTCTTCATCAGATAGATGGCTCTTTTGGAGAAGAGGAAGCCGTCACTCATATACCAAGCAAAGCGTATTTGTATATATGGAGAAGCACAATTAGTTCTTGCCATTAGAATGAGCTGAGGCTTTCGCCTTACTTTTTGTCATTGATTTAGTAGGTAGTATGGAAATTATAATGGTATACTGGTTCTACAGGACTTCAAACTCTACCCTCCAAAATTCCAAAAGGATTGAGAACAATAAATTCTTCTACTGATATTGAGAATAAAATCTCTACCACACTCCGATTTAGGGTGTTATGGGGACTACTTTTTAACTGAAGTCTTAAGTCTCTCTTGGTTTTGCTACTGTAAAAGTTCCCAGTTCTTCGAAAATAGATGCGGTGGGGCAATACCCATATGAGCCTACTCATTTACAGTCTTTGCCGTGGTCTAGTGGGAGAGATCTACGTCATCTATCAGTCAAGAGGGAATGCAGATATAATTTTAGATGCTTATAATTGTCTTTATCAACTACGTCAGATGACGGTGAGTTCCACAGTTAGTCGCACTTTTGCGTAGATGGTAGACCAACGGTAGCTCGGTCGGGTTCTGCCTGATAAGAGTCAGAGCACGTTCCCTTGTGGGGGCATGATCCCGGAGGAGGAATTCCGCTTGCAGTTTTCGCCCCAGCTCAACCCGGATGGTTCACTAGATACAGACTAGAAGTTCTCTGATTTACGGAAAACTCTATTGAACTGAACCTCTGACCTGCCATCGCACTTCGTACCTGATCCCCCATAGTCAGACATCGAAACTGGTGGCGGTCCGCTGTACTAAGCCCAGCTTCTGAAATTCAGTAACCGTACGCAAGAATGCCTCAGCTACAACAAATTCCAGTCATATGCGAGCGTGAGAGGGATACAAAATACTGGAAGTATCATAAGATAGATGGAAGCAAAGATTTGTGCACCAGGTTGAGGTACTTGCCGTGTGGGTTTGGCCGCCGGTTTTTACGACGAAATCACTGTCGCACCCATGTCTAGTTCATAGTAGATCACGTGAAAGGTCAACACCTGGGAAGAGTAAACGTCGTTAAGCCTTGGTCTTCCCAGGTGTATATGAACGCTGAAGAGTAGAGCTCCAGTTACGGACCAGCCCAAAGAGAGATCCAAATCCACTTGCAGCTCACAGTGGGCTGCTTCTGCCTTGATCACTCGCCGGTTTACGATCATCAGCAAAGATCAGTATCATGCGCCAAGTCATTGATGAACTTCAGTAAAACCAGTGGGTCCAAGACCGAGCGTTGTTTGACTCCACTACACTCCGCATGCTACGAAAGGTATGGTAATACAAAAATCAATGAGAACGACCTCGATAGTAGGAAGCCCTCTATCCGTGCATCAGCTGTTATGACACTGTAGTATTCCTAATGTAGCAAGGACGACAACACACGGTAGGATACTTGTATTCCAACGGCCAAACAAGTCTAGTCATTAAACACAATACAATCCTTTATATAGGCCCTTTTCCAGACTGCGCGGCACCAACATTGCTCTGTCGGCTGCTTGAGTGCTTCGGCCGCATTCTGCTCAGTTGCCCGTGGCCGATAGCTTGCTTCTCTTGGGCTTCATTTTTCTTCGGTGGGTCAGATTGTCTCAGTTGACGGCTTGGTCGGCAGACCCTCACCTGGGCTATCTTGCTGGTTGCCGGAGATCCCTCTGCTTTCCCTCTGGTAGTCCGTATGCCTCCTTTTGTCTGCTTAGGGACGCCTCCGATATATTCACCGTCTGTCCTTTTGTCTGTGACCCTCGTTTAGTTCGTCCTTTCACATTGATATTCACCTCGTTCACTTGCCCCTGCATTCTCCGTTACTCTAACACTTGAACAGAAAACGTGTCAGAATCGATCTAACCCAGAACTAAGCAAACCAAAATAACAACAAGAAGAAGAAGGCTGTGCAGATATGCGTTATTTCTACAGCAGAACTGATTTGTATAAATATGTTATATCAAAAGAAATAATTGGTAGATCAAAAGTTAACTAATCGTAGTGAGCTTTGTTATACCCGTCCATGGTGGTTCTGATCAGCTGCCACAAAACTGTACCGGGTCATGTCCTGTGTGCTTCCTGATGAATCACCACAATCTTTTTCCCTTGAGAGATCCTCGTCCATTTGGCTCATCTATGATCTCCGTACTGAGGCTGATGGATGTAGCCAAGCCTCTTCGACATTCATCTACACTAGCGGGACGGGTGGGTCGTCGACTTCAACACAACTGTTGTTCGGATCCTAGGTCGAAAATTTAAAACGAATCTGGCTGAGATGGCTCTGATGTATTCATGCGTCATCCAAATCTGTAATCTCAACCACAGACTGACTAAGTTATCTCGTAATGATTCTGTGAGTTGGTAGAAGTTTGTTGCCACGGGAGTATGTCACCTTACTGGAATCACGACATATCTGCCACGCCCGCAGTCTTCTCGACTTGAACACAACAGCCGAACTCTCCCTGGTGGGCACATGCTCCATGTTCCAACACTGCATCAGGAAGATTTCCAGGAAAGCCTCCAAGTCGGACGTGGTTCACGGGTTGGTTGATGCTAGTGCACTTTCCACGGAGCTCAGCAAGATTTCTTCTGTACCTTTGGAGGATGGTTGGAGTGGTGCCGTACACAGATGCCGATGTCCGACTTGTCAAACCGACTTGTAAGCTCCGCTGCACAGGATTGAGACCAGTTATCGGTGACCAGCGTTCATGGAATTCCTTCCCGACTGAGGCCTTTCCGTAACACCCATTTGGTGTGCTCGTCAGGAACACCTGCAGCCGTTTGGAGTACGAGTGGACCAGTAACAGGGCGTAGTATTGGTTCAAGAATGGGACACAGAAGTCGGTACTGACCTTCTGTCATGGAATGTAACTTTCGGGCCAAGGATTCCAGTTGCATGGCCTCGACTCGACGTTGTGCAGACACACGTCGCACATTTTTGCCCTAGTGCAAATGTCCGCGTCCAGTTCCGGCCACCCACACATCTGTCGAGCCCATGATTTCATTTTCTCCACGTCTGAATGGCCAGTGTGTAATTCGTCCAGGACCGAATTGAGCAATGTAGACAGTACGACAAGTTGGTTGACACGGCGAAGAATTCCGCCTGGTTTTATGCTGAACTCCTCTAGCAGCACAAATAATTTAGGATAATTCGGCAACTCCTTCCTGATCGCCGAAGTCACAATTGAGTAGTGGTATTTCTTTTTCTCATCTCCTTTCTTGACACAGGAGGAGCCGGGGAAAAGAAATGGCACTGTTCTGCCGCCGCTAAGCATGGGTACCTTGACAGGAGGACTACCCGAGGGAATGAATTCCTGGGTCGGTGAAGAATATCTTAGTTATAAGCAGCCAAGGCGATGCTCCATCGCTGAGCCATAGCAGCCGCCATTTTGACGATAGATTTGTCTGGGTTATACCGGAACTGAAGAGCTTGTTGGTCCGTGACAGCTAGGAACTTGAGTGAAAAAGGTACTTGTGCAACTGACTTGCCGCGTAGAAAACTGTCGAAGCTTCATTCGACGACTGAGAATAACCCCGCTCGGCAGTACTGAAAAGACGGGAAAAGGTGATAATTGGGCATACTTACTGCTCCAGAACTGCTCCACTTCCCACTTCGAATGCGTCGGTGAAGAGAGTGATTGCTTTGGATGGTGTAACTGTTACTAGTCTCAGTCAGCCGACATTATTTTGCAAAAGATCGTGTAGCGTTTCTTCACACTACTCGTCCCACAGCCACATATCGGACGACTGGACCAGAAACAATGGTGTCACAAATTTGGGAATGAATTGAGAATAGTACTCCAGGCATCCCGGGACTGACGACAAGTGCGTCCGATTTTTAGGTGATTCCATTCCAATCAGAGGTTTGAAACGATCTGGTTCCGGTTGGTACTGACGAAATCCAGTTCGGAAACACCGAATTTGTACCTTGTGGCTCTGATTGACACGTTTCGTTCCGTCAACCTCTCTAGCAGCTGTTGCAGTCAGCGGTTATGCTCTTGTATTGTACTGTAAAGTAATGCATTGTATTGTATTGAAGACTTCAGCAAGTTAATAAACCAACATTTCAGCAATAAGGAGAGAAACTGAACATTGACACTTTGAAATAGGCATAAAAATAAATAATGTAGAAATAAAACTGGTTGAGCTGCCGAGGTTCATACGAATTTCATCTATGACTTTCATTTTCTTAACCGTAGCACGTGCTTGAAATGAAATACCCAACTGAAGCAACCACATCCAGAGTACATCTGTTGGGCTTGCGCGCAAACTGATAGGAGCCAATTGGAACAAGAAAGAGGAACACAGTCAGTTAGGGATAGCGCGCTCGGCCAACTTGAGCACAGAAGAAATGATAGCGATGGGGTAAAAATGTTTTGAAAAAATGTTGGAAGTAGAGTGTTTGGGAATGGATACTACTTTCACGGGTTTCCAGGAGGAAGGAATAGCACCAACACCGACAGATTTATTAATGAGAGAATTCATAACTGCGGATAATGGACCTGCTCGAAATCTGAGAACAGTGGAAAATAAGTCTTCTGGACTCACATTGGAAGCCGAGTTTGAGGTTCAAAGGAACTTGAAGACTTCTTCTGTGGAAGATGGCTCTATATCTGAGGGAACAGAAGGAAAATACGTTGGTAGAGTATCCGACGAAGGACGAACAAACGCGGCTTTCAGGCTGTCGTCATCTACCTCGTAGTTTTTTGACCGGACCGGTTGTCCACTTAGAAACCGGATTCCGTACCAGAGAACTTTGCTATCAGTGGCACGGGGAAACAGGTGGGTAAAATGTAGCATTCAGCCGCTATATCCCTTGTTTGATCAGGACTCGGTGTCGCTTCAGTAGAAGCCTGGTCGTGTAGTTCTTCCTTTGTGGATCCAAAAATTACCACATCATCCTGATAAGCCGTCACCCCATCGATACCATGGTTCATCTCATCAAAAGCAACCTGAAATACCTCAGACAACACATGAATTTTGAACGTTAAGAAGTTGTATTGAAACATTCCCCACAGAGTTTTTCTGGTTGTTTGTGTTTCGGACTACGTTTGCAGTGGGATTTACAAATATGTATCAGTTATTTAAGTTTTTTGAGAAATAATTACTAACAAGCGTAGATTTAATGGACTTCATCCGCCTCGGCAGTAGTTACTGTGCCCCTTCACAACCGCGGAATCAGAGTTAGTCCGTAATTGAAAAAAATCGGGGTGTTTGTTGGTTGCTCTAGATCGTCACCACCATCACAGTCGTCCACGTGGTTGAGTTCACGTGCGCGATGATACCGTCTTGTTCTACTTTGGTAATAGCCTTGAGAACACTGCTACTGACCAATGTTGAAATACTCGTCGCTTCAGGAATATTAAATCATTGCCAGCCTTCAACTTTACGAGTTCAGCCGCCATACCACCTTTGTTGTTAGAGCTCTGCGCGATCAGTTTCTGGAGAATAAGCTGATCCGTCGGAATTTCGGATGTTGTCTAGAGAGTCACCCAGCGGTTCAATGCTGAAATTCCATTGAAATCAGGAATCGAACTGAAAATTAAGTGTAGTTTCGATCAGAAGTGTAAAGTGATGACCTGTAACACCATGAATACGCACTTCAATAGGTTGGACGGGTGCACTGGGCTGGATCGAGTCAAACACCAATTAGGGAAAGGTAGACTCAAGGCTTCCAGTATCCAGAAGGAATTGAAATCACAAGTCGCATCGGAACTGTACCGTTTTTATACAGAAATTGGCTAGAATCACTGGCAATTTTCAATGTGTACTTCGGATTGGCAGCATTTTTCGAATCACTGGGGGTCGCATTGGACACCTTGCGTCTTAACTGGTGACACACCTTTGGGGACATGGCCGGTCTTCCCACAGAATGGCATACTGCTTTACGGGAACGACAGACTGGATGGAGATGGAATTCTACACGCGAAAAGCAACGATTTAACTGTTCTGGATTTTCGTTCACGAGTTGTCTTGTTGGATAAATTTGGTTGGGAGTTACGTAGTAAACTGCCTGATTTACGGGACTGAATCTGGTGGATGTGCGCCGCGGACTGTAATACTTTCACTTCAGAGTCGTCACCAGATTGTTCAAATATTGAGGGAATTGCAAAAAGCGTGAGGTTTGGCTTCAGGGAAAGCCTCTTCTACTGCTCCGTACGAATTATTCCGGAAATCAGCCGACCCCGTGGTTCAGTCTCCATCTAGAAGTTTCGACATTTAACACAGGTTTCTCATCTGTTTAAACCTTTCGTATACCATTGGAAGTCGAAGTACCGGCCAAAGAGATCCGATCTGCTCTTTAAGGTTGATCCAATTACCTCCTTACCTGGTTATCATATATATCAGTTCATATATAAGCAAATGATACGTGAATACACGTGAAAGCAATGCATATTTTGTACTAAGATTTCGTTAGCTCCAAGCACACAGTTCCAGGCTTGAGCCAAATTCACTATCTACGGTGGACGGGCTTGATCAGAGAACCACTCCGCATTACGTGTGTTGGGAATATTAGAATCACGTAGGACATCCAATGAGTTCTGCTTCACATAGTTTCGCTACTGAAGACAACCGCAGGTGGCCTCTGACAGACTGGTACAAATCCGTGAAAAGATTTGTAGCCTTGCTGGTTTATCAGTATTTTAATCAATGTTAGAGGGTAACTGTTTTTCTGGATGATTGTGTTGCAATAACGAAAAGTGACTAAGGGAAGAAGGGTGACTAGGGGTAATCATTCGTTGACGTTGTGAAATATTGCGTCATTCAATCGAAACGAGATTCAGATCGTTTGTAAGGCAGACAATATTTTTTACGCGAGTCATAACTCTAATTTCTGACTTTCAGTCAACTCATCTTCATGATAGAACGTCCAGTTTGATGCAATTGCGGCTGTGTCGCCTTATTGATCCAGATTGGCTATCAGTCTGACACGCTATGGTCTGCCTGACCAAGCATCACAACGAGGGCATGCACACACGCACACACTTATTTAACCATTTCGGTTCTTTGTCTGGAGCTGCTTTGCCCCAGATCATGGAGATACGTATGTGCACTCATTCGCGCAGACTTCGTATATATCATCGCCTAAACACGCATTTACATAATGGCGTGTCTACTCTGGACAATTGACGTGACGTATGCACTTGGTCATATCTCCATACGTATTGGTTAAACGTTTGGGAACCTTGTGAAGCAGTCAACTTCTCCCAACATCGTAGGTTTGAGAATTGTCTTTTCAACCATTTCAGAATAATGCTCAATTCAGCGTGATGACTTTGCTGGCGGACGCGATGTGCAAATAATAAATCCTTCTTTTTATAGCGTATTATGGCTTCTCCTCTAAACTATCATCATTCAGGTTAGTTTAGTTCAAGCAACCAATAGCCATGCACTGAGTGCAGCTGTCTCTCAACCGTGAAATTGCCTCCGAAACCAAAAAATCAACAGTAGAAAAAAGGATGCTTTATCATGTAGTGTATATGTTCGAAAAACTGCTGAGAACCAGCCCGGATAGCCTGGTTTTATGTGTTCTAGTGGCAATCGTTTATCCCGGGTTCGAACCCAAGTAGGTGTTTGGTGGATGTGCACGGCTGATGATTTCTAACAAGGATGAAACAGCTGTACAGTGCTTCCATGGTTTTCAATGATGAGTTGAACGTTAATGCTGCATGACGAATCATGTTCTGCACATCTAATCTTCTGCTACTCATACGTATGCATATGTATGCATGTATATATATATATATATATATATATATATATATATATATATAAACAAGGCGTGTGGAGACAAGAGTACTACTGGTCACAAAACCCACCCATATCCGACAATGTATCAAACGACTGAGTGAGTGGATATCTTGGGCTCCACCAAGGAATCCTAATACGCTACATGTGATTGAGTACACCGATTTGGCTTCTTATATTTTCCCTTCGGGTCGTGGAATGCCGGCTCTTCTAACCACTACCAGCTCCGGCAAACTGTATGGGCTGAGGAATCCTATCTGGGGACATGCACAACATATGTCTCCACTACTTACCTGCCCCACCTGATTAGTTTCGGTGATTCACCTATGGATTCGCTTCAAGTGCTCATTACTGTGCGACTAATCTCCGCACTGCTGAAACGATGTTCCCACCGGATTGGAGAAGAGTTACGACAATGTTGCAGGTTGTTTGACTGACTGGTATGTTTTACGCACAGAATCACGAAAATGTAAAGCAGGGTGATCTCTCACTGAAATCCACAACTTGCTGTAGGGCTGTTACAATCATCGTTCCAAGTTAATTTTATTACGAAGAGTGACACTTGAAGCTACCTAGGGAACACAGCTGTGCCACCAAAAACGAGAGTTGTGGTACGGGGAAATAATCCTTTGTTATGAATGTCTTTTTGAATGGTGAGTGCTCGGTTGCACTTATGAGCAGAGTAGATTACAGCGAAATCCACAGAAGTCAAGATGGATCTATTAAGGCACTGAAGGAAAGAATATGGGAAGGTGGGTTGAGGTAGAGCGGTGTGCATTTGAACAGAATAGCGTGTACATAATAAGAGATCAACTGAAGTGAACAGCCATAGACAGGGAAATTGACTATTTGACAAATAAGTTGTGGCTGACCAACCATAGTCCATCACAAAACAATTCGCCTTCCGGGTACATAACGCTAACCCGAATGAAACGTATTAGAAAAGTTATTTCAACGCGTGTACTATTTGCAACATTTCCCCTGTGCAACCCACGGAAGACAACACTTAGCTAGTGCTTTATTATCAACTAGAGAGTCACATGCCGAATAAATCGATATTGTTTCTGTGCCTTGCGCAGTCTAATAAAACTCCTGTTGTTTGGACACGTAGGGCAGAGGAAGTTTTTCAAGACGCCAAAACACCGAGACGAACGACCCAAATAATGGACACACGTATTCAGGCTAGGACCACACAAAAATGAAGAGGCAGGTAGAGGAAACCGAGGGAAGCAGCTGCAGTTGCAGTGCCAGCAACATGATTTCATACGTACTTTCTGTTTAGTCGCGGTAAAAATGCGTTTATGTGAATGATCAAACACAGGTCAATAACTCAGCCACTCGAACACCCTCTCTCTTTGCTATACTCACACACACAGTCCCTCACTTACTCACCCACTCACTCACTCACTCAATCACACAATCACCAAGCGAACTCATACACCAAGTAAACTCACAAAGACACTCACCAAGCGAACTCACTCACCAAGCTAACTCACTCACCAAGCTAACTCACTCACTCACTAACCAAAGGAACTAACCCACTCACCAACTCACTCACATCCCCATCAAGGGAACTCACTCACCGAGCGAAATCACTCACTTACTCACCTACTCACCGAGCAAACTCACACACACAGCGAACTCACCCACTCACTCACTCACTCAATTCCCAATCAAGCGAAATATCACACCCATCAAAATCATCCACTCAGTCACCAAGCTAACTCACTCACTCATTCATCAGGCGATCTCATTCAAAAAGCGAACACCCTCACTCACACAGTCAATAAATCACTCACCTACCAAGCGAACATACTCATTTACGCACCTACTCACAGAGCGAACTCACTCACTAAGCAAACTCACTCAATCCCTCACTCACTTACCCAGTAAATCAATAAATCAATCACTCAATCACAAAAATAATTCACACACCAAGTGAAATCACTCACACACTCGCGCACCAAGCAAAATCACTTAACAAGCGAACGCACTCACTCACCAAGCAAACTCACACATTCACACAAACACTCGTATGCGCAGCACGGGATCTCACTCACTCACTCACTCACTCACTCACTCACTCACTCACTCACTCACTCACTCACTCACTCACTCACTCACTCACTCACTCACTCACTCACTCACTCACTCACTCACTCACTCACTCACTCACTCACTCACTCACTCACTCACTCACTCACTCACTCACTCACTCACTCGCTCACAAATCGAACTCAATGAATCACTCAATCACCCAATCACTCACCCACCGAACTTATTCACTCACTCACTCATTCATCAAGCGGAATCATTCACCAAACGTATTCAATCACTCACCGAGGGACCTCACTCATCCACTCACCAAGCGAACTCACGCACTCACCAAGCGAATTCACTCACTTGCTCACTCACTCACTCATCGAGCGAAATCACTTACCAAACGTATTCAGTCACTCACCAAGGAGACTCACTCATTCACTCTCCCACTCACTCGCAAAGAGAACTCAGTCCCTCCCTCACTCACTCACTCACACACTCACTCACCAAGCGAACTCATTCACACACTTACCAGGCGAACTCACTCAATCACTCACTCACTCACTCATTCACCCACCCGCCCAAGCCCTCACACACTCACTCACTCACTCACTCATTTATTCACTCACTCTCTCTCTCTCTCACTCACTCACTCACTCACTCACCGACTCACTCAAACACTCAAATGCGAACTCAAACAATCACTCACTCACACACTCATGCACTCTCCAGGTATACTCTCCCACCATGCGAACTCACTCATACACTCACCCACTCACTCAAAAAAGAACTCACTGAATCAGTCACCGAGCGAATTGACTCACAAAGCGAGCTTTATCACTCACTCATTAAGCGAACTCACTCATCCACTCGCTCTATCACTCATTCACTCACTAGCTCACCCACTCACCCACCCACTCACTCACTCACTCACTCAATGAATGAATGAATGAACGGATGAATGAATGGAGGAATGAATCAGCCAACCATTCACTTATTCACAATCACTCACTCATGTACACACGCGGGTGTCGAAAAGGTACTCCGAAAATCACGAAACGTTCTGACATGATGGTACAGTGAAGCAATAAATGATGGTGAAATAATTTTTGCCATCGGATGGTTCAGAAGACGACTGACTTCAGGGAGGGGAGGGATGGGAACGAGATTCTGGTACCTATAAATGGTGTTTTCTCCTCCATAACTGGCAACTCCTAAATTGTCAAAACCTCATTCCTTAATTATTATATAATAAAAATGAAAGTAAATAACTCAGTCGAAAGAATTGTTTGGTGCTGTTCTTCATTATCTACTCCATTGAGTTTGCCTTCATGATAACCAACGAACTCTGATACGTAGAAGCTAGTGACGAATGGAAATCGAACAAGGAATATGACATTTTCTTACACAGTGCATTTTTCCTGATTGAGGCGTAATAATAACAGACCGAGATGACCGATGGCAAGGCTAAATGAATCCAAGTTTTCTCATAACTAATAGGTGAGTAAGCAGAAAAAGTGAAATAGAAACCTCTCTTAGTGTCAAGAGAATCTTACATCCTGTCATCCTGTTGAAAAAAGCAAGTGTTTACACAAACACCTTTCCTCTATTGTTTGGTCCCACTGTACAGATCTGACGACTCAGAAATCAGCTCAGTCTGTTGATATTAGATCCTACCCGATGTGTACACCGCTAATCTCATTTATTCTCGATAGCTGAATCACACTGCACCATAAGGTTGCAATGGTGATTTTCAAACGTTTTCACAGAGTATAGCTATTCAAGCAAAGACCAGGCCACGTGGCATCATGTTTTTGATGAACTTCCGACTGCCAAATAGATTCTCGTTGAAATTGGTAAATTTTCCATTACGAAATCTTCAGTCGAATGCATCACTTTTGTCAAACAAAATGTTTCACTGTTTTTTAGTAGCCACCGGCGGTCGTTTCAAAGTACAGTAACTTTGAACTATGGAAGAACTAGAGATCATCCACAGGGTGCTGCACGTGTTCGATCAGAAAGCACAAAAACGAGAAAGCCTCGTGAGCCCCTTTTAGTAAGTGTCTCACAGGCGTCCCACACTTACAATAATCAAACACCAGTACGACTGACCACAGCCTGAGCACTGCGACTTAAACTTGCCGAACAAGATCACAACACGTGTGGATTTCTTGACCGAGTTATACTGCTTGTTGTCCTTGTAGGAGTCACGTGAATAAATGTGCTCAACGAAAAACCAATCTCCATCCCTTTCCAAGTCACCAGCTGAATGAGAGCATCAGTATCCACAGCAGTCCTGGTGGGGGAAATTAAGATAAATAACCGATCTAAGCGATCGAATTCATGCGGATTCGCATTGTAAGTGGAAGATCAACCCGGGGATGAAAACAAAAGAGCACGGAAAGGTGAAGATCTGTAACTTTCTTAGCCATTTTGGGACTAATGTCAGAAATTGCAGAGATATTGCAGACTGAAAAAGAGTCAAGCCTAAAAAAGAGGATTCACAAAGCACAAACTTTCCGAATAATTCGTTACGGAACTGTGCTCAGTCGCAGAGGATACTCCTACGATCATTTTCAGTTGGATGAAGAGAAAGCGAGAACTGATAAATCCAAATCTATCCATCAGTTTATGTGTCATTCATCGTCTTCTTGATTGTTATGGTTATACCGTGAAGTGACTATCCACCAAACAGGACGAGCGAAACATTAATGATGTCAAAGAGACTATAGCCCAATACGTGATTTGGTTACAGTAATAAGGTAGCTGCGTCTGACATTTTCACAGCATATAGTGCTCGTGGACGTTAACGAGGTCAACGAAGAGAAAACTGGGTATCGGGACTTTTCTATTGGACAAAAGTGTATCCCTAAATGTCATTGTTTATTCTTCTGTACTTGGCACTGAGCGGACCGTCAGCTGACGCTATGCGCATGCATACACACACATACACACGCACAAGCCCGCGTACGCGTACGCTCACACGAAACAGTGTTCGCACTGTCCGGTTATTCGCGAAGCCGCAGTCGCTCATTTTGTATCGATTTCCTTTTATCGATCTATTTTGTTAGACGTGCCTGTATGTCGCGTTCATGTTCATTCAAAAAAAGACCTACTCAGTGATCGGGTGTTCTGTGCCTCCTAACAGTTGAGTCATAGCAGTTATTTGGCGACGGGGATGGATTTGTGGCTCAAATAACCCGACTTCACTGTCACGCTCGCACTCACAAGACGTACACGACGTTGCGAACATTAACAATACTCCAACAGTTGAGGATATTCAGGAAAAGCACGCCGAAATATTCCAACCAGGCTTGGGGTTGTGCACCAAGGCTAAAGCGATCCTTTATCTAAAACCCGGGTCAAAACCAGTCTTTCGCCCAAAACGGCCTGTTCCATACGCCGCTTTGCAATCCATAGATCAGGAACTCGAAAGAATGCAGACAGCAGGAGTACTTACACAAGTTAATTATTCCGCTTGGGCCGCACCAATTGTGGTGGTTAAGAAGGCAGATGGTTCGGTTCGCATATGTGCCGATTTCTCCACTGGACTAAATGATTGCCTAGAAACACATCAGTATCCGCTACCGACCCCGGAAGATTTGTTTTCCAAACTTAACGGAGGTAAAATATCCTCAAAAATCGATTTATCTGATGCCTACCTTCAGGTTGAAGTGGATAATGCATGTAAAGAGTTGCTGACTATCAATACCCATCGCGGTTTGTATCAATACAATAGATTGCCATTCGGAGTAAAGTGCGCTCCGGCCATATTCCAGCAGATCATTGACACAATGCTGACTGACCTTCCATTCGCACTAACCTACATGGATGATATTGTCATTGTTAGTGAGTCTAGATCTGAACATGTGCAACATTTGAACGAAGTATTACATAAAATCCGACTTTTCGGATTCAAGTTACGTATCGCGAAATGCTCATTTTTCCTCCGAAGCATACAATTTCTCGGCTTTATCATTGATTAAAAACGGACGACGCCCAGACCCCTCCAAGGTGGCACCTATTAATCAAATGCCTGCACCCGAAAACAAAGTGGAATTGCAATCTCTCCTCGGTCTTGTAAACTATTACAATAATTTCATCCCAAACATGCTCAATATTAGAGCCCCATTGAAAGCCTTATTGAAACGAGATTCCGAATGGCGATGATCAAAAGACTGTCAATCATCCTTTGACGAATTGAAGCGGCTGTTGACATCCACTCTGATGCTGACCCACTATGATCCCTGTTTACCAATAATCGTCGCTGCAGACGCCTCCGAATACGGAATTGGAGCAGTGCTCCTCCATAAATTTCCAGATGGCTCACAGAAGGCGGTGTCCCACGCCTCTCGGGCGCTCATAAACGCTGAACGAAATTACAGTCAGATAGAGAAAGAAGGCCTGGCGTTGGTATTCGCAGTTCAAAAATTCCATAAATTTCTTCATGGTAGACGTTTTACCCTGTGTACTGATCACAAACCACTAATAGCCATTTTTGGTACAAAAAAGGCATTCCTCTTCATACCGCAAACCGACTACAACGATGGGCAACGCTACTACTTGGTTATGACTTTGTGATTAAGTACATCCGCACAGACAGTTTCGGACATGCTGACGCATCATCTCGCCTAATACAAAGGAATTCAGCTAATCAACCTGATGAAGACTTGGTAATATCCTTAGTTGAAGTTGATTCTGAAGTCAAGCAGGTGTTTCGTGAGTCAATCCGGAATCTGCCTGTCACGTTCACTATGATACAAAGCGAAACTGAATCAGACCTTGATCTTCAGCGAATAATTCATTTTCTGAAAACTGGCTGGCCTCAAAATATCACCGATCATTACATCATGCAATTTTATCGTCGGGAAGATGCACTCACGGTAGTAGACGGGTGCCTAATGTTGTCTGGACGCATAGTGATTCCTAAGACGCTGCAAACCAGAGTGCTGAGGCAATTGCATAGTGGTCATCCGGGTATCACACGTATGAAAGCACTAGCTCGAAGTTATGCTTACTGGCCCAACATTGACAAGCAGATTGAAGAGTACGTTAGATGTTGTGAAGATTGTTCAATTGCTGCTAAGGCGCCCATCAAGGTTCCGCTACACTCTTGGCCGTTACCCACAGGACCTTGGAAACGGGTTCATGTCGACTTTCCAGGTCCAATGAATCAACAGTATTTCATAGTAATAGTTGATTCTTACTCGAAATGGCCAGAAATATTTCCTATGAAAACTATCTCTTCTTTAAGCACCATTGTCATCTTGAGACGCCTTTTCGCTCAATTTGGGATTCCTGAAACCCCAGTTACGGATAACGGGGCCCAGTTTACCTCCATCGAGTTCGCTAACTTCTGCCAATCCATGATAATTGAGCACGTACGGAGTCCAGTTTATCACCCTCAATCAAACGGTCAAGCGGAACGCTTTGTAGACACACTGAAACGGGCTTTCAAAAAGTTGCAAGGGGAAGGAAGCATACAAAAGATACTTGACAACTTCCTGATGACGTATCGCTCAACTCCTAACGCATCAGTCCCAAACAATGCCTCACCAGCAGAAGCCTTCCTTGGCAGACGCATGCGAATACAGTTAGATGCCATGTACCCTACGGTCACACCAAGTTTTCGAAACGAACACATGGAAAGGCGCTTCAACAGATTTCACGGTGCAAGGCCACGCAGCTTCAGCAAAGGGGATCGTGTTTATGTTCTCGATTTTCGTCACCCTTCAAGACAATGGATGCCAGGAGTAATTGTTAGCCGACTGGGTAATGTGATATATGGTGTACGGTTAGACAGTGGAACAGCCAAACGACATGTCAACCACATCAGGAGGCGTTACAGTGCGGCAGCGGTAGATGAGAAGAACGAGGTAGAACTACCACTACATGTACTTTTGGATACCTTTGCATTACCAGTGACAGAGAAGAAAACGGCATCAGCTGGGTCACCAAGTTCTGACTGTTTTACCGAGCGGCGATACTCAACGCGGTTCCGGTCCCCTATTAAAAGACTTTTCATTGATCCCTATAAAAAGTCTTACGAGTCGACTTCTATTTGCGGAAGAAGGTGAGCGGACTGTCAGCTGACGCTATGCGCATGCATACACACACATACACACGCACAAGCCCGCGTACGCGTACGCTCACACGAAACAGTGTTCGCACTGTCCGGTTATTCGCGAAGCCGCAATCGCTCATTTTGTATCGATTTCCTTTTATCGATCTATTTTGTTAGACGTGCCTGTATGTCGCGTTCATGTTCATTCAAAAAAAGACCTACTCAGTGATCGGGTGTTCTGTGCCTCCTAACTGTTGAGTCATAACAGGCACGAAGATAACTCCAAATTGCATGCTAGTACTTTTGACTGCTTTCTGCGGAAGCTTTCTTCAAAAATAGCCATTGAATAACCGAAAGCTGAGACCGTATTCCTTTTCAACATGGATTCAGTTCACCGACAGGCAGGTGAAACAAAGCTGACCACCTGGCATGCTATTCAGTGCCTTCCTTACCATAGTCCTTTCGTCAAAACAATTGAGAAGTTATCACAGTACTGCAAGGAACAATCAGATCGCTTTTGCAAGAATATAGGGATCAGGTGTGCACCGTTCCGGAAGGCTACACCGTCAAAGGTCATAGGCAGTTACTCAGACAGTCAACTGATCGGAATTCACCCGTTGCGTGTTCTGAGTTTGACAGAAAATTCTATTTTTATTGAACCTTCCTAAATTATTCTGATCTGTAAACCATTATTTTTTTAATCGTTGATGCAATCATTTTTCATTCCTAGACCGCCGGCAGATTTTGTCTTGTAGTTCATGCATAACCAAGTTTGCAAATGTTCATGTGATTCGCATGAGGGTAACAAATCTGATAAATGCGCTCGGAGATTCACACGTGACGCGACCTTGCGCCGCATGCGTGTATCGGAAAGGGCTGTCAACTTTACGCTAGACCGAGGTTGTTAAATAATTGTCAGTGGCTGATAAACCATCACTGGGGACTGTTAAAAGGCCTTCAATGATTAATGCTCTACAAGAAAACATGTAGTATACAGCTTTTGCGTCATAAATTAAAAGAATGTGGATGCAGAAGAACCAACACCAGATGACGAAGCTCATCGTTGCTCACGAGGTGTTCTAAACCAACGCGAGTAAGGCTCCGGAGATATCGGTGGTCGAATTCAGAAACTCAGTGAGTTTTCCCGGCTTGAAGCGTCCAGGACTCGCAGCCGTAGAACAAAGCATTAGACACTTTGGCATTATAGGAGTGTTCCTTTATTAAGAGACGGATGTCGTGGTGGTAGCACAAGTGACACAAGTTCATGAAAGTCAATGTGATGCTCAGAAGCACGTCAGTGTTTGCTGCGCCGTTAAACGAAAATATTAAGTAATGAACGCGTGTTGCCTTGTAGTAGTTATTCAAACAGAACCACTAATGTTTCTTCGCCCTTTGGAAATCACGAATGTCACCATTCGGGGTTTTCCGGGTTTAGCCGACATGTTCAGTGTCAGCAATGCAACCGGTCGAGGTTAAAAGGTCATCTAGCTGAGCTATGTACGGTAGCCGTCCCGGTCTGAATCCTGTCACTAAAATCGATGACCATCTTTTCCACCAGGATACGTGCAATTTTCGTCTTCTACTTCCGGAATATAGTACCATTGTAGGATGAGAACAGAATGAGCGAGAAAACTGTTCCATCTTTTTTTCCACTTCCTTTCCATTATGTGATAGTAGCACAGTACCTCAGAAACAGGATCGTCGCCAACTGAGGGTTGCAGACTGAGAAAGAGAGCGGCCATGGTGGCTCACGGATTCGAACCCGGAGCAGGAGCTCCGAAAGTCTACTGTGATTACCTTTTGACCACCGCCGGTCAGGCGTATCGGTACGAAAACACTTGTAATTGTGATCAAATCGATGATATCCATTGTGCTTTCTCAGTCAGATTTCCGTTGAAACTACGAGCCGACGATTATCGTTCCCAATCCCCTTTGATTTTTACCACCTGCGCACTTGGGCTTGTTCTAAGAATCTCATACACCTAATATACAAAGCCTTTTATCTTGAACTGCGACCCATGAAATGTGAACAGACAAAAAACCCGTGTACTTTTAGGTGGCTGGATAAACCAGCTTCGGTAGATCAAGTGCTTGGAATCACTAATGGCATGATTTGAGGTAAGACCAGAGGTATTTCAGTCAAAGACTCAAAGACGGGAATTCCTTCAGGGTCTGCGATTTGTCCCCGGTTCACGTGACAGGCTCGCAGCATTACACTGTGCCTAAGATTCCGATGCAAACATTGATAAACTGTAACACTATCTCTTTTCATCATTAGCTTAAAGCCACTAACCAGGGGCGGTTTTTCTGCAACGTGTTGCAGCCGTTTATGACTCAAATTAAAACAGAAGCTAGCGTTAGTTTCGTGGCATCAAGGTTACTTTGTGGCCAAGGAGCAGCTCCGGTCTTACACGTCGAAAACATAGAGATGCCAAAAATTTTTGCGTTGACAACTGAATTTCCGATGGCAATAAAACGCGGATGGGGTGCTGTTGGTCAAGATATGACTTACTTTCCCGTGATAGACCGTAACGTATGTTGAGGTCCGTAAACAGGTTAGCCGTCCCAATGAGATCTTGATGAGATCTGACTAGGTCATGTGATTGGCGGTCAGATGCTTCGGCGAAGAAGGGGTTTTCCTATTTTTACCCGTAGTTTTGCTCTAATACAGAAGGACAAACTGCAAATCGATATTCCGTATGAGAATGGGATCCATTTGTTCCCTGTCAGATATATACTTATTGCAATTATTGGAAGTCGAAAAAAGCCAAGGATGGAGCTGTAAACTTTTGTCGTGGGGTGAATGTTCACCTTTCGGTTGTTGCAATTATAAAAACAAGTCAGCTCATTCAGAATAGCATACTGTTTCTTTGGATCACTTTACACTCCGGCTTAGAACCATTGTCCAACTACGATTACGAATATGAATCCATTGAAATCGGAATGCTCATTTAGTACACTGACAATGAAAAACTTGAATTCATCAATACGTAAGAGCATAGGAAGTGCATGTGTAAGCGTTGTGGATATGGTCGATCTATTGACGACGATCTCGGGTTCTGTGGGTAACAGCTGTCGGAGAGAACAGTTTGACCGACTGCATCACGCTCAGTGCATGACCCGGAGTTTTGAAATGACTTCATTTTGGTGAACGAAACAAATTTGGGGAAATGTGCGGTATTAAAAACAACCCTGAGTATAAAGCCGCAAAATGAGGTGGGTGTCGCTGTTCTGAACTGACTCGCCAAGTCTAGGAAGAAGACTCATCTGTTTCCGGACCATTTCGGTTTATGAGCAAAAGACAGAATGTTCACATGGTTCTGGGTGGTCGTAGAAAATGACGGAACAAAACGACTTCGTCTAACTTTTTGAGACCTTTTCTTCTGATCGGATATTGTTACGGTAAATCACAGTTGGACGGATATCCTTTCTCAACTTAGCGACCCAAGCAATCAGTCTGCAGCTCCTTTGCTCGTGAGTTCCTTTAACTCCATTCCCGACCTCAATTCTGCACAGGTAATGCCTGCTCATCCCATGACATGCACCGATAGCACAAAGACAGGGTGCGCATTGGTTACGGAAAAACTAGTACTGCGGGGATTTTGAGTCATACTCGCATGCGGCACGACGTATCCCGTTTGGACCAATCATCGTCTACCTGTTCAGTGCACACTTCAATGAGCATTCACACATTCGCACACACGACCAAATACTTCGTGCGCGTCTGATTCATCCTGGTGCAACCTTGGGTACTGATTCTGGGAGTGCTCATGTCTTGCGCGCATGATCCGCCTCCACCTTATGTGAAAGTGTCTGGCAAGTTTGCGTCTACCATTCGTATTGCTCATGAATCAATAAGTGTGCGCATTTGTTCTCTCATACATGCATCATGACCATAAAATTACCGTATTTTTTATGCTAAAGGACAAACAGATTTCAACACCAATGGGCGTGTCTTCTGATTTCATTTCCAGTGATCCGGTCACTACAAATACTCTCGCAGTTGCCAACCAAGAACTGCCAGAACTCATCAATCAGATCACCACCATCCTTACCGGATCACCCACGCAGGGTATCGTGAGGGGTCAGGCCGTTCTCCACCGTTGGGATTACGCAACATTGTGTAAAACAAAATCGAATTGTTAGTAAAACAAATATACACACATGTCTGATCCTCATACGTCATCTGTACATGGATAACTTCCCTTCCGATATATTTCACACATCTAGTTATCAGGTGTACTTGTTCACACAAACTGAAAGTATGATCACTGAAACGACAAGATGGTTGGGTCTGAGAGATGTGCTTTCAACTGCAAATCCCTTTAAAGTAACTGATTTAAGTATGAATTACGTGGAGAAATCCAGTCCTAGGTGTTCCGATGACAAGCTCATTGCGGTGTGTGCTGTGTGTTGACGCATTTTCTGACTAGTAAACAGTACGATCCATTTACGTTATGTCCGAAGTTGCTCCAGGCTGGTCTTGTGGCTCAGCTGCTGATGCACACATGGTACTAGAACGTGGGTGGTGTTCATGACTGGTGGGTTCGAATCATAAAGAGGCAGACGTCATCTAACAATCAGATCAATTCAATATGGTCAGTATATTCTTCAGTGAATTACTATGTATGCGGGGGGTTCACAGGAGTACCAAAAACCTATTACTTCCATCGGTGCGGTGGTTACCCTGACTGACAAAAAGGTACGTTCTATTTAATTGAAGAAGACAGAATTAGCTTATTGAATGTGTATTGGCACAGCTGCAAGCAGGTAGGTACACCTAGTAACAAGCGGTAAGGGTATGTATCGCTCAGTCACAGTTAAAAGACATTCATAGGCGTTAATTCAAAATGATATTCGTGTTGCATTGAGGGCCTCCCCCGTGGTGCAGTGCGCTTCCTTTCAAGGATCCAGTCAGTCAGATGAAGCCAGACGTTGGAAGACAGATCATCCAGATACAACTAAATAGCGTTTCGTTTGCAAGTATTCAGTCTACCAATAGTGTTATACCTCATTAAATATTACAAACGCATGTGTGCCAGACAAAACCGAAAAAATGCGAACTTATTTTTCTCGTCAAGCCAGTTCTTCGCCCGCGTATTCTGGGTACTAGTTATTCCAGTACATACCGTTAGCCGAGTAGATTCAAGTTCCACATTTAGCGTCACGGCATGGAGTCACTGTCTATTAAACATGTAAACTTACACAGTAATCCATCCCAGATCGAACAGTGGGTCGAACGTTTCGAGCTTTGGTGCAATATTCGGAAAGGTGACAAGCATGATCAATCTGCCTTGTTTCTGACTACCAGAGGACTAGACATTTATTCATTGTTGAAGAATGTGGCGTTCACAGGTGTGCCAACAGAATTACCATTCGAGAAGCTGAAGGGAAGTTTGCTGAACCGTGTTCTGCCAGTCAAATATCAAGCAACTGAAAGTGCGAAATTCAGTTCACTGGTGCAGGGATAGAATATGGTTTGCCGAGAATTTATCCTACAATTTATCCAACAAGCTGCCTTTGCATTTATAGGGTTCGCTTGAGGGAACAGATTTATGATCGGTTAATTGATGAAATGAACAACAGAAGTTGATGGGATACCATGGGGTGAATATTGTAGGGACCCGAAGAACTAATGTACTGTATGATGACACATTCAGCCACCACGCCAGATACTACAGTCTTGTTTCAACAAAGAGGGTACAAGCCAATGCGCACGCACCATAATCGCCCAGCTGAAGATAACCAGTCTAGTCCATCTGATGCTGCAGTGCCCATCAAGACGAGACTGCACCTTGGCGGGGGGTGTTAGCTTGCGAGCCTCCGTGACCCAAACTGCTATGCAGGATGGCTTCCTTAAGCCGGAGATGCAATCATGCTTGACAGGTAAATGGGTAGAGGCTAGACAAAGTCCAGTCTGTGACCCAGCTGATGAGCAACACCTGGTTCTAACCATTACGCCCCTGGAGAGGAAATACCAGAGAATAAACAAGGAAAGAAGCAGTTTGCAGGGTAAAAGACCACTGGATGGACGTAGCAGTGGATTACCTGGGGTTTCCTTCGACAGTGGGAGAAATCATCGCATTTCACTGGGCAGCTGTTTTCAGGGTATGGTTTCAAACACCATTCAATAGACGGCTTAGTCTCACTGGACGACTGCGTTAGTACCTGCTCAGTACCGAGATCACGAAACCATGAGCGACAGGGTAGCGGATCAGTGACGTAGATCGATAGAATGAGACACGAATCCCGTCAGCTGTGTCTAAGCTTGGTAGCCCGCGTCAGTCGGACCAATATGTTGTGTGCAACGGGTGGGTACGTGGACCAACAACCTAGATATTCATTGTTTTACAGCAATGAAACGAAATGAATCGTAGGCAGAAAAGACTTTTCACTAGAATTAGTGGGACAGATTAAAACAGCTTCGCCCACTTAAGGTGGGCAGACCCCGCCCCAAAGGATACTGCCTCGTTTACATTCCGCTTGCTCCATTTGGCGCATAGGGATAGGGGAGGAATCCGACAAGTGGATCGATAATAAAGCACCAGCGAAGACGAGACAGAATGCAAGCAACCATCAGGTCTCACATGACAGACCAGAAGAAGTTCCTTCATGGGTTCTTCGGTTACGCTCCAGTACGGGATACTGCCCCACTGCCCAGTGGGTCAGACTTTTGAGTCAAAGGCTCCAGTTAGGGTTTCCAAATAAAATCCCCCTCTTCGATGGGGAAGCCGCGAAGGATGGTTCGCCAAGAAACCTCCAGCATCCTTCCTGTAAAGGGCCTTACTAATTTCCCCTCCTTGAATTTAAGATCCATACGAATTGGTCTTGGTAACTGTGACTGGAGAAAGCAGTCCTTCACCAGCAGGACATAAATGAAACTCACTTCTCAAGGCTACGTATTCATTTCACTTGGCTACCTTAAACGTTTGCACACTATTTCAGATAAGGTACCCGGACGCCCTCGCCAGAACTCTTGACGCTTTGAAATTATATGTACCCTACGTTTCCAAAACGAGCACACAAGACCCCACTTCTGCGACCACTATTTGCACTCTAAATACAACTTCAGTCTCTCGCTTTACTCTTCGTGTGTCAGGCGATCCGGTTCCTAGTGCACCTGATTGGGTCGGATTTGGGGTTGCTTTGAGCGTGAGAGCTGAGCGTGTACTGCTAGACTGGATTCCATTCAGCAGTCGTATGTGTACAGTTCGGTTGGACGGTTCTGTGTATGTCGACAGCAACAATCTGTTACGTCGATGCTTGTTCATCGTGTCTGTGTATGCACCAACTGGCTGCATTTACTCTGAGAAAAAGGACGAATTTGACCACGATTTGTCTCAGATGCTTAGAAGAGTGTGTTCAACGGAAGTGGTGGTCATTGCTGGGGATTTCAACCCAGAAGTTAGTCTTTTGAGGGGATTCCTAAAGGCATATAGGAGGCCCGTTTGCAGTCCCGGCTGATTATATTGACAACCGCGATTGTCTCATCTGGCTGTGATCTGACAACAAATCTTTTCTGGCGAGTACGAACTTCTGTCATAAGAAACTGTATAGACTTACATGGCGTCCTCCTACGGCTTCACAACATTGGACTCAGACTGACCATATTATCACTGGACATCGCTGGTGCGGGCCAAATGAAGATGACCGTTCATTTTATTCAACGCATGAGGATTCAGATTAAGACATGGCACGTGCTTACTTCTGTTTACGTCTGCAGGGTACTAACCAGTCTTTAAGGAACACTATTTCACCGAAAACACTATCTATTATGATAGTAGGGACAAAATAGGCGAAGGATTGTGGTTCGATGAAAAGACAGAAAGCACCGTCGCAGTGGGAAGGGTACAAAGTGAACTCACATTTTTTGTCAGTTCTCTTCGAAGGAATCTGGGCTTTAAGGGTTCCGTGCCTATCAAAGTCTTCAGTGCAGCTCAGTTCAGCTTTCAGGACTTAGCAGCAGTTTTTTTCAAAACGATCTAGATGATGAAGAGGCGAGAACCAAACAATGCCAATGAAAGCTTCCAAAATTTTTGTTGACCACGGTTAGACCACTGGATGCATTAATTCCAAACCACTCAAAATCACAAAGCGAGGTTCTTCCAGAACACATGGCTTATTGACAGATTCTTGTATTGTACGATGGCATGTGTGTTTTAGAGCGTGTGCATTTAAACGTCGGTATAACATGGGAGTACTGGAACAAGAGATGCTATAAGACCAGGAGAAAATGGGGAATTTACAGGTTCATACACGTCTTATTCGTGGTGGCACCAACGGCAGAGCCCCCCTTCCCGCGCAGATGCTTCTAGACGATAATCGACGATCTGCTTCACAGACAGAACTGTCTACGTGGTTATGGGTGCAGCTGAATCTTTAGGACCAGAATAAAAGCTGGCAACAGACCACCCAAGCTTTATACGCCGCTTCCGATGTCACAAAAGACTCCGGTTCATGTAGGCCACACAAACGATGGATAACTTTGACATTAGTTGCTCTGTTAGATGTTTGCAGATCCTTCCTTCCGGATGCCACTTTTAATGAAGAGCAGAAAACCCGAAGACACCGACTCACTAGGAGCCTGAGAAATGACCGCGGACATCGGTGGATTGCGAAGTGCAGAGAAATAGAGGAGGTAACTTCTATTGCCACTAGTCTCAAACTCTGCCGTCTGATTACAGGAACTGGTCCTCGGAAGCCTGGTGAGAGTTAATAGGGGAATCCAATGGCTGTCGATTAACTCTCAGGGAAATCATCTGGATTGCTAAGCGGAACAACTTAAAGAACAGTTCAGTCAGCCAACTTCAAAGGTGGACCTTTCAAATGTACCTGCAACAGAAACCATACAGGTAGATATCATTCCTACATCAGAAAAGAGGGCTATCCGAGAGATAGGGTACCTTAAAAGGTACGCAGCTGCTCAGTCAGATGGGTTGTCTTCCTTTTTTTCAAGGATTTGTCTTCGGAGTAAACAAAACTCCGGGTAATTTGGGGCAGTGAGGAGATTTTTAGAGAATGATGTGAATCGATGACTAAGTTGATTTACAAGAAATGCAGCAGACCCTCTTGTGAAAACCTCAGAGAAATAAGCTTGACAAGGGTCACTTTGAAACTTCTCACCGGTCTTATTCTTCAACTATCATCCGTCACCCGTGAAAGGTGTGCGTTTGAGAATTAGGCCAATTTTAGACCCGGCTGGGGTTGTACTGACCACGTCTATACTCTTCGACAAATGGGAGAGCATGGGCGCACCTTCCATAGGCCCACAGCCGCTATGTTCCTAGATCATAGAGCGACGTCCAATTCAGCTGATCGTACAGCTCCCCGTCGTTGCCTCTTATTGAAGGGTGTGCAAGAGAAATTTGCATGTAAATGGCGAAGCCGCTTTCGTGCTTACGACGATCTTTCACCCGAGTTCACCGCGAGAGGTCGCGTTCGCCGGAGCATCCTTTCTTGAAGCAGTATTTCTTTAAGTAACCCTCTTCTCGTGTGAGAATAGTGTCACGCGTTACGCTTGCCTACCGATTGACTTCTTCGGCCGGCACTGTTCACCGGAGCAGCAAGTGACTGGAAGGTAGGACGAGACGGTCAGTCCATAACATTGCGGAACGATATAAAATCCTTGACTATAGGCCTTGACCACGTAAGACTTGTGAGATTTCCGGGTTGAGGTGCACGAGAAGCATCTGCCAGATGATTGCAGACTATATATATATATATATATATATTCTTCTTTAGGATTCATACTACCAGATGAAGTCAAACTTTCGAATTCGGATTGTCCGGATACAGCCAGATCGCTTTATTATTGACTAGTGCTTTGTCTACTGATAATGTCACACCTCACTTCATACACCAAAGTGTGTGTGTACCAATTAAAGCAGTCAGAATACAGTCCTAATATATCTGCTTTGTCAGTTCTTTGTACGCTCTACTGGGTGCCGGTCATTTAAGTACATACCGTTATCCTGGTGGATTTAAACAGGAAAATGTGATTGGTCTGAACACGGGCGTAAGCGAACGCGCCCTGTCATAACTGTGGATCTCGTGAAAAGCGTGTTCGTGTGTCGAAAGTTGGACCTATGGTTTACAGGCACTACCGGATATCTTTTATGATTTCGACAGCTAATTAAATCACCTAATTATAGTAATAATATTTAGGGTTTAAGTCACTGTTATCTCAAATTGTTTGCACTCATACAGAAATATCGCAGGTGTCAAGCCGTAGTGTGTACAATGACTTTGAATTAGGTCAACAGGAAATTTATTATTGACGATTGGTCAGATGTCTTCCTCGATGGCTGATTTGAAACCTTGATTGATGAAAATCGATGAAATTTACAAATCAAGAAGCACTTGTGAGCTGTTTATTCCTGATCGGTCCGAGTGATCATTACCGATAATATATCACAAGAAAAAGCTTAATATTTCTTTGCTTGGATCATTTTGAGTAGCAGGATAATCAGACGGCTTACAGGATGATCTATTGAGTTCTGCACAAACAATTAAGTTGCTATTAAAATTTCATAAAAATAATGGACTGTTGTTAGCCACAGATAGACTACCCACTGAGTTCCATTTGGAATATTGATTCCTAACTCAAATTATTCATCCGAATATCCGAAAACGGCTCGCTTCAGATCAACGCTGCAAATAAAGTGCTGGTTTTCAGTCACTGTCTTTCATTGCGACTGACTCTTTACCAACAAATCGATCGACTTCTGTGATGGACGTCTTATTAGTAGGCGCCCCATTGAGACCCGATGGAAAGGAGCCGTAACTGATGATTCCTAAAAAAAATCGACTGAGCAGCTGTACAGTGGTGAATCCACGGGGTTTCAGTAGTTAGTTGAAGCCACTTGATGTTTAATTGTGAACCATTCTACAGATTTTCTAACCATTTAGTAGATTCTAGCAATCTTTCAGCCGCAAGTAAGTAAGGGCCAACTCTCTAAGTAAGCGATCTCGGATGACCAACGGCAAATGCAGGAAAACGAGGTGGGTTTTTGTTTGGTTTCGAACTTCCTGATCACCAAACAGCCAAAAAATATGTGGAAGGCATCTTGACGTGTGCGAGTGCGAATTCCCACCAAATAAGTCCACTATCCATTGCTTCTACCTGGGTAACCAGAGCGACTTTCATGAAGGCGCAAATGAACCAAGAAAGGACAGTCGATTTTCAAAAAACCAACGCCCAAAGGATATTCTAACCTTCCTAGATCGCCCTATGATCCGAAAAGCGTACAAACCACTGGTGATCACTGACTCATAAAAATACGAAATGCCTCTTTCGCAAAGAAACGGACTGAATTGTACGGGGGATGCCACCTAGTACCCATTTTCCGTGGATCATCATAGATTTTGTTTCTACAGTGCACAATGATCATGCTACGGTGTTCCCGATGTGCGTTCCCATTGGCCGGGCTGATCCAGACACTGTCTGGGAACCTTGACACTAGGTCACCTGTGAATATGGCATGTTGGAGAGTGAGAACCATTTCAGACGCAAGAAGTCAGTGCGTCACTGTAGTCTATCTAAACGACTACGAAATCGACGTACACTGTCTGCCCGAGGTACGCTAAACCAAATCCGACACTCGATGCACACAAGTCCTTTATGAGGACTCATCGTAACTGATGTATCCCAGCCGGCCTATCGACGATTGCGAGCCTCACGGGGTTTTGATCATAATGAACAGTCGAGTACACAAAGCACTGATCTAGGCGTCAATTTTATGAAGGATTATCATCGCTTTTTTCTGACCTAACCGTGATTTAAATCTACGCCCCCCCCCTCCTACATACTGAGCCGGGCACCAAAAACGAGGTCTCCAACATTCTCCAGAACCTAATAAATCACATCGCCAGACTCAACATCCTAAGGATTGCAGGATATCAGAAAGCCCGCACAAGCCCCTTTGACGAGCATTCACAACATATATGGGGGAAATCTGACTTCGGTGAATGATGTGAAAATGGTGATCGTCTGGTTTTGCTTCCAGATTTCAATCGACTGATCATCACCAATACCCGCTTCCAATATCCAAAAAGCATCTGCTTACTTGGTACTCTAACGGAGACAGCACAGCTCCCCGGAATGACCACATCTTGGCAAAGTCTCATAGGGAATCATCAGTCAAGAGCTGCCAAATGTACCGAGGTTGCGAAACTGGAAAAGCCAATGGCACTAAACACACAATCGTGTGTCCACTTCAAGATCAATTTCTCCGTCAGGAGGAAGCCACTCTCCCAAGACAAAATTATCGTCTCTTCATAGTCAATTGCCGAAAAAGCTCAAGTCTAGTCAAACACTATCTCCAGACTGAACGGTATTATAGATGCATAATGGACAATTCTAACATTATTCATAATAGGGCCACCCCTGAACAACTAGACAAGATATCCCGTCTGAACAAACTCAGTTGCTGCTCAGAGCCTATGGAGGCGTGGGTCAATAATTCACTTAATTTCCGCAGCCTTCGCAGGGAAGTTACGCAGTCAGAAATGAACTACGTTCAACGATATTAATTCCAGATTACGGATACGATGGACACCGCAGACGAGGTTGCAGATTTCGGGAAACCTTTCCAACTAACGATCTGCTTCAGGAAAATCTACACCGCCAACTTTCTTGCTACGAGATGATAGCTGCCATCTCATACCAGATAATGAACAGCAATATTGACGGAGGGCCAACAGTTTCAGGTATTTACTCAACCTTCCGTCCCCTCAACTCAGATGCGCAGTTTCGCCAGGCAACTCCGAGGAATAAGGACTTGATCAAGATCCACCCGGCCTACCGTCGAGAAAACTAGAAACAAATCATCCCTCGGAGAGGACGGTATCTCATACGATATCTTTATGATCTGTCTGCAAACTGCTAGGTTCCCTAATTTTTGTTACGCCGCTGGATTTTGGGGAAATAAAATTTCCATGAAGACGGGGCAATCTCCATTCTACACTTTATACCAAAATCTGGTGACCAAACCGTCTGCGTGAACTACAAGGGAATTAGCCTCATTGAAATGGAAGGTGAGCTTTTCTCATTTGTTTTCCTTAACCGCTTTGTTAACGCAATGGACACGAAAACGCGCCCCGACCAGAGAGGTTTTCTCCGAGGAGGAGGTTCTGGAGAACAAATCTTCACGTTGCGACGATTCATTGAGCATGGTTACAAATTGCAATAAACAACTACAGCCTGCTTTCGACTTTCGAGTCATCTTCGACCTCGTGAACCGATAGTAAACCTAGAGCGTACCAGGAGCTAACTGGATGGTGTATTATTCGGCTGGGTGAGAGCATGTCCATGCCCACGATGGGGAGTCTCCAGAGTTTCCGCTAGGTTCTGGAGTCCTCCAAGATATCCCCGTGTCACCATCCCTGTTCGTGTATGTCATAGACTGGGTGATGAGTCTCGTCTCCCCCGGTTACTAAGGTATTCGATTAAGTCAGGAGACTTGCACTGCGGTTCCTGAATTCGCTAACTTTATTGTCGCTTGGGCGATGAGCATAAATGTCTGCAGCCGGTTCCCAAACATATTGAGTGCGAGGTCAGAGGGGCCTGTCTGCAGATGAATACAGAAAAAACCAAGATGTTCATGATTTCCCTTGACCCAACACGCTCCATCAAACTTAGTGGCAGTCAGGCTTTAACCGAAACCTGCAATTCTTTAGCCACGACCCACACTACTTTATCTTTGAAGCACAACCTTTAGCCATACCGCTGCTACCCAATCAGGTTAAAAGTGTCGAAATATAATGACATCAAGAGATATTGGAACAATTTATTTTTTCTCTCTCACGAAGATTGACGTTGCAAAGCTAACAGAACAAATGAGGAAGTGAGACGATCATATGCTGCGCAGTTGACCGTGGTAATGGTATCAAATGCTGCACCGCAAATTGATTGGAGAAGTTTTAAACGATGTGCCCGTATGGTCGAACCATGTGGCACAGCCCTCATTACTGTTTCAATTTCGGTGATAGTAATGGCGTCAAATGTTGCAGCATAAATAAATTGGTGACATTATTGGGGGTGTATTTAATAACTGTGTGCACTGCTCTCGGAATTTTAATGTATCCACTTATGTAAACGTTTAAGGAACCAAATATTTATTTTGTTTCATTATATCCAGTTCTGATTTTCGTCTGTGACTTGAAATGCAAAACAGAGTACCGTTTGTTACATTACGGATTTTAATTACAGGACTACTCGTCTGTGAAATTTTACCCTTGCACGGGGAGACTTGTTGTCGATTGGTTGATATTTCTTTCGGAAGCAGACAGTCGATATAATCACACCGAGGCCGTTTTTGATAATATTCGTCGTACTTTATCTGGCACCGTACGCATCTCCCCTTGACAAGATGGAAAGAGTTTATCTGGGTGAGAAGAAAAGATCGTACGGTTTCACCGGCGGAGAAGATCGTCGAAAGGTTATCAAACGAGCACGAAGTCAACAAGTCATCTATTGATCGATTGCTGGATGAGCTTTGCTATTCAATTAAGAAGCTGACTTTTAAACCAATGGAACAAAACTCAGATTCAGTCAAACCTAAATGAGCAGAATATGCCCTTTGGCTGCAACGATCTGGTACTGCAATTTTGGGGTCGTATATTGATGGAAATAACTACAACATAAGTGGTGTCACCGTAGCTATGAGGGCTCAAAAGTAGGTAGTAAAGCCATCGGAAGTCCACTGTTAAGTAAAGGACCTAAACTGAACATATTTGCTTGTTCTTCTATCGCCGGTATCTTGAAGTATGAATATCATACAAAGGTTACATGGCCTATTTTTAATGAGCTTCTCTCATGCTGCTCAGCGTCTATTGCTACTTCTTTCCAATGGAGTCTCCGAACTCCGAACTGCAGGAGGCACCCAGAGTGTGAATCTATGGGATCGAATGGTACCTGCCGTTCTGGAGGGGCAATACGTTTCTTCTGTGTTGCGTAAAAAGGAGCAGACAAAAACAAACGGAGTGAATTCGTCGATTAAATCTTCGGATATTATGTTCATAGGAAGTCAGAGTGACCTAATTAGATTTTGTTTTGTAAATAAATAAGATAGGCATAAACGCGGATGACCGGATATCTAGCTCAGATGAAGTGCAATAATCAACAACATTACTGGGGTTTGTCAACAGGGCTGGGTTAAACTTCAGTGGATGGGTGTTGTTTGTTTGTGTGTGTGTGTGTGTGTGTGTGTGTGTGTGTGTGTGTGTGTGTGTGTGTGTGTGTGTGTGTGCGCGCAGAGGGTGGATTGGAGTGTTATGACTGCAGCTATTTAGATGAGGGAGAATGTTTTTCACGGTGTTTTTTTCTTAATTTTACTATTTATTATCTTCTGACGAATTTTCAGCAAGCTGACCGTCTCTTCCTCTTCTGGTTTTGTGCATCCGAACGAACTATAAAGCTGCTTTCGTCCATAGCTCCCCGCTGATGAAAGTAGGACTATAGTGTAAAGAGGAAGAACATAATTACCAGGGTAAACAACATTCGTGGTCTTCGGTATAAGACCATGGGAGGGGAGGAAGGCAATGTACATCTAAACAACGAAACTGAAAACCTTTTTATGTTTTGAAACACATTTCTTATAAACCCCTTCTTCGAATTGCCGTTCAGTGAGCTGGGCTGTGCATATGGTCTCTGTTTTTTGTACAGCTCTATCCGACTCGACCACTTCAGTGATAAAGTAGAGTGTGTCAGTGACAGCCTGAACTTAAAGAATATTCCATGGAAAAGTTCGCACTCTTATGTACCGATTTGGTTGCGCCCCTTCCGAGTTCATCTGTGGTGTTGTTAGGACAATCACCTGCATGACTGGTTGAAACCTGTCCAATTTCTCCGATTCACCAAGAGCAACGAATAGTTCATTCGAACTACATGGGTTAGGTTGGGCAATCGGTCAGTCATGACACGTTCACATTGAACAGGGGTTTTTACCCCATAGAGGCTACTGCGACTTTATGACATGAGTAAAATATCCGAAAGTAGAAAAAATATGAAAAGTATTGGAGGAAGATCAGATTTATTGATGTGAAATGGGTTTCCGCTGTGACGAAATAAAGATAGATTATTCAGCCCATTCGTCTATCATCTTCATAACATACTTCACTACACTTCGTTCTGTTCGTCTTCGACATTTTGCGGTCTGTAACATTGGCAACTGATGAGGCTCGAGTATCTGGGGTAGTTCATCACCTGACACACTTTGTGTTGCTTCTAGGACACTCCGATTATCTGATACGGTGTAATGTATTTCGGCGTAAAGTATGACACGCGCAGTCAACTATCAGTCGGAAGAAAGCGGAATTTCATGAAACCTGCCCCGATCAGATTAATTCTGGATTCAATCCACGCGTTTCCCAATCGGAATTTTTAGTTGCTACATTGAATGTGGCCCAATATACACAGCAGTCAGCCGCCATGGAGACGTACCATGATTAGTATGTATGTATGTAAGTATGTATGTATGTAAGTATGTATGTATGTATGTATGTATGTATGTATGTATGTATGTATGTATGTATGCATGTAAGTATGTATGTATGTATGTATGTATGTATGTATGTATGTATGTATGTATGTATGTATGTATGTATGTATGTATGTATGTATGTATGTATGTATGTATGTATGTATGTATGTATGTATGTATGTATGTATGTATGTATGTATGTATGTATGTATGTATGTATGTATGTATGTATGTATGTATGTATGTATGTATGTATGTATATATGTATGCATGTATATATGTATGTATGTACGCATGTGTGTGTATAGATTGTTCCATTCCCCAAGAACTGCGCTGAAAGTCACGCAGTTTACACATTACACAATACTCTCGTATTAGCACAGTGGAAGGGTCGTTCCTCATTAACAGAACAGCAATTCCGTAGTCTTAGACGATATTGGAGATACTGACCTTGCGGCATAAAAGTGGAGACCCATATAACCTGCTTATCGATACGGAAGGGAAGGCACTAGAGGGATGGTGATGCTGCCTATTCCCCCCCAAAATACGAGCTCATACAGAATAACAGTATTTATCCCGGTTTCAGGGCTTTCATCCACAATTCAAAGGCTTTGCACCATTGTTTTATACCCAAATGTCACCGTTTTGCGAGAAGAATTAGAACACTGTGAATCATATCGTTCCAAATAACAAGGATTTAAATTTACAAACCTAAAAGTTCGTTGACCGATCATAGGTATGCGAAATTGTGCATTGTAGTGGAAAACACATGATTTGTTCTGACAGGGTTCTTTTAACGAAAGAAATCTATACGTACATTTATCCGTACGTTCTCATGGAATGACCTCCTGGTGAAAGTCTTATAAACTGTGGGTAATTTGGCGTCAGTTTATTGAACGTTAGAGATATTGTTATTTGTAGATCACAAATTGACCAATCATCTGCAGCTCTCTGAAAGAATTAAGCAAAGAAATAATAAAAAGGTAATATTTGCCTTCTCTGCTTATTATATGGCAGTGGACATGGTTTCTCAAAGAGGGCGGCCGCCATTCAAGGGCTACCGAGTGAGGAAGTGACCGGTAGCTGCAACATTCTGATCCAGATCAACAAGGCCTAACTTTCATGATGATGGCGGTTTGACCACCATCGGAATGATGACAAATGAACACAGGACTTCACTGCACTGTGATACGTCCATAGGTGTTTTTCTCACCACAAGGTTATCGACGAGCAAAGAAAAAACTTTCCAGTTCAGCTCCTGTGAACACACCTGATTCTCATGAAAGTGGTAGAATTTCCTGATAGCATATCTGCGACTAATATATCCTTCAGCTGTTGTGCATGTTTCTGAAAAGCCGTGACCCACTAAAAGCTTACTGTATACGTCAATTCTAGCACTAATCTTGCGTGTAGATCAAACTCCGACAAGTAGTTGGTCAGTGCATTACACTCGAACAGGGCCACGAAATCGATCGGATATGATCACTCTCAGCACAGCGGAAACACAGCTCGAATAGAATTAACTGCAGAAGTAGTAGTACTAACAATAGTAGTATTGCAGTCCGAGAGACGCGCCTGGTAAGTAGGTTATTCAAAAGTACCTCTTATTCGGACAGAAAAAATCAATAAACTATAACAACTCCGCTTATTTGCATCACAGATGTCTATTTTGCTAGAAGGCAGTCTTCGTTCGGTCTGATGATGCAACCATGCTGTTAGCGTGCCTTGCTTCATCTTGTTGCGTTCAGTTCATGTGACGTAACCGCGTTCATTGTCACTCCATAACTGTCCATTGTTGTGTTTTGAGCAATTAACTACTTACTTATTCACTAAGCTCAATGCAAACCTCATCACACGTCTCCTCCCTGACAAAATAATGATCGGCTTTCTGTGGATTGTCTTCATACCCACCTCCACCCCGTATATCAGTCCTCCAATACGGTTCGTGGCGGCCTTGTCATCGCTCCCACTAGTCCTCCGGTGGTGCTTCTGTCTGACCCAATGGTAAGCACCGACACGAGCCTTGCTTCGAAATGGCTTTGGTGGAGATCGATTAGTGATCGCAGTGCACACAGGACCGCTCTACCGTTGTCCCACGACACCACAAAATCGTGTCTGATCACTTTAATGCCACTGAGAACTATGAAATGTGTTGTTTCACCATCATGCAGGGCATGGTCTCCAGTAGTCCCCATCTGAATTTGCACATGGTTGAAATTTATCCTCTGGCCGTCACTCAGGCAGGGGGTAGATCTCTTCTGCCGCAACCAGTCAAGGACCATTAGTTTCAAATTGTGTTTGACTTGATCGGAAGTCTGACGCTCCAATGATGAATGCATCAGTTGACTGAACTTCGTTTCTCTCATAGTCCTACGGAAGTTCGGGATGTTCGCATCAAACAGGTTCTACAATTTCACAGTAGGAAGAACGGGTTTCCCTTAGCTCTTTGGCCTTCATCGCTCTGTCATCCATGATCAGAATTTTCGGTCCCGATGTCTGCTCCAGATGCTCATTGTTCACTCGTCAATCCTCCACAGGGGGCGTACTTACCCGAGGTACATCGAAACCGACCAGCTTATAACCCGTGTCCGCGAGCTGGAACATCCATGGTAAGGCCAACAAAGAAGATGCCACTCGTCCCTCTCAGGGGCTCCAGGAGAGGTCCACAAATTGGTCGGCCAACAATTCTCCCCGGGACTCCTCGTCCAGTGTGGGCAACGCACTGTCCAAAAGTGAACGGAGTTCGCCGCACCAACCCCCAGCTGGGCAACCTTGAACCACCGGCGAGTCAAATCCTGCGATCAAGGTGTCCCTGGCGGTGGCCCACTCCATCCTCCCATGGTCCCTTTGCGCAGAATCCGGCACTGGCCAGTCCCTAACCTTCAAAAGGCACCAACTCACTACGATCCGACTGGATCCCCGAAAGCTCCACCAAGCCGTCGAGATCCTCCAGGAAGCTCCGTACGCCCCTGTCCTCGAGGGACTCCAGCGACTGGAGATCCGAAGTTGTCTTGGGGCCAATGGTAATTAACCGAGCATTCCATCAGTGTGACGTGAGCGCGTCTTTGTCTCTCCGTAACCGTCCATTATATGCCTTTTTGAGCGATCAGGTACTTACTTATTCGGTAAGTAGTTTGTGTGCTCCATCACGATCATAGTACGTTGGTTAGGAAAGTCATCATCTTGCAGCATTTCATGCAGTAAACAGTGATTTTCTATGACCAAAGGGAACTCAGTATACAATCAAGAGAAATGGAACGATCACGTGGTACCGAGATCTAGATTGAGGTACCATATCAATTCCCAATGATTCAGGTAGTATATCGATCCGGACAATGAAGAAGTGCTATCCACCACGTGATTCAAAGGTTGCCGGGGGGGGGGGGGGCGAGTACGACTGGGATTCACATATACTGTCTAAGAAATGATAAGAAACATTCTTATTTGTTTCGATATTGATAATAATAGTAGTAGAAGTAGTCTAGTAATGATAGTAGTGGTGAGAGTTTTGTGGTAGTAGTAGAGCTGGTTGTACCAGTAGTGGTATTTTTGTTGTTGAGTTTCTATACTTATGTATAAGAAGAAAAAGGACTGCTACAAACAACTAAATAGTTAATCAAAAGTAGATGCCGCATTTTAGCTCGTCACAATAACAAATGAGGGGTTGAAATGTTGTGCCATTGAACCGTTGTGTCTTCAACTCTCAGTTTTCCAGACATCATTAGATACTGGATAAGAAATAGTAAAATGATGAGATAAAATTGTGAGCACACGCTGAGGTTTGCTACCTAGTGAAACCGGATAACAATTTCGAATTGGTTCAGTATCTCCCTGTGACAGCTAAGATGTCTCAAACAAAAAGAAAGTGAATATTGTGGAAAAAATTACTAGTCCGATTCGGGCTGAACGTGAAGACAGATTTCGCCCTACCATGAGCTCACGAAAAAAGAGAGTTTTACGATTGAATGATCGACTGAAAAATCGTTTAACCATTGAAGATCATTTTGATCTACTCCGTAACACTTAGATGATCTACTTCCGGTATTTCATTGTTACACACCTAGGTGATGGTCATTATCTGAGTCACATGACAAAGCGGAGATAAAACAAAGTGCAGAACACGCTCGTCAGTGCATGAGCGGCTGAAGGGACTGTGATCAGATCTCCCGCTGTTCAACTTTTTTACACGCGAGACACTCGACCGATGTTCATCAGTTATCCAGTCGGATGTACGATATCACACCATACACACAGACACAGTGCAAGCACTGGTGATTGTGGAAAGGTGATATAAATAACAATTAATTGACGATAGAAGTTAATTTTGAAATCGATTCCAAAAGTGAATCTGATTGAGGAATTATGGCTGTCGAAAACAGTACATTCGGGTTTCAAAGTGACTAGTGGGATCGGGTGAACAAAAGAAGTGAATAAAACTGAGGTTCGTGAAACGAAGCTAATACCATAGACGCGTCGTTCGATATGTATTGCAACTCTTTAGAAGGAAGTGAATATCACATTACTATTTACTCAGTAACTGTAAGCATTCACAGATACAAACACTGATACAGATAAAATGATTTATCATGCTGTCTCAACGCTCAGTTCACTACTGAAAACAATGGAATAGACTGTCTCATCGGTGTTGTTGGGGATCTCCGTGCAGATGGCATTCGCCGAGTTTCAACTGGGACTGGAACTCGAGGATGCAAGGTAAACTGGCCTGAATTCTTTGCATCGAAAAGTCCAACAACTACGGAAGGGGGGGGGGGGAATCTAACCAGTGGTCTGGCTCTTATCGTGAAGTAGCCTTACCAGCCAAGCTATCATATTACGGCTGCTGAACTTGAAGAAAAAAAATAAATATCCACTGATAAGAAAGCAGTATTCCAATGATACACAGCTACTGTTCTGGTTCTATTCACTGAATTAGTCTCCTGGGTCACTTCCGAGTAAGATGAACCGACCGCATATTATTGGATAATTGAGTCAAAACATCTCAATGAAGGTTAAACAAGCATGTGAATATCCTGAATTATGGATCCTCCATAGCTCAAACATGTCCAAATATTTGATCACGTTAAATATTCTTTAACGGCGCTTTTGAGGATCGAAGAACCGACATAAGGTACACAGGCTTACCTTGTCGGATGACGAATAATTGTGAATCTGACGAATAGAGGACGACAGAGATCCCAGCTAAAATGACCACAACTAGCCTTGGTACTCAAATATCACATGTTTTGTGACAGATTTCCCTAATTTCCACTCTCAGGTACATGTGAACACATACAATGAAATCTGAAACTGCGTGTAACATGTTGATGGTGATATGAACAGCTAGGGATATCCGTTTGATGGTGAAACATGAATGCGCACAGTTTTACTGGGGCAAAGTTCAAAAAGGGGCGCAAAAAGAGAAAAAAAACTCTCACAGTCACAAATAAAGGATCAACGCAATCACAAACAAACAAACCCCCATTAGCAACTGCTCTAATGAAGCTCTTGACATAGACGGTGAATCGTAGACGGAATTGTTCTTCTACATTCAAAACAATATTCATTCTGAAATATAATCAAAATCAGTCACGATTAGGATGTCATTGTTGTGCTCCTTCAGTATAACTCGTACAAAAGTGCGCATTTTCTTTCAGTCAAACAATGGGTAAATCATTACTATAGTATCGTGGTAATATCGTCCGTGAATCAATCGAAAGTTTCGTTAAAGTGTGCACTGAAGAACTCATAACGACGAAGAAGAATACAGTCGCCATTCATCAACAGAAAATTTTATGAATCTCACCCAACTGTTTCGAACAAAACCAGAGACTTGTGCAAAACACATGGAACACCAAAGTCATTTAATAGTCGTACGAAAAATAAAGGGAAATCCAATGGAACAAATTATTGAGAATAAAATGGTGAATAAATCGTATCATATCATTCCCTACTCAGAATGATATCATCCCCAACGAGAGCTTGATCGTTCAGCTGAACAATAACATCAAACAACTTTCACCATCATCAGTCGGAATGGCATCACTAATGCGCACATTTCATGATCAGGAAAGAACACTTTCGCCTTTATCATGATCATCCGAAATTCGTTTAGTCAGTAATTTGATTTTGCTCACTAGAAAATCATTCTTTGTTCTCGAACACTCGAATTATTTTCATAATCGATATGTGACAAAAGCACGCCAATTTAGTCCTTTTCCCATAATTGAAAGAAAAACCATAGTTTTCACAGTAGAAATCTTTCATATCCATATTTGAATTCATAAAACGAATACTTCAGTAGTAAATTGAAACTGTATTTCACAAACAAATCTCATTTGATTACTCAAAATCTTGACAGTTCTAAAACCGAGTGCAAAATATTAGTTGTCATAGAATGTCTGGTCAACTCAAACTGCTCTTAAAAAGATAATAAGCAGATTTTCAACAAATCCACGAAACAAATAGATTTATCTAACGACTACCACCCCAGTCAGTATTTTGATAAATCGAAGGAAACAAAGTTGCCCACAAATTCATTCGCATCTACCGATTTCACACTATACAATCCACTTTCATCGCAATTTCAAAAATCTATCACTTGGTCCAAAAATTTATTTCGAATATATATTACGCGATTTTACTTAGCCTCGAAATTCACTTTCGGGCATACTCAGTTTACCATCTGTGTACCACGCGTCAATTAGTTGAGTTGAGCAAATGAGATCTGATTTTATGGGGGCACAGTGCGAGGTCAAATTGATTCCGTGGAATGTGAAAATGTTGAGCATATATATATATATATATAATTGTATATATGCAGATATACATATTCACTCTGCCAAATTGCAGTCAATGAGAATGCGATTGGGTCATCAATGATCACAGCGCGTACAACAATATACACCGGTACGAGGTGAAACAATGTGGTCAGAATACCACATTGAACTGAACTAGTGATTTTCAATCACTTATTAGTAGTTTGTATCTGAGTAGTAGTACTACGTGGTGATCGATCAATCAGAAATACACACATGCATTAGAAGACGATCCGTTTCCAACAGTTTGTGATCAGATGAGACGGGAAAACCGTACACAACGAGCAACAATTGACATGAGACTGGAAATTCAGATTGAACAAACAATAACAAACGTGAATCAGTGTTTTCACGAACTGTGAAATCCGTGGAAAATAAATCATCGACTAAGTCAAGATGACACTGAAGGGCAGACGAAATTTGACACGACTCTGAATGAAGGTGTGATGCTAGTCGATAAATGGTCATGAAATGCCATTTGTGAGACAACGTTCACCGATCTCATCTGGTGGGCATGTAGAATCAAACCGTGTGTGTGTGTGTGTGTGTGTGTGTGTGTGTGTGTGTGTGTGTGTGTGTGTGTCAAATCTCAACCACCGGGGAAACAAATCAATCGGTCACCAAATCCAAGTGCACCACTTGATCAATTAGGAATAGGAATATTGGATGCACGAGTGAGTTTCTATTTGTGTGTTTGTTTAAACTACTTCAAATTACGTAAAATTTCGCTAGGTCAATATGCAGAAAGTAATGTAGCATTTCAAAATATAATGGATTGGATGATCTAGTTGGTATATGAATTTAACTCACATTCCCATTCATTAGATGTTAATTAAACCGTAGTCGATCGGTTGTGGAAGTAGATAGAATCTGTGATGACGAAAGCGGAATGTCTCCTCATACCATGTTAGTGATAGATGAGCTGAGCATGAAGAGTTCTCGATCATCATGTGGGACGGTCACTGTCATTAACATTTCATTTTACTTGCATGGTAGATTTCTGGTAAACGGCTTTGCAGTTAACAAATGATTCTTCATACAGCGTAAATTATGAAATCACTACTGAAAACGATAAAAATACCGCTATACAGTTGTCTCATCCAACTGGTAAGCAATCATCTGTCGTGCATACCCACCGAGCCCTAGCAAGGAATTAATTCTGAAACGCGTAACTACGAGACATAGACGTGACCATTAGGCCATCAGGGATGGCTTGTAATGGTTTCTTCCACGTTATCAGGACATGAGACAGCGGCCTTTTCACTAGCTTTGGAAGACAGTAACTGGTCCCAAGCGTGGTGATCAGTTTCAATGTTGATGGACGTTTTCCATACAATCGTTACTTTCACGTTCAATTTAAATTTTTCAGCACCGAAATACTAAGCAAGGTTTAGTTGCTAAATAGTGTCTTTGTCTGCCTTCTATCAAAATTCTTCCATAACTATTTGTCTTTTTTGGGGATTATAGATGTGGCCCAGACCCACCTGGTTCGGCTAGCGAAAAACTCGAACACTTCGTGAAAGATCGGAAACCTCACGCGTTACTTGTTCAATATACAGGTGTACCTGCAGCACAGAAACCATAAAGAAGCCAACCTACTTTTAGACAAACGGGAAACCAAGTCCGGTAATTGGATGTCAGCTGAGCAGCCGTTCGTCAACGGACAACCAATCAAATACGTTCCAACGTTCAAGTACCTGGTTTGTACATTACATCTGAATGGTCAGTCGCGAGATGAGTTAACTCTACAGGTCCACAAAGCTAGGATAGCATTTTTCCAGCTGGACTTGGAGTGAAATCAGCCCTCGCAGCTATGTTCGTGTCTAGCACCCCACTATCATTCCGGTGATGACTTAACACTGCAATGGCTGGCTGCTGAGAGTAAACAGAAAGTTTGGAAATTGTCTACCACTAGGGCCAGCTGCTAATCCTAGGATAAAATTTTTCGACAGCACATCCGGGGGAGAAGATATGAGATGATACTTTGACAGTGACGAGCCCTCCTGTCTCCTTCCCCTTCGTCGACTGCAGTGGCTTCATTAAATTGTTGTCACGCTGAACTTTGGACAATAACGACCCGAGTTCGATTCCCACCACCGTCGGTCATCTCCCCATTTGGCAGCCTTTCATCGACCGTGGACCACTTCCTAAATTGTTGTACGTTGTTGCATGATAAATGAAGAAGGAAGTAAAAAGTGTATTTCTATATTTTCATATCGTGGGATGACCTGAGACGAAGCTAGCCAACGGAACCCTTCCGTTCTAACCCCGCCCCACAGATGGATGTCGCCTCGGTGACCATCTGAAAAAGCGGATCAGTACTATTGAGAAAGACGTAGAAAGTTCCAGTGTTCAGTCGATTTATGATGCTCGCCAACGGAAAAGTTTGAGTAGTGATCTGCACGCAACTCGCTTCCAACCGTCTTGCGTAGACAGAGATGCACGATTATTCGCGATATCCATGCAACCGACTAATCGTCCAGCAGAAAGTAGCCGCTTGGGGGTAAACAGTAAATAAAACTGTCACAAGATGCTGCTCAGAGGTTGTCACAATTAGTTTTATCTAATCCAAAATATCCTGAGACGCGGTCAGGGTTTCATGCGTCTGGTTCCGTCGGAAACCGACCCGGATAGTCTAATGGTTCACGTACATGAGATTGATAATCGAAGGGGTTCCAGGTTTAAACTTGGTGGATTCGCGCCGCAACTGACGACTCTCAACAAGTCAGACGAAATAGTCACAAATCAGCTGATTCCAAAATCTTTCAGTGAAGTGGAAAGCATACAGATGCAATAAAACGTCCGTAAACACATTCAAGCCCGGATACAACTGTGCATTTTTGTGTCTGCCTTTCGCTTTTCCCGTTGTCTACTTCGTAGTTTTTTGCACACGACACTACAGGCTAAGATGTGCACAATTACGTTTGCCACTACGATAAAACTGTTGATGGGTTATACTATCGTGGACCAGTACATTTCGGATGTAGTGCACGGTTCACGTGAATCAAATGTGCTGAACAACAGTTATGATTAAAGATCGATGAACTCTTTCATACAAATATAATTGGTGATTCTGGATAGCGGTAATAGAGACAATCAAATACTTTTTTATGTATCACTCATTCAAAAACATTAATTTCGCGGCATGAATTCAAACACTGAAGTTTCAAGAATTAGGTTGTGCTATATTATTCCGGATTACCATTAAGGTGGTCTTGCGTACGGTTACGGGAAGTGACCGAAATGTCGATTGACTACCATCTTTCAGACATTTCTGTTGGTAATTTGAAACCTAAATTACAGCGAAAATTTCAAGACATGATACCCAAGGCCGCCTCTTTGACGGCATATTCATCATCAGTGATAATAATGTCGTCTCACATTGATTATTCCATCACTCTAACGGCATCCGTCCAAGCATCAGTCAGACTCTTCTCCGGGTGGGAAACAATCATATCTCCATTCTGGGTATAAAGAGTTCTTGTCGGCCAGACGAATTGATTCTAAAATCAATCTACCGGAAAAACACGTGGTCTGAATGATATTTACGTTTTTTGAATTGTGGCCTATGCAATATAAGATGGATTGCATCTGAACATAGGTTCACGGGGCACATGCAATATACTCCGAGGACACACTTTAAGTGACAAGCATGAACTACTAACCAAAGTGCTGCAACCGAGTGGGTATCCACTGGAGTGTATTGTCAAGCACTCCATAGGAAATTCATTTAGGCAGAGGCCACCAACTGATCAGAACTTGAAAGTGTTCTTGCAACTTCCATTCTAAGTTAACGATGTCAGTTGACTAATTAGTATACGCTTGAATTCAGATGTCAAACGCAATTACCAGGCAGCTTAGCTGAGTATCATCTTCACAGCGACAAGGATACGAACATCTCTTTGTGATAAGTTAATCTGTGTCCATCCAATTTACATGTGTGTGCTCAGCTGTCTACAGAGGCAGAACAAAGAGACAGCTGCCTCATCGAATAATTGATTGGTTTCCAAAATCTATGAACATTCAGTCCACAAAAGTGACGTCTTCTGTAGTGACAGTGAAACTAAGCAGGGGCTTTTGAATTAACCGCATCCTAATGACTGTCTAACATTCCACCTTCAAACCCCGTGGATCTTGATGAACGATGAGCCGCTCGAAGAAGGCAACAACACGAGCATGAGAGAACACTGGGAGAAATGTTTGAGTGAACTGATGGTCAGAACTCTCTGGGTACACCCGGCGCACGTGTGTACCTGTCGCTCTGAGCAACATACTGTTCACGATAAACCTGTCCTGGTTTGAATGTGACTCTTCATTGTGTTCTTCGTTATGAATGCGTACTTGACTGGATTATCTACTTACACAACCGATCTCTTCGTTTCAGACTACTTTGCAAACTCAAGTTAATAAAATCGCACTACACATCCAATAAACTGAAAACCACCAGGTCATCGAGTATGCAATACCTGACTGGGTAAAAAAGGTCTCTCTCAGAGAAATTCATTAGTGATAGTATGGAAAAAGTATAAACATAAGATTGCCCAAGTGTAGAAGAGCCTTAATCTTTGTCAATTAACACAACCCTAGCTGTACAGACAGTGTGAATGGCTTATCAGTGTTGCCATGCCATCGTGACAAAATATTTATCCCCCAGAATCCTAGATCGATCCTATCTTGTTGTATTGGAGAAGGCGAGGGCAACAGAACAATACGGATATCAAACCGATCGGGTCAATCAATCAACAAAAGCAGACCACAGAAGAGATGATAAATATATCGGAAGCATCCCACAATAGATGAAAAGAGGCACACGGAGTCGTCAATGGAACTCTGCGAGACCTGAGGCAATCTGTACGATAGTTCAGGTGGGTAGCTACGGATTAAGCCATTAGCCGGATCAATGGCACCAATCGAACGAAAATGGCGGTCAAAAGAATCAGCCTAATAGCCGGGGGGCACCAGGCCAGAACGGAGCAGAAATGCTCTAGCAATCAGAGAATCGACGTTACTAAATCGCGGGCTGGAAAATGGACTATAAGAACGATTGCACACGTTTTACCGACTAAACTTGTCTGGTTGCCCAAACACGGGTATTCCTCACCCTTCTTGCAGTCTTCGTTACGGTATGACTTGAATTCACTTCAATCTCGCCTCAGCTTCCAATGGTTATTTACAGACCATGAACACCGCCACAACGACCACAGTATGCGCGTGCATAGACGAGCCGAAATGGTTCATTGTGCAAACCTGTGTTTCCGAACAGTCTGTCCAAATCAGTGATAAGAAATCGCTTTTTAAAAGAGTGAGGTTGTAATTAGTCTTGCTGAGACTACCAGCACAGCCCATCCCATCAGTTGCTTTTTCTCTTCTTAGGCATGCCAACTAAAATGTACACACTGAGAGTTTTTTGTCGTGTATTGTTCTTTCGCTTGACCTTGCTTTACACACCTGGGATTTCCAGAAACTGCTCTTAAAAACCTCCGTTTGTTAGATCTCTTCAGCGAACTCGGTTCGAACAATTATCTCCAGTTCTGATCTCATGTGTTCTCTCTCTATCAAAAGCCGTTTTAGCGCTTATCGCTCTCATATATTATAGCTTCCTGGTGCTCGTTGAATGCACTGTCGCATGCAATCTCAATGGGTCCAGCCCCCAGGAATCATCAACATCACAGTGGTCACAAAGCAGTGGTTACCGCATCACACCTACTGAGCAACACACAGGTGCACAATAAAGGACTTTTTGTAAAAGCTTTTCCATAAAACTTTCGAACGAATTCAATATAAATGCGTCTCGCCGCCCCCCACGGTCCCACGAACAACCAACCCATTATCTACCTATTTAGTACAGACATATAAGCAAGATTTACTACAGGATGATAAATTAACTTTGGGATTTGTTTTCTATTTAGCAAAATCACTTCCAAAAAGAAGTTATTTAATAGCTATTCTGATGATAAGTTGTACCAGCATACGTCTACTGCCTCTGCAAATACGTCCCGATCAACGCTGTACACACGTTTTGTTACAGCTAACGGTCGTTTTAACAAAATCTGCGGACAGCGTCAGATGTGTTGGTCACACGAATCTGAGTTATAGATACAAATACAGACCAACTTGGCTCCACTCTATTTTAGAGCTAAACAAACAGTAGCGGAGAACAAAAGAAACCTTACACTATTCTATTGCCACCGCGCATCCCACTCGTCGGTGTCTTATCCTACTCCTTTCGTGGTCTTCCATCAAACGGAAGAGCCTCTGTTAAGGGGTCGGACTACAATTCTTCTACCTTGGTCGGTTATTCATTGAAAATTTGTCCTACTTTTCGAGTCAAAAAAGCATATCATAGATAGTTTCTACTTTGATATCGTCTTTCTGATGGCCCCAATCAAGGTTATTTTGAACTACAGGACACTCCCTATCAATGTAAACAGTCACTTGGAGGTAACCAAACAACACCAAGCATGAAAATAGATACAAGGCCATAAGTCTCGTTTTTGGTTCGCACCGTGTCTGCAACTTGCTTATTCCCCCTTATTAATGAACCCAGCAAAATAATGGCCCGATTTTACGAAACCGTCAGGTGGATTTGAAGAATATAGAATTGAAATGCAGGTGAATATTAATTACCATGACCTTCAAGATTCAAACCCAGACGGCGCAGTCCCCACCTACGCGTTGGTAGACGATGGTTCCTTTATCTCCTGAGTCACGAGGTCGCGCCGAACAGTGTATATACATACCTGATAAGCCGCAACAACAGCGAAACCGGTCTTATGCTTCCGAGGAAATTTTATCCACAGGCTTACATACTACTTACTACCCATTTATATATATATATATATAAAGCTGTTACTGGAGGCGACAAACATATTCAATAGAAGGCTAGATCATACATGTCTTATCTTTTAAACTATAATATCGGTGTGCAGTAGCATTGGGGAATGGAGCATGACCAACCAGAGAGCAGAAAATGTCAATCTTCCTTGGAACAATACCGTCATTGGTCTGACCGACTTTGAACCTTGTAAACTTTCCTAATCCGGTTGTCCAGTTGTAAAACAGTAATAGACAACAAGCGGTCATTCAGTCACCAATGGTACACCTGTGTAACCGAAACCATTTCAAAGAGTCGTGTGCAGACCCGGGATGGTTTCTTTTAAAGTGGAATTACGGCAAACTTGAATTCTGTCTTGGTGAAAGTCTTTCATTATTTTATTACGCCGAAACAATTCCTGGTTATTTTTGTGCACTAATACAAGGAAATACTATCAACGAGTAAATGAACCAGTCAACCAGTCAAGTAGTTTGAGACTACAACAGGCAATCAGCCATTCTGATGACCAGCCAGTCGATAGTATAATCTACTGTAGGTAGACCAGTAATTTGAGGTTTATTCTTGTCTACCTGATTAGAATGAAGTTCGAAATGATGTCTCCTCAGAACAGATACGAACACATTGTTTATTTCTGCCACACTGGGTTTGGATTTCAGTGAAAAGCATTTGTTGAACTCAATACCGTTTACCAGAAATCTACCATGCAAATAAAATGAAATGTTAATGAGAGTGACCGTCCCACATGATGATCGAGAACTCTTCATGCTCAGCTCATCTATCACTAACATGGTATGAGGAGACATTCCGCTTTCGTCATCACAGATTCTATCTACTTCCACAACTGATCGACTACGGTTTAATTAACATCTAATGAATGGGAATGTGAGTTAAATTCATATACCAACTAGATCATCCAATCCATTATATTTTGAAATGCTACATTACTTTCTGCATATTGACCTAGCGAAATTTTACGTAATTTAAAGTAGTTTAAACAAACACACAAATAGAAACTCACTCGTGCATCCAATATTCCTATTCCTAATTGATCAAGTGGTGCACTTGGATTTGGTGACCGATTAATTTGTTTCCCCGGGGGTTGAGATTTGACACACACACACACACACACACACACGGTTTGATTCTACATGCCCACCAGATGAGATCGGTGAACGTTGTCTCACAAATGGCATTTCATGACCATTTATCGACTAGCATCACACCTTCATTCAGAGTCGTGTCAAATTTCGTCTGCCCTTCAGTGTCATCTTGACTTAGTCGATGATTTATTTTCCACGGATTTCACAGTTCGTGAAAACACTGATTCACGTTTGTTATTGTTTGTTCAATCTGAATTTCCAGTCTCATGTCAATTGTTGCTCGTTGTGTACGGTTTTCCCGTCTCATCTGATCACAAACTGTTGGAAACGGATCGTCTTCTAATGCATGTGTGTATTTCTGATTAATCGATCACCACGTAGTACTACTACTCAGATACGAACTACTAATAAGCGATTGAAAATCACTAGTTCAGTTCAATGTGGTATTCTGACCACATTGTTTCACCTCGTAACGGTGTATATTGTTGTACGCGCTGTGGTCATTGTTGACCCAATCGCATTCTCATTGACTGCAATTTGGCAGAGTATATATGTATATCTGCATACATACAATTATATATATATATATATATATATATATATATATATATATATGCTCAACATTTTCACATTCCACGGAATCAATTTGACCTCGCACTGTGCCCCCATAAAATCAGATCTCATTTGCTCAACTCAACTAATTGACGCGTGGTACACAGATGGTACACTGGGTATGCCCGAAAGTGAATTTCGAGGTTCAGTAAAATCGCGTAATATATTCGAAATAAATTTTTGGACCAAGTGATAGATTTTTGAAATTGCGATGAAAGTGGATGGTAAAGTGTGAAATCGGTAGATGCGAATGAATTTGTGGGCAACTTTGTTTCCTTCGATTTATCAAAATACTGACTGGGGTGGTGGTCGTTAGATAAATCTATTTGTTTCGTGGATTTGTTGAAAATCTGCTTATCTTTTTAAGAGCAATTTGAGTTGACCAGACATTCTATGACAACTAATATTTTGCACTCAGTTTTAGAACTGTCAAGATTTTGAGTAATCAAATGAGATTTGTTTGTGAAATACAGTTTCAGTTTACTACTGAAGTATTCGTTTTATGAATTCAAATATGGATATGAAAGATTTCTACTGTGGAAACTATGGTTTTTCTTTCAATTATGGGAAAAGGACTAAATTGGCGTGCTTTTGTCACATATCGATTATGAAAATAATTCGAGTGTTCGAGAACAAAGAATGATTTTCTAGTGAGCAAAATCAAATTACTGACTAAACGAATTTCGGATGATCATGATAAAGGCGAAAGTGTTCTTTCCTGATCATGAAATGTGCGCATTAGTGATGCCATTCCGACTGATGATGGTGAAAGTTGTTTGATGTTATTGTTCAGCTAAGCGATCAAGCTCTCGTTGGGGATGATATCATTCTGAGTAGGGAATGATATGATACGATTTATTCACCATTTTGTTCTCAATAATTTGTTCCATTGGATTTCACTTTATTTTCATATGACTGCGAAATTAATCGCGGTTTTCGTGTGGCATTAGTGCTAATATGTTTATTATTAATATGATAACTAGAATGATGATGATGATAATAACTGTTCTCTTGATTCAAATATTCTTTAACATTTTGAGATACGTAACCTTTGCTTATGTGGTGAATTTACTAGACTGAGTTAGTGTTTATTTCCTTGTTAGCTGATGATCTAATGGAACCTTTTTAATCATTTACCGATAGAAGTATCATATCTTTTTTATTGATAATGAAATTTAAATCAGGTTCATAATCTTCCTTATAATTGCACTGTGTGGTTAATCTGAAATTGCCGGTACCACGAAACTTACTCGATTTTATTAGCGATTTCTGGTCTCACATTCTCAAAATTTCTGCTTTTTCCGCGTATCACCTAAGTCTCAGATAACACTGAAGGTAGTTACCCTGTTCTTTGGACACCAATTTTATCCACGATAAATGCAACACTTCATCAGCACATTGCACTTTCTGTGACCTTGACTCAAGGTAATTGTTATGCCCTGAACAGTCAGCATCACTGTTGGCCTTTTTTCACTGTTTTTTACATATCTGTGCCCATCTTGGTCACATACACTCGGAATACAAATTCTCATTTACCATGCGATCGTCCTAGGTGATGCTTGCCTGTTCATCCGACTAAGGATGCAATAAAATGTTAAGTCAGTTTTTGTATTTTATCATAGGATGTGTTCGGGATGTTTGTAAAAATGTCCTCCTATGATTATTCGCATTTCAGTCAGGAAGTAAACCATTATCGACCGATGGATTTGACAAAATAGAAATTTGATTACTCGTCAAAATTCTCTGGGAATCTATGGCGAGACTCACCCCTGGATAGGGAGGTTCCGCGGCTGATAAGGAGAATTTGACTTTCTGTAGATATTAGCGGGATAAGGTATGGTACGATAAGTAGGACGTGCACATACGGGAGAGTGACTTTTGGGTGGATCCGTTTGTGATCGTCGAGTGGAAGCCGAAAGGACTTAGCGTGCAAACCCATTTTTTACGGTCAGGTGTAATTCCAGATAAGGCTGCAAACGGCTCATCTGATGGTATGAAAAATATCCCACTGATAACCAAAAATTCATGCCGAAGAATTTGGGAATCCTCCTCTTGTAGATCGGCAAAAATAACAGGGGGTCAGCACAAAAGAATAAGGGAACATTTTGCTAAACAGATAGCAATATTAGTAATTTTTTGAAGGCTAAGTTGTCACAACTTTCATACAGTTTGAAGTGTCAAATGACCGCCTCACATTTGTAACGATAGCGAATACTAAATATATGACAGAATCTGCTCCAGTTATTGATTTTCTGCAGTAATAATAGATATCACAATGCATGGCTAACCGAGGAAAGGTAAATTTGCACTGAAAGCATTTAGACTAGTTACGAGTTAGACCGACTCGAGAACAGATAGCTTATGTATGCACGATAGATTAATTGAGAAATGGTTTCATTCTTGGATTTCAAAAATAATTTGACAGAAATCCACATCACCCGGATATTCAGAAAAATATGCCAGGCAATTGGTTGATAGACCAATAATGTAGAGGGGAAGGATGTTTACCTGAAGCACTCCTGAATTATTTACTAGCTGTTTGAGTATTATCAATCTCAGTCGTGTTCACTGAGCTCCGTCGGCAGAAATGATATGAAAACTAAGCCAGCAGTGGGGGCAATGGACAACCAGAAGCTTCAAGTTTATGAAGTAGAAGCCACAGAATAGAGTCAGAAGCTACTGAATAGTACTGAAAGACAAATCTTCCAAACCCTACAGATGCTTCGGAGGACTTAGTCACATGATGGACTAGTGGAGTGATAGCTTTCACAGGGGACATTAGCTAGGACTTCTGATTCGTCCGTGCTGTTCCTTTCGTCCGCTGAAGTTGGTGATATAACTCACGTTCACTCCTTATCTTGGTTTTCTACTTCACTGGAATTCGACCTTGTGCAATCGTCATTGAAATCCTTGTGCTATGAAAGTCATCGTGCCCGTTATTTCATTATCTTTCAAGCTCTCTACAGAAAACTCCTTATAAAAGTGCCTTACACGACTTATCGGCAAATTAATGACAATGCAAAGAAACACCTTACTGGATGGAGAGTGGCTTGGAAATAAAATGACTTTTGCCCCGTATGTGTTTACCCAGTCTAGTAGCAACGGCATTTGTTCCCTTATTGGAAATCTGACAAATTCGAAAGAACTTCAGCACCTTCGGAAATAGGCTCGTCTAACAGCCCTTTGTTCTGTAAGAAACTGGGCTCTATGACGATCTAGACAGCAATGTTTTCATACTAGAAAGAATCCGCGATTGTCGTGTCGATCGTCTTGTCCTGTATTACGAGCGGGGCTGTCACATCATCACACACATTACTGAAGGTTGGTGCAAGTCATTGCGTGATCTAGTTCTACTCTCTACTACACTCATGAGTGATGTATCAATGCAAACTTAAATTTGTATGTAATCGTAGATCTGTGGACCTTGTAAATATCTATATCTTTCCTTCGTGTTCCTTTAATGAGTTCGAGCTCTTTTCTGACACATTTTCTACAATTCTTATGGATTTTTTTAATGTCTCGTTGTATATAATGAGTAGGGATTTCAGCAAGCTCAATAGTAGCCTTTTATTACGAACCATTTTCCTGTCACAGTGCACGCAAAACTGGATCTATTTCTTGAGAGTAACATAAACACGTTTCGAGTAAAGCATCGTTCGCCTTTCGGAAGTCCTTACCAAGCAATTGTTGAGGTTATTCGTATGATCTATAGCAAAACCTATCACAAAATAATTACACAGGAGACGGAATCACCACTCTGGTTCTCTCGGGAGACTCAGAGAAATGATTTCACAATCCGATTTGGGTATATTCTCGCCCTCGGATTCGTCGACATTATGTGATTACTGGAATATCTATTTAAACTTCTCCTACGACGAATGTTGTCCATGGGAGACCGTTTACTTTCGAAGCGACCAGTTTTCCTCCCCAAGCCTTAAAGGGCCACGCTAAAAGAACATGCGTACAACCCAAATCACTAAGCACCTGTGAAAGACCTTTCAATACAAATTAGAACAGAATTAATTAGGCTCAACACGATGTATGCTCGGTCAGTACTCGACTTAAAAAGCTATCACGAAATACGGAACATGTTAAAACAGCTGCGCGGAGTTTTATCCGCCGGCCGCACGCCAAAAGTGGACGAAGAAGTGCTGCATCAGAGTTTCAATAAAATCACTTGTCCAATTTCCGACGAGTGTGCGAACGACACATTTTCACTAGATGGACTCACACATACTTTGAACTGCATGGGTGTTTACTACAAATTTATTTAACTGAACTCGAAAAGATCCAACGAGGCCGGATGACGGATCTCCAAGGCCTCGTATCCCGAAAGTAGCACAAATAGTTCGTATCTGAATGTGCATGGCACAGGTATGTGGGTTGACAATTGGGCTTTCTTCAGCGTGAACTTAGCTCCACCTAGTTAAAGACTTTACTGCGCGGTTCATGTCACTGTCAGTTTTCATTGGTGCGCCTTTATAATTACATGACCTGGTCTGTCTCGGGTGTGGTCGGCCTAGCTACCTTCAGGATAGGAGGCCTCAGCCCAAGGAAATCATTCAAAGAACTTCGTTGCAGACATCCTGATCTGCCAAGACCGTCAGTACAGTTTTGTGCACGCGTGTCTCAGCAACTAACCGTTTTCTGCGGTGTTTATCCTCGTAAGTCTTTTAGGGGCGCAAAGATAACCACCACTAAAACTCAAATTTCAAACTTAGAAGAACCGTTGGCCACGGAACCGAGCACTTCTTCTCAAACAGCTACCAGCCTACTGGGAGCCTCCTCTGTCATCAGTATCCCGAGCAAGCAAGGCCACAAGGGTTAAAGGCCCCATACGGTTCAGACCGTGTTTCAGCGAGATTACGCCAAAAGGATAGAGTTCTGTGACAGGTTCCCAAACTGACTCACTGTGCAACCAAAGTTATGCAGTGATAAAACTTCCAGTGATGAATCCCCATCCCATCTGCATAACGTCAGAGATTGATGAAAGATTGTAGGTGCATGTACGAGCCAGTGTATGTGCACGATGAATGCAACACACGCAAAGTGGGACAGTCTTAAGGATAATCGAGTGAAAAAGTTCAGTGTGAGATCACACTGAGTGAAAGAGTGTTGTTTGTCTTTTATTCAGTGATTTACTCATAAGGTGAACGAAGGAGGCTTCATTGATTTCCTATGCCATCTGGAAAGGGTCAAAGGGACTTTCACATAAGAGTGCAGGCACGTGACGATGGCCTTTGCATTCAGTTTGTGTCTTAGATGTTAAGGCTATTGGACGAAACCGCTTCGCTTAGACAACCGTGTCCATAGTCAACGGTAGAATCCTTTCTTCACAACTAGCTTGTCAGTTCACCTGTAGCGGGAGGGGCGCCTACATTGGTGGAACAAACCAAGAACTCTCATGATGGGTTTTAGAAAATGCCCACAACTGGTTGATGGCACAAAACACCTCCAGAGGTTATTCTAGGGTCATCTAAAGTTAACGGTCTGACGACAACCAAACAAACCGTTGGCCCGATTATGTCTTTCTAACTTCTGCTATTTATTAGTAATTCGAAGTTACTAGCATTCAGCGAAGCTGAGCTAATCAGTTTGTGTAATCGAGTTCGTTAACAACGGAAACCACCGTCACAGTCAATCCGCTTGCCATGCAGATAACTCTAGTTCACTTTATAAAGTTGTTACTTAACTTCCGTTTATCGTAGTGACAGAGATCAGTTGTATAAATCTTACGTTGTTTAACCTAGATGATTTAAAGAGTAGACGTAATATCAACGCCTCGCACTATTTGCCTTCTTTTTATACTAACCAGTTGGATGAAAGGTACTCAGAGCTTCGAATATGCGGATAGAAAGTGGGTAGCCTCATCAACTGTGCGTAGGCCAGCACCCAGCCATATAACACATATATGTGCTTTCTGGTAAAAAAATGACCAAACTATTTCCGTCGGCTGAACACGAAATCTCTCTCTATATTCTTCGGCGTCCGGTGCCTCTTACCAGTCGGGCTTCCTATGCCTTGGTTGACAGTTGCAAAGTTGTCGCTGAGATCCAGTCTTTTATACGTCTTCTTGTCCTCTCTAGCTCCTTCTAAGCAGCTTCACTGACCGCCAACTTCTTCCACGGGGGACCCATCTGTTTGCACACTGGTTATGTTACCCAGTTGGTCCGTGATAGCCTTTGACGGGGCAGTGCGTTTCTCTGTAACTTTCAGAGTTGCGATATTGATTCGGCTTGGTAAAGAGACCTTGAGGCGCGCAGATAAATTGATTTTGAAGTGCACACATACAAGGATATGGTCTGTACCATTTACGGCTTAGTGGTATACATGGCAGTCCTATACCGATGAAGTCTGATGGGATCATACTAGAATACGATCAGTGTGATGCTTTGTGCGACCACTATTTGGGTAGCAGGTCAGAAAATGACTTTTGGAGTGTTGGAAGCGAGTGTTGCAGACCAATTCTTTCAAATAAAATCGGCTTAGTAGAAGTATTTCTGACAGCGATTGGAAATTAACCTTTTCCCGCTGCAACTCAGAGGCACTCTGGTAAGTTTGCTTTTTATTCCTCTATTCAAAATTTATTCATATATCTGCCTTTAAATATGGGCCGATGCTCCTCACTGTACGATGATGCCATTAGGAAAGCTGCCGAATAAACGTGAGAATGCTTCAGTGAATATTCGGCATACTAAAGGTCTACTCAGCTATAAAACTATCATAAAACCAGGTTTACAAGCACATTGATCACGTGACATTTGTTCCCATCGCCTATCATTTTAAAGCATGATGGGTATAAGTGCTGAGTGAGAGAGTGAGTGGGTGAGGCACCTCTGGTAATCACAGATGACCCACATTGTTTGTTTCTGTAATAACCGAAAAGCATAGTTAGCCTCGAGAACTTCAGTAGTGAGTCGCATAAAGCCCTAAAGAGTTGTTTGGTGAAGTGATTCAGCGATGTACACCTGGGTTATTTCTGAGACGAGGTTCAAATAATACCACCGCCGTTCCCAGTGGCGGTAGACTGAGAATTCGTTGTCGATTGTAACTTTACCCTTACCTGACCTATTTTGACGTTATATGGTTGTTTCCACTCTTAGTCTCAGGGTCTCAATTACCTATTATCTTTGTTTGTGCATCTACGCATAAACTTGAGAAAAGCTCTTACTGACCGCAATGAATGCAGACGCCGGTTTGTTTCGCCGAATTACCACTGCCTCTGGGGTGAATGACACTGAATCTATTCTGAGCACACACTCTTGTTGCCGTGGAGAAAGGCTACATGACTTGCGCACTTCAGTCGAATGATCAGTATCTACTGGATCAGCCGTTGTTGCTGCTGTTCTGCTTTCTGCTAGTCAACGACTAAACCATCTGGACTGGTCTTCCCGCAGTGCTATCGATCAGACATCCAGTCTCGTGGCTAACTGAGCTTTCACCCCGGGACCAAACGGGTTGGTGAACACAAAATGAGGTCTTATCCACATGTAGCTGGCCCCCTTATCTATAGCGGAATGGTTGGTCCGGAAGTGAAAATCAGGCCTGGATCGGCTGCACAAATGGATCCTCCGCGCTCTGGATCTGTTTCTAATATCGAACAAGGTAGCAACTATCCCGATTACCTGGTCTGTCAATCTAGCAGAAACTTAGTCTCACTAGCTTTAAGCACGATATGGGCTGTACACGGCAAATAGCAGCAGAACAAATCCCAATCGGATAAGCTGGCAATCTGCTCGCACATTCCATGTGCTCAGCGGTCTGACAGTGTAGTACGGTAAAATCGGAGCTGCGGTGCGGACACCGAGTCACCTGCGGCCAACCTTTATGCATGGGTGAGACTTTCAGCAGTTTTTCTTACAGTGAAAATGTGCAGTCACAGGACACCAGAGTCAGTAATACAGACGTAGAATTTTCATGCAGTATACATAATAAAACGTAAATATGAACAGTGTCAGTTCATTAGAAAAGGCGAAATTAAGTCATGAATACTCGAGTTCCCTGATACTTATGCACGCTACTCATGCGTAGGATATATGAGCGTCATCAGGACAAAAATATAAAAAAGTAACTTACGATTAATGCTTTCCTTAAACTGAACTGATAATTCGGTGGTCTTCTCTGCTACCGTGATTGTTGTGCTTTTCCTCTCACTGTCAGATAAGCCGGGTCGTAGAGAACACTTCTGCCCAGATTGCATCTGTCAAAAATATTCTGCGAATTGCACTGGATTCGCAAACGAAAAGGAGCTTTCTTGGGCTGCATTGAGACGAAACTATAGTAGAGCGTGGTGCATTGTCCCTTCTTTGAGGAGCTGCAGTGAATATCAGGTCAAAGTGACAGAAAAAAGTCCAAAGACACACAAATCCATGTATGGATTTCATCTCCAGTGTGAGCTGGATATTCTACGAGTCTTGTTGAAAAGCTGAAGTGATCCAAAATACTCTTGAAGTCTTCCATCTCACATGCAGCACTGATCATATGAGGCAGATAAGGGACGCGTTTCTCTTTGTTCAACTGTTTCTCCGTTTTGCTTTTTGTCGCAAATACCCCGGTAATTAACGCAAAGTGCAACTGTCTTTTGTGTGTACATTATCTCACCGATCTACGGATCCCGCAGAACGTACTAAGTACAAAACGGCGCGGTAAACAGGCTCTTTTTCAGTTATTCGTACTCTTACTGATACATAACTTTACATGAGTCAAGCTTGTTGGTGGATGCTTTATGTCATTGTATTTTGACAGAACAACGATGCTATCTGTTTGCGAAATCTCCGAAGCTCCCGGTGTAGCTGGTAGGGGGTAGGCTGTTTCTGGGCTTCCAAACATAGGTATGGGCTCCGTCTAGACAAACCACTTTGAGTCACTTCAATAAATGAGAAAAAGTGCGTCACTATTTGGCTGCCTTTTATTGTTGCTCAAAATTATATTCAGCTTTGAGCTTAGATCCTTTGTTGATTGTTACTTGTATAAGTGGTAGTAATCTACCTGCCTCCGGTATAATACCTGCTTTCGCCAAACGAAAGCCTCTTTCATCCCACAGCCATCATATTCCTGTTAGTATTTGAATTCAATTTCTGTTTGCTTTTTTCTTCTGTTTTTACCAGTTGATTATTTGTTCTCAACCTATTTGTTCCAGTGAGACGTTTATTCAACCGTCACTTGACCCTATGGGCATCATGACACATCCAAGCGTCACTCATATCCGCTTGTAATGTTTGGGCAGTTGCATGTACTCCGCTTGTCTGTGCAATACACTTAGTCGTTTGCTCTACTCGTGAGCGAACACGCGCTCTCCTGAGCTGGCTGTATGCCTATCGATTGTCGGTGTCGCGTTGTTCGACACGTACGCGTATTGACGTCTGGTTAGGTTTGCAACAAAGGGCTTGGGTAATTTTTAATTGGTATTATTACAGTTAAATCAATGACGTATTTTTGAAGGAAAAGGTTACAGCATCTCAAATATCGAAAGCTATATAGACAGAGAATGTTATGAAATAAATCGCCACAAAAATATATCTCCCAGTGTAGTATAAACTTTAACAACAAATCGACGTGCTTACCGATTGTCAAACTACTAATCGAATAAATGTTTTTCTCACGCGTAGTTGAAATCCCAGGAATTAGCCCATATCGCGTGACTACATCCACGTGTGATTTTGTCAGCTGCGTCATTAGCTAGTTGTCCGAACAGATAATTCCGCTCACTTTCTGCGTTGGTTAGTCGTATTAGTTCATCCGCCACTTGTTGCCCTAAGAACGCTCGAAACCACTTTGTCGTTGTGTTCGGTGGGCCACAGCAGCAGTTCGGTAATCTGTTTTGCTGTGAAGCTAGTTCTGAGATACTAACCACAAAACTAACTCCTCAAATGCGAAAAAAACATAAATAATATTTTTGAAGCTAGCTAATTTACACCATGACATTACTGAAACCGGAACCGATATTCTCAAATTATAAGCATCCATTCTTTTTGGATAAGAATAACAATATCATCAACATTCACTGCTAATACCCGTAATACTACTACTACTTCTACTAATATGACTTTTCTCAGTCAGTCGCAACTATCATCGGAATTTGTTCATCACATTTGAAGTGTAAAATAATAAGCTAAATCACCTCGCCAAGGTGATTTCCAAAATTTCCGGGGGAAGTACGAGTAATGAGTAAGGGAAGAAGGTGCAAAAGCATCCTTGCCTGAGTTATATCACTCAATACAAAATAATGAACAATGACAAAATATGGTTGCACTTCGTAGCAGTCTGACATTGATAAGTACGACATAGCAGACCAAACAATCGAAATACAATTCTTATCACCACAGTTATCAGTCGTACGTGGCCTATTTGATGTTTGTGCGATGACCGGGCTTGGTCAAAAGGTCATCATGGTGAACCGTGAACCTTGTCTGCCCCGGGGTAAAATCCAGCCGCAGTTGCCGCCGGTTAGCGTCTCTAATAGGTAGCCTCTAACTGGTCGAAACTGCCTTCGCCATAAATTGTGCTATTATTACATAACAAGAAAATAAATTGAAGATAAAGAAACGAGAACAAAAGAAGTCCACTGATGAAAGAATAAAGGTAGACAGACAGATGAAAATGAGGGAGTATGAGCGTTACTTGATTATATTGTCAAATGGACTCTTTAACAAGGAGTCTCAATGCCATTTTTCATTCTTAAAAAGCCCTAGCTGCACTGAGTAATATCACGACTAATGTCAAATCCACTGAGTCATAATTTAGTTTCAAGTTCGGCATTCAAAATCGTAGTCTCACAGTTACCAACAGACTATTCCGTCTGACGGCTAACTGCTCGCTTCAGTGCAATATTTTATGGTACACCTTGCCGGTTAGCATAGTACCGTTAACTATGAAAGTATAATATTTCCGTCTGTCAACTTTTCTACTTTATAAAAGTTCATATTGATTAAATTTCTTCAAAACTGTATAAGCTGTGCCAGTTTTAGATAGCTATTTATGACATTTAAGACATACTAGGAAGAAAAGTCTTCAATAGATTCATTTTGTCTACGTTCGATAATTATCAGAACTATGCACATGTTATTTTGCTTGGACACAATAAGGAAACAACCATCAGCTTGCGTACAAGCCCAACAGATGCACTCTGGATGTAGTTGCTTCTGTTTAGCATTTCATTTCAAACAACTGAAACAGTTCTAGTAAATCCGTCAGAAAAGGGCAAAGTCTGGTTGGTTGGGGGTTACCTTGACAAAGCACCACATCATCAGTGTATCCAAAACGTCACGCTGGTGGTGCGATGATCAACTCGCTGATATATGTGATGAAGACAAAGGGGAAAAGTACGGCACCCCGAACAGCACCTGAACTGCTAGTCAAGGGAGTCGATGAACTTGCACCAATTTTGGTACGTTGAGTTCAGTTGGAAAAGTGGTATTTCAACCACGGGAGCAAAGAAGTAGGACAATCAAAAGTCCAGCTTTTGAAGAAGTAGAGAGCGGGGAACCGAATCAAATGTGGAGGAATTGTCGAAGGAAATACAATAAGCGGATTTCATGGAACTGTTTCAATTGTTTGAAATGAAATACCCAACTGAAGCAACCACATCCAGAGTACATCTGTTGGGTTTGCGCGCAAACTGATAGGAGCCAATTAGAACAAGAAAGAGGAACACAGTCAGTTAGGGATAGCGCGCTCGGCCAACTTGAGCACAGAAGAAATGATAGCGATGGGGTAAAAATGTTTTGACAAAATATTGGAAGTAGAGTGTTTGGGAATGGGTATTACTTTCACGGGTTTCCAGGAGGAAGGAATGGCACCAGCACCAACAGATTTATCAATGAGGAAAGTCCTAATTCCGATTAATGGACTTGCTCGAAATCTGAAAACAGTGGTGGATTAACCGACCGGACTCATAGAAGAGGCTGATTTTGAGGTTCGAAGTAATTTGAAGACTTCCTCTGAAGAAATTCCCTCTACATCTGAAAGAACGAAAGGAGAATAACACGGTAGGGTATCCGATGAGGGATGAATACACGCGACATTCAAGCTGTCGACATCTATATCGTGGTTTTTTGACCGGGCTGGTTGTCCACACAGAGGCTGGATTCCGTGCCACAGAAGTCTTCTATTATTGGTACAAGAAAACTGGTGGGAAAATGTCGCATCCAGCCTTTGTATCTCTTGTTTGATCAGGATGGAGTGTTGTCTCACCAAAGCCTGGTCGTCGAGTTTATAGGCATAGTCTTTTTGTCTCCTCAGAGATTTCAGCAATGGAGAAGCTATTCCGCCGTTGTTAAAATATGCAGTCTCCATAGGACAACATAAATCCAGTATTGCACTCAGTGTCTTCGTAAATAAATCTAGTGGGTAAAGAGAGCAGTCGGAAGAAAACCACGAAAAAGGATAATGTTGGTGGGTGATAGGTTTCTGGATGTGACCTTTATTTGTTTTGTCCTGACGAGTGAACAGTGCGGTGAGCGTGAATAAATTTCGGGTGTAATGATAATGGGAGCGTGATCACTTGTTGAAACAGGAGCTTTCAGTTTTAGGTGAAAATGTTCGTGATGGTTGGTAATGATTCTGTCTAGAACAGCATTCCTTCTAGTTGGGATAAGACAGAGGTCACTTAAACCAAAAGCAAGTAAGGGATACGTATGCGCATGATTGAAATTACCGACAGCAATGCATAAACAGCCAAATAGTGATGTAATAGGAAAGGGTACGAAAGCCTCAAATACTGCTGTCTAGTGAATTTCAACAATACCTGCATGGTCATTGTCTTTCTCTCTCTCTGCCACCCCCCTCTCTCCGTATCTATGTATTCCGCATTCGGTTGCATTCCAAATTTCATGCAAATCTTGACTGATCTATCCAACGCCAGTCGTTCGGACTATATTTTCAACCTCTCTCGACTTCCTCTTGTGAGTGTGCCACTCGATCATGCTGTTTCCTATCTCACCGTTTACCGAACTATCTGCATAAAGTAAGGCGGTCTATTTAAAGTAACTGGTAATATAGGTCTGAAAATTGTGTATATGTGTGGCCCCGCTTATAGATGTTTGGTATTTGCAAGTGGTATATTGCGCTTTAGTAACTTGCATAGGATGTCGAAAGGTCAGTTATTTTCTCTGGTGATATTTCAAGAGATGGGGAAAGTTTAATTCGCGAATGGTGTAGACGAATGGGATCCAAATGACACCGCAGACCTGTATTGTCAATAAATAGGACGGAATTTTAGCTCCATTGAAAAGTCAAGATAGCAGTTGCAATACAATTGGATCTCTTGCCTTATGAGGAGTTCGAATATAATTAGTATGGAAACAAATATTTTCCATACTATGATTCATCATGGAGTGTGAACTTGCAACTCACCACTGAAAACCATGGAAGCACTGTATGGCTGTTCTATCCACCGAGCCCCAACGGGGACTCAAAATCCAATTGAAGGGTTGAGTTGACCAACTAATCACCAGGCTTTCCGGGTTGGATCTGAACAGTTTATTGGACTTATACACCAAAAGATACGATGCCCTTCCGCCACTGACTTTGAATGTTGGTGGAAATATTTCCCCGAAAAGCAATCCAGTCCTAAGATTGACGCCTTCCATAAGGAGTCCAGTAGCAATGAATAAATACAATAACAAAGGCGCCACATCTTTTACCGTACTAGTTCAGCAAACGGTTGAGATCCATACCGGACAGCGTTGTGGTCAGATGTCCAACTCGCTGTCGTTCACCCCGGGTTCGAGCCCGTTTTGGGACTCGGCTAATGTGCATTGCTGAGGATTCCCAACAAGGATGGAACAGCTGGGCGGGGCTTCGATGATTTGCAGTTTTAAAATGAGCGTTCACACTGAATAACGCATTATGCTCTGTGAAGAAAAGTTGTCCATAGTGCATACTCCACGAGTGAAAACTATGACTCGGGTTCATTTTTAAAGCAGGAACAGCGTGAATAGTGTTTGTTAGGTTGTTCAAGTTGAACCTCCACCATTTGTTTCGTGGCAACTCTAAGTGATACTACCACTCATCGGTGGTGGTCGAACGGTCGTCATCGTGAAATTTTGTTCCTTCTGGTCCGGATTCATATCCTGCGGCCGCTAATGCCCCCGGTCACTTTCCCTAGTTGGCATTCTACAATTTACAAAGCAGTTACCTTTCGGGCACCAGAATTTCATCCGCAACTAAGCTACAGGTTGAAGCAAATAAAACAAAGACAATAACAATAACAACAGCTGGTTTTGCGACTACCTTTGTTGGCCATTCAGAAAAGGGTCTAAATGGTTGAGTATTTGAATCGAATGGTTAAAGGATTCCTCAGGCTGTGCCAACTTTCAGCTGATCATTTAGAATTGATGGCAACACTATATGAGAGCAGTTTTATGATTATTAGGAACTAATATCATTATTAGTGGTACACTACCACTGAGTTCTAAGAGAGATCCGTGCAGAATAGTTAGTTTTGCGCGTTGAGCATCAGTGAATATAGCCGGGCTGATTTGCAAACGGTTTACTCGGCGTGAGCACTGTACACCAGAGAACTCATCCGCCCCTGGTTCACAACTTGCCAGCAACCCAGCCGTTGACCCACACAATGGGAATGTTTTAATTAGGGGGTCCACATGATAAGGAGAAGTTGAAAATAACAATAAATTTACATCTATTCATTCCACTCGCTTCACAAATCCGGCCGGATCATTGAAACGGTCATTGTAGACCTAGTGAAGAAGGATGAGGTCCGTGGTAAACTTACGGTAATCTTAAAAAATCCTGCTTCTAAGGAGTTCGAGTAATTTCGATATTCTCAAAGCGGTATTCGTTGATTACATTTATCATTGCACTTCATGAAGTACAATTCTGTTACTTGGTTCGACAATATCGACGTTAAAGAGATTGACTATCCTCCGGCGAACCACGGCGCTAAAACCACCGAAAACGTCAGTTGTTTGCTGCTATAAGTGTTTCGGTCAACTCGGTGGATTTCGTGACTCGGTATGAAAACAGAGTTGAGGAGATGGTGCAGATAAAATAAAAACAGTCACAAACTCCCTAGTTGGATAGCATTCGCTGTGGTGGTGCTGTTGGTGCTGCTGCTGCTGCTGCTGCTGTTAGAAGTCCGTTAAAAAAAGTCCACAAACTTTCGGTACTGTTCAGATTTCCGTTTAAATCTTTTTCTATGTTCACCAAATCTTACTTAAGATAAGCCTCGGAGCAATGGAGGTCAAAACACAGGAACTGTTCTGCGAACAAGTGACTGAATTTCACGTGAGTAGCACAACACTGATAGGCAAGGAGTCTTAGGAGAAAGCTGAGGTTTAAGGCTGATGTAAAGGCTAAATCAAGGCATGAATTTTTGTATACCACTGTGGCCCGCAAGGTAATTCCAGGTTTATTTAGAATAGTTCTGTTTTTAGGAGGCATGGTTGAATGTTAGTTTCACCGAATTTCCTGCAATACACCAAGCAATTGCGAAACAACGAATTAAAATTGTGAAATAGGATTTATGGTCAGATTTAGAATTAAAACACGCAAAGTGAAACTCACTATATTTGTCATAAGGTGCAGATTCTCCGCATTTTAACTATCGTAAAATAAATTACCAATAGCACAAAATAGGAAATAGAAAATATCAGGATATCCACTTAGATATCAAGTGATGAGTCTTAATATCCGAAAGTCAGCACTGACGGGGTTCTTTTGTTCTCAGATCCGAATCTCAACTAAAACAACACAGTTGATAGTTCTGACAGATTTTGTACGTGTCCCATGGTTTCATTCGTCATTGATTATGTCATCCACTAACGCAAATGTACGTTTTGTTATTTGGTCCGATAGCGTTGATCAAATTCACATCTGGTGATCACAGAAAGTTAGTAAATCAAATGTATGATAATCATAAATAATAACGGTAAAAGTGTTTGAATGTGGGTTTCAAAACTGTCATCAACTGTTCGTTCAGGAATTCAGCCACTGATTGGTCTTGCTAACCAATCTATCAAACAATCAGTAGACCAGTCAATGAATACTTACCAACATGATGCCTTTGAGAAGTAGGTTCGAGGCCTTAGAGGTGGCCCGATGGAGTAATCAGTAAACAGTGATTTGTACTTGAATGTGGTATGCCTTCATGCTGTGAGATTAAAGACTCATAAAACTTACTGAACACCATCAGTATCAGCCTCATCAATCGTCGAATTAATCGGTCAATCAATCAGTTAGTCTCTCTATCAAACGAAAATTCGGTCGTTACATAATAGCCATCTGACTCCCTAATGTTTACAGTGGAAAAAGCGAGGTCATAGAAGGAGACTTTGATAGAATACTCCCACTTTTATTGCTAAAGCTGCCATATTTTCTTACCCGTGTAGTTAAATTGGGTTTTTTCCGGTGGTTCAGCTTTTCATGTCTACACGGGATCTCGGAATTCAACTTTTGGTAATATTTGACAGCATCCTGATAATTCGCCTACTCTGACCAGGTTTGAGCACACGAAATTAGTTTAGCAAGCAGCTACTTTTGTCTTGTTAAGTGCAAGACAATTCGTCACTTTGAGTTCGCAATCTTTTTATTTAATCCAACCGACTACATCACGCAGTGGTACTGTGGAGTCTGACCAGTACACCCGGGATCATCACATTCCAGCGGGATTCCAATTTCCACCACTGAAACAGATATCGGTAGACAAATTTCAGGTAACCACCACGGGTTGGAGGAAAATTCGATGGAGCGTACTGGTGATTGGAGGATCAGTAACTCCATTGCTCAGTAATTTTGGCTGCCAATACTTTCGCTGATCCTGTGATCAATAGTATGCTACTCAGGAATTCTTTCTGTCCGAACAATAGTATCCACTGTGCCCTTTCGGCTAGTGAAAGCTGAATTATCTGATCACTTGGGCGCGGATAGCCGATTGAGCGCACGAGAAATTGATGCTCCAGATAAATTGTTTTGTATATTATGATTCATCATGCAACTGCAAAGCTCAAATCACCATTGGAAACCATGGAAGCACTGTACAGCTGTTTCATCCTTGTTGGGAATCATCAGCAGTGCACATCCACCGAGCCCCCACGGTGACTCGAACCCGGGGTGAACGATTATGAATCGAACACCTTAACCACAAGGCTATCCGGGATGGCTCTCAACGGTTTGTTCAACATCTATACTACATGATATAGCACCCTTCCGTCACTGGCTTTGAACGGTAGCAACCCGCTTCCCACACAGCCATCGACTCCTATGATGGATGACTTCTCTGTAGAGGCCTAAGTACAACGAACGCGTTCCGTTATGAACAACCTTCAGAGTTGGTTACTATTTGTAATTGAGCAGTAGGAGATTAGATTTGTGTTATATGATTCATCACGCGAATTGTTCCGTTGTTATTTTTGCTCTGTTTAAATCGTCAGAAGTATCGGATATTTTGCTGAGTGGAACCCACTTCCCTGTCTTGTGAAAGGCGGTAAACCAAGCAGACCCGATATTCTGCCGGAAAGCTTTACGTAAAGCGGCATTTTATAGGGAACCTTACTCAAAGTCTCCTTTACAGAGACTCCAGTGGAACGCAGTGTAACTTTTTACTTCAACCGCACTGGGTTAATCAGTCTTTTGGTGATAATTACTACGCCGTAGTATCACCTAGAACACGTTAAACTGCAAACATGTGTTGCCACAACAGTCAGAAAAGTCTCGTGTATCCAATCAGATAGACACAAGATCGATTTTCGGAATCACGTGCTAGTTTGAGTTTTAGCGCGTGATGCTTGCAGAATATTGAATTTATCCATTGTACTTGTACGTTTCCCGTCGAAAGTTGGCAAAAGTAAGTGAATCAATGGTGATTGGTTTTCAGCAGTATAAATGACCGTTTTAAGGAAGGAATTATCAAAATTCTGTAATAAGCCTCTTCATTAACATGGAATAGAACTTTGAAAAACATGCCAGTTGGTTGCGCTTATGTTTTTGATTTGTTCTCATTTCTCTTGCTGTTTGGGTATTTGTTGTACATACAGTTAAAATGGAGGTTTCGTACGGAATTTGGTCACATTTCATGCACCATGTCCTTGTATCCGCAAAGGGACTGGCCATGTGCTACAGGAGTCCCTAAATCGCAGATAGGAGAACAGCCGCTCTCACGGTTAACCATGAATAAGGTGGACTCAATAAACAAGCAGCTGTGAACGATCAGTGGTGGTGCTTGCTAATATGGAGGGCTTTTCTGCTTGGATAGCATTCTCTACTCTGAAAATTCATAAATCCAATGACGGCACTGTGGCATGCCGAGTACGGCCTGTCACCAAACAAGATCATAGCTCCTAGTCGTTTTCCAGTTACCTTGCAAGGTTTACCAGAAGAGGTGAACGAACCATACCGCTGGTCACTACCTATCTGTACCAACGCTGCTGCCTTGCGGGACATCCTTGGCTGCACATAGGCTAGTGGTGCATCGTCGAGCAGAAGAGCCTATTCCGGACCTGGCGACCAAGTAATATATAACAGATCACAAGGCATTTAACCGTGGAAAAAACTATTGATCCAGTGAGTGCTTTTAAACTTAGTTGTACTACCCCTCTATTTTTATAGTTGTTATTGCCTTGTCACCGGGCTTTACTCCAAGTCCGTGTAAAAATAACGATAATGATAATGACAATAACAAATGTAATCGTCAAGCCAAGATTGTCGGGACACGTGTTGCCCGTGATTCTGTACGGGGTTTTGGGCAGACAATGTTCACTGAGGCTAGAAGTGATTGGAAGATGAATAAGGGTGGCTATTTCATGACATGGAAGAAATACATCAAAAGCCTAACCGGTAGACATGGCCGCATAGGTTGTGTTAAGCCTGCTGAGTGGGGCTCAAGTGATCCACCATCTTAGCAGTTTGGTGCTTTAGAGGACATGGCTAGTTGTCGAGACCATTAGCGCTCTTGCATTAGCATACCTTCATCGTAGCGACACCACCAGTCGTGTGTTTCTCCGCTGACTCTCAATATTTTTTAATATTTCTCTTTGACGTAACCACTGAGCAACCAGAAATGTCACACCCACTGCATGATTATAGGTTATTCGAACTGAACTGAATGATACTGCCATCAAATTAACTGCACTACGATGCAACAAATTTGGGAGTAGTTTTTACAAATGTCTGTTTACTGAACATAATTCTGATGGGTCAGTCTTATTCCTTGCTTGGGAACAGTGAGATTGGAAGTATCCAGTGAATCAGAATATCGGCTAGCAGTTAAATGTGATTAGTTAGTCGATTTCTATCACGCATCAGAAGCGCAATGAAGGATAGTATATGAGATACTATCAGCCAGTGACTTGATCGCCTAATCAGTCCGAGTCGGTTTCTTGAAGTTTCAAGGTTGAAGCAATGGAACTAAGTTCCCTAACTGTCCTCAGGCTTCTCTAAAACGTAAAATCATAGTTATTGAGTATTTACTGAAATAGTTACCAGATTTCAATTAGGTTTCCGGTCGCGCAAGCCTAGTGATGGTAGTGTAAAGGTATGGGGTTGACTCATCATCGATAGACCGCCAAGTTTTGTTAGCAGTCAGTCCGCCAGCGTCAGTCAGAAATCCAGTTCAATTTTTGAGCGAACGAAATCAAGAACCACAGGACAGCTGATCGATAAGAAAAGAAACAGTTCCTGTCAAGTGTTTTCTGGCCTTATCACCAATCAGCCAATCAGGATCGGCTTTACCCGAAACCGTTTTAAATCAGCTAGTTTGTGGTGCGACGATTGGTGACAATAAATCTTGCGTCCTATGTAAGCTATCAAGGGCAGAAAAGTCTCTCTAGAGCTAGTAGAGTAGTTACAAAACAGCTAGCCTGCTCAAACTTCCTGTGGAACCCGAATCAATCAGTCACCTGGTTGACAGACTTACCACTAATTCGTGCTCAACTTCCCAGTTAGAAAGCACGGATTTCTTAACGCTAGAATAATAACGAATGAATGCAAGCAAAGGTAGGATCGCTATCAACCATAAATAGAGGAACCGCAGAAGCATAAGCTATGATGCCTCAGGAGCAGAGCCAACTTCACCACAGAGGTTAGTTTAGTTTTAGCGAAACAAGTATCTCCGTGTGCGTAGTAGGAAATGTAAATCGTTCATGAAATGTATTCTGTCTTGCAGAGTATCAACGCTAAACTCATCACCGAAAACCATGGAGGCTCTGTACAATCGCTTCATGCGGCTTGTTGGGAATCATCAGCAATGCTCAAGCATCGAGTCCCCACTGGGACTCGAACACAAGGGAAGAGGTGGATGAGTGTGAATCATACACTGGCTATCGAGGATGGTCCTCAGGGGTTTATTTCGCGCTAACACTGCATGAGACTGATTTTGAAAGGTGGCAATCAGTCACCTGCACAGTGACGAATGAAATAGCTGCTTGTAATGCTTTTGAATAGCAAGTTTGGCTTAGATAATGCATTTCGAATCTTTTCACAGATAAGTTGTATTGAAATGTGTCAATGCTTTGTAGCCAAAAACCCAGCAGGTTTCTTTTTCTTTATTGTTTTCAATGCCTCCATGTACTGAGGCATGCAGCATATCGTTGCACTTAGGATTCATGCATAGGTCTTACGGTGTTTCGAATTTCAGAGCTACGCTGCTGTTCGGGTCTTGCAGCTCAGCTTAGAAAATCGGGAAAGTATGGACTCAAGAAGCACGGCATTGGTCATTTTTTACCTGTGGCTGCTCTATTTTTTGACGTCCCATCAACTATGTCATGCTTGGTACACACATCACGTCTACGTCAAAGGTACGTGCAAAGTAACTGGTTTGTGCACCTGAACAAGTTTCATGTGTTTAAATCCGGGTACAAAAATCACTATTAGTAGCAAATGCGTTCTTTAGTGAATTATTTCCAAAATGCTGCAGCAGACTTCAACGACTTTGAGAACCAGAACCCGTGGTTATATCCGCTGGTTTACTATTATTAATAATCATTATTAATAATTGTTTCTTGCAAACATTAGCTGGTGCAGTCGGCTTTGCTTGGCATTGCTTGGGGGATTAATTGAACTCGATGTGAATAGTTGTCTTGTTCGGCAAATCTGACCAAAACAAAGAATATCATGAATGATTTGTTTGGTTGGTATCAAACGCCGTTCCATCTAATATTTAATTATTTAGTTAGCTTACTAGTTTAATATTCAGTAGTAAGCTTGATTGTTGAAACATCATTAGTGTCAAGATCCGTTTCCATCGTTTCAGGACGGGATCTAGAATGGGATTGGTACATGAAAGAGCCCGAAGGCCCCGATGATGTGTGGACAGATCGTAAGTTTTTTAAAACTTGCAGTAGTAATTGATTGCACCCAATGTCGTACTCAATGATCATCTGAGTTTTCCCTGTTCTTTTTCGTTGTAGGCCGAATTTTAATGACCAAAACCTGTTTGTGCTTCTTATAATCCATTGATAGTCATGTCAGTTCATGTACATTGCTTTTGAAATCCGAGGATGGATATTTGGCCGCGATGAAACCAATTCGAAGTACATAATGAGGGCACATGAAATGAGTGAATCCTAATGTCAAGTCTATATCACGTTTGTTTTCTGCTGTGATGGCTATAGGATAGGTGAGAATAGATGGGCGAGAAATGTCACTGTGGGAACTCGTAGGCATTTGATGTGAGCAGACAAATATACAAGGCGGGATGGTGTGGATCACGCTGAACTACGCTGGCCGCGATCGCGGTAAAGAGGGAGCGATGGACCAGCCATTATCCGGTGGGGGGTGGAGGTGGGGTGAAAGTTGAGCAATAAGTTATGTTGATATGTTAAAGCTTCAGTTAACAGATTGCAGGCATGGCACTTCAAATGGATACATGAATTTTGGATAGGAAAAGTGTCCAAAGTTTTCAGCAAACAGTTCAAGGAATTCTACACTGGATGCGTAGGGTCAGTGAGGTGGAAAGTAAGGGTTAGCGAAATATTCGTAGAATTTATTGTTGATACAAGGAGCCAGAATATTATGAATAGTGGGAAATCCACTTGTATTTTTCGTACTCACAAATATAAGGGCAGTAAAATGATTAAAACCAGAACAGTTGCTTTCTGGCGTTGGAATAGTGGTTAGTAACTCGTGTTACTCACAATCGACTGGCCGCACCACGATAGCTCAGCAGTTACAGCAACTGTCCGATCAGCAGGGGGTGGATGGTTTAATTCAGGTTCTTGGCGTCAAATTTCTGATGCGAAAAACATCAGTATATTTCCTACAACCTACATTATATGAACCCCCAGATTTACCAGAAATTTATTTTTGTTTGTACTACGTGTTCTCTAACAAGTTCAAAGGATTTCACTACCAAAGAGATTTTGAACCAAAGGTAAGAAACCCCCATTACAGTCAGTAGAACAACGTATATAGATAGGTAGATAAACAAACGGAGGGCAGACAGACGGAAAGATAGCTTGGTGAGGATAAAAAGGTTTTGGAACAGTGAAGAGCAAAGCATCTGGGGCATCAAATGATTTGTTTTTGAAGCAAAAAGGCGATTCTTGAATCAGATCGTCTCTCTTTTTTCGTAGTATAGATGTCTATGCACAGAAAGTGAACACTGTTTCATTCAAGAATAAAACCTAATCTCAGAAGGGTGATTCCACTGGACTGTGATTCTTTCTGTCTTTTGAGGCATTCTCTCAACCGAAAGACTTTTTCCCACCTGATCAATCGCAATGTGGTCATTTCGTTGTCTACCTAGTCAAAGTGAAGACACTGTCGCACTAATCCGAGGAAGGTACTAAAAGGTCACTTTCTGTTCAACCTTTACCGTACCCCCAATCGATGGAATGAACAAAATCACAAATTTTCTGAGTTAGAAACCGCAGATTTGAATTTTGCTTTCTCACTTTCGGTCAACATTTTACGGAGGAAGAGTTTTATTGTGGGGTTTTTCTGCATAATCGTCCACTTTTAATCTTTCTCAAAGCTGAATCCATGGAGTGAACGGCTGAATCAACAGTTATCAGGAAGCACAAGAATGGTTTGTCATTTCACTGTCGCCGGGGGAATGAAGAGAAGTTGGCTGTCACAGAAAACACGCAACACTGACTCTCGTTGTCATCTATTGTGTATGTCGTGACATTGTAGCCATATGGAAACAGCTTATTTATCTGTTGATTTTTTTCAAATTATGGGCTGCTGAGGGGGATTTTATGAAGCTACCGATATGAAAATAATTACATATCTAAAATGATCCTGGAACCATTCTGCTTAGAACTGCTTTAGAAATAAACCAGCCAAATTTATTGTACAACGTACAGAAGCTCATAGTGATCAAATATGAATTAGTCTAACCGGGTAAATTGGCTGGGTAATATACTTGGACAGCTTCGGGAACTGCCCAATTTTACTAACACTTAAACGACTATGTCAATTCTAAAAAAGAAATAGCTATCTACACACGTACACAAAAAGATAATACAGCAACGGATGTGTTCGCGATTTGTTCGTAACATCTTTCGCGTTATTAATATCTGTTAATTCCGTGTCACTATTTTAACACCATATTTTCTGTAAAAATAATTCTCCTTTCCTTGACTGTTGGTCATGCAGAAGAAAAAGTACAAATCTGTCTTCTTCAGAATGTACGGAACAACTGTTTCACACGACGTGGTTCGTTTACAACTGCAGTTTTGTTCTGTCTTTCGTCGGACTGAACCACTTGGCCATTCTCCGTTACTTGGCCAGGGCGGTAGGAAGCAAACCCCGTGGGGACAAGGAAACGAATTGGTGTATTTGACAATGAAGGGAGTGTACGCGAACCTCAAATCAGTGAACGACTGCACTGGTTGACCGATTTTGCTGTAGACAATAATGACATGTTGGATAGACAAGGTTCAGTTTCTCCACATGGTTTTGTTCTAAAACGTCAGCTGAGTCGGACTTCCACTTACACCTGTGTGCAGGTAATGAAACTTTGGGGAAACGTATTAGCTGTCCTTTCGGTCACTGTTACCAAGCAACAAACTAGCACCATTCTTGCTCTGAAACACACCGGTCACCTGTCTGGTGGACAGAAGTCTGTCATTCCAAACTGCAGTTAGTGGGTTTTTGGTGGCTTTGGAGCTCTTCGACGTGCTTTGAAAGCTTAGGAATGAGATTACCTGTGCTCTGGACACCCAGCCTGATATACTAAGCTTTATACTGAAGTGAGGTCAGAAAGTATGATCAGCCGGGGGCAGGAAGCGGTCGCATCCCACCGATGACGTCTTAGATCCTCAGCGAATTTTAAGGCACTGTCTAGATTACGAATCTGGAGAAGTAAGCAGTGTTCCGTAACTGGCCCGATGCAAACATCAATTAATTATGATAATGTTCTGCAGGTTAATTGTACTAGGAAAGCGGACTAACAACATTCCGAATCGCGAAACCCAGTAATCGACCGTTCTGTGCTCGAACCACGGAAAGAGATCAAGAAGACGCGGAAGCCAGGTGACACCTGGCAAAGTGTATGTATTGGCAATATGACTCACGTATTTCCAAGGCAAGCAAGATAAGAATAGCCAATGGGAAACTAGTAGGGTGTTGTGGATGGTATTTGCATGTGGTGTGTGTGTATGACGGTCTACCAATGAACACAAAGAACAATGAGCCAGTCAAAACAAAACGATGTTTGGGACTTGACAATTGTAAGCTACGGTTTACGCGACGGAGATTGTTCAAACGCGGAAACCTGCGTCAGGGGACCTGGCTGAGCATGTACGAAATTATGGAAACCGTGATTCAAATCCAAGCGCACATTCATCCAGCCTTGTTGGTAGTTTTCCCCCACCACAGATAAGCAGAATTTTTGAGAATATTTCTGAGGCATTAGTTTCCTACGATTTTCAGGCGCTACTGTTTTATATGAAACTAATTAAACAGTTTTGTTCTGCTGTATTCACTACGTTGAGATTCAGCGAAATTCTCCCGGACATAAATCGTGCTATGTTGTAACTCGGAATTTTCCTTTCAAAATTATCGCGAAATTATGTGCCGCTTTTTGTGAACAGGAGACTGCCAACAAGACGGTTCATTTATTGATGGACTCCCGAACTGGGGGAAACGGCTGATTTAACGGTTTCCGGGTATTGCAAATTCTGCTAGCTTAGTGGCACCATATCTTTCGGGTGATCACTGCATTGGATAAACGGACGGCAGAACTTACCGCTGAAACAAAAAATAACCACCGATAGCAAGTCAGCTACAGAAAATCGTAATTGATCGAGTGATTATTTTTCTGGTAACATAGGATTGCCTGAGGAGGTAATTTTCCAGCTCGTACCCTGCTTGAACTTGACAGGTTTAGTTGTTACGCCCGGAGTAATAAAGCCCACAAACACGATCTGTTTGCTGAGATGAGAGACGGACTTCCTTCGCTGTGGTGAACACCTGAATAGATGCAACTACTCATCAATCCTCGTGTCACCCAGTGCATGAAATGCTAACAGCAATTTTACCACCATGTTCAGATCTAAGAGCTCGAGTGGAAATAGTAATGGTGCATGCAGTTTAGTGGCTACCTTCCTCGTAATGCCATCGCAAGCTAAGGAGATCTGACGGTGTGTTCTAAAAATAGTAGCATATAAATAAGGAAATAATAGACCACTGAAATGCAGGAGAAGATACCTACTGAGAATATTAGTTCGATTACCCACTCAGGGTTGACAGCCGTCACTGGTTTGAGTGACGTGTAAAAAGGGTGAATACAATGAGAATTTAATATCTTGCTCTGGCGTGTGATCGAATTTGGTCCGTGATTTTGAACTTATCAGTTGGAAGTTTTAGCTCAGTGAGATTTGTTTATTTGTGAAATGACTGATTACGAATTGGCAACGACCAGATCACCACTGAAACCACGTAAGCATTCCTCGTACAGCTCTGTTTCATCCGGTTTGTTAGGAATCGTCATTGGCAGTGCACCTTGTCCGAGTCCTCCCATTCGGACACACAAAATTCGGGATGGACGACTGCGAGTCGAACACCTATCCACCAGACTACCCGAGGGCTGGCTCTGAATGGACTATTCCACGTCAGCGCTGCACTATGTAACTTTCGTCCATCGATGACTTCTGGACGGCGTCAGTCCTTCGCCTGCGCAGTAATCGACTCTTACGATGAACGACTTGTCCGTAAGAACCTATGTGAAAAAAGCATCATGTTTCAAACAAATCACAGAGAATGGTTACATTAAGTAGTAGGAGACTTGATTTATACATGCTGTGATTTTCCGTGCGTAAAGCAATGGTACTGAATGGTCAGTTGAGCGTTGATACTGCTAGTATTCAGTAAAATTAGAGCGTTTCGCATCCATTTTAGGTGGTTTCTATGCCATCGGTTACAAACGCTGTTGATCTAGCTCATACTCACTTCATCTACGATTTCGGTTAGCAACTTAGTTTGCAAATTTAAGTTGTAGAAGCTTACCCGAGTAATAATGAAGGCTACACACTGAGGCATTTGACCAGGAGGTTTTTGTTTCAACACACTGGTACTCATGAAAAAGAAGAAACATCTCAAGAACCGGGAATACTTGGGCTCAGACCTCGAAGGCGTGAGTTACTGCAAGATTTCGAAAGCATGGGAAGAGAACAAGCCAATCATTTCAACGGTTCCCAAGAACCTATGAAGGACGTACAGTTGTTGGCCTGCTAACGTATCTTCCACGCAATCCTGAAAATGGGTTACAAACGAAATCGCCTCAATCGGGAGAAACGAAAAAACTCGTGTTGCTTATAAGTTGAGAAAAAAAAATACATTACATAACGCAATCACACCACTCCAGGTGAACAAAAATAGGGTTCACGGACACACTTGCCAAAAGTGAATTTGCGATTTTAGGTCAAAAGTATGCATTCACGGAAGTCTAGGGATTGCGTACGTTGCTAGTTCGCTAGAACGAATGCAGCCTACCAAAGGGTATCGTGATAAAATGCAAATTTTAAGGTAAATTTTCAAGGAAGTACTTCAGAAAAGAAAGTTCGGGAGGAGTTTATAACCTCTGAACTACCGGTATCATTATGATTTAGTGGAAGGACATCGGTCAACAAGAACGTGGTTTGTGGTTCACCTCCTTGGGTCTGGGCAACACGGTGATCAAGGCAATTTTAAGCGGGTAGAATACAATTATTCTCAAGGAAATCGGTCAAAATTGTGCTAGCATGGACAATAATATCATTTTGATACGAGCAAACATGTTTTAGGTTAGAAATGCAAGATGTAAGGGTCTTGAAAAAGACCTGAGGAACTTCAACCAAACGGTGTTATTGGTGGTCGGTTCGCTGGACTGCTCATCAAGTTAAAAACGCCAAAAAGCATCTTTCAGATCAAGTTTGTAAAAAAGATTTTGAACCGTGAAATTGATAGAAAACGTCTTCAGGTTCGAGAATTGGACAACTAGACTGTTTCAGCAATTTGTTCAATGTAATACGACAGTCGCAACAGGTCCTAGGAGTTTTCCCATCGCGTTTTGCCGGAGTCACAAACGGGGTGGACCAGGATGAATAACTCACTGTTATGTTCGAGTTAAATTGGTCACGTGCTCAGACGGACAGTCTAGAACGCACGCGCAAACTGCGCACATTTGATCTAGGTCCCTTGTACTCATGGTCACAAGCCTGCAGTTGTACACCCACATACATGGTTGACGTTAGTCATCGGTCATAACGACCAAACTACACCTTAACGTGGTGTGATGGCCTGCTTGCCTCCATCACCCAAACACCTACGCAGGATGGATTGCTTAAGCAAAGATGCAATCACATCTTACAGGTCTATGGATGGAGGCCAGACGAAGTCCAGTCTGTGAACCATTTGGTGGGCAATCTCTGGTTCTATCCACTATGGCGGTGGAGAGGACCCTCCAGCAAGCAAACACGGAGATAAATAGCTTACCTGTCAGAAGATTTCCACTAGATGGACGTAGTAGTGAAGTACCTGGGGTTTCTCTCAAAGACTGGAGAAGCCATTACACTTCATTGTGCTACTATCGGCCGCCAAATGTGGGCAGTCTCCAGTCCAAAGGATACTACCCCGTGTACTTTTTACTTGCTTTACTGGGTGCATGGGGCTAAGGGATGTATCCGAAAGGCGGACCAATGACAAAGAACCAAAGAAAACAAGAGTGATAACTTGCTACTATCATGTTTCCCGTGACAGACCAGAATAAGTTCTTTCACAAGTTCTTCAGTCATATTCCCCTTGGTCGGTTAGTGCCCTGCTACCTTATGGATCCGACATTTGAGTCAATGGCTCTGGTAACGGTTCCGAAGAAAAGCCCTTCTGTGGTGTGTGCGGCAGCGAAGTATTATTTGCCCAGGAATATCCAGCAGTCCCTCAGGAAAAATTTCTTCTCTCTCTTCTCCCTCTCCTTTGTTTGTTTTCCATTCATCACGTCCCATTTCTAAATGGATACAACAGACCACAGCACGTCATGACTGAGAACTTCCAACTCTCGGTCAGGGTAACAACTTAGAGATAGGGGGAAGAATAAAGTCGATCCTCAGACCTAAGCACTTAGATACTTTTACCGTCCGTATACTTTGCCAAACAGGGCAACAGGAAGCCCTAGCTAGAACTCTTGAGATCTTTAAAATAGATATGTGTTGTGTCTCCAAACAACGTAAACGAGACCCAACCTCAGTATTAACACTCTGATCACCAGACACAAGCTCGGCCTCTCGTTTCACTCTTCATGTGTCAGGCGATTCGGTGTCTAGTGGTCGTGGTTAGACTGGCGTTAGGCTGGCATCTCTCCGAGTATGAGAAAAGAGTACTCACTGCTCGACTGGATCCCAATCAGCAGTCATCTGTGTGCGGTTCGGTTGAATGTGTACGTTCCAACTGACCGTGGCCCTCCTAAGGCTAAGGACGAATTCTATCACGATTTGTCCCAATTGCTTCTCAGGGTGCGCTCTACGGGCACTATGGTTGTAGCCGGTGATTTCGATGCTCAATTTGGTAGTCCAGATGAGATGAAGAAAATTATAGGAGGCCGATTTAAAGTTTTAGCCGGTCGAACATATAACGGTGACCGACTCATTCAACTTTGTTCCGACCATGAGCTATTCCAGTGAAAACAAATGTGGCTCCGACTAACCTGGGGTCCTCCTGCTCTTTCGCAGCTCTGGACTAAGATCGACCACACTGCAAGTGGTTACATTTGGCTCAGACCAATTCATGACTGTCGATCATTTTGGTCCGCATCTCTGTAAACACTGATCACGCTCTTGCCTACGACTCGTCGGTGGCGGAAACGATGCCAAAGCCTACCGTCCTCTGTGAATGCTACTGGACGATAGTCATACGTCTGATTTTCCAAACAGAATTATCCGCCGGGTTATCCATGCAGTCAAAAGCCCAGGATCCAACAGAGTGATGGACAGAGATCAAACAGGCTCCACGTGCGGCTGTTGATACTACCCATGACCCAACAACCAGACACATACAGAAACGACGGATATTTGCATCCTCAGTTGCACTGTTAGATGCGCTTAGATTGAGTCCTCCGGACTTCATATACGATAAAGCAGGTAGATGCCTTAAAAGCCAACAGATTCGAAGCCTGAGAAAAGACTATGGGCAGTGGTGGATTGCGAAATGTGTAGGGAGATGGAAAAAGCTGAGGCAATTTGAAACATCCCCAAACTTTCCGTTTGGATGAAGATACCGGTGCATGAAATCCAGTTGTTAGTGAGCTGATCACAGAGGCGAACGGCTCTATGATTCCTACTTTGTTGGATGGAGCATTTAGAAAAGCTGTTTAACTGGCCTTTATCCACGACAGGTTTGCTAAGCAGCACAATAATTCCAGCTCTGTCTGTAAATAACAGTCCACCATCAGAATCGGAGGTTCTCCATGAGATCGGCTACCTTAAATGACATAAGGCTGCTGGACCGGGTAGGTTGTCCCCGTGTGTTTTCGAAGACGGTGGCTCAACTTTGTTATTGGAGATGATAACACTCTTCGGTTTGGTATGGGATAGGGGAAAAGTTCCAAAGAGTTGGTGTGAATCAGTGGTCGTGCCGATTCACAACAAAGGTGACAGGTCGTCCTGTGAAAGCCACAGAGGAATGAGTCTGGTTAGCATGGCATCCAAACTGCTCGCTGGCATTATTTTCCATTGCTTATCAACCACTCGCGAACAGTGTTCGTGCGAGAATCAAGCTGGGTTTAAATCTGGTCGAGCTTGTGCTGATCATATCTTCATTCTTCGACAGATTTTAGATCAGAGGCAAACCTTCCGTAAGCCCACAATCATCGTTTTTTTAATCTTAGGCGGCCTTCAACTCAGTCAACCATACAGATCTGTGACTCTGCCTCTTGTTGGATGGTGCACCAGAGAAATTCATTTCCATCACAAAATCCCTTTACACGAACAGCCGAAGCTGAGTTTCAATATACTGTGCTTTTTCACCCAAATTCACCACAGAAAATTGTGTGCTTCAGGGTTGCTCCTTTCTCCTTCTCTCTTTAACTTTGTGATTGATATGGTCCTAGAGGCTGCACTTTTGTCAGAGGAGGATAGTGACATTGAACTTTCCCTGATGGAAACATGTCAGACCTTGGACATGCGGACGACATAATTCTTCTAAGTGTACATCCAGGTAAGTTGCAAGCCTTTCCAGCCAGCTTGATGAATTGCATAGGACTGTTCGGTATGCGTTTTGCATCTTCAAAGTGCAAGATGCTGTTGAAGGATTGGGTTGGTCCAAAGCCAAACCTTCTAGTATCTGGAGAAACTCTAGACCCGGTAGATAAATTCTGTTATCTGGAGAGCTGCTTTTCTCTCTGGGGTCGGATATCGAATGTGATGTCTTTGCGTAGACAGAAAGCACTTTTGGCATTTGTCTATCTGAGTCATCTGTGGCATTAACATGACATCCGCCTATCTATCAAGGGCCGAGCTTGCGCTGCAGCTGTCAGACCCATGGTTCCGTATGGTTCAGAATCATGTCTACTGTCGGTAGAGGATATATGAAGATTGCTAGCATTTGGACACCGATGCCTCCGTAGCGTAGCTCGAATCTGGTGGGAGTACCACAATAAGAAATGCTGAGATTCGGCAGAGAGCCTTAGGTTCACGAACAAATCATTGGATGAAACACTTAAGCTCACTAGGCTAAGAGGTTGGGACATGTGTTACGCATGTCCCTTCACAGGATTCCTTGACGCGCTATGTTTGCTGAGGCTCGTAACTGTTGGAAGATGAGTAAGAGTGGTCAGTCCATGAGATGGAAGAAAGGTATGAACAGCCTAACCTGTGGACCTGGCCTTGTAAGGTGTGTTGGACTTTCTTGGTGGGGTCCAAGAGGCTCTCTCATCCATTGGTTAGATACGTTAGAAAAAAAATGGTTAGATGCCGCGATCAGTAGCGCTCTTATATCCACAGACCTTCTCCATCGACTTGATATTATTATTTGTAGTTCTCGTATTGTTCCTTACATATTCTTTTTCTAAATCATCATTCCCCTTAGAAGTTACCGCTAGAAGATAGCATACAAGCCGTCGCATCCAGTGCATGGTGAATGAGTGTCCGAACTAAATTAAAATGAACCGAACTGAGCCTTTTTTCGACCCTGTTCCTATCACGTATTGAACAGTATTGCTTGGCCCAATCCGACTGAAAGCTTGGCTTACACTTTCACCAGCATATAACGCTGACTCACGCACTTGCTTACGTGTTTGCTTTTTCACTTGTTTGTTGTACTTGCGCTTACCATAGGTTAGTACTGAATGCAGGTTCATCAGTACAAGAGTGCTTTCCTTCTGTCCATCGAATCCGGGAGACAACACTTATCGGTGTTGACACTCCTTTACGGGCCAAATTGTCGACACCGGGTCACAGAGTCCCAGGAAGGATAATTCGGCGTTTCATATTTGAGAACCGGTCATTTGAGGATGCAAGGGTTCCATAATGATACCACCGGAAACTTTAGGACAGTAAATAGTTAGACACCAAATAGAGGGCCATTGGGAATCAGACAACAAATTCAGCGAAACACACATGAGATTCATGCAACGGAAAGGCCCAGGGCAGTTACAAGAAAAATACTTTTGCACACATTAGATAGTTTTTCGGTAGGAAATAATTTCCCCGGGGATTGAGTACACGTAAATGATGACTACCAATGCTTTTAACTGAAACAGAATGGGGTTGAGGGCGCACAGGATTAACTTTCTGGAAAACCTTTTGGAGGATAAACGTGACAGCACTTCCGGTGTCCATTTGGAATGAGTGTAGGAAATAATGACTAACTACTAACTAACGGGTGGTCTGGCGAGAGGGATGGAAACGGACACCAGCTAGTGCAAGGGGCAGAAAATCTGAGGGGCAAATTTGATTCTTCGGACTGGTGCTCGGTCAAGGATGTCATTTTACTTCTACGCACAGACTGGATATGACCTACCTCGCCACACTTGTGATACTTGATGCTGCGAAATCAGCAGGTCAATCAATGATGTTTCTCAACACAACAGCTACATTTATTCCAACGCCTGACTGATTGGACTGACCTGGAGGAAGAATTAAGGCTGGATTGATTGCCTCAAAGTATATACTTTACTGGCTTTGATCATGGACCTGAAGATGATTTCGGTCTTTTCGCGTTGAACAAAACTGGTGTCGCCTCATTGACAACGTCATGCATGTCTTGGTGTTGCTCATATATGGGTTTTACGAATTGGAAGGTGCATTCATAAGGCAGAAAAAAGCCTTTGTTGAAACTCTGAACAGTTGATACCGACAGTTAGTCTGTCTCGTAACTGTATCTCGAGCTGATCACCAAAACTACCTTTTATGGTCTGCTTCTGCAACTGCATCAAAAAATTCCGTATTGATTGGTTGACACATGGGCTCAATAAATATAATTTCCCCCATTCAGCAGCCTCAAAATTCACCGGCTGAAAGTGCTTCCGAAGTAATTCTCTCAAAGACCTATATGGTATAGTCGTTGGAGAACTCGGATAACCAAATTCTTCATGAGGGTAGACGGTTCTTTTCCGAGGACTGTCAGAATTTGTTCAGTCTACTTCTCCAAATCCAAAGAATTGCGAGTTAAGCACCAAAATTGCAAGCACTCGATGCAGTCCCCAACACCCCCGTGCACTGTTGTGCACATTCGGAATCTTCAAATTGCAGATATCCATGATGCAAAGCAACCGCAACGCCAGCTGTAACAGTGGAAATCGTATTCAAGACGCATGACTATCCGCGAGGAACATAGTAAACACTGTCTCGCGAACTAAGCGCACTGAAGAAGTGAGAACACCGATTAAGTAGGGACACCATTGAAAGTGTACCCCGCGCAATTCTCACGTGCAAGCATTCACAGGCTCAATAAAATAATACAAAATAATGTCGTTAACGATCACCACAGCCTCTGGATAGTTGACCTATCATGTCAATTACTTTTGCATAATTCTGGCCTCTGCCTTCGGATGTATCAACCCAGGGTAAATCCATTGAAGGAACCTAGAGTGGTATTCTGTTGTTAGTTTGTCTGCTCTTTTTTCAAAAGATTCGCATTAGAGTCCTTCAGCTGGTTCACATTTACTATGGGAAAACATAATCTGGGGGACCAAGTGTGGCTCTATACTCAGCTGTCTCTATCACTTGGTCCAGTGATTGAAGCCAATGGGCACGTGATTGGTGCAGAAGTATGATGGCATTTGATACTCAGGAATCACGCTGTAGTGGATGAACTATCCGCAATGAAGGAAGTGGCACCCTGGCCCGAAATGAGCCCACTGAATGAGTAGGAACATCGACCGAACTGGACCGTAATTGAAATTGTACTCTGCGCAACGTTTGTTTTGAGATATTGTCCCACGGAATCAATAGGAATACCAATCCTGAAGCGAAAAGGAGTAGTACCAACAACCAAATTCAAAGTACGAATTGGAACTATTTATTTATACAATTTAAGGTCAGTGGCATCGAATGTCATGTTATGTTAAACAAACATTTCTTGTACGATCACCACACCCATCACAGCTAGGCTGAACCTGATGCCGTTCGTAATCTTGATATGGTGGCCCACGTAGCATACAGCCTGTTCCATGGTCTGGGCTTGGACCACTTTCGGGACGGGTTCGTGAATCCGCAACATCATCTGGAGAGAATTATATAAGTCGTCGTAAACTTTCTCAAGGAACTGGAAAATAAAATTGTTTTTGTATGCTGGCTTTCACGGATTGTGCTACAGGATCGGAGTAGTTTGTTCAAATCGACGATCTTCTTTCATGGCGTGGCTGTGCTAGTTGGTCACGTGTACTGTCACAGTTCGTGTTTTTCCAACATTACCTACATACAATGAAAAGTCCACTTGCATTTTTCCCATCCAAAAGTACACCGCCACTGGATGGAATTGAACCGGTGACATTTTGCTTACTGGGCAGATCATTTGCCATCAGAGCTATCGCCCGACGAACTGTTGGGCGTGAGTAACGCAAGTGAATATTCTATGATGCGTGAACCACTATTCTATTGACACATTGCCGGGTCAACCCGATCGAAGCCCAACCAGGCACCGGTTGGTCTCTCATTGAGGACCAGATCCTAGACCAGCAGGAGCCCGCTCCGAGCCCGGCCCATTTCCAGCCGGGTGTGCTACTTGGGTGACTGGCCAGGAGTTTTGAACATCTGCACACAGGTTGTCCCTACGTAGTTATGGACTTTTGGTCGTAAATCTTTTCCAAGCTGACAGGACTAATCAGCGGACTCAGTGCATTTTAAATCTGTACGGATTATTCGACACTTAAATAATCTTTCTGGACTGGAACGTATGTTACCAATGGGTGCATTCCTTTACTGAATCAGAAGATTGCCCACACTTCTGTCATGATCTTTGATATTTACCGGGTTGATGGCTTCTACAGCACTGTTCAATATTCGAAAAAAATCTATAGCTATTCTATTGGACTGTGGACCTCTAGGTGCAGTAGATGGAGACGACCTGTTCCCTAAGGCCAGTCGGTAATCTTCTTGGCAATGAAGTGGCTCCCATTATCAGTAATCAATGCGCGGGGTACTCCTTCCTGACTGAGCCTCTTCCGCAAGGCAGTTAGTGGGAGTTCCACACCAGCAGACGCTGTGAAGCCAACTTCCGGTCAACAAGAATAAAACTCAGTGGTCACCAGAGCCCAATATTCTTTCAGGAAAGGACCACAGTAATGGGCACAAATCTTTTTCCAGGCCTTACAATAAACGGCTTATGGAGTCGATTTCTAAGTAAGAGAAAAAGTTTCGTGCCCACAGCGGTCACGAACTTTAGCTGATCGAACAGTATCAAAATCGATACCTGGTCACCAGTAAGTTAAGCAAACCAAAGCTTTCATCTTGTCAGTTCCTAAATGACCAGAATGCAGTTCGTATAGTCATGATCTTCGGAATGACGAGGTAATCACAATACGATCATTTCAACTAAGAATTCCATCTTGTGTTACAGCTGACTCCTCTCTCCTTGAAAAAACATCATGAAATCGTCGCTTGATATTGGTATTTCGTCCTCGTTCAGTCGTGGATAAAACCGACCCGAAGTATGGACATGGATCGCGAGTTAGATTCCGTCAGATCACAGGCAGCGATAGCACAAGAAAGCTACCAGAATCAAATTTACCACAAGGCGGAGTGTAAATACATAGATAATGCACAAGATCGATGAACCATTGCAGCAATTGATTTATGTAATAATGTGGATGGATGACAAATGAAGCCGAGTGCTTCATGGTCAAAAATAATGGTGAATTAGGATCCAGATAGACAATTACGAGACCTTTTGAGAGACTAATAGAGAGCCAAAGCTTAGCGTTCCGTCTGGGAATAGCTTTCTAGGCAGTAACACGTCAGTGTGAAACAAGGACAATAGAGAATCCATACTGTTCTAGCGTGGCTCCACTTCCAATGGGCGGTTAGGGTAAAATTTGACTTTGGAGTGAAAGAACGCAATGATGCTGTGGGAACGTACCCAAACAACACATTCAACAAGCTCCGAACTGGGAACGCAACGAAACACGTTAGGCCAGCTTTGAGTCACACCGCAGACACCCGATTGGGATCGCGTTAGGCCCCACCCGGCGTGTCAACCAATCTTTGGAGATGAGTGCCCTATGTTTCATATCCAACTATTATTCCGCATTTCTTAGCTTATCTACCCATATTCATTCTTTCGAATTAGACTACCGATGTAACAACATTTTTTAAAAGGAACAAAAATATAATTTTTGAAAGCAAAAAAATATATTGTGAACAATGTCTATTGAATATATGTACACCCTCATGATGCTATCGTAGCCTTATTCCGATTCGTCGGGCGATGTTATTCTTTGTCGTGTTTTGTGGTCACACGATCTGAAATGTTAAAACAAAACAAGCTAGGAGAGAGAGTGCGGTTTACGAAAGAGTTGGATAACAAATGAATTTCACGTGCCGATGTTGAAAACAATCCTACTGTGAACTAGTCTCAATGTAACTGAAAGGTACTTGACAACCAACAATTTTGAAACTAGAAGGGGATGGTCATTGCTCGCCAATCTATAAAAATAAGGCTGGAACAAACTACTGCTTACAAACTGCAATGGCAACCTGAGGGGCACGTAAAACTTGATTTTTGATGTGTTATCATCCACTTTGAATAAGCCCTAGAAAAACTGATTACGACGGATTAAAAAACCATCTGCATAAGAAAAACGAGCTTGCAATTCACCAAGGTTATGTACTTGAGTCCTAGTCTTAAATCACCGCAATCCCTCTGCGCTGATAAGCCAGTCCTTTATGTTTCTCTGTGATGGACATCATTAAATGAAGCACACGACATCTGGGGTTTCGTAAAAGATGACGAATATCTTTGACTTACCTTTCATGGTACCTAAGTGCATTTATTTCTGAACGGTTATTCGTGCAGCTTTCGCAAGTCAGCAGCCTGCCCAAGATGTATATACGTACCATATGATAGCTTCACCTCATTAAAATGTGGGTTTGGAAAGTGTCCCTGGATCAAGCGATACGCCTGGTAACGGCTGCCTCGAAACGTTTAGCACGTCTCCGTGTTGCTATTTTATAACATGGACATTATAAAAATGATAAAAAACGGATGCTATAGAGCATCCTCGTTAAAGCTTGCTTATACGGTTCTCCATAGTTGTGGCTCTTGATCAATTTAAAAAACAGTTCAAGTCGGAATTCCAAAATACACCAAACTGGATAAAGGATCCACCTTGATGTGCTAGCAATGCATACAGTTATGCCCAGTAAATCCAAAGACCCCAATTCTCCTCCATCCGTTACTCTTATGGTACTGCTTCAACAGTCGCGGAGCCAGCATCAATCCTATCCGTTGAGCATTAAGGCGAGAAAACCACCGAATTACATTTGGTTTTTCTAGCTTACCTTAGAGATTGTAATTTGGAACACGTATTGTGGTGCTCTCGTAGTATGACTTCGTCACAATTGGTGCATTTGTTCGCACTGAGAGTCATCCCCTACCTCCAGCATCTCTTCCGATTTGTTTCTTCGAGTATAACGAGGTATACAGCATAAATCCCGGAATGAGAAGAAAGCTGGCAGCCCAGTCAGCGACACACTCAAAAATATCCCAATATAGTCACGTTTGAAACCTCCCAGGGAGTGACTGGAGCTATTTTGAACATACCAAGAATGTAGTGGCATACATTACTCATTTTTGAATTTCCGTAAACTGCTAAATTTATTCATCTTAGGGTGACAGTCTGTAAACTTTCACTAATTTCCCTTTGAGGAAAGAACATGATTTACAAACGTCATCGAAAATCACGTAGCACAGTCCACTTTATGTTCAGTGCCAAAAATCCCAGGTAACTGCATTATTTTGCGAATAAATGAAAGTAGCTGACAAAATTCTCCAAATTACACCACTTAATAAAAATAGTCTGTGAGAATCTTATCTACCCGGCTAATAACACCTAATGACATAAGTCGCACCCGGACTATGTGCACTGGGAGAACTACAAGAGCAGACAAGAGCAGCAGGATTGTATTCTGTTTCATTTTGGTTGGTGCTAACTTGTTTACATACAAACCGAGTTATGCACTCATTGCCAGATAAAGTGACGACCAATCACAGAGCGATCTCACTGTACTTATACGATCCAACAAACATGGTCCGGCTTCACCTGATTCGTTGGATACTAGAACTGAAGCTGTAGCGCACTGGACTGCGTGCGAAGGCATTCGAATCACTGCGTGGTCCCAAGTAAATCCGTCAAGAGACTGTTTTGGGAATAGATGTTCTGTCTTTGTGCAGACCTAACGGATAGACCAAAATGATTTTTACAAAGTAAAATTGTGTTTTTGAGTTTTAGACTGTTCTGAATCCAATAATGTGAAAAAGTTCATCAGAAATGGCACAGAAAATGGTCTCGTAAGGGACCAATTTGGAAATAAGAACTGTACTCCAGCATCGACTGGGAAGCGTCAAACAACCAACCAGACTTAGCAGAAAATGTGCTGCAAATAAATACAAACACTGCTAAACGACTAACGTGTTATTTTAAGATATCAACAGAGAAAAAAAGTTCCTCTATAAATATGCTACCCACTTTTACGAACAGCTAAGAACAATTTTAAATGAACGTAAAAGGCGAAAAACTGCTGTCCAATCATGCTCATCAGTCATGAACCAAATTTTACCGCAGGAGGAACCGAACACGACAATCTACTAACGAAGAACTGAACAAGTGCAGTATGCAAGAAGCAGCACTGTTCCGAAGGGGGTTAAACGTGTCCAGTCTGCAAAAATACAACAAGAAGTAAAACTGAATGAGCCCCAGACTAAGTAAGTGCATCAACAGGATCTTACACTTACGTTATTCGGACAACAATATGGCTACCCACAACCTACTCTCTACACAAGCCAATATAGCCCCACCTGGTCACATGGGTATTCAGCAAAAAAATGTGTCATTTTTGTAACACAGATTGTTATCAACAAATGTAGCGATACTTACATTACTAACTTCATACTGCAATCTAACCAGTAGCTGTGAAAAGTTTAATTACAGATGTTGCAGGTATTTTCATCCTAACGCTAGACTCACTTTGGCCCAACAGCTTTGGGTGTATTTATGTTATATAAACCAAATACAAAAAGTCTAGTTCCAGTGACGAGGAAGGGGTGTTCAACGGAATCTCCAGTTTTAACAGAAAGGAAAGTATCATGAGCCTAAAGTAGGTGATGTATCTTCGGTGATTCCCCTGATAACAATGTCAGTCTGACGTGGTTAAACACTAGGGATGGCTCGACGTGAAATAGAAACATAAGTAAAATATTTGACACTATCAGTGTCAGCAACGAAATCTCGCTGAATTGTGTCACCGATGAGAAATGAATGAGTTGTGTCGGTGAGCCGCGTCCATCAAGGAGAGAGCCAAGTTAGAAAAATCTTCAGAAGAACTGGATCTGGATTTGTAAAGAATTGTGGATAACCGTCGGCACACTGTTTGAACATGTCCTAGTATATCACACCTGTGGTATTTAGCATGGCAAAAGCGCCAAATTAAGCATGAGTGGAGTTTGCCACAAGAATCGCGTTTGCCTGGTGAACTGTTCACAGAAGGTCGAAGGTGTTTGAAGTTCTGCACTCGGAAGTGAGTATTTGACTGCACACCAAATTTCAGAGGGAATGAAAGCATGTGGGATGACTAGTTCGATTAACCACAAAACATGACCAAAGTAGTTGCGTCGGTGAAGTTATTCTAATGCTTGCATTGTTCACATGCATCACACACATGTCTTATCGTAGGTTCTGACAACAGGGAGAGATTTTGTTACAACTGCGCAGCAATGGATGCCTGGAATGAGCCCACCACGAAGTTGCGTTTCAGGCTAATTACCGAGAGTACATCAAACAGCTTACTTCTGGAGCTGAAGTTTAAATGCACGAATATCTTGGGAATCATCCGGCTGAATTTGATGAAATTTTGTTCTTTCTGCAACTTTTAAGTCCAATGGCTGAACACGATTAAGCACTAATTTCTTGATTTCTTTGTGATTCAAGGCAACTGATTTCTTCGGGAATGCCAAGTACTTAATAACGGAATAATCCCATTCAGGAAAATCGCAGTTTTTCTCTGCTCTGAACTGCGAACACAAGTAGTGCACCATTATTCAAAACTCTCGAAATGATACTTAGTCTAGCACAAGCGAGAAGTTGGATCCAGAAATCAAGATTTCCGGATTGCATTATGTAAATAAACTGCCGTGACTCCAAATGTGATATCTTAGCACAAAGAATGAATTGTAGCATGTATCCAGAATCTGAATAAGCACAGAACCCAAAACAGTTTGCGCTATAAATCACAAATATGTATCCACACAATTCAAGGTCATCTGTATGTATTCACGAGGACTCACGAGGATTGGCGGGCCTGGTTAATGCAGTTCTTGAGCGGCCCGTCAGGTTTATTGTTCAGGGCTAGACAGAAGTTCTCGGAAGTTGCTATGTGTGCTTGAATTCTGGTACTAATTTGGTATGGTCTGGTATCCAGGTTGGACCAGAACTTCTGTATTTTCAGTCGTGTTTCTAGAAATCTGTAGAGGAAACAGGGTTAGGAAACAGGACTTTCTGGTATTGAATGCACCCGCCTCAATATTACAAACTGGGACGCTACCCGTTCTAGCTCCTTCCATGAGTGGGGACCGTACCCAGATATTCGTGTAAAGACTGTCGTTACTTTCGTGGTCTGCTAGTACGTGACTAACCAACACTGGCCTTACTGATCACCCAGGAGGTCTTTCATTTCACGCAAACAATACAGACGCATTTTGCAAACAATCCAGTTTTGGACTTCTTTTGAAAAGGGGAAAAATGGCAGTTCCTATCTGCACTGCATCACAAAACTAGTCTGTTACTACACAACCGGCTTCAAAAAGTCCATGTGGGTAGTAGTATAAAAGCACGATAATGAATAACTAGTCTATGAACAGTCATCACAGCGTACTTCAAGCGGGACTTCTGGAATAATGTAACGAGTTTGATCTAAATGCCCCCGTTGTAGTGAGCTTTCATCCATCTCGAGGATTCGCAACGTCCTTGTGCTGAGCTTACGCAGAACATTTCCAGCTTCGTTGGTATGATACATCAGCAGACTGAAGGCACCCTGAATTCGAAGGTAATACCCCAGATTTGAAGAGCTTTGCTGGAATTTAACGTTTGGTGCCTTGGGCAGTGTTCCTGTTCTGAAATGGGAAATTTTTCACTCCTCTTTCCACCTCTTGTAACGTGGACGGACTGATCCATTTGACTGCACTCTTGAGCGTACGAAAAAAGTTCTTCACTAACACATTAGATTGGTGCTGTGGATAAATGTCTGCTTCCCAAACCTTTCAGAGACTGCGTCACTTTTCGGGGTATTATCGGTAACCAACGCTTGTGGCACATCCTCACCATTGAACGTCATACACGGAGCCTTGATCGTGAAATCGGTGTCAGCAGAGGAAGTGAAAAGCAGTCACAAGAGCCCAGTGTTCATTTAGGAGTGGGCCACATTGGTCAGCAGGTATTGTTTCCCACACCTCACACAAGACTAGCCGAGGCGTCTAATTTGATGGTTCAAAATGTATCGAATATTTGCACTTGTATGATGTGAAATATCTTCTTCAGTTCCGATCCACCAACAGGTAATCCGAGTAAAAGATTACTTTTTCAACTCTCAAGTGACCAGAATGTAAATCACGAAGAATAGGCAAAAGAATCGGTGGAAGAATAACCACGCCATCATTTAGACCCAATGTGCCATCGGGTGTTACGGCCAACTCCTTTATCCTAGAGTAGAATACCAGAAATCGACTTTTAGTACCTGGTGTCCATCCATGTTTTACTGAGAACAAGAATGACCAAAAAACGAGAAACCTCATAAACCAGTTGTTGCTGACTGATATGAAGTGGTTTAACTGGAAAACTGTTAGATTCAGAATCTGTAGTAGAATATCCATATCGAGAAATATAATACACATGTGGAATATTTTAGCCTGATGTTGTTGAATGTCATAGTCAGATGCAGATAGGGAAGTAAATCAAAGTTGTACTATCTAATTAGTGAAATTATGCAATGATTAGAATGGATGGTAGATGAAACGCAATGCTTCATGATCATAGACAAATATGAATTAGTAACAAAACAAATATTTGTGTAGACGAGCAATTGACCAGTAAACAGCCAAAGTTTCCCGCTGAGCTTGAGAATAGCCTTCTTCGGTAGCCCTCACTCTCATTAAAGCACAAAACAGGGTAACCTTCCTCTTCCGGGACATCTTTGTAAGATTGGAGTGCTCTGAAGGTAAAGAGGAGCCTAGGATTGTTTGGGTTTTTAAATAGTCCGAAATGGAATAAATCGTGTGATCCTGCGTGTAGGACCAGTGATAAGTACAAGAGGATAACAAACGAAAGACCACTTTCTTTCATCAGAAAACTGGAAAATGAATTTTGAGTGATACCGGAAAAATCCTACTAAAGATTGTTATACACTGAAGTTTGTTGGGTTGTGCAAGGTAAGTAAAGGAGCTGAACGAGCGGGATCAGGTTTTAAACCGTTTTTATCAATTAAATAACAGAAAGATTTAAGAGATGCTGAATAGTAAACACACATGGGTGGGATGACGGCAGTATTAAATTCACAAGGTCGTTGTAACAGTGAACGTGACCTCTCATCGTAAATTTATTGTGGGGGACCACGGATCACCACATCTTCCTGGTAACATTCAACTGCAACTATTCCTTTAATAACCAGATTCACTAGAGGTTTGAAAATGGCAGGAGAAACACCCAACGCGAATGCCAAAAGTTATATGAATACTAACCGAAAGGTGGTTAACTCACGAGAATATGGATGAAGAGGAATTTGTAAATAATCATCTTTAAGATTTAGATGAAAGAACTACCTTGCACCACTAAATCGAGATATATCTTCAGTCTATTTAGCGGTACTTGTTTTTTGACAAATTCTGCTGTTAAGCTCGATACCGTAATCACCACAAATCCTCGGAGAGCTGCCATCTGATTTCAAAGGTGTAACGATGATCTTGGCTTACTTGGATGTACTAAAAGGTTTGTACCAAGATTCAGTTTCGTTCAGTCGTTTAACACACATTATTGCTAAACTGAACGCTCACTGCGAATTTTGGTGACCTTGTGACAGTTGTACCTGCACGCAGTTTGCGCTAATGACTCTCCCTCTCTATCAATAGTGTTCTCCTTCTCATGGGTTGTGGGAAACATTGCTCTGATGATTGTGGCGGTAGAGTGCGTGGCACCTCAATGAAAGACTGGTGGACATCGAGTAGTAGGGAGTACTAGTGATTGTCTGTAATAAAGAAACAGCGAGGTAAGGTGTAACCGACCCTACAGGTTCAGTAACAACGATAGAAACTAAAGAATCCAAAACCTTCTTCATGGGTTCAAGTAAAATGCTGGACAAAACACGGCACTTAACAGAAACAGATTCATCATCTACTTCGAGCTGCATCGGAGATATTTTCACACCACTTGTGGCTTTGCAATACCTCAAAATGAGATCACTAAAAGATATACTATCATAAAACGGGAGTGAAGTGTCAATTACAATTTCGTTCATGGACTGAAGTCCTGCTACGAAAGGTACTGAAAGAGTGGCAAGAAAATCCCAACTAAAGGAACTTCCACCAGGATACGTGAGGGGATGTGTACTTGCACCCAAACTGGTGACGTAAGTCCGGTTATATTATTTACAATATTGTAAGTGGGACCAAGCGTAGATATTGAAGCCTTTGTTAACATTTCGCGTTGTCTTATCACCTAAATAAACGCAGCCGATGTCGATATAACGCCAGAAGGCAGTCAGGTTCATAGTAGAATAGTGGTTGTACAATAATAAACAATTATAACAGCGATACATTGCATTAAACAAAGAAAACCTATTAGTCATTGAGACTGAAGAGCGAGAGTGATCTGAATAATAAATCTGGCTACTGAATCAATAGTGGTTCATCCACTCAGTACAAGTTGGTGCACAAGTGTCCGCAGCATAATCACGATTTTCATCTGTTCAATGAGATGTTTGCGAAGAATAGCAGACTGACGGAAGATCAGGAGACACGGGTTGCCAGAATGATGGCAACTTTTCACAATGCCAGCGAAATATGTACGTACGCTCGGAACAACTTCAAAGGGTTGTTTACGGTGGGAGATGCGCTCGCTTTAAGGACTAGGAGAATGCATCTCGACGCGTGGTTGGATGGGTCGGATGCACTGAAGATAAAGGAGATGGTAGAAGGCAAGTGTGAAAGCAGGCGTGGACGGATTGGAAGTCGTATCCGGAATCTCGGACACTGCTTTGTCATTTCCTTCTAGGTCTGCTTTCTTCCAAGTCCTCGGATCGCTTCAGGATCCGAGCGAATACATCCACCACGGAGGACCTGGAGGAAACCCTGCATTCAAATATCTATTTTCAACTTTGACCCTTTTAGTCGTGAAAGTCTCGAATGAGGTGGCTCACTTAATGCTACAAGTAGCCCACATTTCTCCAGACGGCAGCCACGTCCGACTCATGTATTCAAACGCCGCGGGGCTGCGACTGGCGATTGCAACCCTGAACCTATCGAAAAGTACCTTTCTATACGCATAAATCGTGTTCCACATTAACTGATGAATGCGCCGTTTGTCGTCCAGTTACATGACTCAACTGTAAACAGTGCTTCTTTACGTCGCGAAGCACGTGGAACTCAAAAACAGTGCACGAGATTCCGGGTATGATTTCCGAAATGCGGAATGCTGTGCAAGGCTGCGGTCTACAATGATACCTTTCGGCCTAACAGACACTGGAAGCTGCTCTTTCATTCCCTTAATGGCACGAAGGTAACTAACATCACTGTCATTTGGAAGAATGGCGTAGAAAAAGACCTACCTACACGGTTCTCATCTATGAACATGGCGTGTTATAATACATACCCCCTCCTCGATTTGACTGATGCGTTGCATCAGCCAGCACCACCTCACAATACCTAGCCACTAACAGTTTAACTGAATGAGGCCCGTAGAAAACGTATCTTACCATCCCGCGCATTCATGACTCACATAAATAAATACTCGAAAAACGTCTGTCTGATCTCAAATTTGGTTTATTCACATGTATGTAGAGGTCTCCCAAGTTTGAGTTCAACATAGCATTTGTGCACTCTTGTGCGAGCAAGACAACTTTTGATTTTAACAAGTAGAAGAACACCCGCATTTGACAAGGTCTCATTGGAGTCGTGTGGTTCCAGGACACGTCTTCCGAGATAATTTACGATATGGATTGCGAAACTGTGGTGCAGAGGAAATATTTTCTCGTCATAGGCCGCTATATCCGGAGATGTGCTTCAAAATCTGGAGGTTAGTTTGAAGTCGTTTGCAAATATACTGATAGAGGTAAAAAGGAATACATAAAGTCAGAGTGGCACAGAAAAAAGTTACGCTAAACAAAGTATCATAGATAATCCGGAGGTGAACATCCGACTATATCAGGTTTTGTGTCAGAACCACGCTGAGTTACTTTATGTCTGTGTAAACAGAGAGTAGATTCTACATTTCGGGTGAACTTTTCACATTTAGATGAGCGGAAACATCCGTAATTTCGGAGGAGTTAACTGTCAGTTTGTGGTCGGATGACAAATCAGCTATGACGATATGCGCTCTGTGAAAAGCATTAGATCTAATCTTTGTACAAATTTGATGTGCAGTCATCCTTGAAGTATTAGGTAACCTTTGCAACCGGGTGGCTTGTTCGACTTCTTCTTGTCTGTGGCATTTTCTACCTATAGAATCTATTATCGGCACGAGGAACCATGATCTCAACTAAAGAAAAATTCATTTGCACTCTTTACCGCTTGAAGTCCAAAGCCACTAGCCGGAGCTGAGCCGGCAACATTCTGCTTACCAAGAAGATACTCTACGAATAAAAGCGGAAATGAATATATATATATATATATATATATATATATATATATATATAATTAAAAACTACCATGCTCCGTTTAGGTACATTACTTTGCTCATTTTACCTACAAACTTTTGAAGTTTGAAGTATCGAGTACGGTTGACCAAAGAAGGACGGCAGCAGAGCTTCCTCAATATGTTCGTTGCATGCATGAAAAAGGTGTAGCCCATTTGATGCCCTAATAAACGAGCATCAATAATTCAGGAAATGCTTTATTAGCAATTCGTAGAAGACAAAAGAAAACATCAATTTTTCCCCTGAATCATCTTCATCATATTGTAAATGTATACAGGACTCGTACTGGAATCGAAATTCGCCCAGTGTAATCCAACCAAACGTTGGTTATTATGCCACAGGGAGAACACAAACGACAATCGGTACCGCATATATTTTGATGTACATGATGTGTTCAGACAGGTTAAGTCAAATTATTCAGATGTTTTGTTCGAGCGTGACCGGAACACAAATTACTTTCTGCTTCACTGTGCTTGTTTTTGCCTAATTATCCTTCTACATTTTGTCAACCCAGGACAAGAAAAGCAAAGCTGTCAGAGTCCTCTTTTAGACTACAGAGACGCCTTTAGCTCTGCTGAAAGAGGGAAGTTACTTTGTATTCTTGCTGCGAGTGGCTTTCAAACTTCCACTGTTGCTTTCCTATCTGAATACTTCCCTAAAAAAAAACAACTTATATGCTACCGTCTCAGGGCTTTCATCCTCGCAACCTCAAAACTGAGTGTTCTACAAGGTACCACTTTTGATCCCTTGTTCTACGTGTCCAATTTTGACGAATCGTTTGTCATTAGGTATGCTGATAACGCGGCACTTGATGTAACTTACCAGAATGATGCCACTCTTCCTATTCTGCAGCAAGGTGTCCCTCGCAAAGCCGAGTGTTCCTTGAATCACAACTTGGCTGTTAATTCTTTCAACTATGCTGATTCCTTTTTCACCCTTTCAAAAGGAGGTAGATACACAAACGTTGTAGAATCTACTCCACCTTTACGTAATGATGGAAATGACATTCTCCGAGCTACATAGGTAAGGGACCATAGGGTAGTTCCAACGCGAAATTTGATCTGTTCTGACCACACTTTCGCCGCTGTCGTAGAAGTCACAAAGCAAACCTTTTGAGTGTTACCTCTAACGAAATTCTCCATAGTGGCTTACTTAATCCCATGCTTCGTGTATGCTTGTATCGTGCTACTTTGGTTTTGTGAATCCGCAATAATCATTCCCTGACCTCTTGTAAATGACTTCAAACTTATCTACAAATCACTCAAACATGCTCCTAGATGCAATGACATACCGCGCATAGATCTTTCTCGGCATCTGGTAAGACAAGACTGCCATGTTTATCAACATCTTCCTGAAACAGTTCTAGCTGACTCCACACGTTCACATCCCTGCTATCTTGTCAAATGTGTTTCCAATTCCTCTATCCGAGCAATTTACAATCACTTGCTTGTACAAAGCTAACAAGTATTCTGTTGTGACCTATTTTGTCGGATTTCTGAACGAGCCTGATAGTACTATGACCGGGCTGAAAACCATGCTTGCTTGATTTTGTTTGTTTTTATTTCATCCTCATATTGTTGTGTGGTTATGTGACAGCAAAATATATGTCTCTCGGGATATATAAAGCATTTGCTTGATTTGATTTGAATTGAAATAGTGGTGGATAATTTGTCTCCAGTAAGATACCTTAACAGCCTACGTGATAATAATGTCGACCGTAAATGGCTAAATCGTTAACACGAATGTGGACACCCCTCTGAACTATTGCTTGGCACACTTATGACACTTTCACAGTAGATCTCATTTTATTATTCTAGGTCACTGGACAAATTTTATTTCAGGAACAAGTCTCTTGACAAATGTATTGAAACGTATCGACTCTATCCAGTTTTTATTCATTGCTGTAAGTTAGTTATAGCTTTGGGCCAGAACAAACTTTTGTATGACTAGGAAGCAGTTCAAGTCAATTATTAACTATTTAAAGTTCCTTTTTATGCCCCGCTGACTATTAGTATTAAACAGCCAGATTGGTAACGGAGCTTGTAATGGCCAAGCTTAAACGATCAGCATTAGTATTACTGCTAAAAACTTACTCTTCATTGTTTGTAACCTCAGTTCCGACTTTTCTCCAATGACTGTTTTATTCTTATCTTATTGGCCTCTTATCCCGACATTTTGGGACTGGCTGTTCAGCTCTAAACCAGTCGTATTCGAACGAATTAGAAATTGCCACTGCTTAGTAGGTATAGAATAAATTCCACGGAATAGCAGGTTTCCGTCAATGACACTCTCTTCACTGAAAGATGTTAAGCATGTTTCATGTAGTAACACTTCTATTGTTTCTACATTGCATTCATGCAGGTATGCGAAATCGTATTTTTGAAGTATTCTGCTGGTTCCTATCAGTAAATTCATCTACACATCAATTTTTGATTATTTTTGAACTACGTAATCTGACTCTTTTGAATAACATTCAGTGGTACTCTATAACTGACGAAAAATATTCAGAAGGAGAGGAATTCCACGTTTTTCTACTTTTCTCCCTAAAAAGTTCAAAATATCGCACCGGAAAAGTCGTACTTTGCTGTTGCTAAATGATGTCACATTTTCTTCTCAAAATATCTTGTTTTGTTTTTTGTGTCCTCGGCCGTCGAGACACTTTCTTTCACGAAATCCGTATACCATGTAACGATTGATCAAGACGAGATACCAGGTCGGTTCGCGTCCATGTGGTCTGCTACGTTGGCTCATACGCTTGGGATGCAGTCCGAAATTTGGCCTATTTCAAACTGCTCAGCCCCGAAAATGTGAGTTCATGTGTTACTATCAGTGTCATGTGTGCATGATGTATTTCACATTTGGGGCATACTTTTGCGACTGTTGAGTGAAAATAAATCAGTTGCGCTATTTGATAAAACAGAAATTTAGTGAGTCTGGTCGAAAAAACGCCCGATAAGATTTGTGAACCAGCACAGATAATTGAGAACAATAGCGCATTTGATGCCGGAAAAGGTGAAAATTCTGATCAACCTAATAATCACGTTTTTGGAAATGGCTTTTTACTGGAAATAAAGTGAATATGTAAAATGAGTGCAGCGCAATTTGATCAGGTAGAACGGTTATTGTTGCATATCATAATGAAAAAATACTTCTGTGTTTTCATGAATTTTACTAACCAATCACCTATTCGTTAGGTGGTTTATAACGTTAGCTCTCACCGTCTGTCAGCAAGTATGGCCGAAAATTAGCTGATCGGATGTTTCCCTTGGATACTTCTTGTAGCTCAAAAGTATGACTTCCTAATACCCGCGAAATAAGTGAAGTCCGTGCCAACCAGTCGGTTACCCAATCGCTCACCCCTTTTACATTAGTGCGAATCGTCTCAGTAATAATGCCTACCAAAAGAACGTTTTGGTCGCTCTAAACTTTTTGTCAGTGACATTGGCATCTCCAGCACATTCTACAGGAACAATCGCTAATGTATGCTCAGCAACCCTGAACTGTCCTCAAGGCCGGTTAACACAAGAGGCACTTTCTACTGAAACTTTGACCGACTAGTTCGGAGATACCAAATTATGGTTCACGAGACCCAGTTCTATCTTGAAGCGTCCAATCACGGTTCTCATAGTTAGAGAGGACGGTACCTGAAACAGACCAACCAGTTCCATCAGACCTTATTCTATCAGATTTACAAATTAGCCATTATCTACGAGTGCACATATCAGCACGGCCCCTTTGGGTCTAGTGATTTTCTCCAGAATAATGCCGCGTGTTGCGTCATGACCAGCAGCACGAGGGGCTGCATGCTGGTGCTTTTCTGAATAAGTTATTCTCGACTTGTCACAATGTGGAATTTTGTGATGTCTGGCGATACACCCGAACTTATCACACACTTTTGTCACAATACAATCCACTGCATGGTGTCCTGCTTGTAAACATGCGAAGCAGCCATCATTTTTCTGAAACGAACTCCCTCTATTGCCCATTTCTAAAGATGCGAATAAAGAGCACAAGTCTGCATTGAGTCTCTCCTTACATAAAGTACATATTTGTTCTGTTCTACTAATAACTTTAGAGTCAGCGAAAATTTACTTGTCGATCACTCCTATAATTTAGGTTCTGATGAATGGCTAATATCTTTGGCGTAGCTGACGAACCTATCTCCCCAAATCGACTCCGGTCTATCCTGCTTCAGCTGTTACGAATTCCGCCAGCTGTTTAAAGTTTGGCGCTCCTGGTGTTTAAGAAGTTTCGGCTAAAGGTCGAACCCACCGATACTGCATCGACTGTGGTACCTTATGAACTATATTCTCAAACAAAATTAAGACCCACGTCAAATTTTAGCTGCAACGCCTTGATTTTGGAGCTCTGCATTTTTATCGCTCATGTTGCCAGTGACTCAGTATCGTCTGCTTTAGGTATCGTGGCTGACACAAGACTGTTCAACAGAGATCTTGTAATGATGTGATCCTAACCATAAAGATCCGTGAGGATTTCACCAGCCTTTCGATAACCTTGGCTCGGAAGCATCATGACGCACTCTTCTACTGCCCCTAAAACTTCTCCCTCACATTAGTACGGAAGATACAGCAACTTTTGACCTTTGTCTCTGATTCTGTTTTCGTTATAATACTCAAACTGTCTCATTGACCTACAGTACCTTTTTGCGTCTTCATACTTCTGTGTTTCGTTTCCATATGTATTTTTCGGCACAGATAAAAATCAGATTGCATCTGAAAGTGTCTTTAAGACGAGATTACTGTTCATTAAACAATAACGCAAGAAAAAAGCCCGGCATTTTACCGTCCAATACGAAACGAATATTTCTCAATTTTTCACCAAAATAATCTCATCCAGTTTTCCTTGTATTCCTTACATTACAAGTCACGTCGGCAGTAGTGAAATGAGTTTTGTAGGATTTGTTTCAACATGCAGCTAGAATCATCTCGCATGCGTGTTTGCTCGTTAATACTCGGAAGACTTTCCTCCTTTCAGCTCTTTCATGGTACTCATGCAAGCATGTAGTGTTTAATAACTCATTTTTCAAACATAGATTGGAATCTTAGAAGCGAAGCTTGGGAAAGATGGAGCCTGAAAGGTAATCTTCAGTTTGTCCGATATCGGGTGATATTACCATGCAATTTTTCCTGGGACTATCTGTTAATTTTGATCCTATCCACATTTAATCAAATGTAATGGATGAAGCATTTGTGAGGTCAACATTCATGCAGTCAATTTTGCTAGTATTGAAGATTCGATGGAGCTCACATTTTATCCATTGTATGTACAACTTTTGTTTATTTGTGCAAACAACAGACATAGGAAATTGGAATGAATTCATAAAACCGTGAGTTTTAGTCAGATTGCTCAAACAAGGTATCACGCAGATACTTGCGAGTAGTGCTTTGGATCGTCTAGCTGGCGGTTCTTTGGACTCCACATTTCACAAACAAACCTAAGGTCTGTCTGACTAACCTGCACCAGGAAGTACCACACCCGAGTTTCGCTCTTGTTAGAGCTTATCAGTGGTGCATATTCTCTGCTACTCCCAGGGTTTGAACCGTGGCCCTTTCCCCCAGGAGGCGTGTACGCTACCACTGCGCCATCCCGCTCCGGTTCGTGCTGACCCGAATCGCCAAGGTAAGCTTGTTCAGAGGTCGACCTTTATGACAGCCATAGATGCCCGACAGTACAACACATCCAAATTGACTCAGAGGAATTCTGTATGTTAAATGGATGGCACGCGCAGCACCGGGACCGATGCTGAAATCCTTTTCCGAGTGAATATCCAATTATCGAAATTCAGAGTGACAAATCTGTCTTTTGGGCAATCAGGATTCATCGCTACAGCTTATTTGCAGGTAATGAGATAAGCTTGGTGAAGAGGGTTTTTGGAATATCAGCGAACCTTCAGTTTTATTTGCATGATGCGATGCTTATACAGTCTCCAGTTACTTGTTGGCAGGTGCTAGTGCAATGCTTGAAACAGTTACAGTCAGGGTAATTACCTGTTGGTTTGGGGTACAAATTTATAGATCACCAGCTTACTATTCGACCTGGTCATCGAATGAGTTCAAACCTAAATAACGATTGTTTGTGCAACTCTACGAAAGAATCCAAATTTTGGAGTGTCCCTAAAATCTAGTAAATGCACACAGTTAGGGGAACGGATTCTTTATAAGAAGCAGGGACCCGTTCGTTCACCTCAAATTAGTTGTAGAATCACAATTTCGACGTTTGCAAGGGTTGAAAGTAAAAAATCGCTCCGAACAACTTAGTACTAGTCGATTTGAACTGCATTCAATTGGTATTCGTCACTTTTACCCGACGAAATACAGGGCGATATGATAAACAACTGAACACCTCATCCTAATCTTCGCTTTACCGAAATAAGCTTAGTGATACAATTGATGTAACAGGCAACGTGCCAACGGTAAGCTTGTTCAGATGTCGACCTCTATGATAGCTAGAGATGCCCGACATCTTCGAATGGAGACACGTTACCTGAGGGGATGTGCACCCCATCCTATGAAGAAGACCTGACTTGGTGGGGGGGAATTCGCTTGGAGTTAACGGGGCAGATATCGCGTCTTTATTCGGAGCTGTCGGGCATCTCTAGCTGTCATAGTGGTCGACATCTGAACAAGCTTACCTTGGCGATTCGGATCATGAGATGTCAAAAAACCCTAATCAGACCGACTTGAGTTGCATAGGCTCGGATTATTTCTAGCTGATGCATTCATGTAAGGCTGTTTTATAGAAAACTTTCTCTGCTACATTGCTGCTTTTTGTTATGATGCTTTACCACATGCATTATTGGACAGAGAAATCTATTTCGCCTATATGAAGTCAAGGACTATGGTAGGATTATTATGTTCTCTAAACATTCTTTAACTGTAAAATAGTTCCAGCTGATTTGTTTATTTATTGTGAATTTAAGTTATACCCCCTCATGCATCCATGCATCAGCAACACCCAATCTTTTTCTCCGCATTGATCGGTATTCGGACTACTTGTAGATAACCAAGATCATCTGCTCAGTTCTGAGAAAGCAGTATAACCAGCTGAGCTGAATATTCCTCGAATCATTCTTATCAGTTGGCCTATATAACACTATATATATCTGCTCGTTCACAGATTCAAGCTACTGGATGATCTTACTTTAACTTTACCCGCCCTCGGCGGCCCAATTATTGCGCCCTAGAACCAATCATTGTGCAACTACGATCCTAGATGACTGTCACTGTGCACATATCTCGTTGAGTTCATAGAAAGTGTATGGTACTCTATGTTGAGGAAGATAAAACGGGGAGATACACTTACCAGTATCATTGTGAACACGTGATGATTTTGATTCCTAAGCAAATTTGTGTGAGTTGACCGATGAGCTTGGCATCTGTCAAAGGCGATAGTCAGAACAAATGAATATTAATAGATACCTGAAGTGTATATCCATTGATATGAAGGAATGCGGGTATGTGGTTTATTCTCAGTAGGTACATTGAACAAGTGCACAAACGCGGCTGATTCTGATCTTGGCCGAAATTGTTGCTAATAAAAGGAACATCGTTCCTGACAATGAAACAAACGAATGAACCGGTTATAATTTTTACCAAAGATTTGGCGTGTACAGGAAACCGTGCAACCTCATGTGCAACCCAAATTAGCTATTTATTCACTGTCTGTGATTTAATCCTTTATCGATTGCGTTCAGGGAGGGAGGTGATCAGAAAGAAATAATGTTAATTACTGCTCGTAATTAGAGTTTGTTCTGCTTCCTATTTAGTTACTTATTAGTAGTCAGTACATGCATCGTGAACCCCAGACATTCGTTACGTATTCTCTCTGTTTCTAAGGTATCACATCAGTTTATACTCGAGTTTCATGGTGCTTATTACGTGAACAGTTCACGTATTTATTCATAACCTTGTATCCCCAAAGGTCTGAACTTCTGCTGTTATATAATTTTTCTGAGTGTTTCATTTGTACTGCCGAGCGGAGGCCCGAACTCCCAGTCTTAGCGTTTCTGTCAGTGCACTCCACCATTGGCCATCACACGTCAACGGCATTAACAGATCTAGTGCCGGATTCGCCCATTCATGTTGGCATGTGCTCTTGTTTACTCCACAGACTTAGCTTATTTGTACTTATTTATTAATGACACTTTTTACCATTGCAACCACAGTCCAATTCACGTGTTTTTAATTGATTTATTGATTCGTGACGGTAAAGGTTCTTGATTTATTGATTGTACCGCAGCCGAACTGCGCTAGTTTTGTTCAGCTGCCTGCTAAGTGGACCGTTTTTATTTTCTGCGCTGTCCCGATTTTCGGAAGCTTACTGCCCATTGGTCTTGGTTTCTCACCTGGCTGCAAGTCTTTTATTTTCTGTATATTTATGTCTATCGTATTATTTAGAACCACGAATCATCGATAAACCCGGTTATTTGATTGGAATTTGTTCCACTGCCCGTAATTGTGTTTTGCCCATATCGTGCGCGTAGCTAGTGAGACTAAGTTACTGCTAGATTCAAAGCCCTAGACATCGGGATAGTCGCAACAAGTAGTCACTTAATTAGTATCATTTTCAAGTGAAGTTTGCAAAAATTATACACTGACTGTTTCAATCACTCTACGGAGTAAATTCAACTAGAATTACTATTCACTATCTTACTGTCTGGTCTTTCACTATTCAAACGGTTTCATGGGATCAGTATAACAACAACTACGCCGCAACTAATTCGCACAAGCATGGAATAGCATCTTAGAACCTTTGAGTTTTTATCTTGCGAACATTCAGACAGAATGGCTTTTTCAGATTTCAGCGGTCACTTGAATTGCACTACATCAAGTTCATATACGTCTTTAGTGTTACAAGGAGAGTGATAGTATCGTGGTTGAAATAAAGCTCAGAATGTGCTGCAACTCGTTATTTACAACTCGAATAACGCGCAGTCAAATAAACGGCTTTCAAGTCAGAACAAGATTGACCCGAAGTTCCATGGTGCTACTTTAATAAACCATAAACATATAGACATGTACAAACCTCGGTTATGCGGCCAAACGTCATTACAAACGAGAACCAAGTACTACGAAAAGCGGGCCCAAAAACGAGTTTCACGACAGAAAAAAAAGTTAGAGAAACAGATTTAAAATGTGCGGGTCTCGCATGAACAAATGAACGTATGTATACGTGTTGCATCTAAAGATGCTTATCAAAACAATGCCGAATGTAGTCAAATTCAAAAGTTATGCAGAAAACTGGCAGGGGTTTTCAATACATATCATTTATATCCGCATTACAACCATCCAGTAATAAGAAACACTCCTCGTTCTTGGCACCCCTCAAATATACACTACCATCCAAGCCTTCTGCTTGATCTCATAATCAGTTCCAACTTGTGATCGATTTCTGAAAGGCCTCGGATTGGCACTTTTGCCGTTGACTAAGCGTTTAATGTTTCACTGTGTGCACTGCATCAAGAAGTCGTAGTCATTCTACCTTTTGCTCTTTAGTGCCGGAATATTTTCCAGCTACTTACACAAAACTACTTTTGGCATGCTTCGAAACAGTGAACCTGTGTCATCTGAATCGAGCACGTTGCCCGACTCCTGAAGTAGCAAAGTATGATCAGAATTTGGTAAAATGTGGCTTTTTAGAATCGTGGTTACTCCTCCTCTCATTAGTTTCTGGGTCAATTTGACAAAATAAGATGTTAATGTCTTAGTGTGAGGCCGAAACATTCAACTCCCAATCAGCAAACTAACTAACAAACCCGGATTATACTAGGTCAACATGATCAGAATTCACCAACCCCAGTGGCTTAGTGATTCTAACTTATTTTACTACATTATGGTGCATGAGTGCAATGGAAGGGGCATATCTCATAGCCTCTGAGGCCCACTGCACTCGTAGGGATAGCCGGCAACCATACCCTGGGACTTGGAGTGAAGAATCACGTAAGATCCCAGTACGTCGGGTGTAATAACGAGCCATAAAACGGATATAGTATCCCCAGACAAAAGTGTCCAATACATTTCTTTCAGAAAACAAAATCCTCACATATATTTGACCCGAAACCGCTCCTTGCTCGGGGATAAAATTCTAGTGAAAGTTTTTCCTAGTCGGTTCCAGAGGGTTTATCGCAGGGTGGAAGGTTTCCTTTAGAAAACTTTTACGTGTAAAGATTATTGTAATCAGGAGGGTTGCAACCTGGCGCTGGTCGTAAGTTTCTTAGAAACTTCGTCCACCCATCTGTAGATACTACTTAAATCAGACAGACCCGATGAACAACTGCCTTGCAACTGAAACCAGTTCAAGATACCCGATGAACCGATACTTCTGTTCAACAGAATAACACACACGGAAGTGATTAGCACTATCATACTGAGCAACGCTTATGTTTCCTGAATAAAGCTGAGTTGTAGGTAACGTGAATAGATGCTCGAAATGCAGGTTCGGTTCTGTCTTTTCATTGTATAAATGAAATGGGATGTGGTTACTCAAAAGTGAAAAACATTTTTACATCCATTTTCAACCGATTTGTCGTACGTTTAGTTTATCCTTTCACCTTCGTTTCTTTGTCTGTGCAGATAGATATTTCAGTGAACGTTTCTGTTCGCGATAAACAGAAGTACCCATTTGTCGACTGCACAATGTCAAGTCAGCAAGTAACAATCGAGACTTCTCGCCTTTGATACTGGATAGAAAAAGCCGTACCCAAAAGAGACAGACGATCACCCGGAAAGGTATGTTTCCACCACTAGTGATACGTGTAAATGACAGGCACCGAATACAAAACCGATGCATGAATAGCCATTTTCAAAGAGTTGAACTGATTCAAATTATCAATGTTTTCAGACCAGGTACAATTCGAATCCATGAATAAACAGGCAAAAAGTATGATATGGTATTTATCATAAACATGTGCTACCATATATTCTATGGTTTTCTCCGCTAGAGAATCAATTTTCCTTATGCATATATATATATATATATATATATATATATATATATATATATATATATAATATTTCATCTAAGCACTGCAAACATTGTTTTTCACATTGGACTATGAATTGATTTCAAACTGGTGGGTCAGCCACAATTACTTAGATGTTTATAAGTCTAATAATATCAGAAACCACCAAGAGTTTTGATAGAGATAAGTTCCAAGGTACGTCGTTTTAATTAGCTTCACGTTGCGTCATATGTTTGTTCTTTGAACATATACGTTTTAACTCAACACAGGTGACCACTTTTCAGAAAAACCCGATCAGCTCGCACCCCAGTAAAACTGAACGCGTAAGGACTATGGTTATATTCACATGACAGCCCCTTTATTATTATGTGCCAATGAGAATAATTGCACGATGTGAATACAGTTCTAATTATCTTCATGACAGTTATCCCGGGAACAAATATCGAACTTGCTATAAATTACTGAAATTTCATTTAACAGTAACTGACCTCCGACCCTACAAACAATTTGATATAAGCTTCGGGATTTATGAGCTGCACGATCGTTTCCGCGGCTTCATTGCTATAACTGTTCACTGCACGAAGTATGCAACTAAGAAGAAGATAACGGGGTTATCCACTATTATGTTGGACTTTCTTCTTCGGTATATGACACAGGAATCGGCAATGTTTCTGTGGAGAATATTTTGCCAAGTATCCTTTCATTTACCATTTCTGTGCAAAAATCTCATTGGTAAGACTTAGGCCCAAACTTGGCAGTCATCCATCACATGAGTTGATCGTTGTACGGTTTGTTACTGTTCAAAGCGAGTGTTGGAAGAAAGCTATATCAGGTAGTGTACGTGTTCAACAAGCCGCTAAGAGACAGCCCGGATAGCATGTTGGTCATGTGTTCGACTTATAACCGCTCAATCATTGCTCGAGTTCCAACTGGGGATTGGTGAATATGCACCGCTGATGATTCCTAACAAGGACAAAGCAGCTGTACAGTGTTCCCGCGGCTTTCAGTCGGGATTAGAAGGGTGAAAATGCACGATGAATCACGGTATTTGAAATCATTTAGCGTTTTCTGTTTCCCTGTATAAATCTCATTGCTAACGCAGAGCAGCACACACTATCAAACCGAAGGTATTTTCAATGAATAATTGAGAGCTTAGTGATCGGTAACGACGTTGTTGGAAGTGTCGGTAGTTTTGGTTGTCACTAGTGACCTCTCTAAAAATCGGTTTAAATTCGAATGATATTTGGACAACAATCGAAGGTCAGTGGGTATCAAATAAGCATCATCATCGTATAATGTTAAATAGCAGGGGAATCTCTACTGACCACTGCATTTCTCATCAAGTTGCACGGGGAAATAAAAGGAATGAATATACAAGATGGACTGGGGAGTGGATCTACACGTGTGGGAAAAGGAAACAAAGCCCTAATAGCCAACACAGGGAACACACAGTCTAACTGTACAAACACACATTGATCATCATTCTGATTCGACAGAAAGAGACAACACGATCGTCACTATTCACGGTTCACTTCCATACCCCTCAATGTCCCCAGCCACCTGTTTGGGGGATCTTTTGAACCCTAACTACGAAGACGTTAGAGGCCCACCTTTCCTGAGTTTTATACATTTTCTCATTTCCTGCTGTCACTTAATCTGTTGACCTCCACGTGGCTTCTTTCACTTCCTAGGAAGAAGGTAAAACAGAACACGGCACAGTAGACATGTGTTTGCCGTACTTAACACGCGCCTCAACCAACGAAGTCTACTAAGCTGGATGTGATATGATAGAACATTCCCTAAACCGGCACCCCATACCCTATTTCTCACCTCAGCGTTGCTCACCCGATCATTTCATTCAATCTTAGTGAAACTACACAAAAATCGATGGTCAATAACCTCAAAACGACGAACATCCTCTACAAGCAGACCCCATGTCTCGCATGCATTCAGCAGAAGTGGGTGCACCGCTGCACAGTACACACGACCCTTCAACTTCAACGAAATATCAGGTCAGCGCCACTAGTGCTTCATTCCAGTGTACACCGCTCGAGTCTTGGGTATTCGCATGCTCACCTTTACTACCTTGCTCCCATTCGTCGTCACGCTGCTGCCGAGGCAGGTGAAGTGGCTGACCATTGTTAGCAGCTCCCCTTTGAGCACCAAGCTGGGAACCGTAGTCGTCCAGTCTTGTAACACCACTTAACACTTTGAAAATGCAAAGCACCTGCCGAGTGGATTTGCAGCTCTTGGGCCTCTGTCAACTTTACGTTGTGCATATCCCGAGCATTTGAACAAGCGGAAAAGGTCGTCGATATAATGTAGATCACTTTGCATATAATATTTGCCAAGTCGATGCTCACATCCTGAAGATTTCTCAAGGTGTTCTCCATTATCTCGTCCATGACGAAGCTGAAGAGCAATGGTGAGATGGGACACCCTTGTCGAACACTGTTTGTCGTTTCGAATGAACTGGATAGTTCATTGTGAATCCCTATGCGGCCAGAAGTGTAATAGTACGATGATTTAAGTAGATTTAAAAACATCAATGACATACCTTTTCGGTGAAGAGAACTGAGTAGCTCTGTCCTGTCAACTGAATCAAGGGCTCTGTTCAAGTCCACAAAAGCCGTTACTGCCATCGCAATTTGACAGTGTACTGTTTCGAGCATCAAGCGTGTTATCCGTAGAATCATTATGAATAGGTAGAGGGAACAACGAGAGATGGTTAGAGACAGAAGACAAAATTTGAACAAAAGAGAGGGACCTCTGAGCAGTAGTTCACTTATCACTGCCCTCGCCGCTAGATGCAAAAGGCAGCGCGGTCCTGATCATCCTGATGACCGATGAAGTTTGAGATTCACTATATTCATGCAGTTCATGGAAGATGTAGGACGGGTACTGCTAGGGTGTCCATCCGCTAAGCAAGTTCCCAACGGAAGCCTTTAGTTCTAACAAAGACTTGTTCAGAATGAGGCGGGGGGGGGGGTGGCTGTTTGGAAGTCTTTCTGCTTGAATCAGTTATTCTTCCGCTGATTTAACCGACTGAGTCACCAGCTAAAAACCGACTGCCAACTTGGAGGACCGGGAGGCTGCTTCGCCAACCCTCTACCTATTGACCTTCCAGTTATGACTGAATCTTCGGCTTGAGGTAAGTTATCCTGCACAGCTCGTTGGGTTGCTGACGCGCGCAAACCGTCACACCACATCGAGGTGCAGTCTCATCTCAACAGATTAGGTGTTGAACGATGAGTGTATATGCCTACACGTGTGTGTGTAACGGTTATTCCGATCGTGAATAACGAGTAGCCCAATTAACGAATCCCAATGTCAGAACAAGATTGATTCGCTGATTCTACGGTACTGGATTAACAAATTATACCCATATAAATATGTACAAACCTCAACTGTACGGCCACAACGTCTAGCAACGAGGACCAGATTTCAACGAAAGGTCAGTATCAGGTACCACCGTCACGGCAGTCCAAGTTCGAATCAAAAAATATGCCACTTCACGTGAGCAAAATATAAACAAATGTTCAAGTGTATTGATTGATGTATGCCGTACTTGTTCGAGGGTCAATAAGATAAAGAGCATAGTCTCAACTATACAAGTAGGTGACAACGGCTAGGGAGGATTTCCACACATGTGCGTTACAGTGTGTGTGTTTGCCGTGTACTGTTTAGTATTCACTTTTGAGAATTGGACTTTTGATTTTCCAACGTTTTTCACTTTACGATAACTGTAAACATTCCAGAGTACATTGGGAGAGTTGAAATGAGCAGACCAAAGTCCGTCACGCTCAAAATCAACATTCCAAGGTACCGGGTGATCGACGAAGCGTCATTGTTTATAATCTGTCCGAAATCCAAGGAATCCAATAAGCCGTAGTGTACTGTAAAAGAACTCTACATGAGCAATGGGAAACAAATTTAAATCGATCATACAAGCATCTCCAATGTTACCGATTATAACGCAGCCCAGCAGAATCAAGTGCAAGTCAATTTTAAAAACATCAGATCACTCGGTAAGAAGACTTTCTTTTTCGAAGTGGTTTTCATTTTCTGGCTGTGCGTTTTCGACATTTGTGTTTCACTGGGCTAGATAAACGATCTGCGTGGTTCAAATACGTCAAACAAGAAAGTGTGACTTATGAATATAAACACAATGAAGAGTCCAATTTAAGGAACTGGCTCTTTTTCAGTGTTTCTTGATCATCCCATCACAACACAATTGCGTAACAAGGATTATTGCTCACACCGATTTCAGTGTAGGTTTATCGGAAGATCGGATGTGAACGTTTCATCACATGCTCGATGTGTTTGCTCTCAGACGATCTATGACCTGACATTGGGTGTTGAGTGGGCCAGCGTAGACTGAGTGTATGCATAAATTGTTTCTGAATGCGAAGTCGGGAGAGAGGCAAATTCCGGTGGCGTTCGCCTTGACCAAGATATAATTTCTCACCCTTCTGGACAGCGCACTACGGAATCCATTTTGGGGATGGAAAGCCCCAACCTCCAGCACCATGTGATTACTCTTAGCTAGGTGTGAAATGATTGCGCTTGTAAATGGCCTAAATGCCCCAGTCCTCAACCACAATGGATGACACACGGAAGTTTTCAGTTAGCAGTTTGGTCGTGCGACCAACTTACGTTGTTCTACACGTTAAAGTGAGGGAATACATGTAAAATGAGACCACAGAGTGAAAGACATTGTCTTTTTATCCGCAAGCATAACTGATCTTGATGTGAAAAGACAAGCAGTCCAGCACCATAGAGAACCTTCTGTGCAGAGCATTTGCCAATGTGTCACCTTTAAAAGGCAGAAAGATGTACCGTAGCTTCCTCTCCGCTACGGTCTTCCCGGGGGATTTTCTATCTTCTAGCACCACCCGATTAACCAAACGTTCGGAGTTTCCGTTTGTATTATTTTCCGCACCACTCGGAGTTTTTATCTGATGGCATGTAACACCGCGGCATATCGGTGAGTCAGGCAACGATTAATTTCCTTTTGACCTTAAGCGGTAAAATGCTGCGGAAATGGATGTTAGTTTTCTGTACACCAAACATAATTCTGTGCTAACTGCCTGACGAGTCAGATATTCGCTAAAGAAGACCACGCGGTTTTGCTGATCCCTATTCCGGTGAGAAGAGTAAGTTCGGATTTGCCGAGTAGATCTTGGCCAACAGTTGATCGTTGTTGACCGATTAGTCTGGTATACACACCAGAAAAGCAGAATTTACCATCAAGGGAATTCATAAACAGATCACTAAGACTCGTTTTCTTCACTCATCTCAACTACACTGCGTTTACACGAAGGCTTTGCAAGCGGCTTCATTTTGTTTACGAAAGTATAAAATGGGACGGGATACGAACTTGCTCATCCATTTGTGAATTTTTACCACTCATTTGTTTACTGAAAAGCAATACGGTATTGGTTTAAGTTGTTCAATTCACTAGGTTTGTCTAAGAGGTTTTGATCATGCTATGGACTTCACTGCGTTATCGAAACTGTTCTTTTCGGTTGTGCAATCAGGTATGAACGAAACACCTGGTGCAAATGTAATCACCTTGGAAATCGAAATAAGAGCAACCCCTTGTATGGAAGTGGAACACAAAAAGACTATCATCGTGCAATTTGATTATAGTTTTAGTCAGGAATCGTTTCCAAAATACACCAAAATCGACGTGTATCACGAAGTTCAACCTGTCACGGATCTTGATCTGAAGATGTACATCAACACTTCAGATGTCTATCCAGGTTTAGTCGGATAGAAATGCCCGGCTAGTTACTATGACTTTACTCCTATCATTTTATTTACGCCAAAACCAGGTGAGAAATACATTATTTTGTCTATTCTTACACTTTCAGTTACACTGATTTTATTTCGCATGTTTGTGTAGCCTTACTTACAAATAACCCCTTCTGGTGTTTATACTACCTGAATTACAATTAGGCGTTTAACCGCGGATGACCTTACACATTTACTGGTAAAATAATTAAGACAGCTCAGTAGTTATGCAACAGTTGGCAAACGTTGACTTAAACATAAACGGTTTTCAAAGAGACGAGGCAAGAATCAAATCTTAAATGAAACTGAGCTCCATTTCAAATAACCTTTCTGTGAGACTTAGAGAGCCTCATAATATTTTTATACTGTTCATTGCTTATTAGTTAACAAAGATGACATCATCAGTGGCATTGTATCATCTAACAATGCGACTTTCGTTGGATCACTACCAACCTGTTTGCTCGTCACCATTTGGTTTAACATATCAGAGAATTTCGCTGACGCACGCAAATGCTCACTGGAGTAGGAACTATACTGATAACAATCCAGTTGATACATCAGGAAAGTGAGTGGATACTCCTCACAGATGGTTCACAGCTGTGATTGGCTGATAGTCCTATGTGGGTTAGTCACAGATAATCTGCAGAACGATGACAAGGCTGTTGCGATTTGAGATATTTAATGTAAATGGAATCCACAGACCGATGAACAAAGTTTTTCGGTTGTACACAACTCAACTAGCGATTGACGTGGTATAGTTCTCCAGGTTAGATGCTACTGACCCACAGTGAATCGTACTGTCCTGAAAACAAAAAGGGATTCGACAAGAAAGGCCTTTTATAAGATAATCATACTTCTTGTGATAACCTCACCAACTACCAAAACTGTCTATTTGAATTGTGAGGAAGTGAACCATTTTGAAATGTCCCCAACATGGAATAGAGCAAGGTGATGGCATGAGTCCTGGAGACCTTGTTTTGGGCATTATTATATGAAGAGTATTAAGCATAGATACACGTAAGCAACTTGCATGTCATTCATTGAGTGCACCACATCGGTTGTAAATCTGAGCTGTATCCATAGATGAATTTACAGATCACTATTCCGGAGAAAGTACGAGGATTGATAACGACAAGCTAGGGCCGAATGGCCAGAAAACAGACGTCGGCTCCGGCTACCGAACAGTTTAGTCTGGCTAGCCGGGACGTGGGCACAGTCAAAAATCACTACCAGTCGAAGATTCTGTCCAGTCAGAAAAGGGGGTAGGAAATGCGCACCGAGTGAACTGCGAACGAGATTATATCTGAGCAAGGGGGCAAATTCAAGTACTGAACGTGCAAGTGAGGTTGGAGTATTTTTTCAACAACCCAATCGCGGCCTTGAATTTATCATTCGCCTCCAAGCTTGTGCTCACTATATTCAGTGTCACTGTGATGCACACTACGGTATAAGAAAAACAACATGAAAAGTCCGAAATATTTCTTGTAACATGTCACGATAATCATCAGAAAACTGTTTATGCTTGCTATCCTAAAGCATACAAGGGTGAACTTTGTACGAGAAGCCTGCTACACACATTTGCGCAGCGAAATATAGTACCATATACAGGGCTCAACAATGAGCACTGTCTGGATACAGTACTGTGTTTCGTGATAAAACAGAGAGAGCCCAACTTTCATGACTGGGAATTTTATATGCCCCAGATGAGACCAGGTTTGAAACTAAAAGTTCAAAATAAATAAATAAATAAAACGACTTCAAAAAGTTTCTTTCCAGGTGCGAAAAACTCCTACCGTCACATTTTCTTGTTTCATAGGTTCAACACCGTGTCAACAGTTTTGCTCGGCTCAGTTTGTTGAGGTGTTCACTTTGACACATTTCACCTCACCCAATGGTAGTTGCCATGACTACTGATCGTAATGTAAATCCAAAATTTTTGTTTATGGTGAAAGACTGTTGTCAAGGTGCTGGCAAAAATTCGATTTAGGATTTAAAATATTTCTCACAATATTTTTCATATAAAAGTACCTCCCTTCTTTAATCCAATCCAGTGACACAGTTCAAATAAACACAACGTTGAAGAATACGGAACAGTCCCAATGCGAATGCAAATTAACGATGGTGGATCCTCGAGCTGGACCATGGGTCGTCGATGGAGAGCTTGTTGATACCAACAAAAAGAATACCAAGTTAAACAAGACAGATCTTTGACGAATGGAGATACCTGTGAGTAGAATACCCTCCCCAGTTCAGTGACCCAATATTGACACTGAACATTCCATAATGACATCTTCCAAATAACTGTTAAAAATATTTATTCATTAAGCAACATGGTTCCCACCAGATCTGAGCAGTGAGATAATTGGGATATCGATCAACTGAAAAGGCTTCACAGGGTAAGAAGCATCATCGATTTCGACCTTCGTGATGAAGAAACTGAAGCATCCCTCACAAAATGTAATGATTATTCAGTCGTTCTGGTAAAGGCTAGATATTACAAAGGCGAAATTGCGAGCGTCAGATTTGTCTACCGGGTAGGACTCGGCTCACTGGTCTCACTAATTAGAAGGATAAGTTAACCGCGCAACTGATCTATCATATTCGAAGTAATGTAGAGGGTTATTCAAAAAGTCCCAAGTTTCACTGAGATAATTCCACATCCTAAATGGCAAAATTATTCCACGAAACAGTTTCGAAGTGGTTATTTTACTGCTGCGAAAACACAGACAAAATAGATCCGGTTTGTCTCGTCTATCCTGAACCACAAAATGCATAGGAAGTAACATGTAGGGTATATATATATATATATATATATATATATATATATATATATATATATATATATGATTGTTTATCCAACATTCTTCTGACTACCAGGCTTGTGTTCGCATTACTGAATCAGTGTTGGATTTTCTTGAGTATTTAAAACCAGGCCAATTCAAACAACTGATCGACCATACTCCGAGTGAAACTGCGGATTATCAAGTCCAAACATGGACATCCGCATACCAAACAACAAAATCTGAGTCCCTGATGACCACCGGAACCACACATAACAATAAATCGCCTTTCAATCGACGACATCTGACCATACTACTGGGAAGAGCGAGTGATATATATTACATCCGGACAAATTTGACGGACTTTCAGGACAGATGGTTCTTCAGCCACATTCCGATCATCTCAGATGGAAGGGGGTTTTACGATATCGGAGAGATTTGTTTTCATGACCATACCTCGAATTTGCTGCCGCCGAAGTGAATTCCAAAAATAACCATTTTCATTCCTTCAAAGTAATTCGATTTTGAAGTGAACTCCGTAAATTATTGCTATAATAAATAACTTCCTGAAGCAAAACGGGTGAGTCAAACTTGGAAAACGTAATCACACTCTTCAGTTTTCGAATGTGCTTGCGCTCGTTCAGAGTAGTTAAATGGGAGTAGATGTTTTAGTTCGAATCTCTTGTATACGTTTGAACTCTTCCAGCTATTTATTGATTAACTGCATCTATAATCTAGGCGTTCAGACTATTGAATTCATTTCAACTGAAACCTTACTTTTCATTTGTGTCAATTTTGTAGTGAACCTTCAACACATACCACGACAACTCACATATACGTGTCTTCAAGCACCCGTTCCAAGCCCGAGGACTTGGGATTATACCTACGAAACCAGTGGTCAAAAGTGAAATAACAAAATATTCTGTCCATCTCTATGGCATACCTTACGAAAACGACGTCCACCAATTTGGTGAGTTCCATATCGCTGTATTTGTTTTCGCATCTTCCCAAGAAGTGTTTCATGTTATTTGAAGAAATATGGGCACTGAAAACTGAAAGTAAAGCCGCATCGGCAAAATTGTAGATTCACATTGAAGACGTAAGTGTTAACGAATTGTAAGTGATTGGTAAACGATAGTTAGTAAATGCATATAACCTTTTTCCTCTATAATATGCTACTGAATGATCCATCCGCACCACATGTCACCCGTTGTCCTTTGTTTCACCAATCCCTTTTTCAGATCCTTGCATTAAACCATACACGTTGGCGCTGGAATGGGGACCCACACTTCCACAATCAATGCTGTTATTTAGTGGATCATATATTCATGTGAAAGACATATTGATTATCTGCCACCCAGTCCCAAAGCTGGCCATATTCTCCTATCCCAAAATGAAATGTACTGGTCTTGTTGACGGGACTCGTTTAACGTGCTTCGATTCAGTCAATCCTATTTTTAAAATCTACTGAGACAAAGAGGGACTCGTTAACTGCACTGTCGTCATTCACTAATCATTTCTGTTATAGACCTTAGCCCGATGATAACGCAGATAATAGCCTACCAAAACGAAGAAAAATGTGTTTTCGCCCTCGGACCAGAGCGGAGTAGCATTGTGAGTACCAGAGATTTGACTGGCCAGTGGACTGGAATATGTCTATCTGAATATAGCAATCATATTGATGGGAAGAACCACACAAATGCAACATATCTCTCGTGGGGGGAACGCGGACGTTTAACAGGTATCTATGTGGTGCGAAGTGTGCAGAATTCACAGTCGACGACTGGAACTGTAAGTATTGGACCTACTCATATTTTGTAGCAAGATCCGTGATGAATTATTCGCTTTCAAACTGCATAGACTAGTGATAAAACTGTCGTATTGCGTAATTCAAAAATGCCATTATTACATGATTCTTCAAACTGCAGAAACGGCATCTGCCATTTGTAGCAAAGCCAATGAAAACTTATTTGGAATCCCTTATTTGTTTCAGTGTGCTTCGACGGTATTTACTACAAAAACAAGGTGGTCGCAGTCTGGACGGACGAAGCCGGTCTACGATTGTCGTCGTCCAGCTGAACAGATCTCACATATGCATCACGGCTTGACTGCATACTCAGCCCAATCACATATTTCCGTGATCTGTTTTCCAGTTCTATTGAATTCTTTTGTCAGTTTTGTCATTCTATGTTGTCTTCATACGAGGATCATTATAGAACGAATGGTTGTCGTTTTTAATGTTATTGACTCTCTGCCACTGTTAGTTTTGAAGTAATATACAGTCATGCATCCTATTCGAAATTCACTACTTTCATTTATGTGCACAAACTACAAAAAACATTCACCTGATTCCACTTACTGTCATCATATTATTTAAGTGTCGCAGTGTGTTCGACAAGTTCTGTTTATTATCCACAAGTATCATATTCGGTTGTCAACTAATCGAGCAAGTGCTTTTCTCCCTCGATTGCAGCACGTCAGTCATTTACTCAAAAATTTGATTTTTTTCGCACTTATTGTTTTAATTCTATACCATGTCTCGGTCTACGAAGAAATAAAAAAATATTTCGCCCTAGTTATTTTTGATGCAAACTTACTAAAACATTAGTACCTCCAATCAGCTGAATATTCCGTTTCCTTAAGTGTGTACAAGAACAGTAGGAATTTGCAAATTCCAAAGGACAGTATCAATTTCTTGAACACACTGTTATTGTGATTCTGTGAATCAATACGGTTCTCGTACGGAGCAAACACAATTAATACGCTGAAGCCATCCACCTCTCAATGTCACCCAACCGTGAACTCAATGGTGCAACATTGAGAGATCCAATAGGATACTCGAATCCGTGACCAAGAAAATGAGATGCGGACGCAGTTATATGCAACAGACGTGCGGCCCGCCGAATATACAATGTGAGAACTCCATGGATAGGTCGAATGCCGCAAATTACTACTCAGACGAGTGTTAGTAAGCAAACCAAAGAGATTACCACAAAGCGCATAATTGAGTCAGCTAGAAAGGTGTACGTGAACATTGGAGACAAAGGAGAAAATTAAAGGACTTGACCAGTATCTACCGTAGCCCAACAGCTCTAGACTCCACAGCAACTTCAAACGAAGAGCTCATGAGTGGTATATTCCTAATAAGTATATGGGGTGCTGATCAAGATGAAGTGTGTCAAAATCAGAGGTCCAGATGATTGCCGCCAAGAGATATTGTGGGCGACTTATACGTCCTCTCGTGTCTTTTAGGCATGATGAGAAATGTCTTGCGCTGAACCACGTGAAATGCTAACACAATGTGCAAATCACTTGATTAAGTAGTTCACAGGTGGCGATTTGGGTCCCAAGGATAACACCTCAAGCAACGTTTTGTCTAACTGGAAGTCAGATAAATTGCGCGCAAAACTTTCAGGGTTCGGTGGGAACTCACTCGCTGGTTTCGGTCCTTTTATCCGTTTCGATATTATTTCACGTTCCCGATTCACTTGCTTCTGCACAATTGACTGGAGGCATTCCTCAAAGGATTGAATCTCTTCCAATGTTAACTGACCAAGAACACGAGAAGATGACACAAATGTCCGTTCTTAATCCACGATATGTTTACGCATAGTATCCTACTCATTAAGCGCTTGGCGCCGAAGTGCTACACTGGATATGTATATCCGGTTTCTTTTCAACACAGAAAAGTACTGCTTCAGAAATATAGACTCGTTAATACACTGTTCTAGAAACTGAACGTGAACTCTCGCCAGTGCCAGTTTCGTACAGAACTTAATGTACTTGTTAAGTTCTTTTAGTACGTCCGGGTCTTCGGCCTGTTTCAGTTGTCTGATTATTCCCAATGAGCACATCATGAGAAGACAGATTGGCGAACAAGCTCGTTTTCAGTGATTCATACCCATGCCATTACATCATAATATATTACGACAAGTTGAGGAATTGGACCAATTAGAGAAACAGGAAGTCATAGAGATTATTGGTGACATAAAAAAGGAAGGAAAATAGTTGTAATCCAGGCCTAATCAAGACCGGATGTGCATTGTTCCGCGCATATTATGTCAGTTCTCCTCTGGTCTGTGGCCTGTTGTAGAGTAGAGGGAGGGCCATGGCGGCTTAAGAGCATACACAAATTGTTTTTGGGCACACAGAGGGAGGCTGTGTAGGCGGATGCCGACAGCCTCAGCAGTGGCCAGGATGCGACATTTCGCTTGTCTTGACTGTCGACCCCGGATCTTATACAGAGCACGGAAAGCCTCGGACACGTTTACTCTGTGACTGGATTCAGCTAGGTGTGGAACAACTGCGCTAGTGAGCGATTTAATTGCTCCAGTGTTCAACCATGCAGGGTGGTGTTCTCGGATACGTTCAGACAAACGCCTGGTCGTGCGGCCGATGTACATTGTCCCACAGGAACAAGTGAATGAGTACACACTAAGTGATGAAAAATTGGATGGGCCAATGAGTTATTCATCGAAGTATAAAATAAACTTTCTGAAAATAGTAATTTACGTGGGATGGAAACAGAGTGATACCCTCAAATCCTTCCGTCGTTGGAAGTAGTTGAGAAGTTGTGACCACTATTTTGTGTTAACTATCCGCGATTGGTAATGGTGTCAGATGAATGACCTTCATTGAACGGCGGACTACAATGTGCACCTAATGTGTAAAACCTGTTCAGCTCTATACAGTTCGCCACATCCTTATAGTCCTGAGCACAAATACTAAAGAATTTACATTTGCCGCTAGAGTGAAAAATAAATGGTGCATGACGAGCGACAACTTCAAATGGGCACTTAATTGATGATGATAAAGCTGATAGGGTAGTAAGTTTTTATCTCAAAGGATTTTCAATTCAATGAGAGCCGCTGAACTCAGAAGTAAAGAGCTTTAGATTTGTCGATATAATACGGACCATTTCATTTCATCTTTACTAGTGCACACTTCATTCATGGTGATCATTTTTAGTCTTTCTCATATCTTCCACGCAGTCACCGTGCGCTTGCGTCATAGATGCCACTCTAAAGCAATTAAGGATATTTTGGCACAAGTATGATTAGATAAACAATTTAACTCTGAGAGTAAAATGGGAGTAAATTATGCTAGCATCCTTTGTGGAACCCCATCTGGACCATTGACGTTATCACTCTTCATCTTGATCAGCACCCCATATACTTATTAGGAATATACCACTCATGAGCTCTTCGTTTGAAGTTGCTGTGGAGTCTAGAGCTGTTAAGCTACGTTAAATATCGGTCAATTCCTTCAATTTTCTCCTTTGTTTACGTACACTTTTCTTGCTGATTCAATTATGTGCTTTGTGGTAATTTCTTTGGTTTGCCTACTAATGTGTTTCAGCAGTAAGATGTGAAATTCGACCTCCCTAGGGCGAATTCTAATTCTTTATCCACACTGGACAGTTTGTTCAAAGTTTTGCAAACAACTCACGGGAATCGGGCCTTGAAGCTGACTACTGTAACTGTATATAGTGAACAGATCACTACTGAAGTACTGACAGTTTGCGTAGGAGTATGTGCCTAGTTGCGGTGAGCCTACGCTGTGTCGTCAGTGGTTTTATTCCCACACCGATTCACCCTTGCGAAGTGGGAATTTTTATGACCTTATGTGATTGACAGTAAACAGGAGTCATCTGAAGGCGACAACCAAATTGTGTCACTAAATAACACAAATCAGATGCACACATTGATGCTGGTTTAATATTACACACGACATGGAAGGCAATATTTGCATTCTTCTTTGCACAGACGGTTCTCCCGTCCTCCGGGTGACCTTACCACGGGAGACTTTACAGGGAATGAGGATTTATAAGGGGCAACATATGCCGGGAATTAAATTGACCATGTCTAAGAAAAGTATGACATTGATATTTAAGGACTGTTCGAAAACAATCTAGAAGATGCACATGAAAGTGACCTCCGTAGGAGAATATCATCACACTTTTGTGCTCCACTCTAACCACATCTACTGAATGGGGGTGGTGCGACCTGTCATTTGATGGCTCACTCCATACACGCTCGCTTATTCACTATATGAGGCAGTTAATTGGGGCGCTTCGGAGCGAAATAAGCGTAATGCGAAAAGGCTTCTCCCATGCCCTCGTGAAAAGAACATTAACTTGTGCGCGTTCCAGCAAATGGTGATGACGTCCTTTTCCCGGGGACACTGTTGAGCGAAATCAAAAACACATTTTTCTCGGAATGATGGACACTTTTGTATTTACCTGGTGGTTTTCTGAACCACAGTAATAGACTTTAATCAGTTGGTATTATAAACGCTTTGTGACCCATAGTGTTGTGTGATCTCGTAGATTATGCCTTGTGGTTGTGTTTCACACCTGTGATAAGAAATAAGCCAAGGCTCCCAGTACCTGTGGCTTCATGTACTATTTCATCCAGAAACTGACCGAGAGAAAGGAGATCACTTTTTGTGGGCTGGACGTAGCGATATTAGTTTCGGTCACTAATGGAAAAAACTACAATGAATCGCATAAGGAGGGAAGGATTGTGTTACCAGCTCCAAAGGAAGAAATGGTCATGGAAGATTTTATGATAAATACCTACTTCAATACCCTCCATGATTATCAATAAGGATGTTATTTGCTAACGTAAAGTGGGCTGGTGGTTCTGGTCCGTACGAGCATTTATGGTTGATACTCTACGTCAATTATTCAGGCTAAGAGTTGTTCCCTACAGTGCAGCTAACGACACTGTTCTGTAGTTGTAAGCATGGGTGGACCGTTAAAATCTTTCGTGTTAGCCTGCTAAGAAATGGGCCGTTTTCATCGGTTGATAAGAGGTTTCGCGGAACTTATATATCCCGTTCAGAGAAGCTACTCTCATCATTCGAAGAGTTGTGTCCGTCATGATGGGGGTCAGATATCTTCCATCGACGTCGGAATCCCATCCAAAGTGGTCATAAAATATTTTCTTAGTCTTTGTGGCTAATTGTGCCTAGTCTCCTCCCAGTGAGGGATCATTTCGGCCCCTCTCAGTCTAACTATGAGCTACTGATCACTCCGGTATTGATCGATAGTCCACCTACCTGAAATTAGTCGCTTCTCATGACCGATGCGCACATTCATTTGTCGTGTGATTTGGATGCTCACTGATTCATAACCCTGTAAGTAATGTCGTTCCCACGACCCGATTGTCTATCTGCAACACTCATCAGTTCAGTCAGCTACACCTAATTTGCGTTGGTCACTCATTACTGACTGGGTTTTGTTTGATGCTAATGGAGGACAACACATGATGATAAATTACATCCAAAAACAGTGGTGAAGGCAGGTTGTCACAGGACTCTGGATCTGTGCCCATACCCGAGGAATTTAAAGTCACTTTCGGTGAGCATAAAGGGATACCTACATTCAAATACGTATACATATACACATCCACATACACTTACTCGCATAAATAAACGCAGGCTGAATTGACTAGACCAGCACGAAAACTAGCGCTAATTAAATGTGGTTTCGCAAAGGACTCATGTCATGTGACCGAGTCGATTGCTATAGCTGTAAAATATACAGTGCAAGTCACTCACGTTTTCAGAATGTCAGTCCAAGTGTGAAGGCCCGTTAAATTAGGCATCGACAGACGTTCTAACATCGTTAGCGGACTGCATGTCAGTGCCTGCCCAGAATGCACTTTAAAGACTAAACCAAAAGAACCGAAAATGGCAGAACCATGGATCGATGGTGCGGATCAGCAGGATGAGAAAGAATTCCCGTCAAGCGGTAGCTGACCGTTCGACCGACCAAATGGAGGTGTTACTGGATGCCAGATTTTTGACCAGCTTGTTTCTAGTTCCACGATTGACGACAGTGGCTCTTCCTCCCACGTGTAAACAATGTTTTGAGCTAGTAAGCTGGGGTGATAGAAGGGTAACAGAGTCTTCCTAATAGGGTGAACGAATGAGGTTAAAGAAACCTGGCAGACTATTACTTTTATATACTCAAGGCTTTTCACAGTTCCCTTCCAATAAAACTTCCGCTGAGCTTTCAATGCACCTGATTGTCCCTTGAGTGGGTTCGGAAAGTGGACTCGGAGGAGGAAGAGAAAAGGAAAGATTGTCTGGTGGCCAAAAGAGTTTAAAATTCCCATCGACGGATAGGAGCATTGTTAAAAATAATGGTAACCTCAGTATTGGTCTGTTCAGCGCTCACTTTAGAGAAGCATGTTTCCAAGAATCTACTGAAAAGCTGGCTGCTCATTTTTGAGTGACATTCATAATATTAGGGTCCACTCAGAATGTGAACGGATAGCCCTGTTGATCTTTGACCTCAGGTATGCTTTGTTCCGTGGTTTAACACGGGGTGCATGTAGTATTCATTCATTCCAATAGGTTAGAACCTCCTATGTGGTCGTGTTTTCTGCTTTTCATCTGGAGTGGGTCAAAAACTTGCGGGTGACGAAAATGACAAACCATTGCATTCAAATCAAAACCTCCGTGCTCACACAACGCCGGATCTATTGGGGCCTTGTGTGGTTCGCGACTTTAAGTCTCAGGGGTGTGGTTGTCTGTTTTCTTCACATTATAAATCATGACAACACACAAACACATACACACTCGTTTTCTCGCTCTCTTTGCCCACTCGCAAAACAAGCACGAACTCATAATCCTCACTAGCATTCGCAGACTTCAACATAATACCGATTCTGTACACCAGTTTTTCCAATCTGCTCCTTCTCTGGTCCCATTCTGGCTGAAACTCGAATCTCCCTCTCATCAGACAGAACCCACCTCTAATCCCCTAACTATACATTTCACTCCACTTTTTCACCCAAAGCTAGTGTCCTTGGCTTTGTCCACCAGTCTGTAGCCACTTTCAGAGACCAGAATCTTGACTTTTCCAATCGTGAATCTTAGCTGATGTGGTTGAAACCTCAACTTCCTCATTTTAATCACTACTTTTGTGTTGTAAACCCTTCACCAAACAGTAGCGACGCATTAGTCATCGATTTTTATCTCAGACATTAGGCATTTGTGTCAGATCCTAAATGCCACATCACCATCTTAAGAAATTTAAACGTGCCCATTCGCGACTGGTTGATTCGATTATCGGATACTTCGGCTCTGGGACCGTGGTCATCAACCTGAGCCAACCAGCTCACCTCCACACATGTATCCCCGATCAAGCTGGCCATCGTGCCAATACCCTTGATCTTATTCTATGTTTGTTCCTTCTCTCTTTCCGGACATCTCTACCCTTCCACCACTCAGCTCATCTGACTACTGTATTATTTTCTGTTCCATCAATTTCAATCGCCATGACCCTTCACTCACCTCGAAACACACATTTTGGCGCTACAGTTCAGCAAACTAGAAAAGTTCTTGTGATTTCCTAGCTTGATATCTTTGGAATCATTGCTGTTCACTTCAGACGGTTCCGCTTCCATTTCTAACTTCACTTACATAGCTGCTCAAGGTATGCAACTTTTTATTCCTTACTATTCCAAGCCCAGCAAACTCGAATCCCCCGAGTGGTTCAACCACGCGTGTGATCGTACTGTACACCCGAAGCTTTCTGCATTTCGGCGCAGGTGCCGCTCCCTTGCTCCCGACTCCCAGCGCCACCTCGTGCAAGCCAGGAACAGGTGTGTAAGGTTGATTATACCTAACTTCGCGGTTTCCTTAGTAAACGCGTTCTTCGGTCCTTTGTACTGCATGGACCACCTGCATGTTACTCTAATGTGCGGCACTGCACGAATATGTTAACCAGAGCAGTATTCTCCACGACCCGTGAAAACGAAAAGGCGATTGGGAGAGATAGTGGTTAGCGTGTATTTGGGAGCGTGCGTGAGAGCGTGCACAAGAGCAACGGTCAAATGGCAACCGTGCTTGGCAGTCAGCGTTCAGTTAAACAATAAACGTGGTAAAAGTATGAACTAAGATGACCAACGCTACAGGGGCCTCCTCCTAGAAGTCCGACGGAGTTGGGCTTCGATCGTGATGATAAGCCGGAATTATTGGTTGTCCAGGAATTCCTCGTAGCTTCTCCGTTATATTTTTGGTGACGTCGAACGACTGCTGATGAGTTTAACGGTGCCTGCACTCTCGAGGTCCGATGTGCGGAGGTCCAACTGTGTTTTGGCGCCCACGGGTCTCATACTCATGCGAGCCGGAAGATGCCGCGTCAGGTCCATCCAAAAGGGCGTCCAGTTGCCGTCTCCAGTGCCAGGCTGAACAATCGTCCTGTTGTCCAGTGAGTGGTTGGCTCCTTGAACGTGCACGGGAGTCAGCGAGGCTACGGATGAAGCCAGTGTGACTGTGTAGATCCGTCTGAGAGAGGGCAAGTAAACTGGAACAAAATGGCGCCTGAGGGCGCCGGCGGATGTTGGACCGTAATAACAACACACGAACGATGTTCGGTGTTGTTGTAGCCGCTTGGAGACCAGAAGGAAATGAAATAATAACTACCGGTTGTAATTTCTCGGGTCTGTTGTTTGGTAAGTCCACGGTGAACTTCCCAACTTATTGCTAACAGCCGGTTGTAAAAATCGTCACGAAATCGGCGAAGCGGTTGGGATTTCGTAGTTGGCGACCGCGACGGCTACATCGCGTTGCGGGTACGGTTGGAGAATCTGATGGACTAGCTGCCGAGTCCTCACTAGGCGTAATTGGGGGTGGTGCGAGTGGTAACTCGCTCGATGCGGATGACTGAGCGACTTGAGTGGGTGTAAATTGGCCGAGCGGCTTGCACTCGATGATGGCAGGCTTGAGATGGTCGATAGATACGGTGTCGTGTCGTCCGCTGATGTCAATGACAAATGTTTTTGCTCTACGTTTTATCAACCGAAACGGGCCAGTGTATGGCGCTTGTAGTGGTGATCGAACGCCATTGACGCGAAGGAATACATGAGTAGCGGTTCCTAACGCAGTTGGGACATAACTTTTAGACTGTTGTTCGCGCGGCTGACTGGCCTTGAGCACTCGCACGTGCTGTGTAAGGCGCTGAGCATAGTCACCGTAGTCGAAAGTCACGGTTGGTGAGGGGGCTTCCAACTCCCCAGCAGACGAAGTGAACAGGCATATACTAGTACGGCCGATGTTGTGTGATTCCTCCGTAACTGTACTACGCAGATTTAAGAGTGGTAGTGGTAGTGTTTCACTCCAAAGGGGGTTACCGTTTGCTCGAAGGGCGGCTTTTAATTGCCGGTGGAAACGCTCAACCATACCATTGGCCTAAGGGTCGTAAGCTGTCGTCTTAACGTGTTGGCAACCGAGCGTAGCGAGTAGGCTGCCCAAAGCGCCGTCAAAGTGTGGACCACGATCGGTGGTCACTATTGCCAGCCAACCGAAATGACTAACCCAACCGGTCAGAAAAGCTTACGCGGCTTCCTCCGAAGTGGGACGAGGGATAGGAATGGCCTGCGGCCAGCGAGTAAAACGATCCACGCACGTGAGTATGTAAACGTACCCAAGCGAAGGTGGAAGTGGTCCTACGAGGTCAACGTGCACAGGATGAAAACGTGTTTCAGGTTCTGGGAACCTGGCTAACGCCGCCTTAGTGTGTCTATGTGTCTTAACACGTGGACACTGCAGGCAAGCACGAGCCTATTAACGGACATCTCGTTTGACATTGTGTCAAACAAAACGCTCAGTTATCAGTTTCACCGAGGCCGTCACACCCGGATGAGCCAGATTATGGAGTGTCAGGAACGTAGGATAACGGTGGGCAGCAGGAACTACTGGCCTAGGGCGACCTTGCGACACATCGCACACGATGGTATTCTGGGAAGCTGGGATAGGCACTGTGGTTAAACTCAAAGAACCGTTTTGCCGAAGTCGTTCGATGTCAGAGTTCATAGTTTGAGCCTGTGCCATTGCGTCCAAGTCGATGTTAGGCGTTTGTGACAGACTTAGTTGATATACGCGTAATAAGGTGTCTGCGACGGGATTAAGTACCTCAGAGACGTGTCTTATGTCCACAGTAAACTGTGAGACAAAGTCTAAGTGGCGAATCTCGCGTGGTGAGTATCGGTCGGAAGCTGACTTCAGTGCGTAAACCAAAGGCTTTTGGTCTGCAAACACCGTGAATGAACGGCCTTCGAGTGCATGTCGAAAATGACGGTTTCCCAAGTTGATGGATAATAACTCCCTACCAAATGAGCTGTACCTTGATTCCGCGGGTTGTAGGCGCTTGGAGAAGAATGCTAAAGGTTGCCAAGAATCGTCTACGAACTGTTACAATACTGCTCCAACCGCTGTGTCCGAGGCATCCGTCACTACCGAAATAGGAGCCAAAGGGTCGGGGTGTGTAAGGAGTGCTGTTTTGACGACAGCATCTTTGACCAGGGCAAATGCGACTTGTGCCGTGTCGGGAAACATGAACTTCCGCTTACCTCCGCGCAACAGGTCCGTGAGGGGTTGCATCATTTCCGCACAGTGAGAAATAAATCGGCGGTAGAAATTCACCAGGCCGGCAAACTGACGCAACTGGCGAAAAGATTGGGGTTCAGGGTAGTCGCGAATAGCGGAAACTTTATCTGGCAGGAGGCGGATACCCGAGGATGAAATAGAATGTCCTATGAACGTGATATCAGACCGGCCTAATTCGCATTTCGCGATATTGATCGTAAAGCCGTGCTGGCTAAGGCGTTCGAAAAGTGCTCGTAAGGGCGTAGCGTGCTCTTGCTCTGAAGAGCTCGCCACCAAAATATCATCCAGGTATACGTGGACATTTTCCAAACCACGAGTTGCCCCGTGCGTGAACCATTGGAAGGTCTGGGCTGCATTGCTGAGTCCAAACGGCATTCGCAGAAACTCGAACAGCCCGAAAGGCGTAGTGACGGCAGTGTTAGGGATACCGGCCTCTGCTACCGGGATCTGGTTGTACGCCCGAACCAAATCGATACGGCTGAAGATGGAGCAACCTGATAAAGACGAAGTAAGATCCTGTATATGTGGAATCGGGTATCGGCCCGGGACGGTGACTTTGTTAAGTGCTCTGTAATCACCACAGGGTCGCCAGTCGCCACTAGCCTTAGGAACCATGTGAAGGGGGGAAGCCCAAGGGCTACTAGAAGGGCGTATTATACCCAGTTCTAGCATGTGTTCGAATTCAGCCTATGCAACACGAAGCTTGTCTGGTGCTAACCGACGCGGTCTACTGAACACTGGGGGTCCCTTAGTATCGAAATAGTGGATGACGTTGGTGGTCACTGCTGGGAGAGGCCCGGCCTGCCGAAACATGGCCGGGTAGGCGGCGATGAGTTCGCCATAAGGTTGGTGTGCCGGTGGTTGAACGTAAAAAGGCGTGAAGTGATTCACTCGCGAATTATGACCCGAAACAGCGAGAGTGGTCTGACGATCTACCACTCTGCGGCGCCGTGCATCAACTAACAAGTCGAAGAGTTGCAGGACGTCAATGCCTAGAATTGGGTACGGAACGTTGGCAATGATGATTACTCAACGAAAATTACGCTTTAAACCTAAGTTTAACGTGGGCGACCGCTGGCCAAACATTGGGATGGCCGTGCCATTGGCAGCGCGTAGTGTTTGGGCCAGCGGTGTGCTATTGTCGTCATTCGCTCGAGGGAGGACGCTCACTTCGGCACCGGTATCTACAAGGAATAGGTTATTTGAAATGATGTCCCTTACCCTCAAAAGGCGACTGTTTGTTTGATACCCGGCTTCGTGGGTCGCCACCACGGGCCGTGGGTTTAGTTTCCCTGATGAGCACCGGGAAACGTACACCCTCGTTCGCATCGTTTGATTGCCTCACCGAAGCGACTGTGGTATTTACAATATCCTTCTTTTGAAGACCCAAAACGTTGTCTCAGTGACGGACCATGGAGCCTAGGTGAGCGTGCACGGTGCCGCTCCTGTGACCCAATTCTTACTGCTAGGCGTTGCAGATTCGCGTCAATTCTAGACAAAACTGACGCGAGTTCGTTAGATGTTGGCAAGGCAGGCACCGTTGCGACGGACGGCCTGGTTACTCCAGCTACAGCGGGGTTGTATCGTGACATAATGTCATCAGCTATCGCTGCAGTTTCCTCTAGCGAGCATTTGCGCGTGGCACTCAGTAGAACTGGAATGTTGTGCGGCAAACGCTGCAGCCAAAGTTCCCTTAAGAGCGGATCCTCGCCTACCGTCGGCCCTCTCAAGCGCTGCATCTCACGCAGCAGTTCGGAGGGCTTCCTACTTCCAAGCTCAACGTTTTGAAGTTGTTGCATACGTTGGTCTTGCGTTGGGGTCGTGCGGGCAATGACAGCCTCCTTTAAAGCCTCATAGCTTCGGGAAGAGATTATTACGTCCCTTACTTGCATTGTGACCTCTGGCGGGAGGCGGCCTGCTACCCACCTGAAACGGCTTGGGTCACTGGTTATACGGCAGTTTTCGAATTCTAACTCGACCAGCGTGAACCAGAGTTCTAGATCAGCAGGCGCGAATGTCGGTATGTGCAGCGTGATGGCCCCAACGGTGGGGTCTGAGCAGGGTTTCCGTTCAGTAGACATAGCGATTGCTTTATCGAACACAGACGGGAAAATAAACCAACGATCAATGGGGCACTATAATCTTCGCGAGAAAAGAACAAAAATCACGACGAACTAGACACCGAAAATGTATGGGGAAAAAAATTATTTGGTAAACCGACCAAAAAAAATCAACAGATAGGGAAACAATAAAACACAAAAACGTACGCAGACGGGACCTTCAACGGTAGAAAACAAGGAAACTCACGTGACCTGAGGATCACGTCGGGCCCACCAGTTGTAAGGTTGATTAGACCTTACTTCGCGGTTTCCTTAGTAAACGCGTTCTTCGGTCCTTTGTACTGCATGGACCACCTGCACGTTACTCTAATGTGCGGCACTGCACGAATATGTTAACCAGAGCAGTATTCTCCACGACCCGTGAGAACGAAAAGGCGATTGGGAGAGATAGTGGTTAGCGTGTATTTGGGAGTGTGCGTGAGAGCGTGCGCAAGAGCAACGGTCAAATGGCAACCGTGCTTGGCAGTCAGCGTTCAGTTAAACAATAAACGTGGTAAAAGTATGAACGAACATGGCCAACGCTACAGATGCTCGCTAAACAGACGGAGAGTTAAGAAAAGCTTCGTCAGCTGTAAAGCCTAAAGCATACGCTCATTTGCCACCGGTAGCTGTAATAGTCTCCCGCAAGTTCTGCCCTTACCACTGCCCTCTTATCTGTAGTTGATCTGGCGATCCTCTTTGTGGATCACACGAAAAAGCTTAAGATTTTGCTTCCCAGTTTCCCTCTTACTAAATTTCACCCTCTTATCCTGCTCCTTCAGTCAGCATGCAGTCAAAAAATAAACGTGTTAAAGGCATGAATGAAGATGGCAGCCACTAAAAGTTCTGAACAATAGCCTACTTTTCTCGAACACGATGAAGCCACCCTTCATTCTCCCCTTCCTTATCGTGCTCCCCTCCATGACAATACCAACATTGAACGCGACCGCAATGCAATCACTGCATCTTTAGAGTCCGACATCGAACACATCCCCTCCGGGGGATCCCACAACCGTGTTCCATTTACTGCCTCCAAAAACTCCCTCCCCTCAATTTCTTTGAAATACCATTCATTGTCCCCATATTTATCTTTTAATTCAACTATACTGTATTCTAAAGATTCTGTCCCCTTGGCTTATCTATAACTTCTTCTATATGTTGGTACGCCTTCATATCTCAGTTCGCCTCCTGCGCTGCAATCGAAGTTGGTTTCCTTTTCGCGCCAAGAGCTTCTTCACGCCAGATCATCTTTTTCTGCTGTAAAAAGTTCAATTTTGTCGAGTACTTGAATATCGCGGCCACGCGTGGACTGGAGCACCATCTACCTCTCTTTCTCTTCTTGATCAGGTTCAACTCAAGGCCATCCGGCCGATCGATGATTTTTCTTTAATCTTCAGACATTGTCAGGCGATTGCTTCGTTAAACCTCTTCTACCGGTACGATTTTGGCAAGCCAGGTTGATAGATGAGAGCGGTGTAGGTAGGTCTTTTTTACTCCATTCTTCCAAATGACAGTGGTGTTAGTTACCGTCGTGCCATTAGGGGAATGAAGGAGCAGCTTCCGGTGTCTATTAGGCCGAAAATCATCATTGTAGGCCGCAGCCTTGCACAGTATTCAGCATTTCGGGATTCAAACTCGGAATCTCGTGCACTGTTTTTGAGTTCCACGTGCTTCGCGACGTAAAGAAGCACTGCTGCCAGTTAAATCATGTAACTGAACGACAAAAGGCGCATTCACCAGTGGAGGCGGAACATGGTTTATGCGTCTAGAAAGGTGCTTTTCGATAGGTTTAGGATTGCAATCGTCAGTCGCAGCCCCGCGGCGTTTGAATACCTGAGTTGGACGTGGCTGCCGTATGAAGAAATGTGAGCTACTTGTAGCGTTGAGTGGGCGACCTCATTCGGGACCTTATTCACGACTAAAAGAGCCAAAGTTGAAGATAGATATTTGAAGACAGGGTTTCCTCCAGGTCCTCCGTGGTGGATGTATTCGCTCAGATACTGAATCGATATGAGGATTTGGGAGAAAGCAGGCTTGGACGGACTGGGAAGCAGTAAGTCGGTTCTTTTAAGTTAGCAACCGGGTTGCACATGTGCTCTAGTCTCCTTGGATGGCCCACTGGCTCTACCCGTGAAGCCGTTCAAAAGCACAAATGTAGGTATATCTTTCGGGATATTAGTCCCCGGTCTGATTGTTTGAGTGTTTACGGTCTGCGGGCTTGTGCTGTATGGTAACCAGGGGTGCGAATCCAAACTGCACTTGCCCCTTTTTAAGCAGTTGTTATTACCACGTAGGCACATTGTTGCTGTTGCCACCGTCGCTAGGCACGACTTATGCAGGCTACTTGTTGGTTTTTGGGCAACGGAGGTGGACAGCTCTTGCAGTTCTGTCTTTCCTGCACCAATAAAAGTAACAGAAGTAGAAAATGCCGACAGAATTAGTCCCAGTAAAAAGTTTCAATAAGCAATGAGTTGGGGAAGGACATTGTAGCGGTTGCCATCTTCGTTCATACTTTTACCACGTTTATTGTTTAACTGAACGCTGACTGCCAAGCGCGGTGGCCATTTGACCGTTGCTCTTGCGCACGCTCTCACGCACGCTCCCAAATACACGCTAACCACTATCTCTCCCAATCGCCTTCTCGTTCTCACGGGTCGTGGAGAATACTGTTCTGGTTAACGTATTTGTGCAGTGCCGCACATTAGAGTAACGTGCAGGTGGTCCACGCAGTACAAAGGACCGAAGCACGCGTTTACTAAGGAAACCGCGAAGTAAGGTCTAATCAACCTTACAATTGGTGAGCCCGACGTGATCCTCAGGTCACGTGAGTTTCCTTGTTTTCTACCGTTGAAGGTCCCGTCTGCGTACGTTTTTGTGTGTTTTATTGTTTCCCTATCTTGATTTTTTTTTTCGGTTGGTTTACCAAATAATTTTTTTTCGCGAAGACTATAGTGCCCCATTGGTCGTTGATTTCTTTTCCCGTCGGTATTCCATAAAGTAATCGCTATGTCTGCCGAACGGAAATCCTGCTCAGACCCCACCGTTGGGGCGATCACGCTGCACATACCGGCATTCACACCTGCTGATCCAGAACTCTGGTTCACGCTGGTCGAGTTAGAATTCGAAAACTGCCGTATAACCAGCGACGCCAGCCGTTTCAGGTGGGTAGCAGGCCGCCTCCCGTCAGAAGTCACAATGCAAGTAAGGGACGTAATAATCTCTTCCCGAAGCTATGAGGCTTTAAAGGAGGCTGTCATTGCCCGCACGACCCCAACGCAAGACCAACGTATGCAACAACTTCAAAACGTTGAGCTTGGAAGTAGGAAGCCCTCCGAACTGCTGCGTGAGATGCAGCGCTTGAGAGGACCGACAATAGGTGAGGACCCGCTCTTGAGGGAACTTTGGCTGCAGCGTTTGCCGCACAACATTCCAGTTCTACTGAGTGCCACACGCAAATGCTCGCTAGAGGAAACTGCAGCGATAGCTGATGACATTATGTCACGATACAACCCCGCTGTAGCTGGAGTAACCAAGCCGTCCGTCGCAACGGTGCCTGCCTTGCCCACATCTAACGATCTCGCGTCAGTTTTGTCTAGAATTGACGCGAGCCTGCAACGCCTAGCAGTTAGAAGTGGGTCACAGGAGCGGCACCGCGCACGCTCACCTAGGCTCCATAGTCCGTCATTGCGACGCCGTTTCGTCGGTTCTTCAAAAGAAGGATATTGTAAATACCACAGTCGCTTCGGTGAGGCAATCAAACGATGCGAACGAGGGTGTACGTTTCCCGGTGCTCATCAGGGAAACTAAACCCCCGGCCCGTGGTGGCGACCCACGAAGCCGGGTATCACACCAATAGTCGTCTTTTGAACGTAAGGGACATTATTTCAAATAACCTATTCCTTGTAGATACCGGTGCCGAAGTGAGCGTCCTCCCCCGAGCGAAAGACGGCAATAGCACACCGCTGGCCCAAACACTACGCGCTGCCAATGGCACGGCCATCCCAACGTTTGGCCAGCGGTCGCTCACCTTAAACTTGGGTTTAAAGCGTAATTTTCGTTGGGTATTCATCATCGCCGACGTCCCGTACCCAATTCTAGGCATTGACTTCCTGCAGCACTTTGACTTGTTAGTTGATGCACGGCGCCGCAGAGTGGTGGATCGTCAGACCACTTTCGCTGTTGCGGGTCACAATTCGCGAGTGAATCACGTCACGCCCTTTTACGTTCAACCACCGGCACACCAACCTTATAGCGAACTCATCGCCGCCTACCCGGCCATGTTTCGGCAGGCCGGGCCTCTCCCAGCAGTGACGACCAGTGTCACTCACCATATCGACACTAAGGGACCCCCAGTGTTCAGTAGACCGCGTCGGTTAGCACCAGACAAGCTTCGTGTTGCACAGGCCGAATTCGAACATATGCTAGAACTGGGTATAATACGCCCTTCTAGTAGCCCTTGGGCTTCCCCCCTTCATATGGTTCCTAAGGCTAGTGGCGACTGGCGACCTTGTGGTGATTACAGAGCACTTAACAAAGTCACCGTCCCGGACCGATACCCGATTCCCCATATACAGGATCTTACTTCGTCTTTATCAGGTTGCTCCATCTTCAGCCGTATCGATTTAGTTCGTGCGTACAACCAGCTCCCGGTAGCAGAGGCCGATATCCCTAAAACTGCCGTCACTACGCCTTTCGGGCTGTTCGAGTTTCTGCGAATGCCGTTTGGACTCAGCAATGCAGCCCAGACCTTTCAACGGTTCATGCACGAGGCAACCCGTGGTTTGGAAAATGTCCACGTATACCTGGATGATATTTTGGTGGCGAGTTCTTCAGAGCAAGAGCACGCTACGCACTTACGAGCACTTTTCGAACGCCTTAGCCAGCACGGCGTTACGATCAATATCGCGAAATGCGAATTAGGCCGGTCTGATATCACGTTCATAGGACATTCTATTTCATCCTCGGGTATCCGCCTCCTGCCAGATAAAGTTTCCGCTATTCGCGACTACCCTGAACCCCAATCTTTTCGCCAGTTGCGTCAGTTTGCCGGCCTGGTGAATTTCTACCGCCGATTTATTCCTCACTGTGCGGAAATGATGCAACCCCTCACGGACCTGTTGCGCGGAGGTAAGCGGAAGTTCGTGTTTCCCGACACGGCACAGGCCGCATTTGCCCTGGTCAAAGATGCTGTCGCCAACACAGCACTCCTGACACACCCCGACCCTTTGGCTCCTATTTCGGTAGTGACGGATGCCTCGGACACAGCGGTTGGAGCAGTACTGCAACAGTTCGTAGATGACTCTTGGCAACCTTTAGCATTCTTCTCCAAGCGCCTACAACCCGCGGAATCAAGGTACAGCACGTTCGGTAGAGAGTTATTAGCCATCTACTTGGGAATCCGTCATTTTCGACATGCACTCGAAGGCCGTTCGTTCACGGTGTTTACAGACCACAAGCCTTTGGTTTACGCACTGAAGTCAGCTTCCGACCGATACTCACCACGCGAGATTCGCCACTTAGACTTTGTCTCACAGTTTACTGTGGACATACGACACGTCTCTGGGGTACTTAATCCCGTCGCAGACGCCTTATCGCGCGTATATCAACTAAGTCTGTCACAAACGCCTAACATCGACTTGGACGCAATGGCACAGGCTCAAACTATGAACTCTGACATCGAACGACTTCGTCAAAACGGTTCTTTGAGTTTAACCAAAGTGCCTATCCCAGCTTCCCAGAATACCATCGTGTGCGATGTATCGCAAGGTCGCCCTAGGCCAGTAGTTCCTGCTGCCCACCGTTATCCTACGTTCCTGACACTCCATAATCTGGCTCATCCGGGTGTGACGGCCTCGGTGAAACTGATAACTGAGCGTTTTGTTTGGCACAATGTCAAACGAGATGTCCGTCAATGGGCTCGTGCTTGCCTGCAGTGTCCACGTGTTAAGACACATAGACACACTAAGGCGGCGTTAGCCAGGTTCCCAGAACCTGAAACACGTTTTCATCATGTGCACGTTGACCTCGTAGGACCACTTCCACCTTCGCTTGGGTACGTTTACGTACTCACATGCGTGGATCGTTTTACTCGCTGGCCGCAGGCCATTCCTATCCCTCGTCCCACGTCGGAAGAGGCCGCGAAAGCTTTTCTGACCGGTTGGGTCAGTCATTTCGGTTGCCCGGCAATAGTGACCACCGATCGCGGTCCACACTTTGACGGCGCTTTCGGCAGCCTACTCGCTACGCTCGGTTGCCAACACGTTAAGACGACAGCTTACGACCCTTAGGCCAATGGTATGGTTGAGCGTTTCCACCGGCAATTAAAAGCCGCCCTTCGAGCAAACGGTAACCCCCTTTGGAGTGAAACACTACTATTAGCACTCTTAAGCCTGCGTAGTACCGTTAAGGAGGAGTTACACACAACACCGGCCGTACTAGTATATGCCTGTTCACTTCGTCTGCTGGGGAGTTGGAAGCCCCCTCACCAACCGTGACTTTCGACTACGGTGACTATGCTCAGCGCCTCACGCAGCACATGCGAGTGCTCAAGGCCAGTCCGCCGCGTGAACAACAGTCTAAAAGTTATGTCCCAACTGCGTTAGGAACCGCTACCCATGTATTCCTTCGCGTCGATGGCGTTCGATCACCACTACAAGCGCCATACACTGGCCCGTTTCGGGTGATAAAACGTAGGGCAAAAACATTTGTCATAGATATCAACGGACGACACGACACCGTATCCATCGATCGTCTCAAACCTGCCATCATTGAGTGCAAGCCGCTCGGCCAATTTACGCCCACTCAAGTCGCTCAGTCATCCGCATCGAGCGAGTTACCACTCGAATCACCCCCAATTACGCCTAGTGAGGACTCGGCAGCTAGTCCATCAGATTCTCCAACCGTACCCGCAACGCGAAGTAGCCGTCGCGGTCGCCAACTACGAAATCCCAACCGCTTCGCCGATTTCGTGACGATTTTTACAACCGGCTGTTAGCAATAAGTTGGGAAGTTCGCCATGGATTTACCAAACAACAGACCCGTGAAATTACAATCGGTAGTTATTATTTCATTTCCTTCTGGTCTCCTAGCGACTACAACAACACCGAACATCGTTCGTGTGTTGTTATTACGGTCCAACATCCGCCGGCGCCCTCAGGCGCTATTTTGTTCCAGTTTACCTTGCCCTCTCTCAGACGGATCTAACAAGACACATTGGCTTCATCCGTAGCCTGGCTGACTCCCGTGCACGTTCAAGGAGCCAACCACTCACTGGACAACGGGACGATTGGTCAGCCTGGCACTGGAGACGGCAACTGGACGCCTTTTTGGATGGACCTGACGAGGCATTTTCCGGCTTGCATTCGTATGAGACCCGTGGGCGCCAAAACACAGTTGGACCCACGCACATCGGACCTCGAGAGTGCAGGCACCGGTAAACTCATCAGCAGTCGTTCGACGTCACCAAAAATATAACGGAGAAGCTACGAGGAATTCCTGGACAACCAATAATTCCGGCTTACCATCACGATCGAAGCCCAACTCCGTCGGACTTCTAGGAGGAGGCCCCTGTAGCGGTTGCCATCTTCGTTCATACTTTTACCACGTTTTTTGTTTAACTGAACGCTGACTGCCAAGCGCGGTGGCCATTTGACCGTTGCTCTTGCGCACGCTCTCACGCACGCTCCCAAATACACGCTAACCACTATCTCTCCCAATCGCCTTCTCGTTCTCACGGGTCGTGGAGAATACTGTTCTGGTTAACGTATTTGTGCAGTGCCGCACATTAGAGTAACGTGCAGGTGGTCCACGCAGTACAAAGGACCGAAGCACGCGTTTACTAAGGAAACCGCGAAGTAAGGTCTAATCAACCTTACAACATTGCTTTAGCCTTAAGCAGTTTGGGATACTCTAAGTATACGGACCTATTACCTCAGTTGAGAAATTTGGCCTGAGTATTAGGTTCAGGCAGGGATATGGAGTTATTTTTTATGGAAAAATGCCAAATGCGGTGTAAATTTAGGCAACGACACGCCAGTTTCCTAGTTCATCGGCTACAGCAACATACCTAGGATAATCTTTCCTGGTAAACCACCTGCTGAACAAGGTCCGAGCACATCACAGTACACTGCAGCCCCACCGTCTTCAAAAAGTAAGGCTGCCCTGCAGCTTATAAATGCCGATGATGCGTATTTGCATATCATTGGTGACCCACTTCAGCCTGTACAGTTCCGTCAGCTTAAGACAATAACATTGGCGCAGTATAGAACACATGAGAAAACGAAGCCATCCGATGTGGCGAGCTCATCTATACGTCAAGAAGTTTGCAGCATCTGCCATATGGAAGGCCCATCGGTGGACCTGGACAAAACGACCGATTTGGTCCAATGCCGTAAATGCACTTGGTGGGCACATTACCAGTGTGCCAACTTTCGAAACGAAGAGGACCACCTCTGTGTACCTTGCATGTCGCAGCCACGTAAGTGGCACACATTTCAACAGCACTAAATCGCATTTTTGCAGTTTGAACCCAGCAAGAAAGCGGAGAGAGGATAGCCCTTCGGTCGAATCGTGGGGAACACCACCATTCCTTAGATCACCTCAGAGGTGCTCAGCACAAATGTTTTCCCGCTGGAACTTTCTTGTTGGTTTTTGACCCACCTCACGACCACCTCTTAGGTCAAATAATTAGACGAAAACTTTCCCATTGACTTCGCCGCATTTTCTTTGTCTTTTGGCAGACGTCGGAACTTTTGGTTCACAGCCCGCTCCAAAGGCCACTAGTTGCGGGTGGTTCACATGTGTAGTTATGGTTGAAGCCATACAAGACCTAAAGAGCTTCAATGCAGTCAGTCTGTAGCGGTTGCCATCTTCGTTCATACTTTTACCACGTTTATTGTTTGACTGAACGCTGACTGCCAAGCACGGTGGCCATTTGACCGTTGCTCTTGCGCACGCTCTCACGCACACTCCCAAATACACGCTAACCACTATCTCTCCCAATCGCCTTTTCGTTCTCACGGGTCGTGGAGAATACTGCTCTGGTTAACATATTCGTGCAGTGCCGCACATTAGAGTAACGTGCAGGTGGTCCATGCAGTACAAAGGACCGAAGAACGCGTTTACTAAGGAAACCGCGAAGTAAGGTCTAATCAACCTTACAACTGGTGGGCCCGACGTGATCCTCAGGTCACGTGAGTTTCCTTGTTTTCTACCGTTGAAGGTCCCGTCTGCGTACGTTTTTGTGTTTTATTGTTTCCCTATCTGTTGATTTTTTTTGGTCGGTTTACCAAATAATTTTTTTCCCCATACATTTTCGGTGTCTAGTTCGTCGTGATTTTTGTTCTTTTCTCGCGAAGATGATAGTGCCCCATTGATCGTTGGTTTATTTTCCCGTCTGTGTTCGATAAAGCAATCGCTATGTCTACTGAACGGAAACCCTGCTCAGACCCCACCGTTGGGGCCATCACGCTGCACATACCGACATTCGCGCCTGCTGATCTAGAACTCTGGTTCACGCTGGTCGAGTTAGAATTCGAAAACTGCCGTATAACCAGTGACCCAAGCCGTTTCAGGTGGGTAGCAGGCCGCCTCCCGCCAGAGGTCACAATGCAAGTAAGGGACGTAATAATCTCTTCCCGAAGCTATGAGGCTTTAAAGGAGGCTGTCATTGCCCGCACGACCCCAACGCAAGACCAACGTATGCAACAACTTCAAAACGTTGAGCTTGGAAGTAGGAAGCCCTCCGAACTGCTGCGTGAGATGCAGCGCTTGAGAGGGCCGACGGTAGGCGAGGATCCGCTCTTAAGGGAACTTTGGCTGCAGCGTTTGCCGCACAACATTCCAGTTCTACTGAGTGCCACGCGCAAATGCTCGCTAGAGGAAACTGCAGCGATAGCTGATGACATTATGTCACGATACAACCCCGCTGTAGCTGGAGTAACCAGGCCGTCCGTCGCAACGGTGCCTGCCTTGCCAACATCTAACGAACTCGCGTCAGTTTTGTCTAGAATTGACGCGAATCTGCAACGCCTAGCAGTAAGAATTGGGTCACAGGAGCGGCACCGTGCACGCTCACCTAGGCTCCATGGTCCGTCACTGAGACAACGTTTTGGGTCTTCAAAAGAAGGATATTGTAAATACCACAGTCGCTTCGGTGAGGCAATCAAACGATGCGAACCAGGGTGTACGTTTCCCGGTGCTCATCAGGGAAACTAAACCCCCGGCCCGTGGTGGCGACCCACGAAGCCGGGTATCAAACAAACAGTCGCCTTTTGAGGGTAAGGGACATCATTTCAAATAACCTATTCCTTGTAGATACCGGTGCCGAAGTGAGCGTCCTCCCTCGAGCGAATGACGACAATAGCACACCGCTGGCCCAAACACTACGCGCTGCCAATGGCACGGCCATCCCAATGTTTGGCCAGCGGTCGCCCACGTTAAACTTAGGTTTAAAGCGTAATTTTCGTTGAGTAATCATCATTGCCAACGTTCCGTACCCAATTCTAGGCATTGACGTCCTGCAACTCTTCGACTTGTTAGTTGATGCACGGCGCCGCAGAGTGGTAGATCGTCAGACCACTCTCGCTGTTTCGGGTCATAATTCGCGAGTGAATCACTTCACGCCTTTTTACGTTCAACCACCGGCACACCAACCTTATGGCGAACTCATCGCCGCCTACCCGGCCATGTTTCGGCAGGCCGGGCCTCTCCCAGCAGTGACCACCAACGTCATCCACTATTTCGATACTAAGGGACCCCCAGTGTTCAGTAGACCGCGTCGGTTAGCACCAGACAAGCTTCGTGTTGCATAGGCTGAATTCGAACACATGCTAGAACTGGGTATAATACGCCCTTCTAGTAGCCCTTGGGCTTCCCCCCTTCACATGGTTCCTAAGGCTAGTGGCGACTGGCGACCCTGTGGTGATTACAGAGCACTTAACAAAGTCACCGTCCCGGGCCGATACCCGATTCCACATATACAGGATCTTACTTCGTCTTTATCAGGTTGCTCCATCTTCAGCCGTATCGATTTGGTTCGGGCGTACAACCAGCTCCCGGTAGCAGAGGCCGATATCCCTAAAACTGCCGTCACTACGCCTTTCGGGCTGTTCGAGTTTCTGCGAATGCCGTTTGGACTCAGCAATGCAGCCCAGACCTTCCAATGGTTCACGCACGGGGCAACTCGTGGTTTGGAAAATGTCCACGTATACCTGGATGATATTTTGGTGGCGAGTTCTTCAGAGCAAGAGCACGCTACGCCCTTACGAGCACTTTTCGAACGCCTTAGCCAGCACGGCTTTACGATCAATATCGCGAAATGCGAATTAGGCCGGTCTGATATCACTTTCATAGGACATTCTATTTCATCCTCGGGTATCCGCCTCCTGCCAGATAAAGTTTCCGCTATTCGCGACTACCCTGAACCCCAATCTTTTCGCCAGTTGCGTCAGTTTGCCGGCCTGGTGAATTTCTACCACCGATTTATTTCTCACTGTGCGGAAATGATGCAACCCCTCACGGACCTGTTGAGCGGAGGTAAGCGGAAGTTCATGTTTCCCGACACGGCACAAGTCGCATTTGCCCTGGTCAAAGATGCTGTCGTCAAAACAGCACTCCTTACACACCCCGACCCTTTGGCTCCTATTTCGGTAGTGACGGATGCCTCGGACACAGCGGTTGGAGCAGTATTGTAACAGTTCGTAGACGATTCTTGGCAACCTTTAGCATTCTTCTCCAAGCGCCTACAACCCGCGGAATCAAGGTACAGCTCATTTGGTAGGGAGTTATTATCCATCAACTTGGGAAACCGTCATTTTCGACATGCACTCGAAGGCCGTTCATTCACGGTGTTTGCAGACCAAAAGCCTTTGGTTTACGCACTGAAGTCAGCTTCCGACCGATACTCACCACGCGAGATTCGCCACTTAGACTTTGTCTCACAGTTTACTGTGGACATAAGACACGTCTCTGAGGTACTTAATCCCGTCGCAGACACCTTATTACGCGTATATCAACTAAGTCTGTCACAAACGCCTAACATCGACTTGGACGCAATGGCACAGGCTCAAACTATGAACTCTGACATCGAACGACTTCGTCAAAACGGTTCTTTGAGTTTAACCACAGTGCCTATCCCAGCCTCCCAGAATACCATCGTGTGCGATGTGTCGCAAGGTCGCCCTAGGCCAGTAGTTCCTGCTGCCCACCGTTATCCTACGTTCCTGACACTCCATAATCTGGCTCATCCGGGTGTGACGGCCTCGGTGAAACTGATAACTGAGCGTTTTGTTTGACACAATGTCAAACGAGATGTCCGTTAATAGGCTCGTGCTTGCCTGCAGTGTCCACGTGTTAAGACACATAGACACACTAAGGCGGCGTTAGCCAGGTTCCCAGAACCTGAAACACGTTTTCATCATGTGCACGTTGACCTCGTAGGACCACTTCCACCTTCGCTTGGGTACGTTTACATACTCACATGCGTGGATCGTTTTACTCGCTGGCCGCAGGCCATTCCTATCCCTCGTCCCACTTCGGAGGAAGCCGCGTAAGCTTTTCTGACCGGTTGGGTTAGTCATTTCGGTTGGCTGGCAATAGTGACCACCGATCGTGGTCCACACTTTGACGGCGCTTTGGGCAGCCTACTCGCTACGCTCGGTTGCCAACACGTTAAGACGACAGCTTACGACCCTTAGGCCAATGGTATGGTTGAGCGTTTCCACCGGCAATTAAAAGCCGCCCTTCGAGCAAACGGTAACCCCCTTTGGAGTGAAACACTACCACTACCACTCTTAAATCTGCGTAGTACAGTTACGGAGGAATCACACAACATCGGCCGTACTAGTATATGCCTGTTCACTTCGTCTGCTGGGGAGTTGGAAGCCCCCTCACCAACCGTGACTTTCGACTACGGTGACTATGCTCAGCGCCTTACACAGCACGTGCGAGTGCTCAAGGCCAGTCAGCCGCGCGAACAACAGTCTAAAAGTTATGTCCCAACTGCGTTAGGAACCGCTACTCATGTATTCCTTCGCGTCAATGGCGTTCGATCACCACTACAAGCGCCATACACTGGCCCGTTTCGGTTGATAAAACGTAGAGCAAAAACATTTGTCATTGACATCAGCGGACGACACGACACCGTATCTATCGACCATCTCAAGCCTGCCATCATCGAGTGCAAGCCGCTCGGCCAATTTACACCCACTCAAGTCGCTCAGTCATCCGCATCGAGCGAGTTACCACTCGCACCACCCCCAATTACGCCTAGTGAGGACTCGGCAGCTAGTCCATCAGATTCTCCAACCGTACCCGCAACGCGATGTAGCCGTCGCGGTCGCCAACTACGAAATCCCAACCGCTTCGCCGATTTCGTGACGATTTTTACAACCGGCTGTTAGCAATAAGTTGGGAAGTTCACCGTGGACTTACCAAACAACAGACCCGAGAAATTACAACCGGTAGTTATTATTTCATTTCCTTCTGGTCTCCAAGCGGCTACAACAACACCGAACATCGTTCGTGTGTTGTTATTACGGTCCAACATCCGCCGGCGCCCTCAGGCGCCATTTTGTTCCAGTTTACTTGCCCTCTCTCAGACGGATCTACACAGTCACACTGGCTTCATCCGTAGCCTCGCTGACTCCCGTGCACGTTCAAGGAGCCAACCACTCACTGGACAACAGGACGATTGTTCAGCCTGGCACTGGAGACGGCAACTGGACGCCCTTTTGGATGGACCTGACGCGGCATCTTCCGGCTCGCATGAGTATGAGACCCGTGGGCGCCAAAACACAGTTGGACCTCCGCACATCGGACCTCGAGAGTGCAGGCACCGTTAAACTCATCAGCAGTCGTTCGACGTCACCAAAAATATAACGGAGAAGCTACGAGGAATTCCTGGACAACCAATAATTCCGGCTTATCATCACGATCGAAGCCCAACTCCGTCGGACTTCTAGGAGGAGGCCCCTGTAGCGTTGGTCATCTTAGTTCATACTTTTACCACGTTTATTGTTTAACTGAACGCTGACTGCCAAGCACGGTTGCCATTTGACCGTTGCTCTTGTGCACGCTCTCACGCACACTCCCAAATACACGCTAACCACTATCTCTCCCAATCGCCTTCTCGTTCTCACGGGTCGTGGAGAATACTGTTCTGGTTAACATATTTGTGCAGTGCCGCACATTAGAGTAACGTGCAGGTGGTCCATGCAGTACAAAGGACCGAAGCACGCGTTTACTAAGGAAACCGCGAAGTAAGGTCTAATCATTTTTACAAGTCCTGCTACTGACCGCGGTGGTTCCTCCGGCTTCACGGGGCAACTTCCATGTGGTATATTTACATATACGGATATATTTATATATAAGTACACATATATTAATATTCATATATGCATATGTATGTGAATACACATATATATATGCTCAGCATATATATGTGAAAACAAGAATATATATATATATATATATATATATATATATATATATACATATATTAATATATATATGCGTGTAATTCCCTAAGAATATACTTCGGTATGCTTGCGTATAGTAGATATTTTACACGAATTAACAATTTATCGGTAAAAAGGAAATCAAAGATCACAGCAATGCTCAATGCTTCGTTGGCCTTTCATTTAAACATACATATGCGTATATATATATATATATATATATATATATATATATATATATATATATACGTATGACGATATAAGTACGCATATATGCATAAACATATACGTAGACAGCGGGTCGCGCCTCCTGGCGACAACGTTTTACTCTACATTTACAGCAAAATAACATGATTCCATTCTTCATAGACACTTCGGGGGGGGGGGGGGGGGTTCAACGTCGCCCGTTAGCAGTTATCGTGAGTTCTACCCTTGCAGTTATCGTGGACGGTAAAATTCGCCAAAATAGGCAGCAGTTATCGCATGTGTTCGAAAGATGCACCAAAAGTAATATTTTCTCGCGCCCGTATGTTAAGTTTATGCCCCAGTCGGACCCTCAACTCAACCATGACCTTCAAACTTACCGGAGGTCCATTTGAATCCGCCCCTGAGTTCTTTTAAGCTTCTCACTTTTTCTTTGAAGTGCATATACTTATCATACCTTTATTCTTCTTTATTCCGCCTTATGAGCCTTTTTATCCTACCTTTGCCATGCAAATTCGTTCGTTTCCACGAATTTTGCCTGTCCTTTCCACCACTTGTAAAAATTTGATCATGCATCTGGCATGCCTCGGGCATCTCCGGATCAAACCATAATCATAGTTATTTTATGATATCACCAGCCCACATACACTATTTGCTTGTTTCCGTGCACTTCATGTTTCTATGGACCGATCATTTTTGTTTGCACCCAGCGCCCTAACGTGTCATATCCCATCTTGAACTTGCTTGACGCACTAGCTTGTCTCTCAAACGCCGTAAACTTGGTTCTCTTCTTTCGAGTCTGTGCGATCGCATGATTGAGATTTGTATAAATTTCATGGTATTGTTCATTTATTAATTCGGAATAGTAGAATTTACGGGGCGATTGCGTTTTGGTTTTGGGGTTCGTGCTAATTCGGCCACGTATTTCTCAAAAACACTTTACACCCACGCTCCATCGTAATGAACCAGGCTCCTCACGTGATTCAAAAAGCTCGCTGTTTGGCATTCCATAGATTTTAAAAGGCGGAGTAATTTGCTCTGTTCTACTTGAAAGGAAGGCCGCAAAGCTAAATCATCTGCCACTATACAGTGATCTGCTCCCCAGCTCGTCGGCCATACCGGGATCTAGATATTGTCTAGATTTGCATTTTGAACCCTCTTCGTTTTTCTGATTGGCCCCTTCATCCAGTGAGCTGTCTTCCACCTCACCGATGACATTCATATAACAAGATAACCACGAGATCCAGAAATACTTGTGCTCCAGACTCACACCGGTGTACCACTTGAGGACATCAAGCCCACCCACGTCATGGAGATGCACAATCTTCAACGTTTCACTTTATTCAGCCCATCTTGGCGCTTGAGCCACCATTGAGCTAGTTGGTCCTGCCCGGCCCAGTGAACATTTTCCTCCACCCCGTTGTTTTGGGCGACTACTTTACCCGTTGATCCGAGGCGGTTTCCGTTTTTAAAGTAGAAACAGAGACCAAAGCAACTGCTTTTATGGAACCTCGGGGTTTCATTGTGTGGCTGCCGGCATAGATAACTATTGACAGCGGCGCGCAGTTTGGGACATGCTTGTTTGGAGGGACACTGCTAACGGTGAGTTATCATTGGCTGGCGTGGACATGTACCCCTCAGCAGCCAGCGCAGTGTTTGAGCGCTTTCATCGCCAGTACAAAGCCTCCCCCGCCGCTTCTAATAGCTTCAACGGGGTGCGGGGGTTTCAAGTCGTCCTCCAGGGTTTGCTTTCGCTTATAAACCCGATTCTGACGCTCCAGCCTCGGACTTAGCTTCTGGCCAAACTCTTTGATTAACCAGGGCTTAAAACGCTACGGGCCGTGTGAGTACCGAAGGTTGTGCTTCGTACTCTCGACAGTTGGCTGAACAGATGCGCCGTTCGCAAATGCATTCGCATCGATCACATTCTCCACCGGCCTACATTCCACCAGACTTTTGCACTTGCGCCTACAATTTCAGTCGCGTGGATAGCAATAGAACATCTCTACGGTGGTCTTACGAAGGTCTATTTAAAAAGCTAGAGTGACGCAACCGAGTTGACCTCATCCATCGAAAAGTTAGACATGAAATCTCATCTATTGCACACCTTGGCGATAGCCCGGAAAGAGGCACCACTCACTCCAATAGTTCCACCGCCTACAGTGGATGACACCCCTATGCCATCTGCCCGTAGTGTACACTAGCCAAGAAGCACCTCAAGGGCTAACCACGGTAAGTTCCTTTCACTTTATTGTCTCCTATTTAGCATTTGCTGATCTGTTTTACTTTGCCTTCCCGTTCATTGTACGGTCACGGTTGGTGGGGAAACCCCAGTAAATCCAGTCGGAGTATTTTGTGTGGTATGTGCTTTCTTCTGTGATATCTACTGAAGGACCTGGTAGGAGGCCACGAAGCCCTTGCGCACGTTGTTGAATCTCCTCTGGTGACAGGAGCTGATTGTGGCATCGTAAGAAAGCCAGTCAGACGAACTTTGGCAGGAAGAGCTCTCGGAGGGTGGAAACCCGAGCGCGGCACGTACTGAATTGGGTTAAAGGATTGCATTGGCAGTTTACCACCTCGAAGTTGTTGTGGCCACCTAGAGAAGACTTATTTTGAACGTTTTTCAATTCGTGAACAAAGGTTGCCCCAGACAAAAGTGACTAATTATCAACTTGCTGCAAGTAGTTTCAATGTTCTTTGATGCAGCGGGCTTTTCGTTGTTTGTCTGCCTTTCGTGGGGACAATTTATTCCAACCTGCAAGGGACAGTTTTGACTGCACTCTTTGTGGTCGACTGAATCTTTGGCTTCCAGGGCTAGTACAGATCCTGTAAAAACAAATACTGGAAATCCCTCCAAATGTTCTACTTGCTTTGTAAAGTTGACTATATTTGACATTACTTTGAAAAGCTCGTCCATACACCACACTCTTCAAATTTGTTTGTCCATGTGAGACATTGGAATTTTGCCTTGAACCGTTTCTGACTGTCGTGCTTGGGCCACGGGCCTTTGAACCTTCGGGTTTTATTGTGAAATCCATTTGGCCGCATACTTGAGGTTTGTGTATGTTTGTACCTTCTGTGAGTTTCAATTTAGTACCGTAGAAACTGCGAATCGATTTCGTTCTAGTTTTGGGATTCGTTTGAATTGGCTACGCGTTGCTCGATTTGCGAGAATTGGCTCACAGCTCCCATTGTCGATCTGTCACTTGAAGGAGATCTTCAATGTTATTTAAGATCCGTAGGTTACTGATGCTGACACATCGTAGCGGATTGTACATGGAAACAGTGTCACTGAATTAAGGTAATTCCCTTGGGAATGGCCAGTTCCCCTTCAATTTTTGCTTGGCTGCCTCAACTTCGTGTCTCTACACGAAATGTTCGAACATTCGGTTCCTGGCCGTCAGGTAACATTGATTCTGTTTCACTCGTACAATTAGTCTAGGAATGAGCACAGCCAAGTACGACCTTCAAACTCCTGATTTATTGTTGTTCAGTATTTATATACCGCACTAGTTATTATTAGTGCTCCGTTTCTTAGCGGATCTGACTTGTTGAAATTCGTGAATTCGGAGTTTGGAAGTGGCGATATTCCGTTGTCCACTGCGCGTAAATTCTATCATTTCCTGCTGTGGTATAGTATTTTCCTTGTACTTCTTAGACCGTTTATAAATTATTTGAAGATTCGTATCGGTATAGTCATGTTACCGTTCGTTGGATACCGCCCAAGGCTTCAAAATGAATCAATTTTGCAACTCCTCCTGTGCTTATGCATTTTCGAACTTTAATTGTTTACCTTCCCGCTCTTTCCGGTGGTTTTAAGTTGTACATTCGCTGGTCTCTGGTCTTTCGCCGCTGCCGATGCGACCATATAATGAGGGCAATTTTGATTGTGAGCCAGCTGTTGTGGTGGCCGCTGCTCCACACACAGGTGAAACCCTTGCATCTGTTTTTGGTAGTGAAACGTCAAGCTTCCTTGAAGAGATGACGCTGGGATTGGAAAGAGCTCATTTAAAGGAGGAAGCTACTTAGGGCGTGCCCAAGGAGACTGAGGTCAAACGAAGGGCAGCTGAGGCGCTTAGGTAACATGGCGGTGACATTCTTATAGGGTAGTCACCATTTGGAAAAGGGATATATGTTGACGTCCACACTCCACTGTTCAGCCTTGGTGCCAATATTTCCAGGGCTAGTAAAAGCCGCTGTGATAACATTCGCACTGTTGACTCGTTCGGTAAGACTGATGGACTAAACCGGCTACTAGTAAGATTTGAGTTATCTTAACGTTTACTTCCTGACTTCGACGGTTCACCCCTACATTATTTTCTGTTCTATCGGCTACCTGTGAGACACGTCGAGGGGCTGGTGTAACAGCCGGTCGCGGAAAATCCCCCTTTTTTCCCTCGCGATTCAGTGTTTTTTCCCAACATCACTCATTTCCATACACTATTGACTTGTCTTTACGAACTGGTTGTTTTTCTGGACCAATTGTTGTTTGTTCGCGCCCAGAGCGCTATTTTGGCACATCCTTGCTCAGGACCTGCGTGACGCACGTGCTGTCTGCTCACACGCTGCTATTCGGTTTCTCGTTGTTGAGTCTTTGTGATCGTATTATTGAGGTTTGTATATTGTTTATGTCATTGTTTATTTTAATAATCTAGTATCGTAGAATTATCACGGATAATCGCCTTCTGATTTCGGGATCCGTTGCAAATTTGGCTACGCATTGCTCAAACGTTCGTAACAATACTCAATAGATCTATTTGGAACGAGGAAAATTCACGCAAAATGCCAAGGAAAGGATCAAAGGCAGTCGAACCCGGACAGGAAGTAATACGGCAAGTCTCTGGGGAGGCTTTGTGTACTTATGATTCTTTAGTTAATGCTAGATCGCCTAGTCCTGTCAGTGCTAGCTCATGTGTTATTGAAAGCAATATTGATCGTAAGGACGTTGATTTATATAAGCTGAGAATAATAGAACTAGAGCAACAGTTACTTTCGGCTAGACTACAGGCGCATGAAGCAGAGAAGTGTACACAGAAACAGCGAGAGTATAGGACCAGTGACTTCGACACTTCCGATAGGTTAGAGTGCAATAAGGTAGGGAACCCCACGCAGGTCGCCGACTACAAACCACCATCAATCGATCTGCCTAGAGTGGAGTTAACGGTTTTCGACGGGCGAGCTGAGCAATATTGCAAGTTTGTCAAACAGTTCGAGACGTTCGTTGAAAACAAGGTAACCGACCCTGGGCAAAGGCTTCTTTACCTTACTCACTACTGCCGAGGCCGAGCGCGAGAAGCTATCGACGGATGCACCATGCTCGATCCAGAACAAGGCTACACTAGGGCAAGAAAGATTCTGAGGGACTTGTTTGGCCAACCTTTCAAAGTAGCCCGTAACCTAATAGAGGGCGTGATGGCAGAGGCAAAGAAAACCAAGGGCGACGTCTACACCATGGCCGACCTGGTGATCAAGATGCAGAACTGTTCAATAGCCCTCGACCATTTAGGTTACAGAGCTGATCTAGACGCCATGCACACTTTGGAAGGCATAGTCCGTCACCTCTCTCCCGAACTACAGGGTCGGTGGGCGGAAGAAGCTGAACGGATAAGCCGAGGCGACAGAGAAGCCAACTTCGAAGACCTGACTGAATACTTAGACAGGCAAACGAAGATAGCTGACAGCAGATTCGGCCGACTCATCCGGGACAGCAACCGAGCAAACAAGCCCGGTACTAGCCAAGTCCAAACCCCTGTACGGGAACATCCAAAGTACCAGCCTTGGACCAACACACACGTCATTTCACGAGATGCTACGGCGAAACCAAATTGCAGATCCTGTGGTACTAGCCATGGCCTACCAGAATGCCCCAAGTTCGGCAATGCCACAATAGACGAACGGTGGGGAATGGCGAGGATGGCAGGAGCATGTTTCATCTGTCTAAACACCACGCACCGGGCAGCAGCCTGTAGAACAAGGAATAGATGTGGTTACGAGGGCTGCACGGGCAGACACCATCGGCTGCTGCATCAGGCGAGAATAACCATATCCGAGGCGAGTGCCAAGCCCAGCGTGATCTGTTCAACTTCACAATCTGCCAGTAAACCGGTACGTTTAGGCGTAGTGGCCGTGGGAGTAGTGACTCCGACTGGGATAGTCAAGGCGTTGGCTTTCGTTGATAGTGGATCCGACACCACTTTAGTGAAAGAGCGGTTTGCCGACAAACACCAACTGGCTAAAGGTGCGACGTCGTTAGCAGTGAGCACGGTGGGCGGAACACAGGTAATGACTGCCGGTAGATTAAGGCTGCAACTCATCTCTCTAGACACTAACGAGGAAATTGAAACAACGGAGGCATTCACGTTAGCGGATCTTCCCATGCGAGCACCAAGGTCGGTGAACGCAATCTTGACTCGATGGCCCCACCTGCAGGATGTAACCGTCGTAGACTGGGAAGATGATGAAGTGGATCTCGTCATCGGCTGCGACGTGCCAGAGGCGCATTGGGTGCTTGACCAAAGAGTGGGCGACCGCCAGGCACCTTATGCCGTACGCACGGCTCTGGGATGGATGTTATACGGTCCAGTAGGGGTACGCGGTTCCGTGAATTACTTATCCGCCGAAACGGACCGCATAGAGTATCATCTGCAACGGCTTTATGAAAAGGAGTTTCATGACATTGGGGACGAAAGACCGACGTTGTCTCAAGAGGATCACTTCGCTCTACAAACGGTGCGGCAAGGCTCTAGAGGCCTCAAAAAACAGTTCGAGGTTCCCCTCCCATGGCGCACACCGGTCGACCCGTGGACTGACAACAGAAATTATGTTCTCCAACGATTACTACGACTAAAAGAACGCTTCATTCGAGACCAGAATCTGTGGGAACGATACGCGGATTTGATGAAGCGAAACGAGGACCTCGGTTACGTTGAAAGGGTGCCTGTTAACACCGACAGCAAAAGGGGTATCTGGTATCTGCCTCACCATCCGGTTATCAACCCCAAAAAACCCAATAAACTGCGCGTGGTTTTCGACTGTGCGGCCAAGTTCCAGGGCAAGTCGTTAAACGATCGCCTACTACAGGGGCCTGACTGGACCACACCACTGATCGATGTTCTGTGCCGTTTCAGAGTGGATAAAGTGGCTTTGTCTGCCGACATTAGGGAAATGTTCCATCAGGTGAAGATTCCGGTAGGAGAACGAGATGCTTTGCGTTTCCTGTGGTGGGAAGGGAGCGACCGGGACAACGCAGTGGTGAATTATAGAATGACCGTCCACCCCTTCGGAGCCATATCGTCACCATTTTGTGCCAACTACGCCCTCCGAGAATCAGCGAACAAACATGGCGATCTGGTACATCGGACGGTGGTAGAAAGCGTCAGCAGGAACTTCTACGTCGACGACTACCTTGGGTCATTCGATGATGTGGAATCATCTCTAGAGCAGTTCAGGGGTCTGACGAGATTGCTGGAAGAGGGTGGCTTCCATCTAACTAAATGGATGTCGAACGCTTCGGAAGTGCTGAAGGTCATCCCGTATCACGAAAAGGTCGAAAGGGTAAGAGATTTGGACGGCTCTCCACTTCCTATCGAGCGCACTTTAGGGATACAATGGGACGCGGAAACGGACGATTTTGTTTTCGAACTGAACGTTCCCGAGCTGCCAATAACCCGTCGTGGCATACTATCTGCCGTCTCAAGTTTGTTCGACCCGCTCGGTTTCGTCTCACCATGGCTGCTACCCGGAAAGATCTTGCTGCAGCGGCTGTGCCGTAAGAAAGTTGATTGGGACCAGTCACTGGACCGAGGGGACCGGCTGGACTGGGAGGAATTTTTGAACACCTTGAAGAAATTAGGGGACATAAGAATACCACGATGTTTGACCCCTGGCCATACGACACGGACTGGAGAACTACATGCCTTTTCCGATGCATCCGAAGTCGGTTATGGAGCTGTGGTGTACGGACGATGGTGCGCAGGAGATGGACAATATACCACGAGGATCCTGTTCGCCAAAGCCCGCGTTGCTCCACTGAAGTCGGTCTCAATCCCACGCCTCGAACTCAGCGCAGCCGTGTTGGCAGTCAGGGTGGTGCAAGCTGTGAAGAGATGTTTCGATCTCTACATTTGGTCGGTGAGCTTCTGGACGGATTCAACGATAGTACTTTACTACATTAACAACGTACGGAGCCGGTTTAGTACTTTCGTTGCTAACCGGCTCACGATTATCCACGATGAATCGGCCACGCACCAGTGGAGTCATGTCAGGTCTGGCGATAATCCGGCCGACCTGTGCTCTCGAGGTGCGAACAACTTCAGGCAACTGGACACGTGGACGAGAGGGCCGAACTTCCTGCAATTGCCCAAACAGGACTGGCCCGTGTTTGAATTAAAACCCCCTACGGAATTGGAACTGGAGATCAAAGGCGTAGTGATAGCAACCAACGTCGTCGAAGCGTCGCCCATTTTATCGCGACTGGTCAGGTTTTCTTCCTGGATGAAGACGCTTCGTTCGCTAGTTTGGTTAACCAGGTTCAAGATAAGTTTACTAGTCCTGAAAGGGCTACGGCCCTCAGGTCGGATACCGGTCGGCCCGATAGGTCCCGATGAGCTACAAGCGGCAGAGTACGATATTTTCAGAATGATACAACGCGAGGCTTTCGCCCGAGAACTCAAGAGGGCGGAAGAAGTGGGGCTGACCAATGAAGACATGCCATCTCCAAGAGGCGAGCTGAAGCGTTTAAACCCCAAACTCATCAACGGACTGCTGCGGGTGGATGGTAGGCTGACCAACGCCCACCTGAACTTCGACACAAAGTATCCTATACTGCTGCCTGCGAGACAACCTGTAGTAGAGCTAATGATTCAACACGTCCACGCCGTAGAGGGACATGCCGGGGAAAGTCACGTGACGAGCGTCATCCGAAAGCGTCTTTAGTTGTTGAGAGGACGAGAGACTGTAAAACGCGTGATCCGACGGTGTGTGCAATGCAGGAGACGCAATGCCACAGCAGGCAAACAACTCATGGCCCCGCTACCAGAATGCAGGGTAACTACGGGCTGGTGGCCGTTCAGTGACACCGGGTTGGACTATTTCGGGCCCTTGTGGATCAAGTGCGGGAAAAGATTAGAAAAGCGATACGGATGTATCATGACGTGCATGAAATCACGTGCGGTGCACCTAGAAGTCGCACATTCGATGACGACCGATTCGTTTCTACGGGCCTTGCAAAGATTTATCAACCGAAGAGGCGTACCGGCCGACATATACTCAGATAATGGATCGAACTTTGTGGGCGCTCAACGGGAATTGCAGCGTTGGCACAAGAACATAAACAGGGACGAACTGCAGAATGGAACCGTGGCCTACGGCATACGCTGGCATTTCAACCCCCCACAGGCCAGTCACCGAGGCGGCATATGGGAACGCATGATCCGGTCCGCCAGACGGATATTGCTGTCAATCATGGAGCAGCAGCCGCCCGACGACGAGACCCTGAACACCGTCATGACTGAGGTAGAGCGAATCCTGAACAACCGCCCCCTGGTTCCAGTATTGAACGGCGACCCCACCCACCTGGCGCTCACCCCAAACGACTTATTGACGCTAAGGTCGAACGAGGGTTTCCAAGGGCCGGTAAACCTTCGTGGGAGCTACCTCCACGGGTGGAAGCAAGCGAACTATCTGGCCAAGGTCTTCTGGAGGCGATGGCTACGGGAGTACCTACCGGCTTTGCAGACTCGACAGAAGTGGATGGCCAAAACAAGACCATTCAAAGTTGGGGACGTGGTTATGATCGCCGACGAACGCGCACATTTCAGCGCTTGGTCTTTGGGAGTAGTTACGGAAACCATCAAAAGCACCGACGAAATGATAAGAACGGTGAAGGTGAAGACAGCTAACGGAGTGCTCATTCGTGACATACGCAGTGTTAACCTACTCGAGAGCAAAGACGGAGGAGCTGATAACCCCGTGGCCTAGTAAACCTTTTTCACGCCAGTAATCGAGGTGGATAAAGAAACACTATATATACCGCACAATCTCCGTCAAACACGTTAAGGTGCTCGCGGTCCCTTCGTTGACATTACAGAAGGTTCTTTCCGATATGTGGTGATGAGTGCGATTCCATTATACATCCCGATACATACGCGCATGCACGACGCACTCTACATCCCGTAAACCCATCATACATGTGACAGTGTTCTTTGTTCGCCTTTTGTTGACGCTACCGAATGCCCCTTGCACATGTGGAAGTAGTGGAGCTCAGGTCACACATGCATGCTACATTTACTCGTTTTCTTGCCACGCGGTCTTTTGTTGACATTGCAGAAAGTCCTCCTTTGATGTGTAGTCATAACTGTGATTTCATTGTAACCCCGGCACACACGCACACGCACGCACACACACGCACACACACACACACACTCAAGCGCGTACATCCAGGACCGGACGGCCCCTTACGAGGACAACGTCTATGTGACCATTCACGCCCGCCATCGGTCATTTGGTCTTGTGGAAGATGTAGACTAGCCTCACGTCTATGTAGCCAATGGGTTAGGTGCGACCAGTAGTAGAACGTCGACGACGAGCATTAGACGCGCGCACTGACAGCAGGGCCTAGGCAGGTAGGAAGAATCAGTACCTTTATACCAAACCTTTGACTTTGCTAAGGATCCAGGAGGATTTTGGTGGGCGGTGTAACAGCCGGTCGCGGAAAATCCCCCTTTTTTCCCTCGCGATTCAGTGTTTTTTCCCAACATCACTCATTTCCATACACTATTGACTTGTCTTTACGAACTGGCTGTTTTTCTGGACCAATTGTTGTTTGTTCGCGCCCAGAGCGCTATTTTGGCACATCCTTGCTCAGGACCTGCGTGACGCACGTGCTGTCTGCTCACACGCTGCTATTCGGTTTCTCGTTGTTGAGTCTTTGTGATCGTATTATTGAGGTTTGTATATTGTTTATGTCATTGTTTATTTTAATAATCTAGTATCGTAGAATTATCACGGATAATCGCCTTCTGATTTCGGGATCCGTTGCGAATTTGGCTACGCATTGCTCAAACGTTCGTAACAGCTGGTAAGGGGTGGTAGTCAGCCCTCAAACGGCTTCTTTCGATTTTGTTAGGGGGAAGCAAAACAGGCCATCCGAGTTTTCTTGCCCTATCCTGCTAGTGAGGGTTATCAGCGGGCGAAGGGCATGTTCAATGTTTTGGTCAGTGGCGTCCCGTCATAGGCAGCATGCCGGAATTAGTAGCCAGGCCGGACAGGTTGCTTAGGATCTGGGAACCCCGTTGTCCTATGCTAACACGTTGGCTGACTGCATGGGTGAGCCTCTGTTTGGTTTACACCCAAGAGGCTAGTGCTAGTGAGTTGCCCCGGTAAGTGGCAGTTCATCGTACAAGAAGGGCCGACGAGATCTATCGAAAGGTTAACTAGTCTGGGCTTTGCGACCTGTACCAGCTAGTGACTGCTAAGACACTCTTGCAAGGCAAAATAAACAGTCTCTTCTCGGTAAAAGGAAGAATCCGCTAGATGCTTATAAGGAGACTGTTTGAATCGAAAATACCTTTGCAATACCTATAAATAATGCCGGTTGCATTGAATATCAAGACAGATATAACCTGGGAAACTGTCAGCAGTCTCAAGCTTGTAGCTTGAAGACCTTTGAGAGTTCGTGTCTCGATCAAAGGCTGGTTTTGTTTGCCTACTTCCAGGAGGCTCGAAGAGGGAGAAAAGTGCAATTGCCGACATGTTTTCTGTCCTCAAAGCATCTTGTCAACTATTTCCCGCGGGTCTCGGAGTAACCTTCAGGGGTTGTGCCGGTCATTATCGAAGGCGCAAACGGGTCCTTACTATTTAGTGCACTGCCTGGCACCAGTGCAGGTACCTACGTCATGCATAGTGGTTTAGATGAACTTTCAGGCCCAACACGAGGGAAAGAATAATTTAGCTTAAACTCTCCCAATGCGAATAATGTACAGCATTGGGGAAAAGCGTTTTTCAACCCGAAGAGTCCCGATGGTAATGAGCCGGTCAAAAAAGGGTGTCTTTGACATTTCATCAGTTTTGGACGTCCAGACCGGGACACCATGACACGGTCCAATTTATTTATTGTTAAATATTCACAAATGTGGAATAAGCTTCCACCGAACTTCCTAGCCACCGGCCACTTACCAAGAACTAAAGAGGAATTAAGCAAATTACCTGATGTACTAACACCAGTATCCAACAGTTATCCGTATACTTCGGAGCAGCTGGCGTACGAAGTTGGTTTGGGTTATTGGCACGCGGGCCTGTGTCAGGGACCAGGAGACGCAAGTACCACACAAAATGCCCTGTATTAATCAGGTCTTATTATTCTTTCCTGTACAATCTTGTGTTTCTCAAAGTCAAACCATCCACCAAGATAACACCCACCCAAAATGGCAACTAAAGCCCTAGGTCCACATCCCTTATCTTGCCCATCCCATTTACTAGGTTGTTCATTGGGGGAAGCTAAGCCATAATTCTTATACTTGAAGTGGCTCATCGAGGTAACTCAACCTCCGGCTATGACGTCACTGATGCCGATCCCACTTATTACCCACATACTATCCTCCAGTTAATTGGATTCCGCTTCTTCACGCAGACTTTCGCCTTTATTCTACAGAGTGGTTACTCCAAACCCAGCCTCAGCTTCATCTCTGAATCTCGTAGCTTTTACCTCCCCAAAGTCCCACAGTTCAATTTATCCGTCTTACGCGCCATAGCCCCAGCATAATCGTAATTGGCTTACTTATGGACTATCATTTAGGTTCATTTATTCAATCATTCCCTGCAGCAATTTGATCTCTCGGTAGAGTTTCCCGGTTAACTCCTCACCCAGTTACTGACACTAGCACTTTCCACTCCTCCAGAGCACTATCAAATTCTCTGACCCTTGTGCCGTGGCACTAGCAGGGTCACTAACTCTATGCTCCCTTGTACCCCTCCAGTAACCCGGCCTCTATTCCACATTACGCCCCAACCTATGGTTTTCGCCCCCTCCTGCGCAAATGTGGACAGGAAATCCAGTTCCAGTTCCCTTAGGGGAAGTGGCTCATTAATTGAATTCAGCCTACAGTTATGTTGGCACTCATTCTGCCCCCAATACACTTTCCTACCGCTAATGTTGTTCCACTTTTTCACGTGGAATTTAGCTTTTACTCCACAGAATGGTTACTCCGAATCCAGTTAAAATCTCATCTCTGAATCTCATCGCTTTCACCTCCTCAAAGTTTTACCGTTCAATTATTTTTTTCTTACGTGCTATAACCCTAGCATAATAGTAATAAGCTTACTTACGGACTATCATTTAGGTTCATTCATTCCATCTTTTTCTGTAGTAATCTTCCGCCTAGATAACACTCACTTAATATGGCAACTATACCCCTAAACCTAGAGCTTCCTTCTTGCCCGCCCCATGTATTAGGTCCTCCGCTGGAGGTAACTCAACTCCAATTCTCATCCCTTACCCACATCATACCAAAGTCAGTCTACTCGGTCCGACCTGGGCTCATTCCCCTTCTCTTAGTTCGCCCTTGCATTTCAACCCGAAATCCCTCTCCAGCGGCCACCATTATTTACCAAATCCTCTTCATCCTTCTTCAATGTCTGCGCCATTTTTAGCATTCCTGCCCTCTCTCCTCCGCTAGTAGCCTGCGTTCTGTAAAAGTAGTTCCAACTTCTAGATGCTAGAGGTCTTTTCCATTCACTGAGAGCATCCCAGAGTGCGCTTTCCTATTTTTACTTTTACAGACAACCACTAACGTGTATCTTTTCTTTCGGTGGCTCGGCATAAAGCCTGGCCCATATTTCCGGTTGAAAATTCGATACGTGCCCGTCATTCCCTTACTACCCCATTGGCCCTGATATCCAGGGTCCTTCGCTATCTGGTCGCAAGCTCCTGGACTATTCGATCTGTACAGCTATGTGACAACGCCAATATCATTCAAGCGAAGCCCGCCGGTGCGGGGCGCGGTCAGATCCATTGCTTTGGCCGGCGCACATCGGGCTTACAGGACGTCTGCAACGATGCGCGGGTGCGGCTAGGATGGCCGATCGCACCTCCTGTCCCCAAAGACGGTTTTCAGGTTGGGTGTCCAGCGCACAGTCGGCCCCACCCACCAGCACCGGTTGCGGCAAGGAACACTATTTATACACCCGGAATGCTGCAAATATCCCACTATCTTCTCCAGTGATCACCTATTTTCCACCGTACTCGTCTCCCTCTTCGCCATCTTAAGTTACCGCTTCTTGTGCCCGGCAAAATTTACTTTCCTTAGCACATAATTATCGAGTATTTATAAGGACTTTACCATGCTCGGCTTACGGTTCATGATCCTTTATCCAGAGAATTCGTGCCAAACTACTCCCCAGTCCCATTCGAAAATTTAACCAATCCCCAAGACAAAACTCGCCCCCTTTTATCACATTTACCGATATACTTGAAAAATGTCGCATCTATCGTTGCCATACACTCCCGCTCCACAATGCCCAAAAGGAATATTTCACCGAAAAATATTTGCCTCCAGAGCATCCCAGCGGCCGACGATACTGAGACAGTTCGCTGTTTCACTATCGGTCCTACAATTCGCCCACACACGGCTGTAGCATTGCAATATCCTCACCCTGAAAAGATTCATGCCATCCCCATCTGAGAGACCTCTGTATCGCGGCGTTTTAGTCTGTCGCCATCGCGTGATCCACCTTTTACAAAGAACATCAACAGACAGTATTCCGTTTGTCAGTTACTTCACCGCCCAACTTCGCAAACTTCTTTATCGGTTGTTTGGTGTTTTCTCATATCCCATATTCTATCTTGGGAAATCCTCCCAGACAATTTTGATCCGTGCAACTTCTTGGTCATCATATTTAGCACTTAGATAAAGTTAATCATTAAGTAAGCCCTCACTCGTTATTCAAATACTCATCTCCTTTGCAAACCGTGTATCTGTTACTATCACGGCTAATCATCACACATTGATCTACCACCTAGTTTCCATTTCCATGTTGGTGCGTCATATTCCACTCTTCTGAAGGTAAACAATCCACTCAGCGGTTGCATGTTTACGCCCGGCCACTTCTTCCACCATCTCCCGGGCAATCTCTCTCTACAGTTGAGTGCTTCACTGGGTAGTTCACTGACTCTGCCGGTATTCAGTCGCTGATCCTTGCAAGGGTTATCTTTGAAAGATTCTTCTTGTTCGTTGTCCGCAAATTCACTCCTTTCGCCGTCTGATTTCCAATCCCAAGCCGTTCCGTACTCCGCTGAGAGATCTGGCTGGTTTACTTCTCCCTTGAAAACTTCTTTTTCCCCACATGTGAACAAAATTTCCGTCAATTTTATTTGATTCTGTCGTTGTGCAGTCCCTCTTTTTGTTATATTTGAGTGAAAGTCTACCACTTCCAACCAGTTCCACCTGGACTTTGCCGGCTTGGCCACCCGAACTTGAGCTCAAATATGCCGAGCTCCACCACAAAGAGTAAACTAAATACGCTCTCCTATACTATATCTAGTGAGTGTACCTGAGTCACCCTCTTGGAATTCGGATCCTACTCTCAGCTGTACCGTTTGATCTGGCGTTGCAATATGCCTCGGGTTTATCCGAAATAAACCATTATCGTTATCATTACCTGGACAGGAAGCCTTGACCAAATGGAGTCTTTCAGTAGGAACAGAATTCGCGGCTGCTTCGGACCCAGTAATCCGGGTGGTAATTGGTTTTACCTTTCCTCAGTCGGTGTGGGCCTGAGAAAAGCAAAGAGTTTATGAAGGGGGCCCTTGAACTAACTACATCCCTCTAGGGGATTTACCAAAGGTCTGATGTAAAATGATCGTCCGGCTAAACCTAAACCTTGTCGTACACCGTCTGTGGGATACTAAAAATAACCTCCGAAGGTTCTATTGTACATATTCTGACGACTGATTTCCTTTGGAGACCTCCCTATCTACGGAGGGCGGAAGGGCCCTGGAAGTTCTAGGGAAGTTGTCAAAGCCCGCTAAGAGATATTTCGGTTTTGCTTCGCCGGGAAAGTACTATAGCCTGGTGAAACCTTTCAACCAACCGGTCGCTGTCCATTCTTTGAAGTTGTTTGAAATTAGGTTCCCGAGAATTCCGCGTTCAAATCAAATACACTAATGTAAATGTGCGCTGCGATAAACGAGTGTGCAGGGTAGAAGTGCCAGAGGGTCCCACGGCAGATAGACGAGTGAGATGTTATTTGCAGCGCCGTGCAGTGCGGACTGCCAAAAATCCTGAGGGGGCTAGAGTCTCCCTTGACAGAGCTTCAATACTCAGGGGTGAATCCATAAATGCACAATCACTTCATGGTTTCAATCCAGCTTTAAGTTTTGGTGGATGTGCTTCTGTGGTTTAGTCAGAAGCTTGAGGTCATGTGCCCCGATATTAAAGATGCTTTTTCCCCGATAAATGTGCCCGAGGAAGACCAAGGTGCCCCCCGGCTTCTCTAGTTGTCTGATGGTGATACCGCTTAGTTAAAAGAACTGAGAATGGCGCTGCACTCCTCTGGGGCGGCTTCGTCGCTATTTTGGGCTAGCTTAGACCTGATGGCAAGAACCACTTTATTTGGGGACCATTTCTCTTCGTGGGTCTCACAAGTAGTCTTAAAGTATTTTCATATCGATGGTTACTAAGCTTCTCTTAACAATGCCATAGAAGCTCTATATCTGTTTGAGGGGTTCTCCGGCTTGTGAAGTCTCGGTAAGTTCAGGTCACCTACAGGCTGAGTAGCAGATGAGAGTTTCTATATTCTATTCCAGTTGATGGATGGGGCGGGGCTATAAGACCACTGAAGCAGAACAACTGGCGACCGTGACAGGTTTGGGTTTCGCTTAGAATGTTGGTGTAGACCCCTTCGAGTGATGTGTTTACTTCAAAGATCGGCCACCAACATGAAGAGTATAGTTGGCTTTAACGAACACCATGTATGATTCCTTTGGCTGGGCTGGTCCTTCCGTTGCACGTAAGCCACCGTTGTTCCAGGATTCGAGCTCTGGATGAAAATTGGTCGGGATGAACTATTGAGCCTGGAGATGGAAGCAGGGTTAGAAGAGAGAGAAGGGTTATGGAGGGGACCAAATAGGTAGAAATGCCGCGATGGCTTTCACGAGCTGTTTCGAATACAGATGTGGGCTTCGAAGTACGCATACAATGTGATGAATTTGAAGTTGGCTGCGGAGCAGTGTCCCACCTCAGGTTCGTATTCTACAACTAGCAAAAACGATATTTGATCGTGCTTGGTAAGTTTTGCGTGGTGGCTATAAAGACTGTCTGCATAACAAGGTTTGGAACTGACTGAAGCTGTCACCGCTCTGCGAGTAGCAGAAGTGATTAGTAAGGAAATGGATCTGAAGTTGCATGATGTTTATTTTTGGACCGATCCTACCGTAGTTCTTTATTTCGGCAAGGGCGATACAGGAGGCTTTGCTGCGTTTGGTGCAAACAGTGTCCAAGAATCGTGCCTGCTCACTTCCAGCACAACGAGGACATGTGTCAAGAAGAGAGAGTCTGTCAGAACTGGCTTCTTGTGGGAAAAGGACTGTTAACTATGGTAATCTAGCCCGAAGATTTGTGGTCCTCGGAATTGCTGAATCCGAAGAAAAGAGGCTCGTCGAAGAGCGATATGAACTGGTGGAGACAAAAATGCGTAAGGTGGCTAGTGCCGTAAACCGCAGCTCTTTTCACTCATAATTCGAGCGCTGTTCGACCTGGACTAATTTATCAAGAAGTAATGGATGGATATTACGAGAAAAGTAATACATTCTTATCACCCCGAAAAGGGCAAGTTGACACGTCTTTGCAAGATGAGAAATAGCCTTGGGGAAATGGTAAGTTGATACAAGGAGAATGGTTTCGTACCAAAATATACACACTGGAGTCAGGTAACGACCCAAGAGACCATTTTTCTCATGACTTTGTACTACATATGAGTCCCGTTTTAATTAAGAGGTTAGTAGTATGTGTCGGGGGATGATTATTTCCAGCCAAGTTTTCGGAGGAAGCTAAGCATCCCGGTATTCTGCCAAACGTACACACCGTCAGTGAGTGGTTCTTAAACATTATCATAAAATGGATGGTTATTTTGGCTGTTCCGAAGTTCTATCGGATATTCGCCTGCGATTCTGGATCGCAAAAAGGGGGGCGACTGTTGGACCTGTTCTTGCAGAGTGGTTGCACAGTGGACGGAAGTCAGCCCGCCCGTTTACACAAAAAGTGGTCCCTCCGCCGCTTGAGCACAAGACGAATTCCGGATGTAGCTTTGCACACGCCGGAGAAGACTGTACTGAAACTTTTTGTTAGGCTTGACAAAACCGAGTAGAAACGATAAGATTGTGTATTCACATTTATAAATGTAAGAGGAATGCACGTGGAAGCAGCATACTCGTTTTCTATGGATTCTTTCTTAAAGGCACTGACATACTTCACTGCGAGAATCGGTCAATCGGTTTTGATTTAAGCCCGGATTACATCTGTTTTCTCCCTCCACCCCCATCGTTTTGCCCATTATTAATTTTTATCGCTTCTCACCTACCGAATCGGTTTAACCCTTTGTGACGTAATGACATGACTATTGACCACTGGAAACCAGCATGTTTGCCAAACTGTGTTCTTCAAACGAATCAACCATGCTTTCTTTTCAGTGACGATGAAAGCAGTTTTAAGGTTGAATGATCTGAAACTGGAAGGTTTGTTCAAGAACTTTAGCGAGATAAATTTAGTTCCTTCCTGTCGAATCGTGGTATCGGACGGAGATTTGGGCCGCCGGGGGCTAGTCGCCGGGTTAGAGCTTGTGAAAGTATGAGACTTTCGGTACATCCTGGGCTACACCCAGCTGCACATGGTTGCCGTGTGACGGGTCTTTATGGATCGCTTTGTCATACCGGGGGATGATGATCGCAAAAACCCTGGTGGGATGAGTTCAGGAAAGTTTCCGATACTTTGCAGTATTGTAATTATGTCTGATTTTTAGGATTCTTCCCGTACCCGTATCAGACACGGGAGGAAGGTAAAGCTGTTCGGCAAATTCGTTCTGAAAATATCGGGAGACTGAGTACGTAGGTATGCTGCAAGAAAGGCGAAATTGCGCTGATGAAAAAGGAGGCCTGAAACTGGGGACCTTGGTCCTCCAAGTTACCCAGCCAGCACAGGGTACCACATTCCATGAGGTGGATCCGCCACCTAAAATCGCTTCCGTTCTTCTCGACAATGTGCGCGTTTTTGTTCTTAGGGGGCAAAGTTAATTCATTGCACTGAGTACGGATTCATCATGGAACAAAAGACTTTCGATAACAAGAGTACCATGAACACCAACTGACTTCGATTTGTTTTGGTGTGCCATGAGTCTCTGGCGTGTACGTGCTAGTCCGCCCTGTTGAGCTTCTAGGTGTGGTTCGTGAGTCTTTGTTAGGGTGAGGATATTTTTCGCCAACTATAGGATAAAACTTCAGATTTGATTACTGCAGTACCACGAATTTTACTTCGCACCGTTTCTTCAATGTGCTACTTGTAGTGGTGAGCTTTTTTTCTCTGGCACCGACTTGTTCACTTGGCTTCATAATATTGATTAAAGTCATTAAATCAAGTGGCTGATTGCAGATGGTAGTAACTTTTCAGCTTTTCTTCTTAAATTATGCAAATCAACCATCTTACCAATGCTTAGAAAAACATTTTCCTATCCTGCTTCATCGAAATCCGCCAAGAAACGAAGACCGCTTCATCTGCTTCGAGCATCGGACCGGATAGCGGCAGAAGCATCTACTTCGGACTCCTTTGAGACGGATGTTTGCCTGAGTCCGGCTAGTAAGTTTTAGTTGGCTACATGATGTTCATTTATATAGCAGACAAAGCGACCTCATGGATGCTTCCGCATTTAGTGGTCATTTTGCTGCTTCGGAATTCTGGAGTGCGAGTGATGCGAAAAAGTGAATAAGCTCTGAAAAAGTATCGGACGATATTTTGGTGGAATCGTGGAGATTTTGGATGACACCATTGTTTACCAGCTGCTCAAAGTACCAGCAGGCTCTTTCATCCACAAATTACCGTCTCCTCATCTATTCATTTTCCATGTAGGTGACGTTTTGCCGGAGAAACTCCGTGCAATCTTTACAGATTCATTTGGTAAATATTTTTATATTCCACTTGGCGACCCTGATATTGCGGTTTCTAGCTCGCATACAACATGAAGGTAAGATTATTTCATACAGTGTTCGACTTCTTAGTGTTGGCTGCCGGAAGTCTACGATTGCCACCTTCTGTAAAGGAAAGACGTACAGAACCTCCTAATCTATTTCTGCATCCTTAGGTGTTCCTTAATGGGAAAATCGTGAGCCTGGGAGTTACAAAAATAGTCCCACAAAAGTGGGTGTTAAATGGCAAGTACTTGAGCTAGCCTCAATCCACGGAGGTCGAAGTGGCCAGTTGTAGCCAGAAAAATGAAGACTCCGGCCAGACCTTTACCTTGCACGGAGTCATTATCCTTTGCGATTGCAGTAAACCTTCAAACTAGGGCATTTTCCTTCACAGAGGGCATACAAGAAGCGAGAAGGCTGACACCTGACCCTGCTAGTAGAGCTGATAAAACCTAGAATTTTCACGAAGGCCCAGTGATCCCGCGGAGCTTAGAGTGACAAGAACAATTTGATTGGTGAATTTGCAGTAAACGACCACACAGATTCTTCACCACTGAATCAGGCTCAAATAGACCAGACAGCTCATCTGAAGTGGAGGACTGCCAAAAAATTCTCAGACGAAGAGTGTTTCACCAATGTTTCGGTTTTATCCCAAGCCGTCAAACACTGGAACTGAGGTTTTTGAGCCTATTTTCATGTGCATTGTGCTCGGAGAAGAAATTCCATCAATCTCAAAGACTCCAGGAAGATTTCCCATGTGGAGAATTTTCAACTGGAGGGGCTGCGTTCGTATAGAACCGACTTGTTCCCTTTCTTACAGTCCACCGAGGTCTGAAATAGAAGCTACGAAGCTACTGCTTTGGAAGAAGCTACTCGACATTGAAAACATGAAGGGTAGGTCTCAGTCGTTACGTGAATGTTATCTTTAGAGGATCCTGTTTAAGTGCCGGGAAATGCATTTCAAAATTTTGGCCGTAAATCAGCAAAGAAAGGTCCACGTTTTGACGGTGGACACAGCTGGATATACGGCCAAGGATGATTTTCATCTGCCATTGGCACGTGTTTTTGATCTAATGAAGACTGAGCAGCAGTTGAATAACAGACTGAACCGAAAAAGCTCGGCGGGTACACATACCTGACATTATCCATTTTTACAGTTTTCACTACTGTCCTCCATAGGTGAGCGAAAATTTGTTGAGACCTTCCGGGCCCTACTGCTGAAAGTACCGCATCTCAACCGCGTAAAGTTTTGCAGCCATCTAAGGAAAAAACAACAAATTTGCAATTTTTGAAAAACCGCTATTTGGAAAGATGCAAAAGGCTTCTTCTCAATTACCAATGAGTCTGTGTTATTCATCACGCTAGCAAAGCGTTTACCTATAATCCTATGTTTATTTTCACTTTGTTTTCAGATGCTGCTCAGTCACACACCGCTTTCGCAAATCATTCGGATTAAGAGGGCCAGTTTTATGCTTGCTTGTGGCCGCGCAACATGAGGCCTTGGAAGAGCATTAGATCAAGTCGGAAAGGCCAGGTGAACTCCATGGGTCTTCAGACTGCTCCCCGCTCGAATTTAGAGCATCCGGAGAGAGGTGCTTGAGCTTGTAAAAGTCGTAATATAGTGTTCCAATTGCTATTTGTTTTTGACTACGCTGCATTGTCGGATAGAGCGGAAAGAAAAAATGCGGGATATTTTCGGGATGTTAGCCGTAAGAACTACGATCAGGCCATTTAAGTAGATATTATTTGTCCGTCATAGAAATATGGCTAGCATAACAGCGCGAGGGCTCATTTTATCAGTCGTATATGTTTGCCACTGATAGCGTGAAAGCTATGAAAAAGCCGGAGCGGATGTGCCTAAACAAAAAGGGTCCTATCGCGTTCCATCGACAAGAGATTTGTGATATTCAAAGGGCACTAATAAGCGGTATTTAAGCGATATTATCGAGGTTGCTGATCGCCTAAAGACCCCCTTTCTTGGACAGGCAAAACTTTTTAACACTTTTTGCCAGATTTTATGCTATCTGGGCAGCAATATTTGTCAAGGGAACCAGTGGCCGCTGGGGCTCATTAGCGGATTTCGGTAAGAGAGGGCTGGACCTGTTAGAGGGAATCTGGTTCGCATGTCCCACGGGTTGTTGTAGCGTGCCGTACGCGGTGTAAGTCGAATCTCGCAAATCGAGCAACGCGTAGCCAATTCAAACGAATCCCAAAACCAGAACAAGATTGATTCGTAGTTTCTACGGTACTAAATTGAAATGCACAAAGGATACAAATATACACGAACCTCAAGTATGCGGCCAAATAGACTTCACAGTAAAACCCAAAGGTCCAAAGCCCCGTGGCTCAAGCACGACAGTCAGAAACGGTTCAAGGCCAAATTCAAATGTCTCACATGGATAAACAAACGTGAAAATGTGTGGTGTATGAGCGAGCTTTCCAAGATAATGTTAAATATAGTCAAATTCACAAAGCACGTTGAACATTAAGAAGGATTTTCAGTATTCGTTCGTTACACCGCCGGCCAAAATCCTTCCGCGAAAATGGTTGTCTAAGGTTCAGGAAGGGGTCATGATTCTCACCCTATCTAACTTTAACTTATTGTCAGTGCCTGTGGATACTAACTTCCTGTGTTACCTGAACGTGAAACAGGTTTTTGCCGTAGTCATCATCGCACAATCCATAAGGAATCAATTCCAAATCCCGATGCACAACTTGAGATTGACATATTCATCAGGAAACCGGCGCATATAGTCAGACGCACGATGAAGATGAAGGCTTCGCAGAGTGAAGTGTTTCGCCGCACGAAATAAGTCTAAGCATCACAAGCAGTAACCCATTGCAACAACTGGTTAGACTAATTTTGTTTACAAGCTTGAGCGCAGAAGTTGAACGCAGGTGCAACGCCTAATGAGATATCGCGTAAAATTGACAGGTCACGAACCAGTGGAATTACATAAAATTAACGCACCAAATCTTCCGAAAGAAATGAAAACCGGTTTCTGATTATGAATAAATTTCGAAAACAAGTGTACGGCGGACAGTATCGAAATACACATGAACACGGAGATTGATCGAATACTGGCATCTATCAGAGTATTTCAAAGTTTTTCTGTGCACAAAATATGTGACAATCAATATTGTATAAAATGTAAATAAATGTTCTTCTTTAAAGATAATAATAGTTTCACAATGTGCTCGCAGCTAGTATGCCTCGCCTGAACTGTTCAAGTGAAATACTGGTGAATTTCTCTTCTTCGCCTATGTGCACGCTAGATAGAAACTGGAACTAAGTACATTTGCAACCTTTCAGAAAAAATGGGTCCAGTTTATTAGTTGTAGGGCATGAAATGCAATAAAGTGCTGAGTAACTCGGAGCGAGGCGATCTGCGAGCTACTTTGTCTTTTGTATGTGGTTTCGAGCTCGAATCATCAACATTTTCCTCGCTGTTTCCTGCTACGAGTGGATTAACTCTCTGATGTCTCGAACACGTTCTTCGTTTCTTCCGTTTCCTGTAATGTAACACAACTGTAGGATCTGTCCAATAGGCAAGGCTCAGTTCGGCGGTGGTGCAGTTCTCTTTTAGCATTCGTGCTACCTTGAAACCCAATACCAGTGCAGTCGTTTTGAGCTCGTTTAGGGATACTGACTTCAGCTCAGCAATTTTTGTTTTGGCAAAGGGTACTTTGTTTCGTCGCCGGCCATGCAGTCCCACCCAGGTACCGTACACTGTCACTGGGTCGGCAAATTTCAAGCTGCTTTGGGTGACCTGCTGGTGTCCTTTTTTGAGATATTTCAAAAGCCTCCGGGCAACTTCTCCTTTTCTCAATAAGTGACTTGACGGTGGTCTCTCGGGTATAGCAACTTCATGTTGCCCACTGTGAAGTCCCGTCTTTGAATTCGCCATCGAAAGCGCCGACTGATCCTTCGAGTGAACTCCGCTTTCCTGAGATGGACCGTTGGATTCAATATCGAAAGGCTGATCGTGTTCTACAGAGGCACTTCTCTCAGCAACATTTGAGCAATTTATTGATGCCGATTGTTGAAGTTCGCTCGTCAGGGGTCCGAGAAGTGTCCAGCCTAGTATCGTTCGCGTAGCGAATGGTTCTTTTCGATTGCTTATGCTCTGTTCAAGCACCCAGTGAGCCTCTGGTACATTGCATCCAATTAGTATGTCGACGTGGGGGCTAGAAACTTCTTCGAACTCTATGTCCCTGAGATGAGACCATCTCTTGGCGATCGATCTAACAGAGTCGACTGGTCTCATTGGCAAGCTGTCTATTGCAAAAGCTTCCGGAATTTCTACGGTCCCTTCATCAGATAAAGACGTTAACTGCAGGGTCAGCCTCTTAGAATTGCTAACATGACCCCCTGCAATCGTGCTGATAGTGAGCGAGGTAGGCTCGCCTACTAGTTCACAGCTTTCTACAAGCTCGCGAGTAATCAGCGAGGTATCCGACCCCGTGTCCAAAAATGCATTGACCCTCCTCAGTCCTTTAGGTGTCACGATACCGACAGGTACGATGCCTAATCTTGCCGGTTTGAAATCATCATGTCCCGTTGAACAGACAATTTTGGGTTCATCTGGCTGAATAGGTCTATTGTTGAGAAGGCTGTTACGAACGTTTGAGCAATGCGTAGCCAAATTCGCAACGGATCCCGAAATCAGAAGGCGATTATCCGTGATAATTCTACGATACTAGATTATTAAAATAAACAATGACATAAACAATATACAAACCTCAATAATACGATCACAAAGACTCAACAACGAGAAACCGAATAGCAGCGTGTGAGCAGACAGCACGTGCGTCACGCAGGTCCTGAGCAAGGATGTGCCAAAATAGCGCTCTGGGCGCGAACAAACAACAATTGGTCCAGAAAAACAACCAGTTCGTAAAGACAAGTCAATAGTGTATGGAAATGAGTGATGTTGGGAAAAAACACTGAATCGCGAGGGAAAAAAGGGGGATTTTCCACGACCGGCTGTTACACCGCCCACCAAAATCCTCCTGGATCCTTAGCAAAGTCAAAGGTTCGGTATAAAGGTACTGATTCTTCCTACCTGCCTAGGCCCTGCTGTCAGTGCGCGCGTCTAATGCTCGTCGTCGACGTTCTACTACTGGTCGCACCTAACCCATTGGCTACATAGACGTGAGGCTAGTCTACATCTTCCACAAGACCAAATGACCGATGGCGGGCGTGAATGGTCACATAGACGTTGTCCTCGTAAGGGGCCGTCCGGTCCTGGATGTACGCGCTTGAGTGTGTGTGTGTGTGTGCGTGCGTGCGTGTGTGTGCGTGCGTGTGCGTGTGTGCCGGGGTTACAATGAAATCACAGTTATGACTACACATCAAAGGAGGACTTTCTGCAATGTCAACAAAAGACCGCGTGGCAAGAAAACGAGTAAATGTAGCATGCATGTGTGACCTGAGCTCCACTACTTCCACATGTGCAAGGGGCATTCGGTAGCGTCAACAAAAGGCGAACAAAGAACACTGTCACATGTATGATGGGTTTACGGGATGTAGAGTGCGTCGTGCATGCGCGTATGTATCGGGATGTATAATGGAATCGCACTCATCACCACATATCGGAAAGAACCTTCTGTAATGTCAACGAAGGGACCGCGAGCACCTTAACGTGTTTGACGGAGATTGTGCGGTATATATAGTGTTTCTTTATCCACCTCGATTACTGGCGTGAAAAAGGTTTACTAGGCCACGGGGTTATCAGCTCCTCCGTCTTCGCTCTCGAGTAGGTTAACCCTGCGTATGTCACGAATGAGCACTCCGTTAGCTGTCTTCACCTTCACCGTTCTTATCATTTCGTCGGTGCTTTTGATGGTTTCCGTAACTACTCCCAAAGACCAAGCGCTGAAATGTGCGCGTTCGTCGGCGATCATAACCACGTCCCCAACTTTGAATGATCTTGTTTTGGCCATCCACTTCTGTCGAGTCTGCAAAGCCGGTAGGTACTCCCGTAGCCATCGCCTCCAGAAGACCTTGGCCAGATAGTTCGCTTGCTTCCACCCGTGGAGGTAGCTCCCACGAAGGTTTACCGGCCCTTGGAAACCCTCGTTCGACCTTAGCGTCAATAAGTCGTTTGGGGTGAGCGCCAGGTGGGTGGGGTCGCCGTTCAATACTGGAACCAGGGGGCGGTTGTTCAGGATTCGCTCCACCTCAGTCATGACGGTGTTCAGGGTCTCGTCGTCGGGCGGCTGCTGCTCCATGATTGACAGCAATATCCGTCTGGCGGACCGGATCATGCGTTCCCATATGCCGCCTCGGTGACTGGCCTGTGGGGGGTTGAAATGCCAGCGTATGCCGTAGGCCACGGTTCCATTCTGCAGTTCGTCCCTGTTTATGTTCTTGTGCCAACGCTGCAATTCCCGTTGAGCGCCCACAAAGTTCGATCCATTATCTGAGTATATGTCTGCCGGTACGCCTCTTCGGTTGATAAATCTTTGCAAGGCCCGTAGAAACGAATCGGTCGTCATCGAATGTGCGACTTCTAGGTGCACCGCACGTGATTTCATGCACGTCATGATACATCCGTATCGCTTTTCTAATCTTTTCCCGCACTTGATCCACAAGGGCCCGAAATAGTCCAACCCGGTGTCACTGAACGGCCACCAGCCCGTAGTTACCCTGCATTCTGGTAGCAGGGCCATGAGTTGTTTGCCTGCTGTGGCATTGCGTCTCCTGCATTGCACACACCGTCGGATCACGCGTTTTACAGTCTCTCGTCCTCTCAACAACCAAAGACGCTTTCGGATGACGCTCGTCACGTGACTTTCCCCGGCATGTCCCTCTACGGCGTGGACGTGTTGAATCATTAGCTCTACTACAGGTTGTCTCGCAGGCAGCAGTATAGGATACTTTGTGTCGAAGTTCAGGTGGGCGTTGGTCAGCCTACCATCCACCCGCAGCAGTCCGTTGATGATTTTGGGGTTTAAACGCTTCAGCTCGCCTCTTGGAGATGGCATGTCTTCATTGGTCAGCCCCACTTCTTCCGCCCTCTTGAGTTCTCGGGCGAAAGCCTCGCGTTGTATCATTCTGAAAATATCGTACTCTGCCGCTTGTAGCTCATCGGGACCTATCGGGCCGACCGGTATCCGACCTGAGGGCCGTAGCCCTTTCATGACTAGTAAACTTATCTTGAACCTGGTTAACCAAACTAGCGAACGAAGCGTCTTCATCCAGGAAGAAAACCTGACCAGTCGCGGTAAAATGGGCGACGCTTCGACGACGTTGGTTGCTATCACTACGCCTTTGATCTCCAGTTCCAATTCCGTAGGGGGTTTTAATTTGAACACGGGCCAGTCCTGTTTGGGCACTTGCAGGAAGTTTGGCCCTCTCGTCCACGTGTCCAGTTGCCTGAAGTTGTTCGCACCTCGGGAGCACAGGTCGGCCGGGTTATCGCCAGACCTGACATGACTCCACTGGTGCGTGGCCGATTCATCGTGGATAATCGTGAGCCGGTTAGCAACGAAAGTACTAAACCGGCTCCGTACGTTGTTAATGTAGTAAAGTACTATCGTTGAATCCGTCCAGAAGCTCACCGACCAAATGTAGAGATCGAAACATCTCTTCACAGCTTGCACCACCCTGACTGCCAACACGGCTGCGCTGAGTTCGAGGCGTGGGATTGAGACCGACTTCAGTGGAGCAACGCGGGCTTTGGCGAACAGGATCCTCGTGGTATATTGTCCATCTCCTGCGCACCATCGTCCGTACACCACAGCTCCATAACCGACTTCGGATGCATCGGAAAAGGCATGTAGTTCTCCAGTCCGTGTCGTATGGCCAGGGGTCAAACATCGTGGTATTCTTATGTCCCCTAATTTCTTCAAGGTGTTCAAAAATTCCTCCCAGTCCAGCCGGTCCCCTCGGTCCAGTGACTGGTCCCAATCAACTTTCTTACGGCACAGCCGCTGTAGCAAGATCTTTCCGGGTAGCAGCCATGGTGAGACGAAACCGAGCGGGTCGAACAAACTTGAGACGGCAGATAGTATGCCACGACGGGTTATTGGCAGCTCGGGAACGTTCAGTTCGAAAACAAAATCGTCCGTTTCCGCGTCCCATTGTATCCCTAAAGTGCGCTCGATAGGAAGTGGGGAGCCGTCCAAATCTCTTACCCTTTCGACCTTTTCGTGATACGGGATGACCTTCAGCACTTCCGAAGCGTTCGACATCCATTTAGTTAGATGGAAGCCACCCTCTTCCAGCAATCTCGTCAGACCCCTGAACTGCTCTAGAGCTGATTCCACATCATCGAATGACCCAAGGTAGTCGTCGACGTAGAAGTTCCTGCTGACGCTTTCTACCACCGTCCGATGTACCAGATCGCCATGTTTGTTCGCTGATTCTCGGAGGGCGTAGTTGGCACAAAATGGTGACGATATGGCTCCGAAGGGGTGGACGGTCATTCTATAATTCACCACTGCGTTGTCCCGGTCGCTCCCTTCCCACCACAGGAAACGCAAAGCATCTCGTTCTCCTACCGGAATCTTCACCTGATGGAACATTTCCCTAATGTCGGCAGACAAAGCCACTTTACCCACTCTGAAACGGCACAGAACATCGATCAGTGGTGTGGTCCAGTCAGGCCCCTGTAGTAGGCGATCGTTTAACGACTTGCCCTGGAACTTGGCCGCACAGTCGAAAACCACGCGCAGTTTATTGGGTTTTTTGGGGTTGATAACCGGATGGTGAGGCAGATACCAGATACCCCTTTTGCTGTCGGTGTTAACAGGCACCCTTTCAACGTAACCGAGGTCCTCGTTTCGCTTCATCAAATCCGCGTATCGTTCCCACAGATTCTGGTCTCGAATGAAGCGTTCTTTTAGTCGTAGTAATCGTTGGAGAACATAATTTCTGTTGTCAGTCCACGGGTCGACCGGTGTGCGCCATGGGAGGGGAACCTCGAACTGTTTTTTGAGGCCTCTAGAGCCTTGCCGCACCGTTTGTAGAGCGAAGTGATCCTCTTGAGACAACGTCGGTCTTTCGTCCCCAATGTCATGAAACTCCTTTTCATAAAGCCGTTGCAGATGATACTCTATGCGGTCCGTTTCGGCGGATAAGTAATTCACGGAACCGCGTACCCCTACTGGACCGTATAACATCCATCCCAGAGCCGTGCGTACGGCATAAGGTGCCTGGCGGTCGCCCACTCTTTGGTCAAGCACCCAATGCGCCTCTGGCACGTCGCATCCGATGAGGAGATCCACCTCATCATCTTCCCAGTCTACGACGGTTACATCCTGCAGGTGGGGCCATCGAGTCAAGATTGCGTTCACCGACCTTGGTGCTCGCATGGGAAGATCCGCTAACGTGAATGCCTCCGTTGTTTCAATTTCCTCGTTAGTGTCTAGAGAGATGAGTTGCAGCCTTAATCTACCGGCAGTCATTACCTGTGTTCCGCCCACCGTGCTCACTGCTAACGACGTCGCACCTTTAGCCAGTTGGTGTTTGTCGGCAAACCGCTCTTTCACTAAAGTGGTGTCGGATCCACTATCAACGAAAGCCAACGCCTTGACTATCCCAGTCGGAGTCACTACTCCCACGGCCACTACGCCTAAACGTACCGGTTTACTGGCAGATTGTGAAGTTGAACAGATCACGCTGGGCTTGGCACTCGCCTCGGATATGGTTATTCTCGCCTGATGCAGCAGCCGATGGTGTCTGCCCGTGCAGCCCTCGTAACCACATCTATTCCTTGTTCTACAGGCTGCTGCCCGGTGCGTGGTGTTTAGACAGATGAAACATGCTCCTGCCATCCTCGCCATTCCCCACCGTTCGTCTATTGTGGCATTGCCGAACTTGGGGCATTCTGGTAGGCCATGGCTAGTACCACAGGATCTGCAATTTGGTTTCGCCGTAGCATCTCGTGAAATGACGTGTGTGTTGGTCCAAGGCTGGTACTTTGGATGTTCCCGTACAGGGGTTTGGACTTGGCTAGTACCGGGCTTGTTTGCTCGGTTGCTGTCCCGGATGAGTCGGCCGAATCTGCTGTCAGCTATCTTCGTTTGCCTGTCTAAGTATTCAGTCAGGTCTTCGAAGTTGGCTTCTCTGTCGCCTCGGCTTATCCGTTCAGCTTCTTCCGCCCACCGACCCTGTAGTTCGGGAGAGAGGTGACGGACTATGCCTTCCAAAGTGTGCATGGCGTCTAGATCAGCTCTGTAACCTAAATGGTCGAGGGCTATTGAACAGTTCTGCATCTTGATCACCAGGTCGGCCATGGTGTAGACGTCGCCCTTGGTTTTCTTTGCCTCTGCCATCACGCCCTCTATTAGGTTACGGGCTACTTTGAAAGGTTGGCCAAACAAGTCCCTCAGAATCTTTCTTGCCCTAGTGTAGCCTTGTTCTGGATCGAGCATGGTGCACCCGTCGATAGCTTCTCGCGCTCGGCCTCGGCAGTAGTGAGTAAGGTAAAGAAGCCTTTGCCCAGGGTCGGTCACCTTGTTTTCGACGAACGTCTCGAACTGTTTGACAAACTTGCAATATTGCTCAGCTCGCCCGTCGAAAACCGTTAACTCCACTCTAGGCAGATCGATCGATGGTGGTTTGTAGTCGGCGACCTGCGTGGGGTTCCCTACCTTATTGCACTCTAACCTATCGGAAGTGTCGAAGTCACTGGTCCTATACTCTCGCTGTTTCTGTGTACACTTCTCTGCTTCATGCGCCTGTAGTCTAGCCGAAAGTAACTGTTGCTCTAGTTCTATTATTCTCAGCTTATATAAATCAACGTCCTTACGATCAATATTGCTTTCAATAACACATGAGCTAGCACTGACAGGACTAGGCGATCTAGCGTTAACTAAAGAATCATAAGTACCCAAAACCTCCCCAGAGACTTGCCGTATTACTTCCTGTCCGGGTTCGACTGCCTTTGATCCTTTCCTTGGCATTTTGCGTGAATTTTCCTCGTTCCAAATAGATCTATTGAGTATTGTTACGAACGTTTGAGCAATGCGTAGCCAAATTCGCAACGGATCCCGAAATCAGAAGGCGATTATCCGTGATAATTCTACGATACTAGATTATTAAAATAAACAATGACATAAACAATATACAAACCTCAATAATACGATCACAAAGACTCAACAACGAGAAACCGAATAGCAGCGTGTGAGCAGACAGCACGTGCGTCACGCAGGTCCTGAGCAAGGATGTGCCAAAATAGCGCTCTGGGCGCGAACAAACAACAATTGGTCCAGAAAAACAACCAGTTCGTAAAGACAAGTCAATAGTGTATGGAAATGAGTGATGTTGGGAAAAAACACTGAATCGCGAGGGAAAAAAGGGGGATTTTCCACGACCGGCTGTTACAAAGGCCATGCAGTAACGAGTGATGGTTACCCAAGCATCCGTCTTGGTTGCATTTCACTCTTAAGCTGCATTCAGAGGCTCGATGAGAGTTGTTCAAACACATAAAGCATGAGCCAATCCTTTTTACCGCGCACCACCGATCGGGTACACTCATCCCATGAAAGGTCGGACAATCTGGTAACCGATGCAGGGAGTTGCATAGCTTGCATTCAGCTGACCTCTCGGGTTCTTGACTTATCATGTGCATGTTAGCCAAAGACTGGGTTTGGTTACAGTCCTTCTCCACAATTCGAGATGTTGGTTCCCTTCGCGCCAGTCTGCAACTTTCGCGTACGATTTGTCCAAATCGGCTGTTGGCGATACGGGATTGACGACCTATGAACTCCGTCAAATCGTTGAACGTAGATTCCCGCTCAAGCATATTTATTTTTTCAGCTTCCTCTGCCCATCGGCTCTGTAAATCAATAGATAGACATCGGACAATGCATTCCTGTGTGTGCAATGCATTCAGATCAGACTGGTATCCTAAGTGCTCCAGTGCTATACTGCAATTCTGCATTTTTATCACCAAACTCGACAGTGATTCAGCCTTACCCTCAGTCCTTTTTGCCTCCAATAAAACACTATCAATTAGGCTTCTAGCCACCTTGAATGGTTGTCCAAACAAATCTTTCAGGATTCTGCTCGCCCTGATGTACCCCATCGGTGGATCAAGCATCGCGCAGCCTTCGATAGCACTTTTGGCTCTCCCACGACAGTAATGTAATAAATACAAAAACCTTTGACCAGGATCTGCAACTTTGCACTCAACAAAATGTTCGAACTGTTTCATGAATATACAGTATTGCTCGGGGTGCCCGTCGAAGTGGGACAGCTCCACTCTCGGCAGGTCAAGAGCCAAAACCTCGGTAGTTTCAGGCTGTCTCAAGGGTTTATATTCGTCGATCACAGTGCCTTTTCGATGTTGACATTGTGAACTACGTGGACTCTTTGCTGGCTCTCTGAGACCAGTTCCTTGTGTAAGGGGCTCTGCTTCCTTTCTGGCTAACCGCAGCTCGTTTTCTAATTCTATTACTCTCATTCTATAAGTACTAATATCGTCAAACGCATCGCGGTTAGAAATATATGACCTGGCACTGACAGAGCTAGTAAACTTAGTATTATCTAGAGAATCAATAACACCCGAACCATCCCCAGAGACTTGCCGAGTTATTTCCTGTTGTCTCAAAATGTCCTTGCTTCCTCGTCTGGGCATTTCCAATGAGTTTTCTTGTCCAGGTTCCACTTGAGTACTGTAAGTCGAATCTCGCAAATCGAGCAACGCGTAGCCAATTCAAACGAATCCCAAAACCAGAACAAGATTGATTCGTAGTTTCTACGGTACTAAATTGAAATGCACAAAGGATACAAATATACACGAACCTCAAGTATGCGGCCAAATAGACTTCACAGTAAAACCCAAAGGTCCAAAGCCCCGTGGCTCAAGCACGACAGTCAGAAACGGTTCAAGGCCAAATTCAAATGTCTCACATGGATAAACAAACGTGAAAATGTGTGGTGTATGAGCGAGCTTTCCAAGATAATGTTAAATATAGTCAAATTCACAAAGCACGTTGAACATTAAGAAGGATTTTCAGTATTCGTTCGTTACACCGCCGGCCAAAATCCTTCCGCGAAAATGGTTGTCTAAGGTTCAGGAAGGGGTCATGATTCTCACCCTATCTAACTTTAACTTATTGTCAGTGCCTGTGGATACTAACTTCCTGTGTTACCTGAACGTGAAACAGGTTTTTGCCGTAGTCATCATCGCACAATCCATAAGGAATCAATTCCAAATCCCGATGCACAACTTGAGATTGACATATTCATCAGGAAACCGGCGCATATAGTCAGACGCACGATGAAGATGAAGGCTTCGCAGAGTGAAGTGTTTCGCCGCACGAAATAAGTCTAAGCATCACAAGCAGTAACCCATTGCAGCAACTGGTTAGACTAATTTTGTTTACAAGCTTGAGCGCAGAAGTTGAACGCAGGTGCAACGCCTAATGAGATATCGCGTAAAATTGACAGGTCACGAACCAGTGGAATTACATAAAATTAACGCACCAAATCTTCCGAAAGAAATGAAAACCGGTTTCTGATTATGAATAAATTTCGAAAACAAGTGTACGGCGGACAGTATCGAAATACACATGAACACGGAGATTGATCGAATACTGGCATCTATCAGAGTATTTCAAAGTTTTTCTGTGCACAAAATATGTGACAATCAATATTGTATAAAATGTAAATAAATGTTCTTCTTTAAAGATAATAATAGTTTCACAATGTGCTCGCAGCTAGTATGCCTCACCTGAACTGTTCAAGTGAAATACTGGTGAATTTCTCTTCTTCGCCTATGTGCACGCTAGATAGAAACTGGAACTAAGTACATTTGCAACCTTTCAGAAAAAATGGGTCCAGTTTATTAGTTGTAGGGCATGAAATGCAATAAAGTGCTGAGTAACTCGGAGCGAGGCGATCTGCGAGCTACTTTGTCTTTTGTATGTGGTTTCGAGCTCGAATCATCAACATTTTCCTCGCTGTTTCCTGCTACGAGTGGATTAACTCTCTGATGTCTCGAACACGTTCTTCGTTTCTTCCGTTTCCTGTAATGTAACACAACTGTAGGATCTGTCCAATAGGCAAGGCTCAGTTCGGCGGTGGTGCAGTTCTCTTTTAGCATTCGTGCTACCATGAAACCCAATACCAGTGCAGTCGTTTTGAGCTCGTTTAGGGATACTGACTTCAGCTCAGCAATTTTTGTTTTGGCAAAGGGTACTTTGTTTCGTCGCCGGCCATGCAGTCCCACCCAGGTACCGTACACTGTCACTGGGTCGGCAAATTTCAAGCTGCTTTGGGTGACCTGCTGGTGTCCTTTTTTGAGATATTTCAAAAGCCTCCGGGCAACTTCTCCTTTTCTCAATAAGTGACTTGACGGTGGTCTCTCGGGTATAGCAACTTCATGTTGCCCACTGTGAAGTCCCGTCTTTGAATTCGCCATCGAAAGCGCCGACTGATCCTTCGAGTGAACTCCGCTTTCCTGAGATGGACCGTTGGATTCAATATCGAAAGGCTGATCGTGTTCTACAGAGGCACTTCTCTCAGCAACATTTGAGCAATTTATTGATGCCGATTGTTGAAGTTCGCTCGTCAGGGGTCCGAGAAGTGTCCAGCCTAGTATCGTTCGCGTAGCGAATGGTTCTTTTCGATTGCTTATGCTCTGTTCAAGCACCCAGTGAGCCTCTGGTACATTGCATCCAATTAGTATGTCGACGTGGGGGCTAGAAACTTCTTCGAACTCTATGTCCCTGAGATGAGACCATCTCTTGGCGATCGATCTAACAGAGTCGACTGGTCTCATTGGCAAGCTGTCTATTGCAAAAGCTTCCGGAATTTCTACGGTCCCTTCATCAGATAAAGACGTTAACTGCAGGGTCAGCCTCTTAGAATTGCTAACATGACCCCCTGCAATCGTGCTGATAGTGAGCGAGGTAGGCTCGCCTACTAGTTCACAGCTTTCTACAAGCTCGCGAGTAATCAGCAAGGTATCCGACCCCGTGTCCAAAAATGCATTGACCCTCCTCAGTCCTTTAGGTGTCACGATACCGACAGGTACGATGCCTAATCTTGCCGGTTTGAAATCATTATGTCCCGTTGAACAGACAATTTTGGGTTCATCTGGCTGAATAGGTCTATTGTTGAGAAGGCCATGCAGTAACGAGTGATGGTTACCCAAGCATCCGTCTTGGTTGCATTTCACTCTTAAGCTGCATTCAGAGGCTCGATGAGAGTTGTTCAAACACATAAAGCATGAGCCAATCCTTTTTACCGCGCACCACCGATCGGGTACACTCATCCCATGAAAGGTCGGACAATCTGGTAACCGATGCAGGGAGTTGCATAGCTTGCATTCAGCTGACCTCTCGGGTTCTTGACTTATCATGTGCATGTTAGCCAAAGACTGGGTTTGGTTACAGTCCTTCTCCACAATTCGAGATGTTGGTTCCCTTCGCGCCAGTCTGCAACTTTCGCGTACGATTTGTCCAAATCGGCTGTTGGCGATACGGGATTGACGACCTATGAACTCCGTCAAATCGTTGAACGTAGATTCCCGCTCAAGCATATTTATTTTTTCAGCTTCCTCTGCCCATCGGCTCTGTAAATCAATAGATAGACATCGGACAATGCATTCCTGTGTGTGCAATGCATTCAGATCAGACTGGTATCCTAAGTGCTCCAGTGCTATACTGCAATTCTGCATTTTTATCACCAAACTCGACAGTGATTCAGCCTTACCCTCAGTCCTTTTTGCCTCCAATAAAACACTATCAATTAGGCTTCTAGCCACCTTGAATGGTTGTCCAAACAAATCTTTCAGGATTCTGCTCGCCCTGATGTACCCCATCGGTGGATCAAGCATCGCGCAGCCTTCGATAGCACTTTTGGCTCTCCCACGACAGTAATGTAATAAATACAAAAACCTTTGACCAGGATCTGCAACTTTGCACTCAACAAAATGTTCGAACTGTTTCATGAATATACAGTATTGCTCGGGGTGCCCGTCGAAGTGGGACAGCTCCACTCTCGGCAGGTCAAGAGCCAAAACCTCGGTAGTTTCAGGCTGTCTCAAGGGTTTATATTCGTCGATCACAGTGCCTTTTCGATGTTGACATTGTGAACTACGTGGACTCTTTGCTGGCTCTCTGAGACCAGTTCCTTGTGTAAGGGGCTCTGCTTCCTTTCTGGCTAACCGCAGCTCGTTTTCTAATTCTATTACTCTCATTCTATAAGTACTAATATCGTCAAACGCATCGCGGTTAGAAATATATGACCTGGCACTGACAGAGCTAGTAAACTTAGTATTATCTAGAGAATCAATAACACCCGAACCATCCCCAGAGACTTGCCGAGTTATTTCCTGTTGTCTCAAAATGTCCTTGCTTCCTCGTCTGGGCATTTCCAATGAGTTTTCTTGTCCAGGTTCCACTTGAGTACTGTAAGTCGAATCTCGCAAATCGAGCAACGCGTAGCCAATTCAAACGAATCCCAAAACCAGAACAAGATTGATTCGTAGTTTCTACGGTACTAAATTGAAATGCACAAAGGATACAAATATACACGAACCTCAAGTATGCGGCCAAATAGACTTCACAGTAAAACCCAAAGGTCCAAAGCCCCGTGGCTCAAGCACGACAGTCAGAAACGGTTCAAGGCCAAATTCAAATGTCTCACATGGATAAACAAACGTGAAAATGTGTGGTGTATGAGCGAGCTTTCCAAGATAATGTTAAATATAGTCAAATTCACAAAGCACGTTGAACATTAAGAAGGATTTTCAGTATTCGTTCGTTACAAGCGGGTTGTGCTTATTGGTCTAATTGTGCGTAGCACACCCTGTTTGTTTGTGAATGTTTGTCATGTTTAGTTATTTATCAAACGTTTATATATTGTGGTGAAACACACGCTTTTATTTTCTGTTTATCTTATGAACTTTTGGCCGTGCTACATGGCTGGTTTAATTAGAATGAGCATATAGGTATTGTTACTAATTTCTGGCTTTGAGTACACCTTCTGTGAACTCAGTTAAAATCACTGCCTTCGTGTGTTTGTACTGCGAGGCCTCGCGCGGTGCGCGGTCCAATAATATCTCTGTTTGACGTCTGACAAGTTTCTCGAGTAGGAATCGCTAGCGCTACCCAAGTTAAACGGAATCCCCTCTTCTACCATCCAGCGAACTATCTTCCAGCTCACCGGCAACGCAAGAAGCAAAATGCAGTCAAGACCGGTATCCAGAACTCTTTCGCGTTGCCCAGTTGTCCATCTTCCAGTTCGCGGGCAATAACAGATGCGAGATACTGTTAGGATTTGTATTTTGAACCTTTTCTCTTTGCCCATTGTTCTTTATCCGGTCACCTGCCTTCCAGCTCACCGGTGACATGCAGATAACTAGACAATCGCAAGGTCCGTGTCCATTTGGGCTTCGGCCTAGTACCCTAGTATTCCTTCAAGACTTTACGACTACTCCTGAATGAGAGGTGCTTTACCTCGGTTCACAACGACTTACGTCCATTAAGTTATTGCTGCGACGATGCACGCTAACACTTTTGGATTAGGTACCGAGGAATAAATTAAGTGGATGTTGTCGTTGTTGTTCATTTGAGTCCACTTGCGCCATCACATGTCGTCCATGTCACGGGGCTGCAGTGGTGCCCCTTAATGTTTGGTATAACTAGTCCTTCTCAGCACGCCGGTCACACGTGGTCCATATTTCGGTCGCTTTCTGGGAGGTCTGGCTAATCAGTCTCGGGCAACTCCTAAACCGTACTCACTCGTAAGTTATGAATCTTTGGCAAAACATTTCCTTCTGGGCCTCACTTGTGATTGCAGTTACTTAGAAAAGACTATGAAAATATTGGAAATTGTTTGCCATCGTTACCTCATTCGTTTGCCTGAAGTTTTTCATATTTGGTTCGCTCATGGTACTCCTGGACGTTGGCCACGTGAATCTATGTAGCTATCCAATGTATTGTGTAGGTTTTGCTGAGGCATTGTTGCCCAGTCACAACCTTCTACGTCGCACAGCGGAACTAACGTTTGTTTATTAGTGGTTCATACTACACTTTTGCGCTGCTGCGTCATTCTGGTCTGGTAGCAGGTACTTTTTAAATTTTGTGATCCGTTTGATTGGTTGATACTTTCCATGAGAAAACTGAAAGGAACTGACTGACGACCACCCGGCATGTTAGCATTTATACGCAACGGACAACTGACTTCGACGAGTCAGATCCGCTAAGAAACGGAGCATTAATAATAACTAGTGCGGTATATAAATACTGAACAACAATAAATCAGGAGTTTGAAGGCCGTACTTGGCTGTGCTCATTCCCAGACTAATTGTACGAGTGGAACAGAATCAATGTTACCTGACGGCTAGGAACCGAATGTTCGAAAATTTCATGTAGAGACACGAAGTTGAGGCAACCAAGCAAAGAGTGAAGATGAGGCCATGGCTATTCTCGATGGAGTCAACTCAATTAAGCAACATTGTTTCCATATACAATCGGCTATGATGCGTCAGCGGCCGTAACTCCCTTCCCATGAGAGTTCTTAAAACTTCCTCGAATCTGGCTTTTGCCAACTGAGCCTTTATTGGGACTCAATTCAACGTCCACGCATAAGTGACTTCTGAACAACGATCAACCAGCACGCAATTTGGCAACACTGGCCAAATTGAAGTCCGAGTGCATCGTCGGAGTGATAGCCTCTGACGCGTAGCAGAAGATTGTCTGTGCAAAAGCATCACTGAATAAGGTTAATTCCATCGGGAATGGCCACGGCCTCATCTTCACTCTTTGCTTGGCTGCCTCAACTTCGTGTCTCTACACGAAATGTTCGAACATTCGGTTCCTGGCCGTCAGGTAATATTGATTCTGTTTCACTCGTACAATTAGTCTAGGAATGAGCACAGCCAAGTACGACCTTCAAACTCCTGATTTATTGTCGTTCAGTATTTATATACCGCACTAGTTATTATTAGTGCTCCGTTTCTTAGCGGATCTGACTTGTTGAAATTCGTGAATTCGGAGTTTGGAAATGGCGATATTCCGTTGTCCACTGCGCGTAAATTCTATCATTCCAGGCCTTCGTAAACCATCTTTCGCCCCTCCCGCTGACCCTCATGGTCTTTTGTCTTCGTCGGAAGTTTCGGCTTCTTTCCTTTTTCTGAGCCTTTTTTGGGATCTAGCTAGTATCAGTTACCCGGAGAACAAAAGTTCCTTCATCCCGCCGCAATACCCCCTTCGGGTGTTGGTAGCTGACCGACTAGCCTCAGGACATCTGCTTGCTGCTTTAACCATACCCGTTGCGCCAGCATGCACCTCGGTCCACAGGAAGCGCTCGGAAAAATCCAGCGGCACTCGTTATGGGACCCAAGCAAGTCATACCTCACCCAGGATCTGATTCCTGCTCGGTTGCCCACGTTGTTGTAGCCAGATGTTTTTTAGTGAAACTGATGACCTGGATGAAACGCCGCAAACAATTGGCAATAAGCTCTAACTCGTCAAAGAAATCTGTTGAAGATATCCCTTCCCCTAAATCCCATTGAACCCGAGGGCAACCGCCTCCTCTCACCAACTGGCATCAACTGCGCACTTTAAAGGCTCCTTTAAAGCCTAAGCATAGCCCCGCACTGCCAACTCCAAAAAGGCCGTGGCCCCTAATGACCCCCAAACAACCCCTTCCACTAGCCAAACATAGCTTGCTCAAAGCAAGCAGTATGGCCCACCATAGCTGCCATCGCATCCAGCTAAGCAGAACAGCCCTGTGTCATCAATGCCCCCTGCTTTTCCAGTTCGCGGAAGATCCAACAGCCAGAGTGTTCAGTAATGATAAATTGGCAATTGCTACGTGCTCACCCCATGAGGACATCAGGATGTTACCCAGCAAAGCACCCCCTTGGGGGGGGGGGAAGATGTCTCCATCACCCAAAAGTAACGCCACGTAGCCCTTGTAACCCGGTCCTAGTGGCTCCGATGGTAGGCCCATTCAGCGTACCATAACCACGGTGTCACCAGCGAATTCAGCGTCCTCCGTTTCCTACCGTCACACTGGTGACTACACTCCACTAGCTCCTCATAACCGGTCGGACCCCCTCCAAAATGTTCCTGTGTGGCATCCCAACCCTTAGCTTCCGCATCTAGTTGCTTCAGCCCCCAGACCACCTACTCTGAGCGGCAACTCACCTCAGTATCGATCCCACTCTCCTCAATCTTGGCTCCGAGGTCAAAGACCGGTACCGGTTGAGCCTCTAACCTCTGCTGCTCTGGCTCCCATCAGTTCACCCAGCATCTTCTACGTGTCACTGGCCGTCACCTTCACCCTAACGATTCTGCTAACAGCTCATTTTGGTGCACTCTGATCTGCCATACCTCAGTGCCCACTCCAAGCTTCTTCAAAGCTCCCTATGATCATAACAGGAACCCCACTCAGGTCTGAAATCGGCCAGCTAATAACTTTACTATTCACCTCCGCTCCCTGCTGAAATACCCTGGAATCTTACCCTCTTTCCTTATGCGAAATAAGGGGTCTCACCATCCTACATTTCCACTCGTCGCCCTCAAACCTGGTTGCCTCAGTAACCGTTCCAGCTGTTCTAGTGATACTTATCCAGTTGTCCCCCCTCTCCTCACTCCGACTTCCTCTCCCATCCCGCTAATATACAACTTTCTGGCCACCCACCTGCCTTGCCAACATATACTCCCCGCCCCCCACCACAAGCAGCTACTTAGAAGTTTCATCATGCAGCAGCTGCATCCCGAAGCTCTTCTCTAACTCCAGCCCAACACTGAACCACCCTCTGAACCGCTAACGAAAACCCCTTGTTTGGACTTGTATCCCGCTTCTCCACTCCTCCTACCTCCACTCACACAAAAGGCCCCCATACCTACCTTGAACCTCCAGTCTCTTTCGCAACTAACCGGTCCTATGGTAGCCCCCGACTCCTACCGCTCCAAATACCCGTGCCTACAACCCTTCGCTTCCATGCCGTCCTGCCCCTCCTGTACCGGTTCCGTCTAACAGAAAAGCCCCCACGGTCCAATGGCTTTATTTTTCTTGGCCAGTGTCCTCCCCTACACTGGAACTGTCGGCATCCGCTCTGCGATCCATACCAACAGTCAGTTGTAAACTCATCTCTTTCATCACCGCAACGATCGGCAAAAACTCCGTCAGAGGTTTTCTCTTTTATAATCCCACTCCCATCATAGCCTACCCTCCCAATTTTGACGACTCTACACCCCATGGTGATCCTATTCCTGTCTCCACAGCGGTACCAATAGTCCTGCACCTGATATCAGTACACTGCACACCTCTACACAGAATTCTCTCCAGACTTTTCTTATCAAGGCTCGGTCAATAATTAGGTGAATATCGCACCTGCCGTCCTTTGCAATTATCTCAAACCTCGACCTTATAATAGTTAGGGAAGTTCGGCCCACTGAAGATCCCTCACAATCCCTGTTCATTTGGCTTGGTATCAGATCTTCTGCAACACTGGCCAGTCTATATGTAATGGTGGCTGCCTGGCAGTTGTCAGTTGCACTACTTACGTAGGTCATAAGAAATGCAGTTCGAGCAGTGCGTAGTCCATTCACACTAATCCCAAAACCAAAGCAAGATTGATTCGTGTATATCCTGTACTAAGTTGAAAACAAGAAAAATGTGAACATATACAAACCTCAAGTATGTGGCCAAATAGACTTAACAGTAAAACACCGTGGTCCAAGAACGGCGGACAGAAACGGTTCAGGACCAGATTCAGAAATCTCACACAACCAAACGAACACGTAAAGGTTTTGTTCCTGGACGAGCCAAGCAAAGCAATGTTGAATTTAGCCATATTCACACAGCATAGGGGATATTTGGAAGAATTTTCATTATAGATTCTTTACAATTCGCGTTAGTATTACTCCCCCTCTCTTGCCTTCTTCGAAGATTTATATGGCAATCTATCCACGCCCTGGACCAAAACCCCATCCCTGGATGACTCCATATCCCCCCGGGTCCGGGCCCCTCCAAAATAGACTCCTTCGTATATATCTTCAGTGTAGCATTTTTTGGAGACAACAGAACTTGTGTAGAATGGTATTCACACTGCACACATAAGCCAATGCGAAAAAGTAGGGAGAAGTTGATACGTTATCTAATTGTAGCTTAGCGTACTCTGAGACAGACCGATCATGATATAGGTACATATGCACAGTAGATACAACCTGATCCAAACTCGAAGTTACGAAGGAAAGAACCACGAAATACAACATAGGTATGTGGTTGGATCAGGAAGGTTAGGCGGAGGACCTGAATGTCACAGGGGACAAAGGGGTAGGAGAACTTGTGGTAGGGCCACCGGGGTGTGAAGTCATAGACGAGTTTGTCGAATTTTTCCAATGAGCAAAAGAAAGACGCAAGATTAGAGCAACCCGCACACAAAGAAAAATGGAAACCGGTTTGCATTCATATGAACAGATGAAAATAGCTTTTTTATGTACATAGAAAATAATAATATCAGTGATAGGCACACGCCTACACAGCGTTCACGTCACCAAATGTATCAAAGACTGACAACACCCGCAGCAGTGATACACCATCATCAACAGGGAATTGGAGCATCAAGTATCTTTTCTAGTTGCATCTCGTGTACAAGGTACTGCTAATTGAAAACGGAATGTTGAGCGCGTTAAACACGATAATATGGAGTGGTTTCTAGTGGAAGAGGAAATGTTGATGAAAGTGTAACTAACAGACAATGCTGAGAAGAGGCGCCAAAAGAGTGATGTGTGTGGACACAAAACTTTGCAAGGTCAGAAGTACCGGAAGTACAGCAAAATAGTGGACAGACTGAGGACGTCAGTCTGGTGATGATTGGAAATCTGAGATAAACCTGATACTTCCATTCATTCCGGAGTTGATCCAGATTTGGCAGGGAAAAACATTAACAAAAATACTGTTCTGTATGGAAAGGAAAGCATGTTTTGGGGTACCAACACGTTTTTCAAAAAAAGGAAATCGGGATTAAAAACAATAACAATGACCACAACAATAACAGGCCATGAGCAACTGGAACATGGAGTAAGAAAAAATACACGTGTTTGTATACGTCTGTAAACATGTGTGTATGTGTTGTATCTGTCAAACTATGTGCACGTGAAAAATGAAACACGATTCCTCTAGTGAAAAAGAACAAAGAACAGGGGAATCTACACATTGCTTGCCGGAGACAATCCGGTGAGACGCATACGGACCTGACTCTGGGCTGTTAAAGCTAATTTGATGGTCGATGAATTGAAACCTGGAGCAAGCAAGAGTCCGTTAATGGATACCATCTCTATAGAATTCAAAACCAAATCAACCACAAGCTCTTCCATGGTGCGTGGCTTGGCTCGATCAGCTTTCTTAGGAAAATGAACACCGTGATGATAGCCGGAAGATTCTGTGACCGGACTGGTTAATGAGAGCACATCGGGTGGAGGGGTTGTTGCAGTGTTCACCCTGGACCAAATCGTTGACTGACTGCAGAAAATCATCAGAAATGTCGTCTATTGCGGCCATTTTCTCTGGTCCGTCGACAGAGTCAAGACAGTCAGGAAACGGCCGTATATCCAATGGATGTTCTGGTGCTTAACCTTCGGTGCACTCTGTGGGTATAATAAACTCCGTGTTCGTAAAGTCTTCCACATCGGACAGTGATTTTCCTGCTGAATCCGGAGGGTCGGAATGATCCACGGCTAGCTTCTCTGTTACAGTTTCATATAAACCAGCAAAATCCGGTGTCGGGAACAGACTGCTAGAATCCGGTTCGAGAACTGAAAGTAATCGAATAAAAGCATCCTCCGGGGCCGCGTTAGCTGGCAGGAAAGGTACGTCACGATCTAGGCCCCAAAGAAAAGCCGGGTTCAACAATCGTTGGTCACGAACCTCAGCCAAACTCGCTAAAATATAATCGTGGATAAGCAGTCCCGAGGTCGATAGGGTATCGGGGCTTCTTGTAATAACAGCACATCATGCAGGTCCCCGTTTTGATTCGCCCCCACTGGGCTGTTCGAACGGGCTGACTCACTTTGGGGTTTCAAATCTGGAGCGTCCACACGAACTTGGATATCATAAAGTGGAAGTTCTTTGGCTTTGCTTCTTGATTTAGATTTGACATTCTTTTTCTTCTTCGTCCCCTTTGATTGGTCCACAGTGGTGGGGTATGTCGTATGAGAACCGAACACATGTGGAATAGCGTCAACCGGAATTCTCGAGTCAGTTTTTGCGCTGTTTGCTTGGTTCGTAAACCGAGATGTGGTGGCCTTGGCCGAACCAGTATTGGCAGCATTGCATGGGATTGTAGTGGTACCGACCATATAGGCTATTTCTTCTGGCTTCAGCTTGGGAATGACAGACCATACTGCCTGTGACACAGTCTTGGAAGTTCGCTCGGAAATGGCCATGGAATTGGTTGGCGATGGCTGAATTTGCGATTGCCACTCATCGCGATCGACTGAAACAGATCGTGAATGACAACGGGTACATTTGGTGGGGAGACCGTTATCCACGAAGACAACCGGCTCGCTGATAGTCGCTGTGCATTGCGGTGTTTTCTCGTCGAATCGTGACGAATTCACCGACGACACAGTAAGCACCGTGCTTGCCGAGAGAATGGTGTCAGACTGACCATAAGTTTGTCCACCCAGCCTACATGGAGAACGGGTAGCGGAGATCATTCCTCCCACAAACACAAGTGATCGTTAAGAGCCAGTAAGTGGGCCAAACACTGAGGACCATCCAAAGCATTTCCTGGCTGATACAGAAAACCATCCGGATCAGTTTCAACAGCACCCTCGGAACAGGATCGAAAAGCTTCAGCGGAGCACTGGAACATTTGAGGCATGAGCTGTGTGGCCACTTCCAGCAATTTTCGATAAATTTCCGAATCCTCTGAGCTATGGTTATAGTGTCCCATTACGCGAGCCACCTCGGACCAATGGCTGAGAGCTCCATGATTATCTCCATGACGATATAGACAACCTGCCGAACGAGTATGCGGATAGACGTGCTGGTTTGCATAAAAGAACCGATCCACATCTACGGCCTTGTGATACAAAGCGAGAGCCATTGAGAACGGCTCACCACGGTTCAATGCTCCGTCCGGGATGGACACTGGATAGTTTGAATGAAAGATGCCAGAGAACAGTTTCAGATTGTCGATACAAGGGAAAGCATCCTCCGGGGAACCCAGGTTAGTCAACCCCAGTGGATACCGAGATAAACAACCAGTGTCGAAGAAAAGCCATAACAGGCGGTTTCAAGGTGACCAGCTACATGGAAAAGGCCGTGGAGGAAGATAAGTGTCGCGCAGGTCCATTCGGGATGATTAAATCAGAGGAGCAGGGAATGCGTTGTGGTAATGGTGGTGTCCCGAAACCTTCACTTGACGGAGCGGAGGTAGGTGCTTGTGGATAAGCCGGTAGATAAGAACCAGGCTGACGCTCGGCGGCTGCTGCAACAACAGCGAGCATCGACGGTTGACAAGTCACCGGATGACCGTTTACGTAGAGCCAGGACTGACCAGAGGTGGAACACGGATCGGAGGCGGATTATTTTTGTCCCAGTGTCATCCTGCGACCCACACTCGGATCCCGGTTCGACAGTGTTATCCGGCGTGTCATTTTCTAGTGCGGTCAGGAGGTGGGCTTCCGGAACCCAGCTTGCGATATCCGCCGTCTGTCGTGCATCCGGTGAACCATATTCGACCCAACCATGGTCTTCAGATAGAGCCAGGTCAACGTCAAGATAACCAAGTAAACGATATGCAGCCACAGTAGCACAGGCCAAACCGAAGCTATCCAGGATGCTAGCTGACAGGGGAGAGCGGATGCTTTGAGAATGTGTTAATCGCTCCCGGGATTTGTTTGCAGTCATGCGACACCAAAGAACTTCGCTTACGGCACAAATTAATTGTCGTGTGGGCCACTGAGTTTTTGCTGGCGCAGTAGCTGATGCGGACGGGTGAATCTCGTTCAATTTGGAGGTGGAAGGCGGTATCATGAAGGGCGGGAGTTTTAGTGAAGCAGTTATGAGACTGAAGAAATCATGATAGCGTTGTTCCATCTCCTCAAATGTGATGCAAGGGAATGGGGTGGGAGCGGTGGAATCTGAGAATCTGCGCTGAGCACCAGTAGCGTTCAGATTAGGAGGATTTTGGTCTGAGGAAGTAGTTAAAATGTGACGCCTTCGCAAACGATCTGCACCGCGTCGTCGCCTAGTGCTCACAAGACCCACGGATGAAATGGAGCCACACTGAGATTTTCTTTCACTTTCTTCAGGAGAATGGGGAGGCAGATCAGGGGTGGTTTGTTCTCCTCCGAGTCCAGTGAACACATCCTCCTCTGGGAACTCTACGTGAACGGATAAGGGCGAACGGGTGGCTTTGTGATTGTGTTTGGGTGAGAGAGATAAGTCTTGACTATCCTTTCAGTGCAAAAATTATTGCGGATGACATTTATCCTCTTCTGATCTGCTGGTCTTCTCACATAAGAGCTCCCGTCCTACCAATCCTCATTTTCAGCGTTTGTCTTTGTAGGTGGACCCAAAGCCTTGCCTACCCTAACAGGGGAACACCTTCTTGGACCAAGTATTCTCCATCGCTGTTCCTGGTACCGTCACTCAGATCACTGATCACCCCCTACGCAAAAACCGCCTTACTGTCCCTAGCAAATTCAGCTGCCTTGGCTGTCCCCATCCGAATCCATCCCTTCCCCCAGTTCCTACTTCCTACATCTCATGCAACTGGCACCTCGTATCAGCGATAATCAGCTCCCTTTGTTCGGGCGACATTTTGCTTCCCCATGCTGCACGCACCGTCATCAACTTCACTCCATCACACACTGCCTAGGTGTCCCTTACTCATGGGTTGGTCCATGCCTTTAATACCACAGCTTCCCCTACCTCGTTCGGAGGGCGAGCTTGCCAAAAGACGACCCACCTTTACGAAACCAAGGTACCTCATGCTTCTCCAGTGACTACACCAGCTGCACTTGGAGCTGCATAGTAAGGCTGAATTGCATCTAAGAAGACAAGGGGCTATAGCTTTGGCACATCCTGACGAAGCTGGCTAAATGTCCTACCTACCTAACGAAAAGTCCGATCGCCTCTCCCTTGCCTAACCCAAATTCCTAATCTACGGTTCGTCTACTGCTTACATGCCGGGGCCCATTTCTGAGGCCTTCATTCACCATTCCCCTTGCTTGTTGATAGCCTGCGGCGGTGTCCCCCCAACTTCCACCCACTCCAGCACCTCAGGTTCTCTTCAGTCGATTTCCTTCATCTACCTCGTATCGATAGATTAGTCCGCTCCAATGAACCTTCAGCGAGACCGGGTCCAGATGGTCTCCAACCGGCCCTCCTTCGTTTCGGGTGGTTCCCACCTATCTGTGTCGCTACCTAATTAATGTGCCACCTCCATGTTTGACATTAAACCCCTTCTCACTAAAGAACCTCTGTTGTTACCACTCGCTTTAACAGGGGGCCCCAACAGGACCCGGATAATCTTCGGCCCATTATTCACACACCACTGGTCTGCAAAATCATGGGAAGAAATACCCAAAACAGTGCTCACTATTTATTGTCCAACAACCTTGCGAAACCTATCTAGGATGGATTTTTGCTTTCTCGCTCTTGCTTCTCCAGCCAGCCGGACTTTCTTGCTGTCCTATCGTCTGCATCTGAAGCCAGCATCTCCGCAATTGTCACATCTTGACATGCCTAGGGTCCTAACGATGTTCCCCATACGAGCCTGACAGCCAAAATCGGATCTTTTGGCATTTCGGATAGGCTCCTCTCCTAGCAATCCTCATATCTCTCCCACAGATCATAAGCTGTGTTAGCAGACGTCTACTTATCTTCTGTCAAGCCTATCACTAGTGGCGTCATCCGAGGCAGTCTCTTAGGCCCATTACTATCACTGATTGTGTCGAAGACAAATTGTTATCCATTTTCCACGGCACAGTGTTCCCGCTCTCTGAAGATACAAAAACAGCGTGGTTTCACTTCCCTAACTAACCGAATAAGACGCAGTGCAACATATCGAACAACCTGACCTATCTCGGAACCTGATGCAAACCGTGGTTCATGAAGCTCTCTGCAGAGAGAGGTTCCTCCCACCTTACAAATGCACTGTACCGCCTAGCCAAATTATTAGGGACGGCCTATCCATCCTCATACACCCCAATGTTGTTGATCTTGGCATGCAGTACTGCTGTTTCTGCTGCTTCTGGGGACATGTATTGTTCCAAGCCGCCAAAACTAGGCAAACCCCGAGCCTGGTGTATCAATGTCTCTTACTGCTCGCCAGTTGCCGCTCCATGTGTCTCTCACATGTAAGACCACCCCTAGAATAAAGTCCGATCACCTCCACCCACTAGCAGTGCTTTACCATTACTTCTCCTGAGAATGTCCAGCTTGCCTTCATGGAAAGCCCCTGGACGTATCCAGTCTTACGGCACAGCAAGAGCTGAGATCTTCTAAATATCGAGCCTCCCTGGATCCGTCGCATGATGCTCTGCCTAGTCTATCCTTTTTAGCTGATGTGTAGCCAAGTCTACACCTCCTACCACATCCCATTCACTGTCTTCTGCTACCATCTCCTTCGTCACTTCGCCTTTTCGCTCACTGGGCCTCGACCTAATCTCGTTCCTACGTTCCATTCTTCCTGCCGGGCCATTTCAATATCTGGGATTAGCTTCGCCGCAGTGTGCGTAGTCTCCTCACCGTTGGCGTTCGCGCGCATACTTTTTATCCACTTATCCCGCCCTAGTGTGGTAATTCTACGTAATGAGCGCATCTCCACCAACCTGGCCTTTGAAAGTGACCTCATTCTTTAGCCCTGTTGCTTGTGCGCAGTGAGCTGACGCCTACATTCCATTTCCAACCCACTCCATTTCCTCAGTACCTCGAACTGTGATGACTGCCATCACCGATCCGCGGTGAGTTCATCCGCTTTCAGTGTAATGGTCCCACTGCTCACCCATGTTTATCTATGTTGTCTATCCTTGTTCCATCTGTATCTTTCTACCTTGCATTGCTGCTTTGATCCCATCACAGTTCTTCACTGCCCGTACCCTTGGCAATCCGAAAATTTGTAGCCAATTACGCATCCTACCATCTCCCAACTTCAACCAGGGACCCAATGCATGGATGAGCCCTTGGTTCGCTTTTTCCCCCCTTCAACCACCAGTCCGAGACTACCTTCTTCTGTCTGGTATCCCTTCGTGGTCATCCTCACTGACCCCTAATGACGGTCAACCTATTTGGACAATTACTGGCCATTCCGTTGGCAGATGCCTCTGGACAGTAATGCTCTCTGGCCGTCTGCCAATCGCTGTCCCCATGGGCTCTGCTGTGCAAGACTTTTCGCAATCTGCTCAGTTGATTTGTATACCCTTGTCGTGGCTAAAATAAACCCCCGTATTATCAGCGGTGGTCACTCATGTCAGTCCCCTCTGAGCGGGAAGCTTTCATATCCACGGCTTCGGCGGGGGCCCATCGGGCTTGCAGGCCATCTGCAAAGGTGTGCGAGTGTAATTAGGTTGGTGGATCACATCGTCGGTGTTCCCTTCGTGAAATGTTTTCCAGGCTGGGTGCTCAGAGTACGGCCAGCCGCACCCCTTAGCATAGGTTGCTGGTCGCGAGCTTTAGATGTCCTAGCTCTACCGCACCCAGTGCTGTCGATTGCAGATAGCATGCTTCCACGGTCTTTGTTCTGCCACAGTGTGCTCATCTATCGTTTTCGTCATCGTTTTGCCGCCGTATGCACACCTACCCACTTCACACTTACTCGTATCTTTTCTCAACATGATGGCCCAAGCTGGGTGATGGAACTGTCGCTCTGTTCACCCACTCCGCTCACACTCAACAACGCTTACCTTTCTACCCATGTCTTCTTTACTGGCTACAATTCTTTAGTCTGCTGCTGCCACGGTACGCTCATACAACCTACCAATCTCATGCTTGTACCCCCACTGCCTATCTTTTTGTCACATACCTCCTTGCCTCACTTTGCATACTTCAAGCCAATACTTTCCAACCCCACCCCTATCCAAGCACAGTTCCCATGCCAGAACTCGCTGTTTCTACCTCTCCATCATCTACCGCCGTATCTATTGTCGATTCATCTCCACTAGGTTTTCCTCTTTTGGCTTTGCAAATATCTCACGGTCTTCCTAAAACCCAGTGCTCCGACTGGCATCTTTCTGCTCCCTTCATTTTTGCAACGGCCGCAGACATGCAGCTCTCCAGCTCCACTGTCCGGACTCTACTGCGCGTATATTTTCTCGTGTATACTATTCCACCGCGGGTTTACTTGTCCTAGTTTCCTCTCTTTTTTGACCTCCACCTAGCGATTCACCTGTGGTGAGGTTATCCAGCTGATAATTACCTACCTGATTCTCTTTGATCAGTGCTTTCATATCTCTTATAAACTCTCCGTCACAGGCATCTTTTCTGTGCTTCCCGGGCTGCTTTGCTCTTCAGTCCCTATTCCTGTTTCTTCACTTTCCATCTATCAAAATAAAAATAAAACATCAAATCTTTGCGATGATCTTGTTCAATTCTCAACCACATGATCAACCTTGACCCAACTTCCCTTACCTTTCGTATACTCACTTATTTTTGATATTGCCAGCCATTGCTTTTACCACTGCTATGCACTGCATTCTACTTCATCTCCCAGTTTCGATATTCTACACTACGTCGACTATTTTGACCCTGTGTTCACTGGGCTTTCCTCACAAACTTCCTTTGCCACAACTTGTCTGTCTTTCTCGAAGAGTAATCCCGTTTCTCGATGCTTCGTATCTTAAGCCGTCACCAGCTGATGAACTTGGTCCCAGCTGTTTTGCTTGATAGACACCCTGGTCTTCACCTCTTTACGTACAGCCCCCACAGCCGCCATGTTTTCAGTTCTTCCCCTGTTCTTTTTCTGCGGATCCACTACGCTCCGCCTCTCATGAGGAAAACGATTCATCATGAGTTTCAAGTGCGGCTACTGGACATATGATCCACCCCTACCCCACTTCTCTGATTTTTCATATACCCACTTACTTCTTGCATTTATCACCTTTACAATTGCTGTTCTTTCCCACCACCGTCCTCTTCGCTTCCCAGTTTTCCTTCTTCCCTCATAGTTCACACCACTCCCATCAGTATGAAACCATATTCGCTGTGCAGTCACCAGCTAATTCCATCTTCGCCGTCTTCCTGTCTCACAACACGCTTCCGTTTCCTAAGGCTTTTGTTGTTTTGACCGTCATTACATGACGAACCTGCTTTTGGCCAGTTCAGTCGGTCCAATCATACCTTTTCTTCGATCATTTGCCTCATCGTCTTATCCCATCCAGCTGTCTAATTCAGCCGCAGCCATTTCTACCTTCCAAGCGTGTTCTTCCCAGCTCCCTTGCCTGCTAAGTAAACATGTTCCAACTGCCAAGAGGAGAACGATATATTATAGTTTTCCTAGGTAGTTCTAAGCCATGCAATATAAGCCAGCTTGTCTTATCTGGTCAACCGTCTCCCAAATCATTTTCCATTACTACTCCTGTGTTTTACGCTCTGGCTCCTCCTCTCCACTGATGGCCTGCGTCCCACTGTCTATACAGAGCATATATTCGCCCTGCATTCTACAATTCTTCGCCAGTCATTTCCCTCGCCATCGTCTCGCTATCTGTCCTGGTATGCTTTCGTTCCAAAATCCCCTGTATTTCACTGTCACAGTATACCATCCTCTTAAAACATTCTTGCTGACTGATCCGCCTTCTAGCTTTGGCTTCGCTGTCCTTGTTCCGCATCGAGTTTTATACCCTGATATCAGCCTTTCGTCGCAGTGTAGCTATGCTTCATATGATAATTATTGTTTGCCACTCCTCTTTCATGCAAATCAACTAATTTTTGTTTTATCCCAGCCGTCTCAACGCATGTTCATTCTCTGAGATATACAACCCTCGGTCTTCAGCTATCTTTACTTGGTTCAGCCAAATTCCACCATCTGACCTTGATATTTAGACCTGATTGGCATCCATTTGAGCCTATCCCTCTGAAAAAATCCTTGCCTTACAGCCATCGTATATTGAACTTTGCAAACATTCCTGCTAATTTTTCCACCCTTCAAAGTCTGCTGCTCAAGGTTTTTGTTTCACAATGAATTTTCGTACCCCAGAGCCAACCATTTATCACAGTGTATTGATTCATTTCAGTTCAGTAACGCTTCGTATAACCTACACTTCTTCCTGATAGCTTATGGTTTCCGACCAGTCATTGTTTGCGCATTCGTTGCTTATCTTCTGCCCTCCACTTCAGAGAGAAAATAGGTTTGCCAAGTATATACTTGTCTAATGAAGCTCGTAGATTCGCCCGTTTTCGTGACATCCTGATCGGATATACTAGTGGTAGTTAATCGACTACCCCTGGCCTGCAATTTATTTCACTCTATGCTCCAAGCCCGCGGCAACTGCTGGTGCTACTTCCCGAACGCCTCTACGGAGCAAGCCAGCTTAAGGCCTTCGTGCCTAGACCCAGTGACAAAGCAGGCAGCTTGTACTGTCCCGTTTTTTTCTCTTCAATGTCCCGACCAACGGGCCATATAAACTAAAGGAGCTTGACCTCGAATGTTTGCGCCTTTGCTCTTATCCGCTTCTGACCTGTTAGTAGGTCCTATCTTTAATTTTTCCCCGCCGATCTCACTTATTTTCGAGCCGCCCACTGTAAGTCATTTCTAGCAAATAGAGCAACGCGTAGCCAATTCAAACGAATCCCAAAACCAGAACGAGATCGATTCGCAGTTTCTACGGTACTAAATTGAAATTCACAAAAGGTACAAACATACACAAACCTTAAGTATGCGGCCAAATGGATTTCACAATAAAACCCGAAGGTTCAAAGGCTCGTGGCTCAAGCGCGACAGTCAGAAACGATTCAAGGCAAAATTCCAATGTCTCACATGGACAAACAAATTTGAAGAGTGTGGTGTATGGACGAGCTTTTCAAAGTAATGTCAAATATAGTCAACCTCACAAAGCAAGTAGAACATTTGGAAGGATTCTCAGTATTTGTTCTTTACACCCACATATTCTTTTATTATTCATACATTCGTAACCATGGTTCACACCCACTGTCCTTTGTTCGATGAAAATACTGCTTGTTTTTTCAGACCCACCTCCGCCACCATCCCCAACTTCATGGTCCACTGGTCTGATACCGCTCTTTCCCCCTGGTTTTTTGTTCTCCTCTGCTCTGAACCCTGTCTGTATGAACCAGCAGCGCTTTTCGATGGTCTACGTGGTGTTCGTTGTAACTGTATGGCTCAAAACTTGGGATTTGTATTCGCCAGTACTTTTTATAGCTTTGCTGCTCTTTACAGACACCAAAATGCTAAACTTATTTTCTATAGCAGTTGCAAACCTCGAGCTTTAGTTCAGTTACTTTCTCGGTGGATATCTCTAGCTAGGTTTGATGGCCTTCCCCAAGGGTTTCACTCAGTTCTGTTACCAGGTTCCCGGCTAACTATGGCTAGTTTCAGGGCGCCACCCGAAAAGCCACTTTTGTATGGTCATAGTAGCCTTTAAGTCTCTAAGTGGTAAACTGGTTCGAGGCTGGTGCCCAAAATGTTTCCGGTTCCTGGGGCATCTTTTTCCTGTAGCAGTCTTCCTGCTGAAATCTAGAGAGCTGGAAAGCAAAAAACTACCGTCAGGGAAGTAGGCCCCAGGTGATAGCACACAAGGTGTTCGGGAATAGCCGATTATGCTCAGAAGCGGGAAAGCGTACGATAAAACGGCACATCACAAATGCAAAGCACCTGGGAGGAGTAGGAAAGAAACGTTTTTGGGGAGGGGGAGATAAATGATATAAGAAGAAAGACTTTTGTTGAGACACAGAAACATCCCGTCGGCTTTATCCCTTTAGGAATACCTCCGACCAGGGTGTATTCGACGGCAAAGATTGTACCATCTACGTTATCTTGGGTGAACTAAGCTCCTGTGACTGCCAGAATGTAGGGTTTTTCTAACGGCCATCAGCTGCCTGAGTTCCAGTATTTTGTTGGAGGTGCCTAGACAGTTGATAGAAAGGTATCTCACAGCATTCTCATTAGAGATTTGAGAAGACTGACGACTGCTGTTGGGGGAGAGGAAGTGATTAAGGATCTCTCTGGGGCTCTTCGCTGTTTGACTCTGTCCGTGTGGCCTTTTGAGAAAGCTTCGCCCTTTTTTAGGATACCCATTTTGAGATCAACTCCAGGGGACAGTCTGTGTTCATGTTGGGCAAAAAGAAATTTACGCAAAGAACGAATTTCGGGGCTGTTGCGGGGTATTGCAGGAGAGGCTTGCATCCTAAGTTCCCGCTGAGGCAATGCCGGTTTTTGGAAGAGTGGGATGGTGGGGTGTTTTAAAGGGACTTACCGAGGGATACCCAATAGGCCTAGCTTGTTCTGCTTGAATCTCTGAAGATTAAGCTCCTTGATAGCAGAGCTGGGACTTGAGGAGCCGGGAGAGATGCCTTCTTGAGGGCATGTCTGTTTTTTACGGGCTTTTGTATCCCAGCTATTTTGTCGGTTACCTTGACCTGCAAGTCGATATCTGCTTCCCCCGGGCACACCTACGGTGTGATGAATGCTAGGGGCCTGGCACCCGAGTAGCAAGCGAAAGGAAACAGAATTTTGCTGGGGGCACTAGAAGGTGCGATTTCCGCAGGTTCAACTGTTAACTGGGGCGCTGGTTTGTCTTATAGCTCGGCTATGACATTTTGGGGGTAAAAAGAAAGCTTGAGATTGCTGTCCCTTCCTGTGGTTTTCTGGTTTCCACACTGTGCATCTACGGCCTGCTTTCTCTCCCAGCGGACGTGAGGAGTCTTGTCTTGTGGGGCTTTTCCTGGCCTCTTCCTTATTGTGCTTGTCTGTGTGAGCCGATCCAAGGCAGCACCGTCAGAAATAAACTTCAAGATAAGGTCAGATATCCCTTTCTTACACCTCAGAAGCAGGCAAGAAGCCCTAGATGGGTATGAAATTTTCGTGGTTAGGCCTCCAATCAGAATTTAAGCTTGTTCCACTGGGCTTGGAGTTTCCGAAAAATGACCCCAAGTTTAACTCCTTTTGCTGCGTTGGAAGTCTTGCTGATTAAAATAGCTCTACCCGAAGCTATCCTCTGGGATGCTTTGGCTGCTCCAGTAGTTGCGGAAGTTGTAGGGAGCCAGTTCATGAAAATAACTGTTAGGTGAGCAACCTCATGCTCTGGAATGGACATCAGGACCCTTAGTCCTCTTGCCCTGATCACTGGCTGGTTTGAAAAAGTGGGCTCATGGTGTGGCCGGCGACAAAACCACTTGGCTCTGAGTCTAGACACATGGGAAGAGTAAACTCGTCAGAGTTTGGGATTAAGTCAATATTAACCATTTAGTCGGAGATGAAGTAAAACCGTGGCGCACAAAATCGAATAAGAAAAGTTAGAAAAGTTAGGACAAACTGGCGGATAGGCAGCGAGAATAAGAACAAAGGTAAAATGCAGCAGGGGCCACTCTCACCAAACCTACAATCAATTGCAACCGTACTCTGAGGCCAATTACGACGAGACTGCGCCTTTGCGCAGTGTGATGTGGGAGATAGTCGGCAGAAAAATCAAAAGAACCCTGCAGCTGTCTGCGGACGAACACGTCAAGATCGTTGGCGATACCTCTTCCGGAGCCGCTGCAAGTTATGGATCAAAATCGTTTTCTCGAAGAAGGGGGTTCGTGGAGGCAGAATTTCGAAGAATGTTTTGCCTTCGTTCGGTTATTTTTGGAACCAGAAAGGTATCAAATGGCTATTCTTCGATATTGTCTTGGCGATGAAGCTAGACGTATTTGCCCACCCCTGATTTTGATTTTGATGAAGACCAAGAAGACCCAAAGACAGTGTTGCAGAAAATGGCCGAATATTGTTTGGGCCAATCTGATGAAAAAATCACCCCAATCTTTGAGGATAGCGGGACCGCACACCCAAAATCCACTGTGGCAGTTGACCCTGTGGAGGGGTAATAATTGTAACGTACATGCTGGAAGTCCCCCTTAGCCGTTGGTACATACTTGCTTTTTTGAGACTATACGCTTTATCTTATTGAACTTCGAACAAGTACAACATGCATCAACCACTGCACTCAAACATTCGTCTATATTCCGCTTACCTGTCGCGGAGTAATTTTGATTCGAACTCGGACTGCCTTGACGGTGGTACCTGACATTGACCTTTAGCTTAACTCTGGTCTTTTTTGCTAAAAGTTGTGGCCGTACAGTTGAGATTTGTACATATTGGTACACGTATAACTTGCTTATCTAGTAAGGTAAAATTGAAGAATCAATCTTGTTCTGACTTTGGGATTCGTTAATTGGGCCACGCCTTACTCACGATCGAAATATCCGTTACAATAATCGGTACGAGGGCAGATTATTCTGAGACTATTGAAAGAAAAGCGCGCAGTCGTGTACTACAGGAGAATAATGAGGTAAAAATCGTCCGATCTGTCTGTACCGAAAGAAGAAAAAAATTATATGGATTGAGGTCACTACAAAAAGATTTTAAGAACGGAAAAGTAAAGGATTCGTACGAATTTTGGGGATCCTTTCGTGTGAGTTTTAAATGGACGAGCCAATCTATCGCTATAAAGAAAGCACTTACACTAGCAAATTTCCGGGGTTGCTGAGAGTGGCAGAAGTCCACATGAACTCGGAATAACCGGAGGCGCGTTTCTTCGTCAACGAGGAAGGATGTGAAGGAATGGGCCCAGCAAGTTGCTAATAGAAGGCCCGGCTCAATGAAGCAGACGGCATGTAATCGGCTGACCAAAATCGCCAACAGGATCAGGACCAAGGAGGCGATCAGCGGATCAGCCAGCCTTTAGTATTCGACCAGAATCGAATCAACCAATCCGAGCTCAGCCAGATAAGTCAACCAGACGGACCATTTAGGTCTAACAGTAGGTCAATAAGCTCTTATGCACGGTTTTGATTGGGACTAGAGAATCTTACGTAAACAACGTATTCTGTATCAGTAAATTGAGGTTGATTCTAAGACAGAACGGAGTTCTCACTGGAGCTAGTGTGTCGGCACGAAACGGGTAGCTTGAATTCTTCTAAAAAAACTCAGGACGGGTTCCTTGAGCCTGAGAAGCCATCATGCACCACTTTCAAATGGGCGGTGGCAGACTCAATCCACTCACTCAGTCATTTGATGAGTAGCGTCTGGTTCCAACCGCTACGTCCTGGAGGGGACACTCCAGGGAACAAACAGCAAAAAACCGTTCACCATTCCAAGAACCCTGTGGATGGACGTATGGGTGGAGTACCTGGGGATCCTCTTGACGGTGGAGAAGTCCTTGGACTTCACTGGCCAGCACTCAGCCGCCTTAACTGGGCAGACTCCTGTTCAAAGCATACTGTTCCGTCTACATTTTGCTAGCTCCGTTGAGTTCGTGGACCTTGAAGGTGAATATGTTAAGCGGTTGCATAACAAAGCATCAGTAAAACAAGACAAAATTGGCTCCAAAGTCACATCTCACTTGACAGACCAGAAGTTCCTCCACTTAGTATCCTCCTTGGGGATGCATCTGCATGACCTGCAAAGACAGAAGGAGAACTTGGCGGGCCGGCGCTCAGCCGTTCGTGGGCAAGCCTCAACTCCTACTCCGGTGAACAGGGATGTGGCGATCCTTCTGAGTGCGTTACACTGCTGTACCAGGGATCCAAATAATGACCTTCTGTAGTGAAAGCAGCCTCGAAGTATGAAGTGCCCAGAAACGACCATGATCTCTCCTGCAGAATATGCTACCAGTTTTTCCTTCGTCAATTAAAGACCGCCGCCAAAAGTCGCGGGCAACTGCTACCCCAAAGAAAGCGGTATTTCAAGAGTCGGGCACAAGTCGAATGTACTTCCTGAGCCTAACTGTTCACTTCACTTGGGGGCCTTTACTGTCCGCAAGCTGTCAGATAGGGTAAGACGCTGCCGTCGGTGGAACTCCTGAGAATTTCACAGTAGATACTTGCCGCGTCTCCCAAACGCGCTTGAAAGACCCCACTTCTGTGATCACGTTTTGTACCCCAGGAATAACCTGATTGTAGCCTTGCCTTTCCTCGTGCTCGTGGTAAGGCTGGCTTTGCGGTTCGTTTTTGCATGGCAGCTGAGCTTGCACTGCTGGACTGGACTCCAGCCAACAGTGGTCGGCGTACTATACTTTTGGACGGTTCCGGGTGTGTCAACAGCACTAAAACGGAAGCTTTGACGCTTGTTCGTCTTCTCCGTTTATGCCCTCCCTGAATACTGCTCGTCTGAGTCTAGGGATGAATTCTACCGGAACATGTGCCAGCTGCTTCGGATCATCCACTCTGTGGATGTAGTGGTCATCACTAAAGAAAATCAAAGCCCAACTTGACTGTTCGGGATACTCCTAAAAGCCCACTGGAGACCAGCTTTCTATCCCGGCTCATCGAGTGGATAACAGTGATCGCCCCATCCAGCTGTGCTCTGACTACATACTGTTTCTAACAAGCACGAAACTTTACCATACTGACCGGCTCTGACTCGCATGGCGTCCTCTTACGTCTTCCTAACGTTGGACTGGGACTGATCATGCCGTTTGGTCGCCGCTGGAATGGATCAGTAGAACAGTGCTGTTCATTCTCGCCTACGTATGTGGGCTCAGGCCACGCCCTGGTGCTTGCTTGCTCTCGCTCATGTCTCCTCCGTGGTTGCACCAAAGCTGAAGTTGCCCGTCCAACGGGATTGTTCCTAGATGATAACAGACAACCTGCGTTTCAGGCGGAGTTGTGTACACCGTCATCAAAGAAGCCCGGAGTCCAAGACTCGGAAGAAGGCTGACAGCAGATCAAAGTAGCCTTGCACGCCTATCAAAAAGTAGCCCAAAATCCTGGCTCAAGTAATCCCCAAGAACGGCTGATATCTTCGCACAAGTGGCCTTGCCGGATGCTCCATTACTAGTCCCTTTTAAAGCCGCATTGAGCAAAATGCGCATGTCTCTGTGACTCTAACTAATCGTGAGCTTGTGAAGCGACCGCATGCAGTAGCGGAGTGCCAAATGTGAGAGAATGGAGAGGGATATATCCGTTGGCAATCATCGCAAACTTTACCGCCTGATTAAGGGCGCCGGCTCACGGAAGACTGGTGAAAGTGAGTTAATCAAGGAATCGAAAGGCTCGCCGATTCACCTTCAGTGGCTTCGCCCGGATCTTTGGGCGGAGCACTTTAAGGACAAATTCAGCGGGCCCACTTCAACAATGGGCATTCCCAATAAACGAGCAGGAAAGCAGAGGCAGATAAATATCGTCCTTTCATCAGGAATGGTCGTGCGGAATGTAGGATTCTTGAAAAGGTAAAAGTCCGACGAGAAGGATGGATTGTCCTTATTCATTTTACACTATAAAGCAAAGCTATGGCTTTGGAGTTACGTAAAGTTCTCGGGGTAATCTGCGATCGGAAGCACTTTTCCAAGGGGAAGTCCTGCATCGGCGCTTGTGTCAACTAACAAGAAAGGTGATAGGCACTCTTTTGAAACCCACAGAGAAATCGGCAAGGACTGCTTCGCATCCAAGCTCTTAGCCGGGATTATTCTCCACCTATTATACAGCTCCCGCGAAGTTCGCATGCTTGAAAACTAATCCAGGTTTCAGACCCAGTACGAACTGTATTGGCCTCAGCTCCATTCTTCCACAAACCTCGGGAAACTGACACTTTTTCAGCGCGCTCAAGAATCTTCCTTCTCGGTCTTAAAAAGGCTCCGAATTTAGGCAAATTGCACAGATTTCTCGCTCCGCGTGTCACTAAAAGTTGTGCCAGAAAAGTTTATTTACCTTTCCAATGCTTGTGTGCAAACAGCGGAGGCTGATTTTGTGTTTACCGCATTCTTCACCCCCCTCGAGTTCATCACGGACAGTGACGTTCGTCAGGGCTGCCCTTTTTCGCCCTTCCTCTTCCTTTTTGTAATTAAGTTGATTCCTGTGATAACCCTATCTTCGTTTGAGAATGGCGGTACCTATCTTGGCTCAGGCAGCTAGAAGTCTGACCTGGGATGAGAGGACGATATTGTTCCTCTGAGTGAGGATCCAGGTGAATAGCAAGCTTTCTTAGCTTGGACAACATTGTATTGGGAAGCCTAAAACGCCGCAGCGGGACTGGGTTTGCTTCGCGGCAAAGTTTGTGTTGGCGGGAAGAGATCCGCTTGGATCAAATTTTGACACCTGAGCAGTTACGTTTCAACAGCTTATCGAGTATACAGGAGGCGCTCCCGGACTCTGAATTAAGCCCGCTATGTGATGCATCCGAAGTTGGCTGCGGAGCAGTGTTCCACCTCAGATTCGTATCCAACAGCTGGAAAACAGAATATTTAATCTCGTTTGGTAAGTTGTGCGTGGTGGCTATAAAGACTGTCTGCATAACAAGGTTTGGAACTGACTGAAGCTGTCACCGCTCTGCGAGTAGCAGAAGTGATTAGTAAGGAAATGGATCTGAAGTTGCATGATGTTTATTTTTGGACCGATCCTACCGTAGTTCTTTATTTCGGCAAGGGCGATACAGGAGGCTTTGCTGCGTTTGGTGCAAACAGTGTCCAAGAATCGTGCCTGCTCACTTCCAGCACAACGAGGACATGTGTCAGGAAGAGAGAGTCTGTCAGAACTGGCTTCTTGTGGGAAAAGGACTGTTAACTATGGTAATCTAGCCCAAAGATTTGTGGTCCTCGGAATTACTGGATCTGAAGAAAAAAGCTCGTCCGGAAAAGCTGTGAACTGATGGAGACGAAGATGCGTAAGGAGGTCACGGCAATATAAGGCAGCTCATTCGCTCGTTCTGGACAGCCCCTTAGTGCCTCAAAGCAACGCGCAACCCGAATCGCTGTAGGGCTCAACTCAAAAACAAGATTGCTCTGCAAATTCCGCGGTATTGTTGGTGATTTGAAATAAAGTTACATAAGGACCTTGCCCGTTACTGTGAGCCACAGTCACCGTCCAGCCAAAAGGTGGAAAAATTGGGAGAATTTTCTGTTCGGAGAGTACAGCTGGCTAAAGAGGATAAGTAGAATTTACATTTCCTGTAGTCCGACAGACAAGAGCAAGTTCTACACGCCTATATGGGCCCAAGAAACGATTTCCTGATAGTCACAGCTACAGAACAAAGCAAACGAGCTGAAATTCCATGACCGGTCGACGCCAGTGAGAAAGTGAGACCTAAATATAATAGAACCACAGTTTTGAGTCTGTGTGATTCACTAGCATAACTATTGTCAGCAAAGATATCTCAGTAGGAAAGCACATGCACGAAAGGAAAAAAATTAGTGCCGCAAGCGAAGAATAATTGCCGACTAAAGAGTGTCAACACGAACAAGGCTGGGGGTAGCAGTCCAAAATTACTCACAAAGTATATTATAGTAGGCAATCGGGGAATGTTTCCGTCATTTTGTGAGTGACAGTTAATATTGAAAAAACAAACCGCGGTATACTTTTCCTCCGTGGTAAGAAGCATGCGCAAAGCATTATCGCACTGTACGAAAATATAAAACTTTGTGAGGTATACGCTAATCTGACATGTATGATTCGCATATTTGCAGTTTTAGTACAATAAAACTGGGCAGTGTTTGAGTAAACCAAAGTGAAGGTGGTTTACGCGGCAATAATAAAATGGTTTCCAGTTCAGGTAAAGGACATTTGGGATGCCTAGACAAACGTAGATGCGCTGAAGGAAGCGAAACTCAAGACTGCTAAAGGTGCGGTGTGTGCCAAAAAAGCGAAGCAACCAGAGGTGGATATCGCAGCGTGAACAGGAAGGTGAAGCAAGAATAATGCATTGTTTGCCTTGTAGGGTGACCAGAAATAGCTGTGACAGATCTGATGGTCAAGAATGGACCTTGCCAATTTACGGAATTTGGCATACAGTCGAGTAGCATGAAAACAGAGAGAGTGAAGAAGTGAAAGGAGGTTGAAGGAAAGAGTCGGGACGTACAGAAAGAGACGAGAGGGCGCACCGGCTGGATATCTGAAGGCTCAGTATGGAGACAAAAGTTCCCCCTACTTGACTACAGAGGTGCGATCGGTAAGAGAGCTGCATAAGATGCCTAATGTTGAGCCTGCAATCCCGTATGTTTGTAGCTTATCCGGAAGAGGGGCTTGCGGGACCCTGTCCAAGGTCCTAGCAAAATCGGCTAATGCGGCGCGTGAGAGCTGGCGATCATCGTAGGCGTTTGTCAGACTATCAATGACAGTAGGCAAATTTGGTGAAGCATGGTCTGCCGGGAAGGAACCCGTGTTGGGACGGGGAGAGTATTATGCTTGTATGCAAGTGGGAAAGAACTGCACTCTTGCGAATGCGCTGGGAAACGTTGCTGGAAGTTCTGGTCGGACTTATGGGTCTGTAACCAGAAGCACGGTGCCTGCTACCCTTCTTATAGATGGATGCAATGGCTGCTTTCATCCGGCTGTTGGGGTAAACTCAACCGCTAACACTTCGCTGGAAAAGTGGTACCTGAGGAGTCTCTAATGCGCCCACCGCCCCCCTGCGAATGCCGGGGTTGATTAAGCCAGGACCCATGGGGCAATATTGATTGGGACAACGAAAACCTTGTGTGACCGCGCAAAATGGAACAGGGGTATGGCTAAGAATGGTGGGGTGTGATGATAACGGTATGGAGCCAAATCTGTATGAGGTGGGAGCCGAAGGTTTCGGCCACTTGGCTAGGAGACGTAATTGGGAACCCGGCATGATCTCTGGGAGTAGGTGGCTCCGGGGCCCTATCACTTACTGAAAGCAAGGTGTCTTATTGGTCTGCGCTCGAGCCAGTACAGACCGTTGGGCTGCATTTTATTAAGAACTAATCTTGCCTTTGCATTTGTTGTGGATAACCCTGAAGTTTCGTGCATCACGGGCAAGACCTGCGGTTTTTACCTGGCAAAGTGGCGTGCGCGCCTGCATAGAAAGCGCCTGATGGGGCGAGGTAGGGACTGTTTACCGGTCTGTGGAAGATGAATTCTGCGGACGAACGAATTCTGCCACGGCAGGAGACAAACTCTCGCACTGATGTTTGGGTGATGTTAGTTTAGTAACCCGTCGCTAAACTTAGAGCAGAACACAGGACTGACGGTCATTGCCAATGACGGTCCAGCCTCTTGCTCCTGCGAGCCCCCGGGTCTCACTGTGCCTCGAAATCTTGGGATCCTTCGTCTTTCAGCGGCTGCAAGCATGACAAATCGGGATCGACGCCCGTAAGATTGACAAAGAGCGGCATTTCAATGGGATAGACCTCGGCGACCTGCGGGTTCAATCTTCAAGCGAAAGTCGCAACCTCCAGCTATTGGCTCTCGTAAAGTGGTGAAAAAACCTAGGGATATAAAGAAGTATTTTGGGGGTAGCTTAGATAGACTGAAGGTAATGAAGAAGAGGAAGGAGAAGGAGGAGGAGGACGAAGAGGAGATGAAGAAGAAGAAGAAGCAGGAGAAGAAGAACCAGAAGAATACTGAAGCGGGCCTGAGTACTACAACTAGGCTCATGTTGATGACGCACAGGCAGTCCGGAAGGGCATGTGTCCACGCTACGTCCAGCTTCCTCTTAAACGCTTCCATAGTGTCCACTTCCACCACTTCTTCGGGGAGCTTATTCCAGTTTTTGATCGCCCTATGATTGAATGACTGGAGCCTTACGGTCTTGTTGGCCCTAAGAGTGACCAATTTTCAACTTGCATCAATGGGGAGCAAATTTCTCTTTTCTGACGAACAGTGGATCGTTCGTGGCGCAAAACCCACCTAATTGTTTCATTGTTTCGGTCAACTCCCGCGACAATTCGGCGAGAACAAAAGCAGGTCCGCTAGCCTGTTCTCGCACTGCAGCCCTCGTGGCCCTGGTGCCGCTCCCGTGAAGACTCTCCCAATATCCTTCAGATAGATGGTGTACCTCACTCATTACGGAACCCGGGCTTGAACTACGTACTCCAAGCGAGGTCGGACCGGGGCCAAGTACAATGGCAGAAGTACCCCTGGGTCCCTTGATGTAAAGGTTCCGTGCGGCCGTTACGATACTCTATTCGCCTTGATAACAGCTCTCAGGCGTTGGACCGAGGGTTTAAAGTCACTTGGAACGATCACGTCCAAGTCCTCGGCCTCGCATTTCTGGGCCCATGGTGCCGGGTTTTCCGGGTTTCAATGCCAAGTCCCGCTGGATCCCCCGGCCGTCAGACGTGAGCATCTGGCCAGATTCAGAGGCGAGTCCCATGCTACCGGCCACTGGTGGAGAGCATCTAAGTCCATCTAAGCCCCAATAGATTCTGGGCACCACGAAATGTCTAAATCATCTGTGAACACGGAGCAGGGCGATCTCAGAACACGCGGTGAGTCGTTCTTATAGATCGGGAGCAGTATGGGACCCAATAATAGTCATTGGGAAACCCCACTAGCCGCTGTCGTCATCGGGGGCTTCTCGCCCCCTACTTTTATTTTGGATCCATGGTCAGTCAGACAAGCTTTCGACCATTCTATTAGCCCTGCAGCCACGCCTATCTGCCGGCTTATGTAGAAGCGGCCTGTTTTTCACGCTTCCAAACGCCTTAGGGAAGTCCAGATAGCCAGTCTTCACCTTCTCTCTCCGGCCCAACCTCCTGGTGGCCTCATCAAAAAGTTCAGCAAGTTGCTGAATCAGGATCTGCCCTTTCTATGTCCGTGCTGACGACTGGGTAGTTTTCCTTCAGGTGTCTTACCGAAGCCTTTCGGATTATTTTCCCATTACCTCTGGTACTGTTGATAGCAGGTATGCCGGCCGTTATTTCTTTACCTGGTCACTTAGACCTGGCTTATGAACTGGCATGATTTCTGCAGTATGCCATTCGCTTGGTGACTCAGCCTTCCTGAGAAGTTTGTTGAATTCTGTGGCTGATGACCCTTACAGGGCCCGGGCCAGTGGTCTGAGAATGGCCGGACGGGTTCCATCCGGTCTCAGGGCTCCCCCTTGTTGATTGCTTCTCATAAAGACCGCATCTTGCCTGTTGACATTTCGGCTTCTTCCAAAGCAGCAGTCCCGGGCGGCCCTAGGGTAGGTAGCTGTCGTCCCTCGTCCATTCTGTGGACAGTATCGAAATTTTCCCGGAGGGACTGCGCCCACCCCTCGCTGTTCTCAGCCTGGTTACCGTTCCCAACCTTTACTCCTCCCACCTTTAATCACATAGTCGCTCTAGTCCGAGCACGAGTGAAGTACACATTTGGTCTGTTGTGCCCCGTGCTTCCAGACAAAATGTATGGTTGTACCGACGACCGCGCATTTAGCAAGAGGGTGCGGCTAGTGTGGGTGCAAACGTGTCAGCAGAGACACATACAGGTCAGTAGGCGAATACGCGAATCAGCCATATGCCGATGAAAATGCAAGCCAAACGTACAATTAGATCAGACCAAGCAAGGTCGTAAGACACGTGAAAACATGATTAGTCAGTACAGTCCGTGGTGGAGCATGACCAGCGTCAACCTGGTACGCGTGTGTGCGCGCACATGTCTATATGTGGGGTACACATCAACGGTCCGCAATTTGCGTGTGCGTGCGAGGCTGTCTGGCTGCGTGCGTGACTGCCTAGACCGGACACAACATGGGTGTTTCCTGGCCGCCACATTAACGCCCATCGAATAAGTCAGCTTGCTTTTTCTCTGCCGGTCACGTTACCCTATTCCCTGGTGTTCCAGCATCGGGCTATGCCCATCGGTTTCCCGATGTCTCCTTCACATCCGACGTTTCCGCATCAACGCCCGCGCTGTAGGACCCTTCCATCAAGGTGGCATTCCTCGCCTTTGGACTCTGCGCATGGATGCTACTTCTTAAGCTCTTCTAGGTGTATCATTTTTTGTCTAACCGCACTTCATTCGCCTCACCTTCTTTGTCCCAGGTCAGCGATGCCACCATTGAAACAAGCCTCCCCCTTTCCCTAAAGGCTGCTCGCCGTTCATCTGGCGGTCCTCATCCTCTCGCCGAGAGCCTGGAGCCCGCCGATCCCAGCAGAACATCTACTCTTACCCCGTGTGCTTCCGAGGCAAACCAGACTCGGCAGCCCTGAAGATTGACCCTCCTTCCATCTAGAAGCCTGGCGAATGTGTTGTACTAGAGCTGTATCCCCAAACTGGGCTGGCGGCCGTTGTCCAAATGATCCTGCCGGTACCCAGGTCGAGAGTCGGTTTATCTTAGGGGTATTGGGGTCCCCGAGCCCCGCGGGGCATCTACGCATCACTGGTTGACGCGTTTGCATAAATTTACCCAGGACATTACCTGTCATCCGAAGTTTCTCAATTACGTCCATGCTATGCTTTTACCGTCAATAATTTCTAGTAGATTTTTGTCTTGAAGACCACAACCACTTTCCTGTCTAGCTTCCTTCGGACTTTATTCTGGGTAGTAAATCTTTTTTTAGCTGCAAAACTTGACTGACCGGTGGAAAGCGTGGTTACACACTCGTCCTGTGCCCAGGACCACCAGACCAATGGAACGACAGACGGAACAAGCTGCTTCTTTGGCAAATGCAATCAAAGAGACCTATGCCCACGCTGAGATGGTACTGAGGTGGAGCTGGAAAGCGCTGATAAAGGGTTTGACCGAGCCATTCTGTAAAGTGACAACCAAGCATTCGACTTTCAGGGCCGCAAGTATCGGACATACCGATGTAATTCGGAAAGCCAACCCGTACAATTGTTAGGAATGTACCACTACCGAGTAGGAAGAGGACCGAAGCTCCTAGGTTGGCACCTGGAAGGCTGGCCATTGGAATTTGGCAATTCTGGGTATCCGGATACAGCTATTGCAGTTGAGAGCCAAGTCAACAGGAAATCCAAGGAGGAAACTAATGACAAAATTTGATAGCTCGGCATCAAAAAGGACCCACGCCACTCGGTGAGACACTGAAACGTCCAAGCCCTCCTCGCAAGCGAGAGGAGTACGCATATCAGGAGTAGTGTCGACCGTCGGCCCTAGAGTCTCGCACAATAAAAGCGGCCCGATTTAGGCGGGGGTCCCAGAATCCACATTACCGTGGCTGACGGCCAATGCTCGGAACCGAGACCAGTGGAATCACAAAAATCCCGTGTCGATAAAAACTTCATGGGATGCGGCCGGGGGAAGAACTGCCGCGGTAGCGCAACGAGAAGACCAGGACTGAGCAAAAAGCAGAAGCACTCGGGTATAAAGCTCGAAAGTCAAAATGAAGCACCAAAACCCAGTAAGTGGGCGGACAACAGGTGTGTGACAGTTAGGCAGTGTGAGGCATACTGAACCGCGAATAAATGAGGGAGCTTAGAGGCGGAATTTACGGGTATGAACCAGGTAGCCGTCATGGGGTCTTCGCTAAGAGGTGTGGAGAGAATAAGTCGACTCGCCCAGAACGACTCAGCGCGCACAGAGCGGACCACGGAGAAGAAAGGGTGGAAGGTTTATTGACGGCATCAGGGCAAGTTGCTCACAAAGAGGTTATTTAGTGTATTACTCCCAACTTACAAGCAGCCTCATTGCGGATGAGAGTTCTGAATGGGTGGCTGGCATTGGTGCACATTTTTAGTAACCCCACCTGGAAACCCCGTGAAGACGAAGGTCTGCTGAAGTACACAGGGGCGTCAACCAGTGGTGCGCAGATGCCCCGCGGGGCTCGGGGACCCCAATACCCCTAAGATAAACCGACTCTCGACCTGGGTACCGGCAGGATCATTTGGACAACGGCCGCCAGCCCAGTTTGGGGATACAGCTCTAGTACAACACATTCGCCAGGCTTCTAGATGGAAGGAGGGTCAATCTTCAGGGCTGCCGAGTCTGGTTTGCCTCGGAAGCACACGGGGTAAGAGTAGATGTTCTGCTGGGATCGGCGGGCTCCAGGCTCTCGGCGAGAGGATGAGGACCGCCAGATGAACGGCGAGCAGCCTTTAGGGAAAGGGGGAGGCTTGTTTCAATGGTGGCATCGTTGACCTGGGACAAAGAAGGTGAGGCGAATGAAGTGCGGTTAGACAAAAAATGATACACCTAGAAGAGCTTAAGAAGTAGCATCCATGCGCAGAGTCCAAAGGCGAGGAATGCCACCTTGATGGAAGGGTCCTACAGCGCGGGCGTTGATGCGGAAACGTCGGATGTGAAGGAGACATCGGGAAACCGATGGGCATAGCCCGATGCTGGAACACCAGGGAATAGGGTAACGTGACCGGCAGAGAAAAAGCAAGCTGACTTATTCGATGGGCGTTAATGTGGCGGCCAGGAAACACCCATGTTGTGTCCGGTCTAGGCAGTCACGCACGCAGCCAGACAGCCTCGCACGCACACGCAAATTGCGGACCGTTGATGTGTACCCCACATATAGACATGTGCGCGCACACACGCGTACCAGGTTGACGCTGGTCATGCTCCACCACGGACTGTACTGACTAATCATGTTTTCACGTGTCTTACGACCTTGCTTGGTCTGATCTAATTGTACGTTTGGCTTGCATTTTCATCGGCATATGGCTGATTCGCGTATTCGCCTACTGACCTGTATGTGTCTCTGCTGACACGTTTGCACCCACACTAGCCGCACCCTCTTGCTAAATGCGCGGTCGTCGGTACAACCATACATTTTGTCTGGAAGCACGGGGCACAACAGACCAAATGTGTACTTCACTCGTGCTCGGACTAGAGCGACTATGTGATTAAAGGTGGGAGGAGTAAAGGTTGGGAACGGTAACCAGGCTGAGAACAGCGAGGGGTGGGCGCAGTCCCTCCGGGAAAATTTCGATACTGTCCACAGAATGGACGAGGGACGACAGCTACCTACCCTAGGGCCGCCCGGGACTGCTGCTTTGGAAGAAGCCGAAATGTCAACAGGCAAGATGCGGTCTTTATGAGAAGCAATCAACAAGGGGGAGCCCTGAGACCGGATGGAACCCGTCCGGCCATTCTCAGACCACTGGCCCGGGCCCTGTAAGGGTCATCAGCCACAGAATTCAACAAACTTCTCATAAGCCAGGTCTAAGTGACCAGGTAAAGAAATAACGGCCGGCATACCTGCTATCAACAGTACCAGAGGTAATGGGAAAATAATCCGAAAGGCTTCGGTAAGACACCTGAAGGAAAACTACCCAGTCGTCAGCACGGACATAGAAAGGGCAGATCCTGATTCAGCAACTTGCTGAACTTTTTGATGAGGCCACCAGGAGGTTGGGCCGGAGAGAGAAGGTGAAGACTGGCTATCTGGACTTCCCTAAGGCGTTTGGAAGCGTGAAAAACAGGCCGCTTCTACATAAGCCGGCAGATAGGCGTGGCTGCAGGGCTAATAGAATGGTCGAAAGCTTGTCTGACTGACCATGGATCCAAAATAAAAGTAGGGGGCGAGAAGCCCCCGATGACGACAGCGGCTAGTGGGGTTTCCCAATGACTATTATTGGGTCCCATACTGCTCCCGATCTATAAGAACGACTCACCGCGTGTTCTGAGATCGCCCTGCTCCGTGTTCACAGATGATTTAGACATTTCGTGGTGCCCAGAATCTATTGGGGCTTAGATGGACTTAGATGCTCTCCACCAGTGGCCGGTAGCATGGGACTCGCCTCTGAATCTGGCCAGATGCTCACGTCTGACGGCCGGGGGATCCAGCGGGACTTGGCATTGAAACCCGGAAAACCCGGCACCATGGGCCCAGAAATGCGAGGCCGAGGACTTGGACGTGATCGTTCCAAGTGACTTTAAACCCTCGGTCCAACGCCTGAGAGCTGTTATCAAGGCGAATAGAGTATCGTAACGGCCGCACGGAACCTTTACATCAAGGGACCCAGGGGTACTTCTGCCATTGTACTTGGCCCCGGTCCGACCTCGCTTGGAGTACGTAGTTCAAGCCCGGGTTCCGTAATGAGTGAGGTACACCATCTATCTGAAGGATATTGGGAGAGTCTTCACGGGAGCGGCACCAGGGCCACGAGGGCTGCAGTGCGAGAACAGGCTAGCGGACCTGCTTTTGTTCTCGCCGAATTGTCGCGGGAGTTGACCGAAACAATGAAACAATTAGGTGGGTTTTGCGCCACGAACGATCCACTGTTCGTCAGAAAAGAGAAATTTGCTCCCCATTGATGCAAGTTGAAAATTGGTCACTCTTAGGGCCAACAAGACCGTAAGGCTCCAGTCATTCAATCATAGGGCGATCAAAAACTGGAATAAGCTCCCCGAAGAAGTGGTGGAAGTGGACACTATGGAAGCGTTTAAGAGGAAGCTGGACGTAGCGTGGACACATGCCCTTCCGGACTGCCTGTGCGTCATCAACATGAGCCTAGTTGTAGTACTCAGGCCCGCTTCAGTATTCTTCTGGTTCTTCTTCTCCTGCTTCTTCTTCTTCTTCATCTCCTCCTCGTCCTCCTCCTCCTTCTCCTTCCTCTTCTTCATTACCTTCAGTCTATCTAAGCTACCCCCAAAATACTTCTTTATATCCCTAGGTTTTTTCACCACTTTACGAGAGCCAATAGCTGGAGGTTGCGACTTTCGCTTGAAGATTGAACCCGCAGGTCGCCGAGGTCTATCCCATTGAAATGCCGCTCTTTGTCAATCTTACGGGCGTCGATCCCGATTTGTCATGCTTGCAGCCGCTGAAAGACGAAGGATCCCAAGATTTCGAGGCACAGTGAGACCCGGGGGCTCGCAGGAGCAAGAGGCTGGACCGTCATTGGCAATGACCGTCAGTCCTGTGTTCTGCTCTAAGTTTAGCGACGGGTTACTAAACTAACATCACCCAAACATCAGTGCGAGAGTTTGTCTCCTGCCGTGGCAGAATTCGTTCGTCCGCAGAATTCATCTTCCACAGACCGGTAAACAGTCCCTACCTCGCCCCATCAGGCGCTTTCTATGCAGGCGCGCACGCCACTTTGCCAGGTAAAAACCGCAGGTCTTGCCCGTGATGCACGAAACTTCAGGGTTATCCACAACAAATGCAAAGGCAAGATTAGTTCTTAATAAAATGCAGCCCAACGGTCTGTACTGGCTCGAGCGCAGACCAATAAGACACCTTGCTTTCAGTAAGTGATAGGGCCCCGGAGCCACCTACTCCCAGAGATCATGCCGGGTTCCCAATTACATCCCCTAGCCGAGTGGCTCAATCCTCCGAATTTGATATTATCATTGTAAGTGAAACTTGGCCAACGGATTCCTTCCCGTCAGATCGAGTCTTTCTAGTTCTCTACCAGATGTTCCGAATGAATAGGCCTCCTTGTGGGAGAGGCTGTCTAATGTATGTCAAAAACACTACGCAGGCCATTCCACTCTCACACACAACTCTCGACGCCGTTCGGGATGCTCTGTGGATAACGATTCCTTAACCTAACTCCTATCTTCATATTGGTTGCATCTATCGGCCGCCTGATTCCAACGCTATGGACCTTACCAAGATTATTGAGGCATTCAACTACCTTTCGTTGCTGCCCTGTTCCTCCAAACTCATTGCGGGGGACTTCAATGCACCGGGCATCTGCTGGAATACTCTATCTGCCCCAAACAACTTATTAGATTTCATGTCATGCATTCGCGTAGGGCTCTGGATCCAACGTGTAACTGTCCCAACTAGAGGTAACAACACCCTTGATCTGTTGTTCACGACTGGCTTATCTGATGTTTCGGCCAGTACGCTCGACCTCTTTCCAGGAAGTGACCGCAGAATGGTGTCCTGCGTCTTCGTGGTTCCGCAAGCTTTCCATAAATCCCACCCACCCAATCGTTTCTCTTCAGCAGTCAACTGGGACAATCTTATCTTCTCGCTTCGTTCGTTGGACTGGGACGACTTCTTCCTGCAAAGCGGCCCCCTGCTGGCTGCTGATTTACTATATTCTAACCTAACACACTTGCTGTCCGGAATCACTACAACTCGTATCATATCAAACCAAGTCCGTAGTTCAGTCCTGAGCCGAAATCAAAACAAATATCTGAAGCTGCAGAAGGTATTTCACACTAGTAGTGACTTATCGTCATTCTTGCAGCCCCAACGTCTCTCGTTAGCAATCAGAATTAAGTCTGACGATATGCTCAAAAAACAAGAAGTATCGGCCTTGCAATGCCATGATACTTCCTCAAAGTTAGCACGCCTAATGAAGAACAGAAATCAGAGCAAACCGGCAGGTATCCTCTCTCTCATTTTGGAAAATAACGATCAAATTACCTCACCTGTAGCAATAGCCGAGGCGCTTAATTGTTGCTTTGCAGCATCCATGACTACGGACCCCCTTACTTTACCCCCATGCATAGACCCTGTCACCGAGCACTTACTGCCCGATTTAGAATATACTCTAAAAGAGGCGACCAACCAGCTTACCCGTGTCCGGAAGTCGTCACACATTGGCCATGCTGTTGTTCCACCGACACTTCTACTTCTTGGAGGAACTGACGTCGCAGCCCTACCATTGAAGGTCTACAATCTATCCATCAAGTTTTGCGTATTTCCTTCACTATGGAAGACTGCGGTCATCATCCCAATCCATTAGAAAGGACCATTACATGACCCCTTAAATTACCGCCCTATCAACCACACTCCAATTGCTTCTAGGTTGATGGAACGCCTCATCAAACAGCGGATGTCCGACCTCCTATTGTCCCATAACATCATCCGTGGTGGGCAGCACGGATTTTTAAAGTCACCTTCATGCACCACTTGCCAATACGACTTTTTTAACCTCATAACGGCGGCCGCCGACAACAGTAAATCCATCATCATTATATACCTTGATATGACAAATGCTTTCGACCGCGTCCCTCACGCTTTATTACTAACCAAACTCAAAGCTCATGGCTTTTCCGGTTCGCTTCTAACGTGGTTAACACCATACCTATCGAATCGCTCACAAGTGGTTTCCATTGATGGGAGTTTCTCACAGCCTGCCCCGGTCACCAGTGGAGTTATACAAGACGGTGAATTCGGTCCTTTACTTTTTCTCATCTACATAAATGATATACTTCGCATGTTGCACCATGGCACCCCATTCCTTTTCGCTGATGACGTTAAGATTGTCTATGAGTTTCCCCGTCAAAACCTCAACATTATGCTGGATGAAATTTCTAGTGACCTAAAGCGACTCGGGGATTGGTGTAATTCATGGAGTATGGACTTCTCGACCTCGAAGAGCTGCTACACAACATTCAGATATCAAGTGGCCCCCGGAACCCTGCTTATCCACGACCTACCCATCTCGTACAGTCCTTTAGTTCGAGACCTTGGTCTTCATTATTCTTGTAGCTTTAGATTTTCTGAGTATGTTCCGCTCCAGATTGCAAAGACGAGAAGAACCGCTGGTCTCATCTCCAGAAATTTTGGGCTAAATGATTGCAAACTGCCCACTTGCAAGTCTCACGCCAGGCCTCTCCTTGAATACTGTCTTATTATCTTCACCAACACGACCAAACCCGACCGCATTTCTCCGGAGTCCGTGCAACGTCAGCTCACTAAACAATTAGTTTGATTTTCCTCCAGTTTGTGTTACAAGGATCGATGCATCCTACTCAGTCTTGACCCTCTATGGCTGCGTCGCATGAAGCTCAGTTTATGCTCCCTGTTTAAGCTGTACCACCGTACGGCCTTTTCGTGTACTGAACTCATTCGTCTCATTCCCTCCACGAATTATGCCCTACGCCACCGGTCATTGTAGCTCTCTATTCCTAGATCAAAATTAGCGTTAAGATCTAACTTCTTCCTTATAAAATACTCAAAACTATGGAATAAACTCCCTCTAAACATCCGCAAGGTTCTATCAATTTCCCAGTTCAGAGGCTCGCTGAATCACTTCTCGACTGTTCCCAATGTGATCCTTCTTACCGGCCAGACCGTCACCGAAGAGATGGCCTACGAAAACGGGTTTGATTAATAGGATTATTGCACCAGAACTTTCATTTCTCTCCCGATAACAAACTCCAGTGCAACTATTTCTTTATAGGTTATATTGATTACAATCTATACTGCTGTAATAATAATAATGGTTTATTTCGGAAGCGCCCGAAGCATGCCATGTGCATGATCATGTTGATACAGGTGATGGAATGGACGGATATAATTCATAGAAATATGGAGACTCTCATGAAAATATTGGATGAAATGGCTCAGAAGGGGGGATAAGGTAAGATGAAAATAGTATAAACGTATGCACACCATTGAGATTGCGTGGAGTTTAAATGAGCTCAAGAGCGGATTTGAATGGACGCCCGGTGGGTTTGAAATTCAAGGTCAGGTGGACTGAATGGCTGGTCCCGAGCAACTACATATGGAGGCAGACTGGTAAACATGAGAAAGGCTGGAAATTGGTATAAGGAACTGCAGTAGAGAGGAACGATTGAGAAAAAGGTGAGGTGCACTGAAGTGGATTAGATATCAATGAAGCATTGCTACTTTGCAGTTGATTGTCGGCGGACAGGACACAAAACTCACCGTAAAACAGGCAGCGAGCAATGCAAGACGTAGAGGGACGATCAGATGACAAAAACGATTCAGAAGGATTGGATACGGTAGATGTGAGGCACAGATGTAGAGTCGATGGATGCCTATGATGACGGTCGTTGGGACGATAGCAAGATAGATGGCCGGTGAGGAACTGAAAGATGCAGAGCGCGTGCACATTGATATATATGCGTAAGTTTATATATATATATATATATGTAGATTTATTATATATATATATGTATAGGTTTAAGAGAAGCAGGAGAAAAAACAGTGGGGTCCTGGAAAGAAATTATCAGTCATTAGGAGGAGTAGGTAATGTTAGATCAATTGGCTGTAGAATTAACTTTGGAATATCGTGGTGGATTACCTTCATGACGAGTGCACGTGGCAGCCCAACGGAGAGAAAAATAGAATGCGGAAGCACAGAAGTGATGAAGACTGTTAGGAGCAGTTCATGGAAGAGTGAAGATGAAAAACAGGATCAAGGAAAACAGGTAAGAATGGGTCTAATTATTTGATCAATGCAGGTGCGAGATGTAGTGAAGGACCAGAGGAATCGGGTAGTGACAGGTCAAACAATTTGGAACTGTAAAAGAACACCGTGACGTAACGTTGTCATCACAATGGTGGAACATGGTGGAACACTACCGTAGCCTGGACTTTAAGCCCACTGACGTGGATAACATATGGAGGCAACAGATGACCAACAGCTGCCTCACTTGAGTCTACAAAAAATGAACACAGAGAACTGTTCATATTTTTCCATTCCCTACTAACTCTCTCTCCTCACTCTTATAACAAATGTGATATTCGAGCAACCACGAAGTCATGAGATTTCCCTGCTCACATTCAAATTAAATCTCAGTAGGCCGGCACTACCGAGTAGAAGCACAGACCAAAGTGCGTCCACGTTTCTGTGCATGATAACAATTTTCTCTAACGCATCACCACAGATGCCCTAGTGGTTCTTTCTGCATTCTTACTTAATTGCTCTTCAGAACTCCCAATTGCCTGCAAACCATTTATCCTTTAAAATGCAGACGCAGCAGCCCACCCGGTTTACGCTATCTTGCAAGCCTGAAGTAGTAATTATCATTCCTACGTTATTTAAACTCTCGAATTCAAACACAGACCAAAATATGAAATGTGCCACCAACCGTTCATATAAACCCAACCAGTTCATGAATAACTGTCGCCATTTATTTTCATAAATCACAACTGGAACCACGTCCAGACTGCTAACATCATTTATTTCAGGTTTGTCGTCGTCCACTCTCTCGGGCTTCACTTTCGGTGACCAAGGTTCACACCTCGACCCGTACCGACAGAGACCTAAAAGGAATCTTCTATACCAAACGGGATTGCAATCGAGCCACACGACCTAAAACACTCCCAACTGCTTACCAGTAGACTGATAGGCGTCTTCTGGCGCAACACCTCTGCTACTGATGTCACCGCTGGAGTCTTCACAAATAACAGTTCACAAGCTACCTTCTACTGAATAACTGACACGTCCCTTACCCCGCCTGATGAACCATACCCACGGCAGGCCGCACATCACCTTGGTCTCATGTGAAACAATCCAACAACAGCGCCAGAACACGCAACACAGGAATTTTGTACTCATTAACATTCGATACGCCATCTGGACGCAAGTCCACTTATCCCCTCCATCCATGGTTCCCAATAATGAGGCTGAGAATCAATAAGTCAATGTATTTTTGTCAGCGTAACAGAACAATAAGGCGCGAGCCTACACGGAGGTTTTTCGCTCAGTTTTCTCTTGCAAGATTTCATTTTTCTTTCGAACCTCATCCGGCTTGAAATTGATCCTTCACTAATTCAATGCCTTCAAGTTGGGCTCCCTTTTTCTGAGTGATACGGGTTATTGATCCTGAACCTAAACTCACCTCTTACACGAGTTGATGTTTCCTCCACATTCATGAACGTTTCCTAGTCCATTTCCACACAGTTTGTTCATATCTCTCCTTTTCATGACGCACTCCGTTTACTGAGACCGGGAATATCCGTCATTCCGGGCCATCTTCGTCTTCAAAGAGAGCCGTTCTCCTCATATTCACCAGAGTTTACCATTGTACTCCCATTCATTTCTTTCATCTCTTCATGTTCATAACTTATTCCATTCATGGAACCCCAATAGGCCTCCGTTATCCACAGCTTGCATTATTTTGGTCTACAACGCATCCTTAGCACTATATTTTCACGACATATTTCGCATTCCCAAAGGCCACCACCAACCGACCCGGACTCGAAACCAAACCGTATTTGCCGCGCAAACCATTATCATTTCGCTCGGTTAAAACTAACTCTAGCTATATTGCCTTGCTTCGGACTATTTCGACTCGCTTTCTTGAAATTCGTGTATAGTTCATTGTTTTGAGTAACGTTGTACACCATGATAATGCGCTTGCGCGTGCTTCTCGACCATGGCCGAGAAATAAACCATTATTATTATTATTAAGTGGCCGAAGCCTTCGGCTCCCACCTCATACAGATTTGGCTCCATACCGATATCATCACACCCAAACACGCACCTAATATCTTTGATAAGTATTCTTAGCCATATCCCTGTTCCAATTTGCGCGGTTACACAAGGTTTTCGTTGTCCCAATCAATATTGCCCCATGGGTCCTGGCTTAATCAACCCCGGCATTCGCAGGGGGGCGGTGGGCGCATTAGAGACTCCTCAGGTACCACTTTTCCAGCGAAGTGTTAGCGGTTGAGTTTACCCCAACAGCCGGATGAAAGCAGCCATTGCATCCATCTATAAGAAGGGTAGCAGGCACCGTGCTTCTGGTTACAGACCCATAAGTCCGACCAGAACTTCCAGCAACGTTTCCCAGCGCATTCGCAAGAGTGCAGTTCTTTCCCACTTGCATACAAGCATAATACTCTCCCCGTCCCAACACGGGTTCCTTCCCGGCAGACCATGCTTCACCAAATTTGCCTACTGTCATTGATAGTCTGACAAACGCCTACGATGATCGCCAGCTCTCACGCGCCGCATTAGCCGATTTTGCTAGGACCTTGGACAGGGTCCCGCAAGCCCCTCTTCCGGATAAGCTACAAACATACGGGATTGCAGGCTCAACATTAGGCATCTTATGCAGCTCTCTTACCGATCGCACCTCTGTAGTCAAGTAGGGGGAACTTTTGTCTCCATACTGAGCCTTCAGATATCCAGCCGGTGCGCCCTCTCGTCTCTTTCTGTACGTCCCGACTCTTTCCTTCAACCTCCTTTCACTTCTTCACTCTCTCTGTTTTCATGCTACTCGACTGTATGCCAAATTCCGTAAATCGGCAAGGTCCATTCTTGACCATCAGATCTGTCACAGCTATTTCTGGTCACCCTACAAGGCAAACAATGCATTATTCTTGCCTCACCTTCCTGTTCACGCTGCGACGTCCACAGCCGCCTTGTAGATAACCCTCTGTCTCCGTCAGTATATACGTGGTCATCGTCATTACTGTTTTGAACTTTCTGTATTATCCATTTTTTCCCCCGCAATGGTCTTCTTTCTGTCCTTTCCTATCATTGACCTTCGCGAAAGTCCTTCCGACCGCCACTCCAACAAAGACTTCCACTTACGCGGATTAAGCTATCCCTTAGCGTTTAACCCTTGGACACCTGCAAATGGCAGATGATGAAACACTGGGCTGGTTCGCGATTTGGAACATCCCACTTAAAGATGACAAATCCGTGGCACATCTTTCAGCAGAGACACCGGTCACACATTAGCCTTTAGGGCAGTAACCACACTGCCGTTGGTAGACTGACACAGGGTACTGGGTTTCTGGTTAGATTGTTCCCCATTCTTCTCCCACCACGAGCAACATGAGAGCAAGTCTGCCTTCCTGGACCCTGATGAGATTCGAAGGTCCCTTCTGTGCATTTCTAAGGGTGATTTCCCTACAACTTTTCGGTACGCATATCTGTCCCTTGCCTGAGTACCGTGGCCAGATAGTGCACTATGTTCCTGCCTGAGATCGTGAGATCCTATGGGGAGCTCAGGGGGCTTCCACGAAAGCAGTACGGAGTCCTTCCCACCTACTTTATCCCTTCCGCCTCTCACTCCTCTTCCTCTATCCCCCTGACCCAAGAAGCATAAGAGGTGACCTGTTTTAGATGTTTCACCTTTTTGAATCAAACCAAACCGATCGCTTCTTCCTCGCCTGTCGAGCCTCTTATCCCAGCTGCCACCGCAGAAAGGTTTTCAAACCGAGACCACTTGTCCTTCTGTGAATCTTTTTTCGGTTGCAGCGTTACTACGCTGTGGAACGTTCTTCCGGAAGATATTTTTCTCTCAGAAATAAGACTATCCTCAGGAAAAGTTAGACCTCTACTTTGGTCTCCCCCAGTAACTCGTCGTCAGAAAACGTAACAAGTGAAGTCGATTTCTATCGTTGCATTCCCACTCCGCTATGTCTGTAAATGTAGCTGCCTCATCCCTGTTACGGCAATTTCCGTAGTGAAACGCTGCTTTATGTCACGCCATGATTGCCACCCACACCCCGCCTCCCTTTGCTCTCTTCTTAGCTCGGTGAATCATGCGGACAATCAGAGATTCCATCAAGAACAGGGAAGATTGGGCTCAAAGCCTCAAACTGATGTAGTACTTCATAACTTCATGACTTCCACCGGTGTAGCGCATTTCGACCCCTTGAAGTGATGCTTGTGGCTTTCCAAAAGAATATGACAAATCGTAAAGATGCACAGCCGTAAATGATGAGCGAGTGATTTTTAATCTTCTTGTTGATAACTGAACTTCTGGCAACAAAGAGTGTCGGCATGATCTTGTTTTAGTCCATTGCAATTGCCTAGCCTTCACGTCCCATCAGTTGAAAATTCAAGAATGGTATTTTATTTTGTATACCTTAATCTTTCCCTCTAGGCTGGTGGCAAAGCTGGAAAAGACTCCGGAAAGGCGAAGGCGAAGGCAATATCCCGTTCACATCGTGCAGGACTCCAAGTAAGTGGCGTTTTCCAGAAATCGTGTCCAAATAGGTGGCTCGACAATTAATTGAAAACGATCTTTAGATAAGTGTTGGTCCGATAACTCGTGCTGTTGTAATGATTCTGTCCTTCGTAGAGCCAGTGGGACTGCAATATTAAGCTGACCTGAGTCAAGTCCCATTCGGGTTTTCAAGTGTATGCCTGTATATAAGCAATAACCATATGACTTAACATTTTTTTGTTTGTTTCTAGCGCCACACCGGGGTATCCGAGAAACGTTTTGGTTCATACCTAACGGAGGTTTTCGATTCATTGTGAGTTAGCAGTGGTATCACTAGCATCCCAGGTTTATATATAGAAGCACCAGCCTGAGGTTATCGCGTCAATTGATTCTTTTAGGAGCTTAGTTTCGAAGCCTGTCGCTCTCAGCGACAAATTTATCATCTGGATGGCAACTAACCTTTTAGTTATCAAAACCAGCTACCTGTCCCTTTGGTCATACCTTGTAGGTATGTAGAGCTTGATTTTTCAAACTTATCGTCAAGTACCGCGTATGGAAATAGAGAATCTTTTGCGGTTCGGGGATATTTTAGAGTCAAGTAAATCGCAAAAGCCCGTCGCTCCAGTAGTTACCCTCTGAACTGTTGTTATCGCAACGAAATCAATGCCTAGGAGTTCTGTCATCCAAATTGACGCCGGTCGGTTTCCCCTAAATCGACGTGCTGTAATCAGTCTGAGGACGTTATTCCCTTCCTAAATAATATTCCCGGTGCGCAGTGTATTTCCGTAGTTGTGCTGTTTACTCCGGGTTCCATTTTCATATCTACTGCATCAGCTAGAAGCTTCCCTTGGAGATATCGACTCCCCTCACTTCGCTGATAGGATCTGTGCGTTTTCACTGGGACAACAGCAAGCTAATGACGGTGGTCCCCACCGAAACTCATGGGATTGTCGACAGTCTCCCGTGTAGGTATTGATTGATGCATTTTATCGCTTACCTATGCAAAGGACTGAACTTCATCCTACCACCAGACCATTTCCACTGGGCATTGGTAAACCTTCTAGTTGGTCGCACAGAATACCAAGATTTCCATTGGCAAATAATGCTACTTTGGATTGAACGTGAAACTATCGAGAAGAATTACCGTTATGGGGTTTTGAAAGCAGCCAAGATATCTCAACCACCTACCAAATGCCGCCCGCACTGTAAACGTTTCCGTCAAAATTGAGGTAACCCGAAGATAATGAATCAATTTTTGACAGTGATACTCATGGTTCTTGTCGGAACCCGATCGTCCTCTGAGCTTCAATAGTCGCCAGTGCTGACCATCCCCACTTGTACATGAATTGCCATAAGTGTGGGATTACACAAGTCGCCTCATAGAGTCAAGCGGCTGATGGTTGTATTCAGTCATTATTAGGTTAGAATATTCCTTGGTTTTTAAACTAATGTAATAATGTAGAAATGCAATCGGTGTAGAGGTAAAGACTTTATTCTTCATGGAAATTCTTTCCTGCACGACTTATCGACTCGGTCTATTGTTTTTGTTTCATTTCTTCAATTTGCTGCACGGTAAATGTCCAGTTCTTATACGACGTCCGTGATGTCACCGAAATAGTTTCATTTCAAGGGATGACTAAATAACGCGTTCTGGTTGATGAAATGCCAAAAGCGTCGTTCGCTTGGCCTATTTGATGTACTCCTTCGTTTTGAAAACCTGTTTTATTTTAGTTCCCCGTGGGTCGTATCCATCGCCACTTGAAGACAAGGACGACCAGTCATGGTCGAGTTGGTGCGACAGCAGCTGTATATTCCGCGGCCATTTTGGAGTACCTAACTGCGGAAGTCCTCGAACTGGCGGGAAATGCCAGTAAAGATCTTAAAGTGAAGCGTATAACACCCCGTCACTTGCAACTTGCTATCCGGGGCGACGAGGAATTAGACACTTTGATCAAAGCCACCATCGCCGGTGGTGGTGTAATTCCGCACATCCACAAATCCCTGATTGGCAAAAAGGTCCCACCAGCCAAGCCCTTGGGTATGTAAAACTCGTGTACATCCTGCAAGAACCCATTCATATTTGCGCAATGCGTGTTTTTCCGGTGTACATTTGTCTTGATATTCCCGCTCTTGATGCAACTATTGTCAACCGTCATCGCCACCACTTTAAATGAGAGTGACCCCGTATTATTCCTCCTTTATTGTTCTGCTTTATCTTCTACTCTGTTCACTCATTCCCAACTGCCCCGATTCCCATCTGTCCATAGCACTATTTCCTGTTCAGGTATTGCGAACTTCATAATAGAATGCATGTTCATGTTTATGTACTTGTATCGTGTTTCTCTTTTTGCTATGATTGCACGTGAGGGCAGTTAATGTATCTTCATGTTTAGTTCAGCTCAAACGACCATTAACCATTCTCCGGGTGCGGTGGCTTTGGTTGCTATCTCAGCAGTAGCCTCAATGAAAGATAATGAAGGAACAAGAAGAAACCTATAAATTGTATCAGTTCGACAAAGAAAGTGTGAATTCATGAGCGCCACTGGTCGCGACACTAAGCCATATCCATCAACGTGTCTAATCACTAAGTGGGGGGATCTCTTGGTGCCCACCAGCTCTCGTCTAGTTCTCGCATAAAGGAGACCTATTAGCATATTCTACGCAATTGTAAGGCCGGCAGTTTTGGCTAGTGGTGTGATAAGCGAGGTGTCAGTTTCAGGCGTAATATTAAGCCGATAAATTTCGGTGGTGTTTCCCAGCTCACCGTCTTCCTCGTCCGGGCTCCATTTCAACCCATCGGATACGCACTAGTGGTCTGCCTTGTCGTCCTCTCCACTGACTATATCTAGATCTTAGTAGGAGCGTGCATTCTTATGTGTCATAACAACGTCAGTTCTCCCAGTGGACCTTGATCCTAATAATGTAATCATTAGACACATTAGTAATTCGTCCCTATCTGTTCTGTCTACGTAGATGTCAGAATCTGTCTGAAAAAGGTTGGATGGCTGTATGAGGAGACTGTTTGAGGTTATATGGAGCTAGGAAACTGCAACGAAATAGATCGCTCGTTCGTAATTCCATTGAATTCCAGAAAGGCAGCAACTGGATGCAAATTTATTTCATCCTTGTACAGAACTTGATGGCGCTTTAACTTTGGTGCCGTGCGATGTTGCTATGGTCTCATCCGAACACTGACAACAAATCTATGCGGCGATATTTTGGGACGAAACGCAGTGGAAACACTGGGTGAAAGTTCTCATGGGAAAGAAGTACCTCCGAATACGAAAAAAGGTTGTTTTGATCAATAGCGTCAATGACAATATTGTGCTTATTCAACAGACCCCTGGCTATGGTCACATTAGCAACAGGACGCTGGAGGGCAAACAATTCTTTCCAGTGAGTCTTATACGTGCCATGGATCACTGAAGAGGTAGAGTTTATACATCTCAGTATTGCGGCTAAGAACGTTGAATTTACAGCCGCCCCGAGTGTTTTTGTCAATCGTTCGGTGTGTATCCCTTGGACTGGTCGCATTTGTGCACATGGTTCAGGGTTTAGTAGGTAAGCAGCGATTGTCTTTGTCGTCCCCGAGACCGGTTTTGATCGATGAGTTGGGACCCGGTATATGATTGAATATTTTTGGTCGCTCGTGTGACTACTGTTCACTAAATGGCCTAGGATCGAGCTGTTAATCGCATCGGCTTTTCCATTACTCGACCACCTTGCGTGATGTCCCTTAGTGCGTCGAAATAAATGCCCAGCCGTGCAATCTATGTAGGATGTGCCACATTCACACCTGAACAAGTAAATGATCACGCAGGTCAGCTCAGGCAGTTTCTCTTTTACATGCATGCGCATCTCTGGAGAGGTAGAGAATATACATCTCAGTATTGCGGCTGAGAACGTTGAGTTTACAGCTGCCCTGAATGTTTTTGTCAATCGTTCTGTATGTATCCCCCTTGAACGATACTTTCAGGAAAAGTTCCTTCATTGGCTCGCAGGGAGACCGCTCCACCGGCAGCTTCGGTCCTATGTTCTTACGGATAGACTTTTCGGGGTAGTCATTCGCTCACAAAACTTGGTAAACAAAACGAAGTTCATCTTGCAAGGTTACTGCTGAGCAGATTTTTCGGGCTCTGAATGCCATAAATCGAAATAAATGCCGCTTGTAAGACCACGGCACGAAGCTGTGAAAATTCGTGTACTATCCATTCTGTCTTTTTCCTATAGGCCCACCGTTCGACTAGTCTATCTTCTCGTCTGGTTATCAGTACATCGAGGAAAGCCAATTTCTTGGTTCCCAATTCCATCGTGGAGGCTAACGAGTCGTGAGCGTTGTTAAATCCTTGTAGAGGATTAGATACGTTACACTTTTGGTCCAGTAAACAAAATATCATCCGTGCGCCGGCTGTAATGAGTAGAACGTTCTGTGGTTTGTTTTAGTTTCCCGTTTCCAAGTTCGGCCATGAAAACGTCGGCTAGCAATGGGCCTAATGGGGAACCCATGGCGATGCGGTAGTGCCATCCGTTAAACAGTGAACGTTTAGCGTGCAGAATAGCAATAGTCCCTTCAGATTTTCTGTCGGGGTGTCTATTTGTATGTTGGACGCACTTACGTATTCACATAAGGAGACCATGGTTTTCAAAAGCAGAACGTTCGTGAACAGTGATGTGACGTTTAGCGAGACCATAGTCTTCTTCTGAATGTTCAAATCTTGTATGGTGGAGTCATTAGTTTGCGTATCTCATGAATTGGCCCACTGGTTTGAAAGTCTTGGGTACCTGGTTCATTTCGTTTTTTCCAATGAGGGAGTGGTGTCTGTTGGTGTGGGTGAACACTGATCAAACTTGCTACTTCACGTTGATGGTCAGGTTTGCGTGCTACGATGTCCCTGAGGACTGTACCGATAGGAGCACAAAGCACCCCTTCAGAGTCACCTGTATAAGATAGGCCGACGGCAAGTAGTCATATGAAGGCAACGCGGTGTTGTTAGCGGTCGTGGCGGGGTTTTCGCTTTGCAGCGAAATGTCTACATGAAAGTCACAAAAGCCCATAGAGAGCAACGTAACGTGCGCGAATGTGGCCCACCACTAAATACGGCCATCGCGTTTTTCCTCTTACTCAGCTCTCCTGAGTGAGATCAGATTCACCAGGACGAGTTGAGCATCCTCAACTGGTAGACGTGGGCTCGTTTGGTCATCGGCTCCCAGCACAAACTTTTGGCCGCCTGACGGGTTGTGACGGGGTTATAGCTGGCATCTCGAATAAAAAGCCGAGTGATGCTGGGGACGCTATCTCCCACGTAATTCGTATGACCCTTCATGAACAATTCCTCTACACACACCGCTCATGGGCAGGGGGCATTCGGGACATTCATGAGGCCTGCTCATCCTCTCGCAGGCGCTATCCGCGTAAAAGTGGAAGTAGGTTGACCCTTATTTTGACCAGTCATTCGTCAGTTTTGGTGTAGACTTTTATGAAGTCTCGGCCCATCTTGTTATAATCAGCAAGTTCCGGTCGAGACCGGAACCAGGAAATGGCCTACGTGAGTGCTAAAGTAAGTTTGAAATGGGACGACGTCTTCTCTGAGCGTGTCGCTCCCGGTGTTTGTGCATAAAACTGGCCTATCGGTGAACTCCTTTTTATTTTCTATTGTGTGCTTGCGCATGAGTGCAATGATAGAGGTATACCCTATTGCCACAAAGGCCCACCGTACTATTAGGGATAATCAGCAATCAGCCATTGAGACTTAGAGTGGAGAATCATATAAGGTCCCGGTGGGTCAAGTGTGGTAACAAGCCAGACAACAGTGGATTATTGTCTACCACCAAAGTAACCGGTGACGGCGGGGACTCGAACCTCAGACCTTCGAGGTCGTAATCAAGTGCTCTAAACCACTCGACCGCTCCCGTTCATATAACTGTAGTTGACAACTCAGTTTAGTTCTTCCAAACACCAACCTGGGACTTCTGTGCTCTGATTTTGGTTGCTACCTCGAAGCATCATCTAGTATAGAATAGAATAGATAGAAGCATAATGTGGAAAAGAGCACGAAACAGTAAAAAGTGGAAATCACGAAAGTGGAGCCCGAATACAACTACGACACAGGCTGCGACACCTAGCCATGTCACTTAATTTCTCCAACCATCTGGTAGGCGGATCTCGTGGACCCGGAAGTCTTCAAACTATTGAGTTTGCCGCTTGTACTGTGAAGCACTTTGTGTAATAAAAACAACCTAGCTGTTTGTGTATTGTGGAACGGGTATGAAAGGTCGTGGGCTAGAGAGAACTGTGCAAAGCCGCACAAGACTCAAACGTTATTCCCATGTTAGCTGACGCGTTACGCAACCTAGACTTCGGCACTGAACTAACTAGTACCAGCGGTCATGACAAAATGTTTTCATCTTTGTGGTGAATCATGGGCTTCTGTTGACGGATCTATCTGATGTTCACGACCAGTCCGGTGTTGTAGGATTCTGCTGTTGGTACCCTGGCTGTCGTATAGAAAAGTCGAAACATTCTACTGTACCCCTAGCTTTCTCAGCCTACACGATATACGGCGCACCAAAGGAACACGTGACGACACAACGAAATACTGGGGCCACTGTACTCTGCAGGTTCGGAATATTGACTAAGGCTCTTTGAACTTATGTATGTATGCATGGCGGAGAGATACTAACTACCTTGTTTTATTGTTGCTTGCTCCTTGGACAGGGTAAACCGGCCTCATGATGACATGATTATGAAGTTTCATGGGTGTTTGGTGCAAGTGACGTCACGGCTTTTTTCGAGGCGCACCTCTAGTCTTTGCACAACCAAGTGCAAGCTTCAAGGCAGGAGCGTGTTGATGTATGGTTGCCGATAGTTCCCTAGGAGCTCCTTTGCAATTCGATTAGATTGAATCCAACCAAGGGGTCTGTGGCCTTGTTATTTCGACAGATGTCCTTCAAGGCCGTTGGATTATACAGTAAATCTCTTTCGCTCATTCAGGGGTAACTCTTCGCATGCCGAAAACCGTCTCACCAAGGTTTTTGGACCTCGATTACCGTCAGCCTGGTTAAGTCCATCTGTTGGGCGGTTTGCCAGGGTGTAGCCGCTGATGCATGCTTCAGCTTGGCGGAGTCATAGGAAACTGATGAAGACCGAAGAGATGAGAGGTACTCCAAAGGTGAGACAGTTTACCAACTCAGAGGTACTACTTTTATCAGACACCCCATGCACTCCGGCGGGGAGATGAAGGACGAAAAATACGCGTGATACCCTCATTCAAGTATATTTGAAATGGGGAAGTCGTCTTTTTCTGTGATCTTGACCGTGAAATCAAGGTTCTTGAACATAGTGTCGGTTTAGAAAAAATGACGTCATCATTTCATCATCATCCTCCAGCGTTAATGACTGCCATCCGTGTATGCATTTATGACCTCGAAACAGGGCCAAACAACAATCCACGTTTAAGTGGAGCTAAAAATATCTCCTTGAAGGATTATAAAGGTCCACCATTCTGCATGAGTATCATGTCCCTGGTTCAATTCCCTCCGCCATGTAACAACTGAAGATGCAGCCCCTTGCCAACCTCTGCAGTTTCTACAGTATTTTAGTTTAAGAGCCTTAAAAAGCTGGCAAACTATAACTATGACGTTTGACTAATAAACTACTGAAAATACTGTAGTTTCCTCCAGAGATTCGTCAACTAGGACCCGACCAGTAGTATTTATGGTCGGCGCTGGACGAGTTGTATCCAATTATCACGAAGGGCTACCTATAACGGGTATTATCATTAGCCAAAAATCTAAGTGTTCTTCGATCACCAGAATTTTCGGTCCCTGCTCACTTAAGATGATTCCAGCACGGCGTTACTTTTCCTTGGTGGGTTTGTCTAATCATTCGCGACATAATTTGATAATAGCCCAAAAATCCAACGGCGCATCGCTTCTGCCTCATGTGATGGCGCTGAGCCGTAGGAACGTGACTACTATTAGGCTATGACTGTGCTGTGGTTCATTGCACTTGACTGAAGAAAGCAGTAAATAAGGCCAGGCGAAACTCCACCTTGCCAACAGGGACAGTCAGTGGGTGCGGACAGCTCATTTCCGTGTCATAAAGCAATCATCTGTCGACCTTCTGAGCCAGATCAGATACACCATGCAGTGTGGTCACACAAATTCACCACCCCGGCGTGTACAAACGACAACGCCTTTTCCACACGACGAAACCGCCATGGTTTCAAAACAAGATAGTCAACCGTCGAATGAATGGTGCGTTTACGAACAAATCAATGTCGTTGCACAATTGGCCGAACAGAAATTTAGCGCACTACTCCTCTGCCTTTAGATCTTAATGTGCGACATTGACCGTGTTACCCATCACTCGTTTAAAAGGCAGCAATTTCGAGGCTTGATAATAATTGCTGGGTGAGAACTCGTCGCTTTGCAATGACCCTGTTCGCCTTTTTCCGTGATTTTTATACTTGAGAAAAAATGAGATCCACATCGTTGCGTTGCGTTGCGACTGTGAGTTCTGTCTTCTATAGTGGCACGTTTCTGTCATATGGTCGAAAGCGAATCTAATTCACACGGGTTGCATTGGTGTGCACACGAGCGTATCTGATTTGAGTGATTTTAATGTTCTTAAATGGTGGCTATAATAGCCGTGGCTTAATCGAAGAGGCCGAAATTTCACTTTCCAAATTGAATTTAGAAGGCCTCCATACGAGAAACTGCAATCTGTTGCAGAACACATCGGTTAATTCCCTAGGATAAGACACACTGACGGTAGGCTGACACAGCGAAGTGACAAAAGCAAAAGTTGGAGTACTAGGCTAGTGATTGAGTGACATAAAATAAACTGAATTCGCGCCTTCCAAGGGTTTTCGTGATTGATGTTACTTAGATGCACTCCAAAAGTCGGTTGACAGTCGATATGCCTTTTGAAAGTCCGTGCAACGTTGACCAGCTGCAAGGGTTGTTCATAAATTTTCGTGACCTCCTGCATAGGTGTCCGATTTTGAGAATGGCATACTTATAGGGGATTCATTTCCATTTTTACTCAGTACTCTCACAGGCTTCGGCAGAAAACAACCCTTTCACGTAAAGAGTTATTCCACAAATGAATATTGGGGTTTTGAACCAAAATCTTACTGAGTTTTACTGCGATATTTATTGGGGTGCAACGTATCACCATTTTATCCACTCACCCAATATACGTGGCTACCAAATTCGGCAAATCACGTGTAGCAACAAATTGCGTTATTCACGCACTGGTAGTGGGACCTGCCCTTCCTAGACGACGATTGTTCACTCTATCGATGTGCAGCAAGGTAACGATTAAAACGGCTTAACTATCATGCGCGTTTATTCTTACCGTTGGTTGGTCGGAAAATACGAGGCAATCGAACCATGTATGTTCCGCAAGTCCTATGAGCCAGTTCCTTTCAAAATGAGTGGTGATGCGTTGATAAAATCACTCACCACCTTGACCCGCAACGTTTACAAAGATAAAAGTATTCCGTTATTATGGGACCATTCATTCATTGTATCCATTTTGAAGAAGGGAACACAATGACTAGTAACGATCGTGGGATCAGCTTGGTTCCGATAGTCACCATAGTATTGCCTCGATTTTTCTGTGCCGTCTGACACCGGCTCGCGACAGAAACGCCCGCGAACAACAAGCCGGATTCCGCCCTGGTTGAGGATGCATGGACCAGATTCTTACGCTTTGTCGATTATTGGAGGTGCGCCACACACCCTGAACGAAAATAATGGTTTTCCTCAAATTGAAAAGCGCTTTCGATTCAGTTGACCGAACAGTGCTATCCAGTGCTTTTCACCGAAAAGGTGTGCCACAGAATTTCGTCAATCTACTGAGGTCATTGTACCCTCATACTTCTGGCCGCGTAAGCGTTTGCGGTGAATTATCCAGTCCATTCAATACAACCGGCGGTGTTCGACAAGAATATTCCATTTTTCCATTCCTGTTCAACTTCGTCATCGATGGGGTAATGAAGAATGCCTTGCGAAACCTTCAGGATGTGGGCATCGAGCTAGGAAACAGGGAAAAATTGTGTAAAATGGATTACGCGGACGATCTTGCCTGCCAGTTCGAATACACGGAACATGCGCACCATGCACTAGATACACTCACAAGAGCTGTAGCTCCATTCGGCCTGCGCTTTGCACCTTCAAAGTGTAGAATAATGTTGCAAGACTGGACGTCAACGATTCCGACCTTCATGCTCCGTGGAGGTGCTAGCAATTGTCGACCGTTTCACTTACCCCGTCACTAGTGTGACGACGGATGGGAGCACGGTAGTAGAGGTGAGCACGCGTAAAAGAAAAGCTCGAGCGGCTTAAGCTGGACTAAAGCACTTTTGACGCCGACCTGATATATAGCTGAAGTTCGAAGGTTGTGTGTACTGTGCTGCAATGCGTTCAGTTTTGTTGTATGGTTGCCAGACGGGGTCTGTGTGCAGATGTTCGTCTTCATGAGGTTTTCGACCATCGATGCTTGCGCAGCATTGCTAAGATTGAATGGGATGACCGGGTGAGCAATGATGAGGTCAGGAACCGAGTATTTGGTACTAATTCAGAGAATGTTCCATCACAGCGTATCCAGCTTATTAGACTTCGTCGGTTGGGGCACGTGTTGCTCGTGGTAAACACACGTCTCCCATATCGTGCCCTGTTTTCCGTTCCTCTTCGGGAGTGGAAGAAACCACATGGAGATCAACAGATGACGTGACTACAGGGAATGAGAAAATGTACAGCGAACTTGGGAAAAGTAGATGCATCTCGTGTTCGTGGTTGGGGTCCAAAAGATCCGTCAACCAGTTGAATGGAGACACTGAAGGATATAGCAGCGAACCGTGAACAGTGGCGATGGTGTCGTCACTTTCTGTCGCATCAGAATGACCGAGCAATGCGTGTTTGTACAGTTAGACTGTGTTCTATTTGTTGGCTATCAGGGCGTTCTTTCCTTTTCACAACCCTGTTCATCTTGTATATTCATCCTTTCTACTTCTACGTGCAATATGGTGAGAAAGGCAGTGGTCAAGGGGGCGGGCTTGCCCTGATGTTAAACGCTGTACGATGATGATGAGCCAAAGGCCATTAACGCTAAGCGGTCTGTGCTAGATATGACGGTATTCGTTAGCAGCCACTGGAAAAAGCGTCCCGACCGTTTGACTAAAAACGAATCGGCGAGCCTTTTTATTGCATGCTTGCGCATGAATGCAGTGGAAGAGGTTTACCTCGCGGCTTCAAAGGCGTACTTCACCATATTGCACAAAATACTACTGAACCCACCCTATTTTTCTGCAACTACTTTTGAACTAAACCACTTAGGGCGACCAAATTTGATTCGCTGATGTATCAACCCACCACTATATCAAATATGCACACGGATTTTAAACAAGAAACAGATAAATCGATTCATTTAGGAAAACGCGCCTGAGAGGGCGTGGAATGCTATTAAACACGCCACTGGAAATAATGGCAGAGACATCGAAATGGTTCACAGACGCGACAGTATTCATCATTTAGGACTCGCTTTTGGTACTCGGTGACGTTCTGTTGAATAGTCTTTACGCCCCACATGGTATGTGAACAAAGCCTATTCGAGCTAAACGTTCCGATTAGAAATAGCAACCGTTTCTTTATCAAAACAGAGGGAAGGCGAAGGGCACAAGGCTCTCTGAGAAAGAACAGGGAAAACTACTGGCATATACAGACTCGAGGACGAGTGTGCACCAGAGTTCCAAGAAAATTCCAAGAACGACAAGTTATTCGTAACTTTTCGAAGGATCCAATTCATAATTTTGAGAATAGGAAATGTGAAATTCGAACGAAAATTTACGAGGCCATGAGAAAATTCTTGCGCGGTGCTTCGAACCAACTTGTGAGTGCATCGAAATTGCAGGGGTCATCGTAACTGAGTGCAAGCGTTTGGCGTATCCAACTACAGTTTCATCATCATCATCATCGTACAGCGTTAAACAGTAGGGCAAGCCCCACTGACCACTGCCTTTCTCACCATGTTGCACGTTGAATTAAAAAGTATGAATATACAAGATGGAGAGGGAGTGGACCTACATGGGTGGGAAAAGGAAAGAATGCCCTAGTAGCCAACACACGGAATACACAGTCTAACTGTGCAAACGTACACCGATCAAACATTCTGATTCGACAGAAAGTGACAACACGATCGCCATTGTTCGCGGTTCGCAGCCATATCCTTCAGTGTCTCCAGCCAACTGGTACACGGATCTTTTGGACCCCAACCACGAAGACGTGAAACACCTACTTTTCCTAAGTCTGCTGTACATTTTCTCATTCCTCGTTGCCACGTCATCTGTTGACCTTCACGTGGTCTCTTCCACTCCCTAGGAGGAACGGAGAATAGGACACGGTACGGTAGACGTGTGTTTGCCATACGTAACACGTGTCCCAACCAACGAAGTCTACTAAGTTGGATACGCTGTGACAAAACGTTCTCTGAATTAGTACCCAATACTCGCTTTCTTACCTCATCGTTGCTTACTCGGCTATTCCACCCAATCCTAGCGATACTACGTAAACATCGATGGTCGAAAACCTCAAGACGACGAATATCTTCAGCACGCAGACTCCAAGTTTCGCAACCGTACAACAAAACTGAACGCACAGTGGCACAGTATACACGACCTTTTAACTTCAGTGAAATATCAGGTCGGCGCCACAAGTGCTTCAGTCCAGCGTACGCCGCTCGAGCTTTGGATATCCGCGTACTCACCTCTACTACTGTGCTCCCATCCGTCGTCACGCAGCTACCGAGGTAGGTGAAGTGGTCGACAACTGACAGCACCTCCCCATCGAGCATCAAGCTCGGAATTGTTGACGTCCAGTCTTGTAACATCACCTTGCACTTTGAAGGTGCAAAGCACATGCCGAATGGGGCTACAGCTTTTGCGAGATTATCTAGTGCATGCTGAGCATGTTCCGTGGATTCGAACAAGCAGACAACGTCGTCTGCGTAATCCAAGTCACATAGCTTTTCACTATCTCCTAGTTCGACCCCTACATCCTGAAGATTTTGCAGCCCACTCTCCATTATTTCGTCCATGACGAAGTTGAACAGGAATGGAGACAAAGGGCATCCCTGCCGAACACCACTGGTCGTTTCGAACCGACCGGATAGTTCGCCGTAAACTCTAACGCGGCCAGAAGTATGAGAATACAATGATCTCAGTAGGTTCACGAACTTCTGGGGCATACCTTTTCGATGAAGAGTACTGAAAAGCGATGTTCGATCAACTGAATCGAAGGCGCCTTTCAGGTCTAAGAAAAGCATTATCGTCGGTCGGCGGTGCGTGTGACGCGTTTCAAGTAGTCGGCGAAGAGTAAAAATCTGGTCGATGCATCCTCGACCTGGGCGGAATCCTGCCTGCTGTTCGCGGACATTCCTCTCGCGAGCCGGTGTAAGACGGTGCAGCAAAATCGAAGCTAATACTTTGGTGACTATCGGGATTAAGCTAATCCCACGATGATTACTGCAGTCATTGCGTATTCCCTTCTTGAAGATGGGAACAATCAATGACTCGCTCCATATTAACGGAATACGCTCCTCCTTCCAAATGTCACGGAGCAAGGCGGTTAGTGATTTTATCAACGCCTCACCACCCAGTTTGAAAAGAACTGGGGGAAGTTCGTCGGGACCTGCGGCTTTCCCCCGCCTTAGTAATCGAATACATGACTCTACTTCTACTTCTGATGGGGGCTCAAGTGATACCACCCAAGGAGTCACCGTTGTTGACACGGGAGTAACTACACTAGCGTGCGGCCAGCTAAACTGTTCCTTGAAGTACTCGGCCCATCGGTCAAGCCTTTGCTGTTTGTTATGGATGGGTTCTCCATTCCTATTGCAAATCGCTTCACTGACCTGAGTTCGCCGTCCACCGGTGTCACGAATAAGTTTGAACAGTCTTTGACTGTTACCTGAAGCAGCTGCCACTTCCATTTCTTCGGCTACATTGACCCACCAATTTTCGCGATCCTTCTTAAGGCTTCGCGTAACTTGTCTTTGCAGCTTTCTCCGCATCTTATTCATCTCCTTACGGTTCGAGAGCTGACGCTTTTGCTCCATTATACTCAGCGACTCTTGCGAGATCCAGTGTCTTTGATGGACAACGGATCCAGGACCACAGGCAAAACCTGCTGCAACGTGCATCGCCTGTTTGATATGAGACCAATGCTCATCTACATTACTGTTCTCCGTGGATCCTAGCTCATGTGCTAACTTCTGCTCATAACGGGTGCAAACGTCTGGATCACACAAACGTTGCACGGCTAATCGGGTTTGCGGTTTGCGACGATGGCCATGGAGCTGGAGAGATAATCGCATTAAAACTAAGGCATGGTCCGACTCTACGTACGTGGACCAGTAAGATCTACAGTTCTGAACAGAACTGCGCCACCGGTAGCTTACGGCGATATGGTCAATTTGACTAAAAGTACCTGTAGAGTTAGAGCGCCATGTCGCTGTGCGACGCGAGCTGTGTCGGAAATTTGTGCTAGACAAGAACAATCGATTGTCTGCACAAAATTGGAGAAGCCTATCCCCGTTATCTGTGCGCTCAGCGGGTAAAGCACAACGCCCACCTAAACAGGCTTCTGACACACTGAGTTTGCCAACTTGTGCATTGAAGTCACCAGCTAGCACTACAATGTCGGAACCTTTACTGCTGCGAACGAGAGTGGCGAGGGCATCATAGAACTCATCTTTCTGCAAGTCTGAGCTACAGTCCGTTGGGGCGTACGCCGAGATCACGAACAAATTGCGTTTAACACAACTATCCTTTCGAACGCCGACTGACCCTTGGAGTCTCACAGCACATAAACGACTGTTAACAGGGATCCAGTCTAATAGGGCAGCCTCAGCCTTGTCAGTCAAGACAATTCCTACACCACGTTGACCCACAGCCCTAGCTGCTTCGTCTCCTGAGGTGCGCAGAATATACCTCGATGAGATACCTGGAGCAGTTAGCTGAATTACATTGCTCGAATCCTGGATACGCGTTTCGCTTAAGCAGCAAACATCAATCTTCAGAGAGTTCATTGTGAGGGCTAGGCACGCCTGCTGACCGACCTGCATCAGTGTACGCACGTTGAAGGAGCCGAGATTCAGAGGCTGACGGGGCTTGAGAAAATGTGAGTTACCAGTCAGAGGATTATTCCCGACACTATTTGACAGTGAATCGTTGCGAGTATCGACCGTGTTATCAGTGGGAGCATTATGGGTGGATAGATGGGGCAAAGAGGGATGGTTAGGGACAGAAGACAAAGGTTGAATAACAGAGAGGGAACTCTGAGCAGTAGCACACTTATCACTACCCACCCCGCTCGATGCAATGGGCAGCGCGGTCCTGATTAGCCTGCGCGACGACCGATGCAGTATGGAATTCTTTGTAGTCGTGCAGTTCATGGGAGATGTTGGACGGGTACTGCTAGGGTGTCCAGCCACAAAGCAGGAGAACGATTAGGGTCCTCATCCAAAGCCTTTAGTTCTGACAAGAACCTATCCACAAGGCAGCGGGATGGCTTAGTGGAAGCCCATTTGCTTGGATCAATTATTCTTCCACTGGTTTTTCCGACTGAGTTGCCAGCTCAAATCAACCCCCAACCTGGAGGACCAGGAGACTGGACTTCGTCTGACCTCTACCCATTGACCTGTCAGGTATGATTGCATCTCCGGCTTAAGGAAGCCATCCTGTATAGCTCTTTGGGTCATAGAGGCGCGCAAGCCATCACACCACGTCAAGGTGCAGTCTCGTCGTGATGGCAACTACAGTTTGTACCACGTCTGAAGAACAGAAATAAGATCGATGCCCTGAATGGATGATCGTTATTGTCAAAATAGACAGGAATGGGCCGGAAAGCACATCAATGGGAATGCTGAACGAAATAACGCACTACTCAGCGACGAGAAAACGTTTAATTTAGACCGCGCTGACGGAACTATGCTCTACAGTTAGATTTTCAGGGCCTTGGTTGTCGTGGGGGCTTGTTAATGATCGGGCGTTATTTTTGAGGATTGAAACCTCAGTTAGTAGATCTGGAATAAGAAAAGACGGCTGATTCCCATATCAGAAAAATTAAATCAATTTTTCCTCTCGATGACTTCGGAAAATCGAATTCGGACCATAACATTCCAAAGTGACAACGTGGCCATACATACGGCACCCTCCCCAGAATACGACTATTGTACCAGAACGTTAAGACCGTGAAGTGTTCTACTCACTGTCCAAACTTGAACCCGGTTGGAAATGTCTGGCCTGTTAGCTTGGCCAGTCTGTGCGGACGGGATAATGTTCAGTACTTTGCACGAGTTAACGTCCACCGTATCTGTTTCCTGCCTAGAATCCGTGTGCAGGTTCTATATAGCAATGAGTTGACACATCAGCATGCCAAATTTGGTCACCCTGTGGTTTGGTTCGAATGAAGTCACAAAAACAGGGTGGGTTTAGTAGCACTACATTAAGATTACCGGAAATCGAACCCTGAGATTTGGATTGGAGAACCACGCATAAAGTCCTAATGGGCCGGGTGTGGTAACGAGCCGGGCGACAGTGGATTCCTGTCTACCGCCAGGAACTGAATTAAATCAGCTGGCGTTAAATTGACTAATAAACATCGTCAAAAGAAGAACACAAAACAAGAAAGGAAAAAGGTCACCGACTGACAGATAGAGGCGAGTTTTGACCCAACTGAAACAGCGACTGTGTTACGGTTAGATTTTTGCCAAAAATAAGTGTCGAATGAAACCCTATGGATGTCATGTGAACCGGATGCCAAAGTACGCCTGTCTATCAACAAATAATCAGATGAAACAATCTCACCAAGCAAATATGGTTGGGACGTGTGCTGCATGTGTCGGTCGGCGGTGGTCGAGTGGTTTAGAGCGTTTGATTACCACCTCGGAGGTCCGAATCCCCGCCATCACCCGTTACTTTGGTGGTAGGCAGTAATCCACTGTTATCCAGCTCTTCACCACGCCTGACCTATTGGGGTCTTGTGGCTCTCCGCTCCAAGTCTCAGGGTCTGGTTTCTGGTTATCCTTAGGAATGCAGTGGGCCCTCGTGGTTATGGCGAAGCATGTAATAAAAAAAGTCCCCTGAAAAGATTCCTCGGCACACAATGTTTGCTAAGGCGGTTAGCGGTTAGAGAATGACCGGTCCATGAAATGGAAGAAAGGTATAAAGAGCCTAATCAGTGGAACAGGTCATGTGGGGCACGTTAGACTTCCTAGTTGGGGCCCAAGAGACCCTCCCACATTGGATGATATGGCTAGGTACCACGATCAGTAGCGCTCTTTTATCCAAAAACTTTCTTTATCGACTTGATGCCGATATTTGTAGTTCTCCTATTACTCATTCCATGTTCTTGCTCTTTTCTATTACTTCCGACCGAGGTTACCACTAGGAAATAGCAGCCAAAGTCACCACACCCAGTGCATGGTTGATGGCTGTCCGTACTGAACTGACTATTTAGTTTGGAGAATGTTACACTAAGTCAATCGTCTTGTCGGAGTCTGAATGCACCGACCATTGACTGCATGGAGTGGAGAGATTAAGGAAAAACGAATTACTGGCAGGGAAGTCCAACCTATCTCAGTTCGGTTACTGTTTTTCGTTACCCTGCAACTTAGAACTACTAGTCAAATGTTTCGATTAGGATTGCCAAGACTGATGCGTCCTGAAGTTGTAAAGGACCTTCGAAGTAGGGGAAAACTTCCCCAACAAATGCACTATTGGTGAACTCTCATCTCTTAACTACTCCAGAGGAAACGAGTAGCAGCGCATACGATTCCTAGGAGAAAAAACGTACCATGTAATCAAATAAAAGATACCTTTGACGCACAACCAAAGTCCCATATCAGGAAGCCGACTGATAAGTAGAGAGGAATTTGTGTGCGTGTGTGTTTGTGTGTGACATACGAAGAAAAGCTGAGGCGACTGATAAGGAGCTGATAAACCGAGGTTACAGTTTGATGTGTACACATGTGTATGTATGTGCATCTGTGTGTGCGCGTGTGTATGCGTGTAAAGGATGGGAAGTGGAGGGAACAAGACACCGGGGTGGAAGAGAACAAATCAGCTGCACTGATGAGAGGTAACAGAATAATAATGTTGTTCAAATCAAGCAGTACGATTCGTGGTTAGACTGGATACAGTTATTTCACCGGTCGTTTCAACCACGGTCTGATCACAATTGGCTGCAATTGTTGATTCGGACTGCCTTGGGGTTTCCACTTCGCCATCGGAGAGACTGGTGCTTAGATTTATGGCCTGAAATCGGAATTGGCGTAGAATCACACAGATCAGTGTTAGGGATCGCTACCCACAAAGCGAACAACGTGCCCAACAATTGGGATTAACGACAGCACAAACTATAGTGATGCACTTTTAGACCGGTATGGTCCAAGTAGGGAAGTGAAAGTATTTACAAACTGATAGCCCTCAATAAGCGAGTAAAAGGGAATGAGTTATGAGTCGACTTATAGCTGACGTCATATCTGGAGAGAGAACACAACAGTGTGGTGCTGCACAATTTGCATTCTGAGAAGTTTTCGCCACTTGTTGTCGGACACATGCTACAGTTAAAATGCAAGGAAAAACGAAATTAATCACTACTACTAATGTTCGGAATGCCCCCAATTTGACCAAGGTAAAACAAGGAAGAAAAATGATTCATTTCGATTGCACATTTCATATTTTCATCACTTGATGATTGCTTCTACAAACCGGAGAGGTCGAACGGTCAAGGTTCCAGGTCACCGAAACGTCGCAGACCGGCATCAACAATGGCCCACCACGTACTACAGACCGAACATTTTCCTCACGAAATACTCGACTGCTCCAGTTAAGAGAAGAGACCTTGTGTGGTTCTCGATTTCACGTCTCAGGGTCTGGTTGCCGGTTATCTCTAATAATGCAGCGGGCTTCTGTGGTTATTGCGAATGCCCTTTTCGTTTCACTTATGCATAAGCATTTAATGATGAAACACCATCCGATGAATACATGGACTGTGAGAGAAAAATGATTTCTTTGTTGTCCTTGTTTTGTCTTGATAGAACTACGGACATCTTGAACACCAACAGCAGTGCCTGTAATTTCATTTTTCGTTTACATTCTGACTGATAAGATAGAGCGAACTTTTTTAACGGACAGATTGTGCAGCATCACACAGCTGTGTTCCGTCTTCAAGTTCATATCCGGAGAAGGCTGCTCTATCTTAGTATTCGATATTTTAGCGACAAACAAAGCCGCCAGCGCAGTGGAAGACAGACACTGATAAACTTTTTGAATCACAGTCTATGCAAAACGATCACATAAGATTCTAAATAGGAACAAGGGAGTTGACTGTCGTCAGAGACGTGTAATCAGGTATAAGGATCCAATTGTAAATTCATCAAAATGTGCACTTTGTTCTGTAGCTGCGTCCTGAATCTCAGAGCTCAAAAGCAAATGCATCATCTCCGTTCGATATGATGAAGCTTTAATCCATAGTTTTCCAGTTTTCTGCAAGATTCAATGCTTTACTCTCACTCCGCTACTCTCATCAACAATATCGGAGTCCGATAAATTGAATTCACTAATTTTCACTGATTGCACAACTGAATTAGTCTCTCTACCGTTCTACCACGACGGAGACCGGATTACTCTTAGTGTATACATAAATAATGCTGTCACACGTTCTGCTTTTCACAGACGATGAGATTGCATTTTGGCGTATTGTGATGGCTTGCGTGCCTCCATGACCCAAAGAGCTACGCAGGGTGACCTCCTTAAGCCGGAGATACGATCATGCCTGGTTGGACAACGGATAGGGGTCAGACAAAGTCCAGTCTCAACGAGGATCTGGACAACACCTGATTCTAGCCACCATGACCCTAGAGAGGACACTCCAGCGAATAAACACGGAGAGAAGCAGTTCACCGGACAAAAAAGCTCCCATTAGATGAACATGGGTGTGGAGTACCTTGGGTTTGTCTCGACAGTGGGAGAAGTCGTACTTTAGTGGGCAGCTATCGTTGGCCAAAGATTGGCAGCCCCCGGCCCAAAGGATGCTATCCCGATCACGTTCCGCTTGCTCCACTGGGTGCATGGGGCTAGGGATGGAATCCGAAAAGCAGACCCACAACAAAGCACCAGCGAAGACAAGATAGAATGCTTACAACAATCAGGTCTCACGTGACAGACCAGGAAAAGTTCCTTCATGGATGCTTCGGTCACGTCCCAGTGTTGGGTTGACACCCCACTGCCTAGTGGGTGAGACTTTTAAGTCAAAAGCTCCGGTTAGGATCCCCAAAGAAAACCTCATTCGGCGGCGTGGGTAGCGGTGAAGTATGATCAGCCCAGAAACCCCCAGTATCCTTCCTGTAAAGGATCTCACTAAGTTTCCCATCCTTAACTTAAGGTCGATGAAAAGCGCCACGGGTAACTGCGACTCTGGAGAAAACAGTAGCTCAGGAGTCGGGCATAAATCGAACGCACTCCTTAAGCCCACATATTCACTTCACCTGGCTGCCTTCAACGTCCGCACACTGTGTCAGATAGGGCAACAGCCTGCCCTCTCTAGAACTCGTGACACTTTCAAAGTGGATGTGGGCTGTGTCTCCGAAACGAGCTCACAAGACCCCATTTCTGCGACTACTCTTCGTGCCCCAGATACAGCCTCAGTCTCTCGTTTTACTCTTCACGTGCCCGATGATTCCGTGTCTAGTGCTCGTGGGCAGGCTGGCGTTGGTATCGCTTTGAGCACAAGAGCCGAGCGTGCAATAGTAGACTGGATTCCAGTCAGCAGTCGTTTGTGTGCATTTCAGTTGGACGGTTCTGTGCATCTTGTGCGTGTCAACGGAAACAAACTGAAGCGTCGAGGCTTGCTCGTCGTGTCTGTGTATGTGTCAACAGAGTGCATTTCCTTTGAGACCAAGGGCGAATCCTACCACGATTTATCCTGACTGCTTCCAAGCGTGCGTTCAACGGACGTGGTGGTTATTGGTGGTTATTTCAACGCTCAAGTTGGTCTTTTGTGAGATTCTTAAAGGCGCATTAGAGGCCCGTTTGCTGTCCCGGCCGATCGCACTGACAATGGTTATCGTCTCACCCAGCTGTACTCTGACCACTCATTGTTTCTGGCGAGTATGAAACTCTGTCATAAGAAGCTGCATAGACTCACATGGCGTCCTCTTACGTCTCGACAATGTTGGGCTCAGATTGACCATATTGTCATTGGTCACCGCTGGAGTGAATCAACTGAAAAGTGCTTTTCATTTTGGTCTACGCCTGTGGACTCAGATCACGCCTTAGTACGTGTTCGCTTCCGCGATGTTTTGGATGCGTTTTACACCTTCAAAGTGTAAAGTGCTGCTGCAGGACTGGGTTGGCTCAACACCAAATCTTGTTTGACAGGGGAAGCTCTAACTGAAGTAGATACGTTTTGTTACCTGGACAGTTAAATCTCACCAAATGGTCAGATAACGAATGAGGTGGCGTCGTGTACACATAGGGCGCGGTTGGCTTTTACCAATCTCAGCCATCTGTGGCGCCGGTGTGACATCCGGTTGTCTGTCAGGAGTCCAGTGTACACTGCTGTGGTTAGGTCCGTGCTTTTATGCGGCTCAGAAACCTCACCGTTAAAAATAGAAAAAAGGCGAAGACTGTCCGCGTTTGGGCATCGATAACGTCGCCCTAATATGGTGGGAGCACTGTATCATCAAAGCGGAGGTTAGGCGTAGGGTGTTCGGAACCAGTGGTCAGACGTTGGAGCAAGTGCTGAATATCAACAGGTTAAGGTGGCTGGCGCATGTGTTACGCATGTCCACCGATAGACTTCCTCGGCGTACGCTGTTCTCCGAAGCAAACAGTAGTTAGAAGGCGAGTCGGGGTGGTTAGTTCATGACACGGGAGAACGGTAAGAGAACCTTTACCATGGGACTTAGCCACATAATAAGTGTTAGACTTCCGGGTTGGGGTCCACGGGATCCGCCTGCCAGATGGTTAGAAACAGTAACTGATACGACTAAATGTTCAAACCAGTGTCGTTGTAGAATTGGGACTCCTTTTCTGACTTTGTGATTTCCGCCTCTTAGTTAGTTTTCGGTTATTTTCCCATTATGCTTCTCTTCATTCTGGGCACAACTGGACGATGCTGCGAGGTAGCAACCAAAACTAGAGCACAGAATTGCGTTTCGTCTTGACTCGACCTTATTTTTCCGTAAGCTTTCGACCGTTTATCTTCCGAATGAAGCCTGATCTGACGTCAGTCAAAAAGGCAACATTGAGATGAGATGCTAATGTACAGTCTGTCCAAAGGATTCGGGATCACTTCAATTCGGTCGAATTCCAGTTTATACAACCGTTACTACTCTCAATAGCAGAAAAACACAATAGACACTATTGTTTAGCGAGAGACTAGTACTGTACAATGAATCTGAATCCAGTTTGTCTATTTAGTCATGACTTGTGTGAATTTTTCGTTTCTTTCAGAAGCGACTTCTCACACACGGTCGCATAACCGATGAAGTGCAGAAGGTACGTTTGATTTTCTCTAACGACAATGGTTTCGAAGTGAAATCCGTTCGTCTGACAGGAGTTCGTGTTGTGTTGGCTGTGTATCGCATGCGCTGGTCAGGCCAGTCTCCCTGTGAAGGGTTCGGAAACCATCACTATGAGACTTCAAGTGATAAGTTCAACAGTTTAGAATCGGGGTAACGATCCGGGATACTGCGAGGCCTCGGTGGGATTCGGATCTCGCCCCTCAGACTCAACAACCAAACTTCTGAACACCTACTGATTACATCTGAGATGGAATGATGATCGAAGCTGAAACATCGATGTTGTTGAAGATTTACCCCAAAACTGGAGGTGACACTGAGCCAACAACGCTGAGGTCAGGCGTATACTATTTGGTATGCAAACTGAGATCCATTAAGGGATATGAACAGGCTGCGTTGGTTGGAACGGATATGTCAGACAACTCGCTGGACCGACTGCATCGATGTGTAACGCTTACTGAGATGGGTAATGGTCTAAACCTAGATATGGGCGATCGATCCATGACAAAAAGTGGAAAATGGGAACTGATCAACGAAATCGACCGTGTGGTACTGTTCATTTAGCTTGAACAACTACCAGTCAAGCATTCGGTGGAGCGGTGCTGGCTGCTATCTCTAACCAGAAACTCCTGCTGGACACCAAAGCAGTGAACAATATGAAAGAATGGGGAAGAAGCTACAGGAAATGATATAAAATAGATAGTGTGCGAATACAACAGCATTATTGTGTTCGGCTTCCCCGCAAAGACTGTGTGGGACACAATTAGGTACAGTAAACGATGGGACAGTATTGATCGACCCGTGGCATGTCATGCATTATTTCTTCATACATCGAATGCTCACAATTGTAGTTCCTTCCTACGCGACATCAGCCCTCAATCTCGGCTTTGCAGGAGCAACCAAAACCGCCGATTTTTGAACTGAACAAAAACGTCACCAACCCAGTCTCCTCACTAAAACGGCAAATGTGTCAAGAACGTAACCACGATATCTATAACCATGCGCAAGCGAGGCTTGTTTTAAATGCAGATTGATGGAGAAATGAAATACATGTTAGTAATAGCCGGACAAATAGTCATATTAGGAATTTACATCTCCGATCCTAAATGTAGGGTGACCATGATGGTACTGTATTGGTCGTATGACTTTCCGATAATTCCATATTTCTTTACTATATGAAGATTAGCAAGTCTGTCAGTGACGTTCATACGTGTGTGTATGAGAAGATAAAAAACTCACTTGCATGGCAGCTTGACGAACAAGTTCAATCTCATCCAAAGCTTCGTCTGTCGAGTGCACGCAACCCGAATCCGAACTGAAGCCAAATCCATTCACGTACCGGGCCACATGACTATTCGTACACTGCAGAGAAGACGGTGCTGTTTCCGACCGAGATCTCCCCGGATTACTGATCACAGGTTGTAAATGTGGTGGGGGACTATCCGCAAGCTGTACTGCCCGGTTACTCGACTCCTCTTGTTCGTCCTCGTCGGACGCGTAAACTTTAACTACTTCGTTCTGCGATCCAGTAGTTGATCGCAAAGATGTGGCCGGATCGATTCGGGCAAACAGTTGACTGATGACCCATTGCAAGATTCGACAGAGAATAGAGAAAAGCATAAGTCAAGATCGCGTTGGAGATAAAGTACCAGTAATAATATGTTGAAACGATAAACAATGTTGTCGAAAACACAACCGCCCCAACACAAATGCGAACACAGAAGTAAGGAGCAGTACGCACTAGTGGAGATGCAACGAAATGCTTCGGAGTACATCGTGCAACCTGATGCTCTTGACTCATGTGCTCAAATAACGCTGTGGTATTCGTGCCACAGCTTTTAAATAAGAGTTAAAAATCATTCAACTCTGTACTCACAGAATCCGCTCATAGTATCTGTTTGGTGTTTCCGAGTTTGTTGGTATTGAGTATCTGAGAAACAGTATAAAGTAGTACCTTGAAGAGCAAACCAAACACAAAGTCTGGAATATATGCGGATAGGAATGAAATTGGAAATATAAAAGTTCGGGGTTGAACCACTACACCACGCTACAAAGGTATAGGACCCCCTTCCATTTCCCGCATATTTCCCCTTCTATACCTTCTAATGAAACCATATCTGGCTGGAACGACCGAATACCCATGACGATGCAGAATATAAAACTACACAACAAAATGACTTATTATGAGCTAACTGAATCAGAATATGCGAAATAAGGTGATGAAAGTATAGGACCCCCCCCCTCAACTAGGCTACAATACTTACTACTTCAAATGGTGCGCAAACGCCATTCTGCTTGATAACCCCAGTACACATCGGCATACTTCCTACAAGACCTGTGATTGCCCGTTGATCAATATTCACCCATTCTCGCTTGAGGGCGGTTACCGTTTCACTTTCTGATTGGTAAACCATGGAATTCTTGTACACCTGGCAAGCAAGTATGCCTCATAGGTTCTAAACAGAATTTAGGTCTGGGCCGCAGGCTGATCACTATACGGCCTTAGTCCCACGGAACAGAGGTCGTCGTTTTAACGCGTATGAACAGTAGACAGAAGCATTATCATGTTGCAATATGGTGTCATCTTATCTGCTGGTTGGTAGTGGGAGAAGTTTCCTGTTCCAACGTACGAATATAAGCAATGGAATCTTGTATACCCACAAGTGTACCTAGCTCACTTTTGTTGTTCGCTGAGAAGGTTCCCCAAACAATCACTGAACTCTTGTTTTTTTTACTGAAAATTCTTCCTTCTATTCTGATAGCATGCCAGTAATAATTCCTGGAAACCCGGTTCATCAAGATTATTTCTTCGTCACTAAAGCAGAAACTGTCCCATTTGTTTGTCCACTCAATGTGTGTTTCAATTCATGACAAATGCTCTTTATACAGTGGTGTGAAGTTAACAGTTGTATTTAGTGTCCCAGTCGGCAAAAATGCTTGTCCTCTTAGCGAGTGCGTTGAGGCCAAATTACCGTCCGTAGTGTGGTGGAAGAGCTTCTTGTACTTAATATCAAATCGCTGGTCACCCTCAAGATGCCGTTTCGTCGTTGTTAGGAGTTCACAGCTGCGGTGTTCAATAATTTGAGTTCCGCCCCCGAACTTTCCGAGTTGGACTTTGCCTACCGGAATTATTGGTAGTAGTCAATTGCTCGATTGGAAAATAGCTGCCACGAAATTCTAATTTGTCTCCTACCTCGTTCCACATTCTCAACGGTCTTCTCTGTATCTGAATTCCAATACTATAATACCGAAGCCAGCCGAAAAAATAGCTGTAGCCCCACCTAATAACGTCAACCAGCACTATTCGCTTATCAAAAATGCGTTGCATTCCGCCGACCTAGTAAGATGTGGTCTGTCTCGTCGTGCCGCAAGACCTCGGATTTCTGCTAAACCTCTGTGTTTTCTCAACGCACGCCACTCAATTCCGGCTGAAAACGAGTATAACGAAGCACGACTCGTAATGAGACGTACACTTAAAGCAATTGTTCGTAGGGATCACGAGATCTGGTGGTCGCAACGTGGATCAGAGGTGGAACGTGCTGCCGCCTCGAAGAATCCGCACAAGCTGTTCTATCTCATTCGAGTCACCGATAGGAAGCCGCTAAATGCGAGTGAAACAATTTGTGAAGCTAACGGTTCACCAATGCACAATCAAAAGCAGTGCACCTTCAGACGCAATTTAACTGGCCCTCAGTCACAACCCCTCCTGTAGCTCTTCCGACACACGTCCAGTGGTACGCTCCGACAGACCCACCTGCCAAGGCGGAGATTCGAAAGGAAATCCAGACACTGGAATGTCATAAACCGCCGGGCTCCAATGGCTCCCCTTCAGCCCCTTTTAAAGTTTTGAATTCGGAGCAGGTTCCTCCCGTTGTGGGGGGGGGGGAATCGACTGTTGTCCCTATTTTTAAGGACTCGTGCAGTGACTGCGCCAACCATAGAGGTGTAAGCTTTTTCCCAATAGCGTCGGAGCTGTTTGCGTCTGCCATACTTGACAGGTCGTACCAAATGCGTGAAGAGCAAACTCGCGAGAAGCAAGCCAGGTTTCGTACCGGTCGTGATTGTATTGATCAAATCTTCACTCTCCAACAACTGCTAGAGTACGTTCACACTTTTCAAAGACCAACAATCATGTTCATAGACGTTTGCATGGCCATCGACTCTGTTGATAGGACTGTACTATGGAACGGTTTGTTGAGAAACGGAACAACTGAGAAGCATGCATCAACCCTAAAAGAACCGCATCGTCACACCTTAGGTCGGGTTAGGGCCTACGGCCAGCTTTTGTCCCCAGTGAAGTACGACAAGGTTGCCCTGTATCCCCATTTATTTTTAATTTAGCTATGGAGGATGTTCTACAGAATGCCTTGTCTGATTTTCCAAACGACGGAGTTGAACTCCTCCCAGCGAACAGTTTTCGAGTAAGAATATACCTATGATATCGCCTTGCTGAGTGATAATGCGCAGGCCAGGATTGCTTGGCGATTGAGGTATCCAGATACGGTACGCATTTTGCACTTTCCGAGTGCAAAGTGCTTTTGTAAGATTGTCACCCATTTTGGAGATCAGCTTGGGATAGTTGACAATTTTAAGGACCTTGGGAGCTTGACAACAGCTGGAGGTGGTGTTGGGGAGGAGACCAGTTCACGAATAACGAAACCTGGAGCAACTTTCACAAACCTGCGATATATGACCAGTTATGGTTTCATTAGAGAATACAGAAACGGAAATATGCGGGAAATTGAGAGGTCCAAAACTTTTGTCGCTCAGTGTATTTATTCTGCAAATAGTGTGGCTGTTTTCCTCTATCTTTACTTACGTGGTGTTATCAAAACACACGTCCAAAGGTCCGCTGGATGTCGAAACAGCCCGAGGCGTAGCCTGGAGTTTCGACCATAGGGGACTGTCTCCTCGAGCTGAGATAGCTTTTTTCGGTCGTATGGGTTGGGCTGTGATCGATTCCTGTAACCGTGGGACCAGCGGACCAGATGGGATAACATCGTTAGATGCGTGTATCTGGGGTACCGGAGCAGTTGGCTGATGCTTGTCTACACGACCGATTGTATTGTTTGATGGCGACTGTATGTCAGGCAGAAGCTGGGACACAGATTCTTTCCAAGTTTTCAGTTCCTGAACCTGTATGGAAGACGATGGAAAAACACGGTTGACGGATGACAATTTTCAGAGGTCAAGATCAACCTTGTACTTCTTCCTTGGAAGAATGCTGTAGCGCCATCTGAGACGAACACTTCTGAATCACGCTACTAGGTTACTCGCGGAGTTAAAAGTTGTAAGCCATGTAGTGAACATTATTCTATTCCGGAACTTTTGGGTTTTTTGTCCACTGAGAATATTCGCACTATTTAACCTTTTGATATGAATGATACTCTTTAAAGGATAGTCACAGACGCATCGACTGTGATAATCAGAAACGTCATGTTTAGCCCCGAAAGCAACATACATGAGAACAAGATGCTGGAGAGCGAACAAGTGTTTTCAATGAATCCCATACGTGCTCTTACAATTCATATGGGTGAGGTAACATGAGTGCGAAGAAATACCGCTTGGTTCTTCTATAGAAAGACGTTTTTTTGGTTAGTTTCACAACCATCTTCATGGGAGCGTGGAGGTTACATTCCACGTCATGGCGCAGCCTTATGTTCTAATTTCATTGACCTTGGCAAGTTGGTCACTGCTCAGCTGTGATGACCAAACTTACTCCCCTGGTACTTTTCGTCCATTCGGTTTTGCTACTGTTTATCCCCTAAACTCGGTTTCACGAATCTTACAATCGGTATTATAGTATTGGAATTCAGATACGTGTGTTTTGATAACACCACGTAAGTAAAGATAGAGGAAAACAGCCACACTATTTGCAGAATAAATACACTGAGCGACAAAAGTTTTGGACCTCTCAATTTCCCGCATATTTCCGTTTCTGTATTCTCTAATGAAACCATAACTGGTCATATATCGCAGGTTTGTGAAAGTTGCTCCAGGTTTCGTTATTCGTGAACTGGTCTCCTCCCCAACACCACCTCCAGCTGTTGTCAAGCTCCCAAGGTCCTTAAAATTGTCAACTATCCCAAGCTGATCTCCAAAATGGGTGACAATCTTACAAAAGCACTTTGCACTCGGAAAGTGCAAAATGCGTACCGTATCTGGATACCTCAATCGCCAAGCAATCCTGGCCTGCGCATTATCACTCAGCAAGGCGATATCATAGGTATATTCTTACTCGAAAACTGTTCGCTGGGAGGAGTTCAACTCCGTCGTTTGGAAAATCAGACAAGGCATTCTGTAGAACATCCTCCATAGCTAAATTAAAAATAAATGGGGATACAGGGCAACCTTGTCGTACTTCACTGGGGACAAAAGCTGGCCGTAGGCCCTAACCCGACCTAAGGTGTGACGATGCGGTTCTTTTAGGGTTGATGCATGCTTCTCAGTTGTTCCGTTTCTCAACAAACCGTTCCATAGTACAGTCCTATCAACAGAGTCGATGGCCATGCAAACGTCTATGAACATGATTGTTGGTCTTTGAAAAGTGTGAACGTACTCTAGCAGTTGTTGGAGAGTGAAGATTTGATCAATACAATCACGACCGGTACGAAACCTGGCTTGCTTCTCGCGAGTTTGCTCTTCACGCATTTGGTACGACCTGTCAAGTATGGCAGACGCAAACAGCTCCGACGCTATTGGGAAAAAGCTTACACCTCTATGGTTGGCGCAGTCACTGCACGAGTCCTTAAAAATAGGGACAACAGTCGATTCCCCCCCCCCCCACAACGGGAGGAACCTGCTCCGAATTCAAAACTTTAAAAGGGGCTGAAGGGGAGCCATTGGAGCCCGGCGGTTTATGACATTCCAGTGTCTGGATTTCCTTTCGAATCTCCGCCTTGGCAGGTGGGTCTGTCGGAGCGTACCACTGGACGTGTGTCGGAAGAGCTACAGGAGGGGTTGTGACTGAGGGCCAGTTAAATTGCGTCTGAAGGTGCACTGCTTTTGATTGTGCATTGGTGAACCGTTAGCTTCACAAATTGTTTCACTCGCATTTAGCGGCTTCCTATCGGTGACTCGAATGAGATAGAACAGCTTGTGCGGATTCTTCGAGGCGGCAGCACGTTCCACCTCTGATCCACGTTGCGACCACCAGATCTCGTGATCCCTACGAACAATTGCTTTAAGTGTACGTCTCATTACGAGTCGTGCTTCGTTATACTCGTTTTCAGCCGGAATTGAGTGGCGTGCGTTGAGAAAACACAGAGGTTTAGCAGAAATCCGAGGTCTTGCGGCACGACGAGACAGACCACATCTTACTAGGTCGGCGGAATGCAACGCATTTTTGATAAGCGAATAGTGCTGGTTGACGTTATTAGGTGGGGCTACAGCTATTTTTTCGGCTGGCTTCGGTATTATAGTATTGGAATTCAGATACAGAGAAGACCGTTGAGAATGTGGAACGAGGTAGGAGACAAATTAGAATTTCGTGGCAGCTATTTTCCAATCGAGCAATTGACTACTACCAATAATTCCGGTAGGCAAAGTCCAACTCGGAAAGTTCGGGGGCGGAACTCAAATTATTGAACACCGCAGCTGTGAACTCCTAACAACGACGAAACGGCATCTTGAGGGTGACCAGCGATTTGATATTAAGTACAAGAAGCTCTTCCACCACACTACGGACGTTAATTTGGCCTCAACGCACTCGCTAAGAGGACAAGCATTTTTGCCGACTGGGACACTAAATACAACTGTTAACTTCGCACACGGAAGTAGGTTAAATCGCCCTTCCATCGGTAGCCGAGTGATTGAGATACACATAAAGCTCCGGATCAATTGCAATGAACCCCGAGAATGTCTGCGTATACAGTTCCGTTGAAAAATAATTAGCCATTACCGAGGCAAATGATACAAACCTCGAGTCATGAGGTATCTCGGTAAAGGTAGTCGCTCAGTGCACTTTCCGAATGAAGGCTGGTCTTTCGGTGAAATAATAGTAGGTGGAATTACATAAAACACCAGAGAGGAGTAAGGCAGCACGCAGCTTTGTCCAAATGGGGTTTGCCAACAATGGCAAAGGGCACCGTCAATTACGGCGCGTCAAATAAGATAGTTCACGGCTGTGCCATGGAGCATACGAAACAGTGTTCGCCTGTGTCCAAAATGCCAATGAATCTGGTCACTGGCAGCAAACCAAAATGTGTTCAAGATTAACACATGATGCGCGGGAAAAGCACAGAGGTGATACGTTACTCAAGGAGGAAACCAATCGAATGAGGGAAGTCAGGTGCGCACAAATGTACCTGGAAGAGAACAGAGGGTTCGTGGTCCATTAAGTGAGTTATTAGTGTGTGTGTGTGTGTGTGTGTGTGTGTGTGTGTGTGTGTGTAGCAGGTCTGTTTTGTCAACGAGTGTCGGGTGAGTCATCCAAGTGATGACGGCATTCCGGGTCAGGTCAAAAGGAAAGGTTTAATAAACAAAGGCGAAAAGGGTGGCCAACACACCGGAACACATGACCCACACGCAGCACAGACAGGTGGGGATAAATTGGGGACAAAATGAAGATTATTCTGTTAGAGGCCTAAACAGAACTGACAAGTAATAAAGAAGGTTGAACTGAAAGCTCTTATAGTGCGTGCGCTGAGGAAGAGTAATATGAGAGCTTTCAAACCAGCCTACTTCAGAGCAATATCTTACTCTCTACTGTACCGAATATACGACATCACCCACAAGCGGATGAATCCAAGATGTACAGGATTGTCGTCTCGTAACTGAGTGGATTTCAGATAAACGAACCCCAAGTCCTAAGGCAGAGAACATAAGCTCGCTTTACTAAGTGTACTATAAGTCAGATTATCAAACAATAACAATAACGTACTTCAAATTGTGGACAAACCGGTGACAGAAGCAAGACAGTCAACAAGGGCCTCAAAACGCCCAGGCAACAATAGACAGGAAACGCTCGAGACGGCAATGCTGGAGAGAGTCAAGTGGTTTACAAAGAATGTCCTTATTTATGGGGGCATTTCGATCAATCAACGGCCAGAAAAGAAGTAATTGCTTGAGGGAACACAAGCGTAGTGAAGAACAAACGGGACAGCATGGCTATAAGAAAGTGTATGACCATAGCGGGATGACCAAATTCGCACAGACAAGGCAGACAGAGAGAGAAGGATAACTACGTCCAAACGTTTTGGCCTTGCCAAGTAACCCAGGAAATCATGACGTAATAACAGAACGGGTCATGGATACCAGTTGGTCAGTGTACACAGATTCCAAAACCGAGGAGAAAGGTTACATAAGCGATAAATTCTGTTTAAAATCAGAATTCAATACGAACAAATAAGGCCCATGACAATTAAGGTCAATCAACACCTGTCATAAAAACAAGGCTAAAATTGAGTGACGCAATGGGATTGAGCAAACAGATTACCGAGCGGGCGTGGAAGCGAGGGGATGGTGGTGGGCGTGGGAACTAGCGGCCTAAGCGCAGGGTTAATAGAGGAGATGTTTGATAAATACAAGACACAATTTGTCATGGATAGCACGGGATCTAGACTAAACCAGTTTAAAGGAGTTTCTTGATATGGGAGCTGAATTTCCATATTCAATTTCAATAAGTCTTTGCACCAACCCTCATTTTCAAACCACCGTGTTTGCATGCTGTGTATTGCTGGAATCAACGGTCACACAAGGGAATCGAATTATGATGTAGTGAAAGCAATCATAAGGCACAATGAAACAAAAACATGCATAAAATGTTTGTGAGGACGCACCTCTTTCAGCAGGAATTCAATGGCGTTCGAATGTAGTTGACGCATTCGAGCCTCTGCTTGGGTTGCTTTGTATTGGGCTTGGAGCTGCGTGCGCAAGAACACGACATGGTCCCGTAAAACTCGGTAGGACATACCACATGATGTGCACGGCGCCTCGGAATTGGATCGTGAGTAGGTTGCGGATGAGCGCGATGCAGATCGAGCGCGAGAACGACGGCCCCCAACACAGTCAACATAGTTACTCGCACTACCGGCCAGATGGTTTCCAGCTAATCGTCGATCTTTTTCTGGTGGTGTTGGTGTGACAGCATCAGTGTTTGCGGGGAAGTCCGGACGTGATAGAGAATGGCGAGTCAACGGTACAGGTCTGACAGCTGAAAGTCCGGATGGCATGGAATATGATGCGATTGGGTTTGGAGAAGTTGCCGGTGGATTCACTGCACACGATGAAAATAGGACGCGTAGACAGAACAGTGGGATAACTTTGTCATGTTTTAGGGCTGAAAGGTCCATATTTTTGTTTGATTCGTTTTGAGAACACAAGACGATTGTGTGGTGAAAACGAACCCAGACGAGTAATTCCATACGCATCAAAAATAATATCGAATAAAAAGTAGCGACATTCGTTATACTCATTAGAGAGTAACTTGCGTCTCTGAAACATTCAATAAACGCACACGACAGTGCTGCAGCAAAGAACCAGATAACCGATCAACTGAGAACGGACGCTGCGGGCTAGTTTATGGTGGTGAAAAAGACGAATTAACTAGGGAGAGAGATGGAGTCTGACCACGAAAATGTCTCAATTCAAAGGCACGTGAAATTTCGTGATGTATGAATAACAGTATCACCGGGTATCACAGGTTTTTTTTGCCGTTTCATAACCTCTCTCTATTATTTCACAGCCTTTGGCGATCGTTTAGTAACCGCTAACGGTTATTTAGCGACTACAACCATGGGTAAAGCGACTGAACCTTTCTGACGCACTCACCGTACACGGTTACATTTGACTCGTACAAAGCTACCAAGCCCCGTAACTAGGCCTAGAAATTCTCGCGCGATATGCGGGTGCGCCGTAAATAGTAGGTTACTGCACCCAAGACCGTAATCACCAAATAATCAACAATGGCTACTAAACGAGTACCGAGACCACGGAAAACGAACGCTAACGACAGAAATATCTGTAGTGGATAGGATCCGCATTCAAGCCAGAACAACGCGAACCGTTTAATGACGAAAAAAAAAGATCCTGAGCGTCTTGAGGAAAATTTTTACGCTTATTTGAAATAATTTAAGAAATGAAACTGCAAAACGGGGTTCAAAATAGTCGGAAGCCAACATAAATCGTGTGGTTCAATTTCACAAAATCTAGCACTCGTCTTGATGTGTCGATCTGTCACCTCCAGATGTATTTATAATTCTAAGGGTACATGATGAGTGAAGCATATCGTACAAAGGGAACATCAACTGCCCGATCAATTAAAGGAACCCTCGCCAAGTATCCCACCTGGCTGATCACACACGCCAACTGGATACTTACTACCGAGCTAACCAGGTCAAAGTGATACGACTCCAAAGTTGAAGAGTACTGAGTTTCACCGAAGTTTGAACCATTTGCAGAAACTCAGTTTAAGCACGTCTATTTTCTTTGTAATACGACTCCCTACCCCATTTATATCGTACAAATAGGAAAAACCGGAATATCAAATTCTCCCACCGTTATTCTTTTGTTTGAGAAAATCCAACATCAGTCTTTTCTCGTCTGTTTCTTAAATCACTGATCATCACGATTCCTTTCCAATTTGAATTTATCTATACCAATAAGTAGAGGGGCTTACTGTACTGTCTAGGAGAACAGGTAACCATGACCCGTGGCATCAAAATACAGAAGAACGCAAGGCCCCAGTCGGTCATGCCATGTCGAACCGGGCGATGGCCAGGAGCCGTCTACCAAAATGGTTCACCAGCCCCAAAAGGAATAGAACCTCGTACTTCATGATTGATAGTCTATGACCTATACTCCTCGACCAGCACTCGCCACACATCATACTGATCCGAGGGTAGACGTGGGGCTAAATGTGCAATATCGGAGAAAATTGGGGGTGAAGAATCACAGCTCCAAAGGATGGGAATGTGCTTATTTTCATCGCGCACTTTTTGATGTTTATTTTCGTATGCTGGAATGTTTTTGAATATGAAGAAATCGCGAGCTTGCTCAATACATCGCGCAATTGTACCACTGGATTTGATTTTGGGTCATAAACCCCATGAAATTGGGCCGGCCTTGACAGAGGACACGCAGAAGTGACGATCAGTGTCAATGCTGCTCACTACATTCACATGGATCGAAGAAATCGGTTATTTCAGAACGTCCTTCATAAAACCAGGAAAGGCGAGAAACCATCATTGTAATATCGAATGTTTTCACAAACCCCTGCCTCTTGTTTATCGCCTGATTGGTAAACCACACGGTCAACAGACTGAATCTCAGAAAAACCTCATGTGTACATTTGATTGTAATAGACTGCGAATGAAATCATCGAAAGCATATATTAACGTACATTTAACGCTTTGGCACCTTATATTCACTGTTAATTCAGTTGAGTTCTTAAGGTTTCACACACGTATTCTTTAAAAGTCCTTAAAATGAGAATCAAAGACGCACACATTTTCCAACAGGTAATCTCATCACACACAATTTCGGCTTCCTCTAAGGCATAGAGCAAATGTCTATCGACCCAAATGGTCTCATCCGTCGTAACTGACAACGCAACCGATCGATCACAAAAGACCATGTAGTCCCCACGTAAAAGGAAAATGAATGCTAAATATGGTAGTGGGCGGGTTCCTATAGTCATTTAACACATGAATCGAATAAGTGAGAATCAAACTGTCCGTGTATGACAAAAAAAAACATCTACATCGGAGGGAGAAAACCAAAACATTTAGTGACTATGTGAGGCGATACCACCAGTCCTTGAAGTAGGTCATGGACACGTTACCGGGAACTTGAATCGAGCGTTGTTTCTGTGGTGTTGGAGCGAGAACACAAAGACTGGAAGATGGATGGACGGTAGATGTGATTTAGCACGGTCAACGGGCGGTCAAATACCACCAGGGGGCAAGTAAGTATTCTAGAGTAGACGCAAGTAGCCGACACAATGATCAAAATAAAGAAAGCGTGGTGCATGTGTTAACTGAATATTGATATCCGTGACGGCTGTTATGTGAGGAACTCAAAAACAACATGGTCCAGTGGTATGAGTGTTTACCATCTCGAACATAAGGAGTACGTACTCCATCACCACCGGTCGTGACGTTGGTAGGAAGCAATATGCATTCGCCCGGCTCGATGTTTTACTAACAGAAACTTGCGGTTGTCCAACGCAAGTCTCAGAGTCAGGTTTACGTCTATCCCAAAAAGAGCAATAGACTTCCAATTCTCTCATGCGCAAGCGCGGATTGAGAAAACGTACACATGTATGCACGTGGGGTAGAGAGAAAAACAGTGTGGATGAGAGTTCATTGCAATCACATGGCTTACGAGAGGAGATCTCCGTCCGGGTACTGCAATCAGGACCAACCTCAGGGTCGGGCACACGAAACCAATTAGAATCCAACGATTTCCTGACAAGAAACAAGACAAATGGGAACAACAAGAAAGAACATTCAGAAACGGCCATTATACCGGGTACTGAAACTGGCCCACAGAGTTCAAGTTTGGTGGTCAATAACTTAGCATACGAGCACTGTAATATGTCTGACAGTCTCTCAGTTGCTCTAGGCAAAGAGTAGCTAGACCGAGTGAACCAAAACATTCGATCGGGTCAAATGTGTAACTGGTGAATTATTAGGTCTTTGTAAATCTCTAAATTGCCAATTTGACTATTATTTTCATGCTTTTTTGTCGTACCATTGAATGATCATTCAACCAGCTACAGCTTAATTCAACAAGCCTTACTATAAGGTGTTTTGTTTATGAGTATGCATTATTCTACTTCCGGTTTGGACCAAACAACCGGCACCAAGGACATGACGAACCCCGGATTTGATTTTTGGTCAAGAACGAAGCACACAAATCGCACATAAACAAAAGGCAATGGGTCTAACAATATATATATATATATATATATATATATATATATATATATATATATATATATATATATAGCCTTACCAGAGGCAATAAGTGCGAACGGAACAGGCGACAGATGTATGCCATGTGTTAACACATCCTGCTTCTTCGAGGGCACATTTCACTCAGAATCATGTTCAACGGGTTCGAGTCCCAGTTAGGACTGGGTGAATATGCACTGCCGATGACTTCAAAAAAACTAGATGAGACAACTGAAACAACAACTAAACGCTTTGGAAGTCATAATTGTTTAAGATTTATCGAAGATAAATAGAGCGCCGGTAACTTGATTCTATCCAAAAATGAGGAAAAGCTATTCCAGGAGACTACCAGGACAAGAGTGAATTCAGAATACTCACGAGTTCATGTACGGAACGATTATTTTCGGACTTTGTTCACTCCTCAAGGTTTCAATGCTTTTGCTCACGGATTCCATCGAACTGGATGGATCCCTCACGCTACGTAATTGTCGTGATCCTGATATGCTCGCGGTATTCGTCGGGATGCCCAATATCCGTTCTGGACTTATCTGATGTATCAAGTTTTCAAGTGGATCCAATGATTTGGCTCCATTGGTCTTCTCGACAGGACACCCGCGTTCTAAGGGACCCCAGGGACAGTCAGAATCAAGTAGATCGCTTGGTCTGAATTTCACAGTACCTGTCCCCATAGTGAGTGCACTTTCGTTGGTCCGTTCCTGATCCACGGTGTTATACGCCTTAACATTCCCGTCAGTCTCGTCATCCACCCCGGCTGTTCGTTTCCCATCGTCATTTGTTGCAATGTTTTCGTCTTCTTCTTCTTCTTCTTCTTCCTCATCGTTTAACAGGTGTACACTATCGATCAACTTGTGATGTGCCAGAACACTCTTTGGTCTAATGTCCGTGTGAACAGAGAATTCTGGCGGACTCGCGTGCGCCACTGAATGTGGAATAGATGAGGGACCAGCCTGATCTGATAATCTGCATACAGAATTACCATTAGACAAAGAGGAATTCATTGTGAACCAGAATGATTCAACAAAATACAAACACGGGAAATTGAGGCAACGGAATGCTCTCAGTGATTTGGAATACCCATGATGCTCGTAGCTCACAGGTTGATGATTATCATAGACTCCTAGATAATGAACTTGGTGTTTTGGGTCGCAAACCATTCATGATCAGTGAAAGTGACATTGGTAGGGTACAGGAGATCCACCCTGCAATTATCTCTATTTGCATCAATCCTGGCCCTGGATCTAACTTCGACAGATTACGGTCACTAGTCACATAAATGTGACCGTCCAGGATAATTTCAAACTTATCAGATTGAAAGGCTTTGAGCTAAGATGAAAAACTGCTCAATGTAGTCAATCAAATTTGGGAAGTGAAGATGGAAAATGCGTGAGAAGATGTCTCTACAACAAATAACTGATGCCCAAATTTTATAACAATACACTGATATCGACGGTTGTTGCTACTTGATCACTTGTTTAAAAAAACTACCACATATTAGATCGACCAAAACCGAATTTGGGGCAAAAAAGACGGGTGATGTTGGTGGCCAAATTAATCAAAATACGTGACAACAGACTCAGAACAATTCAATTCACTTCAGTCCACCGTTATTACTCGCACTGTAGTGCTCAGGTTTTGGATCAGTTCAGTTAATTCAACCGTTACTCTCGCAATTCTGTGCTTAGGTTTCGGGACTACCTCAGAGCATCGTCGAATAAAAGGCAAGAAGAATAGAAAAATGTAGTGAAAAAGAGCCGGAAACAAAGAAATAAGCCGAAAATCACTAAGACCCAGTTTATAAGCGACAGGGATCATGAGGTTTTCTAGGCGAACACTGCTCTTCTACATGCAACAGTAAATCTAATATCTAAATAGCAATCAAGACAGGTAGTGAAGTTCTAAGCAACAATCACAAAAACAAAGAAAAAGTTCCAACGCAACTACGCAACTGGCCACGACACCCATCTACATCAGGTAATGTCTCTAACCGTTTGGTAGGTGGGTCACGTGGACCTCAACCCGAAAGTCTAACACGTCCTAATTGGCCAAGTCTAATGGTCACGGTTTTCATACCTTTCAGCCATGTCATGGACTGATCACCCCAACCTATCTGGCCTACCTAACGCTACTACCTGTCTCGGAGAACAGTGTAATGCCGAGAAAGTCTATCGGTGGGCATGCGTAACACGTATCTGAGCCACCTTAACCTGTTTAGATTTAGTAAATGTTCCAGTGACTGATCATTGATTCCTGACACCTAATGCCCGAACTCAACATTGCTGGTACAGTGGTACAGCAATGCTGCAGGGATATCGATAGACTACGCCTATCTCCTTTTCTTAACAACCATGTTTGTGAGCCTCATAAAAGAAGAGACCTAACCGCCGCAATCTACATTCGACCTTACATAGATAATCGGAGGTCATGCCGGAGCCACAGATAGCTGAGGTTAGCAAAATCCAACTGCGTCTTCTGCATACACGACGACATTTCATCCGATATCTGTCCACCTGATGAGGTGTAACTGTCCAGGTAACAAAACTAAACTAATTCAGCTAAACATTCCCCAGCCAACAGAAAATTACGTGTAGCGCATACCCGGTCCTGAAGCAGCATTTTGCACTTTGAAGGCGCAAACAGCATCCGAAATATTGCTACGCTATATTTTAGGCAATCCAGGAAAGCTCGATTTTTACCAGGATCTTCATTCAGAAGAACGATATTGTCCGCGCATTCCAAATCAGACAATTTACTAAGTGAACAAAGGTCGCCATTACGGTAAAATGTTATTGTCAAGTAACGCAGCGTAGCCGAAATCGTTAGTAATTTGTCAACGTTTCCGCTACCACGGGTAACCTACTACAAGACTGGTTTTACAAACGACGATAGGGCTCTCGCGAGGATCGTTTCGATTAAAAAATGGAAGAGAAAAGACGATAGAGGGCAACCCTAACGACCACCACTTTCTGTGGTGAACCCCAGCGGAATATCCCATCAGCGTTACAGGTGACCTCATCCAGCGTACGCCGCTTGAGCCTTCGATATACGCGTTTTCACCTCTACTACCGTGCTCTCATCCGTCGTCACACTAGTGACGGGGTAAGTGAAACGGTCGACAATTGCTAGCACCTCCACGGAGCATGAAGGTCGGAATCGTTGACGTCCAGTCTTGCAACATTATTCTACACTTTGAAGGTGCAAAGCGCAGGCCGAATGGAGCTACAGCTCTTGTGAGTGTATCTAGTGCACGTTGCGCATGTTCCGTGCATCCGAACTGACAGACAAGGTCGTCCGCGTAATCCGGATGATGGAGGATGCCCCAAGGGACACGACAGTCAACCAACTCAGAAGTGCTACTCCTCTCAGACACCCCATACACCCCCTTCGTACTATTGCTCGAATATGATTGTAATGCCGTGTCAGCGATGCCGAGGTTAGCCTTAGAATATCGAGAATTCCAGATCAGCCTCCGACGTAACCGCTCCATCTCGACTGATTAACGTAGTTGGGACGTGTGTTATGCACACTTGCCGATAAACTTCCTCAATGTATCTCTCTCCGAGCAGTAACAGGTTGGAGGACGGGTCGAGGTAGTCGGTCCATGATATGGCAAAAGGTGTAGACTTGGAAGAGTAGGATGCGTTTGGTCTCCAGAGTGAGATCGGTAAGATACGCCCACCGGATGATTCCATATATTGAGTGATTTGGTAAAGTAGGCCAATTTTCTTATCTGGGCGGTTAGATCTCATCAGGTTAAGGGATATCAGATGAAGCGTCGTCGTGGATACAAGAGATGCAGTTGGATTTTGGTAACCTCAGTTATCTGTGGCTCCGGCCTGACCTCCGATTATCTATCTACGGTCGAGTGTACACTGTGGCGATTGTATTTCGTCTTTTATACGACTCAGGAACATGTTTGTCATCATCATCATTGTACAGCAATAAACAATACGATAAGCCCCCTGACCGCTGCCTTTCTCGCCATGTTGAACATAGAAGTAGACAGGAATATACTAGACGGACAGAGAGTGGACCCACGCGGGAGGGAGAAGGGAAGAACGCCCTGATAGCCAGCAAACAGAACACAGCCTAACTGTACAAACACGCGTTGGTCGGTCATTCTGATTCGACAGAAAGTGACGAGACCATCGCTATTGTTCACGGTTCGCTGCTATATCCTTCAGTGTCTCCATTCAACTGGTTGACGGATCTTTTGGACCCCAACCACGAACACGAGATGCATCTACTTTTCCCAAGTTCGCTGTACATTTTCTCATTCCCTGTAGTCACGTCATCTGTTGATCTCCATGTGGTTTCTTCCACTCCCGAAGAGAAACGGAAAACAGGGCACGATATGGGAGACGTGTGTTTACCACGAGCAACACGCGCCCCAACCGACGAAGTCTACTAAGCTGGATACGCTGTGATGGAACATTCTCTGAATTAGTACCAAATACTCGGTTCCTGACCTCATCATTGCTCACCCGGTCATCCCATTCAATCTTAGCAATGCTGCGCAAGCATCGATGGTCGAAAACCTCATGAAGACGAATATCCTCTGCACGCAGACCCCGTCTGGCAACCATACAACAAAACTGAAAGCACTGCGGCACAGTACACACAACCTTCGAACTTCAGCTATATATCAGGTCGGCGCCAAAAGTGCTTTAGTCCAGCTTAAGCCACTTGAGCTTTTTTTTACGCGTGCTCACCTCTACTACCGTGCTCCCATCCGTCGTCACACTAGTGACGGGGTAAGTGAAACGGTCGACAATTGCTAGCACCTCCACGGAGCATGAAGGTCGGAATCGTTGACGTCCAGTCTTGCAACATTATTCTACACTTTGAAGGTGCAAAGCGCAGGCCGAATGGAGCTACAGCTCTTGTGAGTGTATCTAGTGCACGTTGCGCATGTTCCGTGCATCCGAACTGACAGACAAGGTCGTCCGCGTAATCCGGGTCACACAGCCTTTCACCGTTTGCTAGTTCGACGTCAACATCTTGAAGATTTCGCAAGGTATTCTCCATTGTCTCGTCGATGACGAAGTTGAACAGGAATGAAGAAATGGGACATCCTTGTCGAACACCACTGGTCGTATTGAATGGACTGGATAATTCACCGCAAACGCTTACGCGGCCAGAAGTATGAGGGTACAATGATCTCAGTAGATTCACAAACTTTCGTGGTATACCTTTTCAATGAAGTGCACTGAATGGCTCTTTTCGGTCAACTGAATCGAAGACGCCTTTCAAGTCGAAGAAAACCATTATTGTTGGTCGACGGTGTGTGTGACGCGCCCCAAGTAGTTGGCTAAGAGAGAAAAATCTGGTCGACGCATCCTCGACCTGAACGGAATCCGGCCTGTTGTTCGCGGGCGTTTCTGTCGCGAGCCGGTGTCAGACGACGCAGGAAAATCGAGGCAATACCTTGGTGACTATCGGAACCAAGCTGATCCCACAATGATTACTACAGTCATTGCGTATTCCCTTCTTGCTGATGAATGCAACTAGTGAACCGCCTCATGACAGCGTAATAAACTTCTCGTTCGAGATGTTACATATCAAGGTGGCGAGCAGTCTTATCAAGGCATCTCCACCCAGTTCCTAAAGGAACTAAAGGGCGTCTGTTGGGACTGTCCGCTTTTCCACGTCCTAATAATCCAATGCTTGATTCTATTTCCATTTCCGATGGGGGTAAAGTGATACTCCCCAAGGAATCGCAGCTGTTGACGTCGAAGTGACTACATTAGCGCGCGGCCAGCTAAACTGCTCCTTGAAAGGTTCGGCCCAAAAGTCTGGCCTTTGCTCTTTGCCATGAATAGGCTCACCATTTCTATTTCATATCGTTTCACTGACCGGGGTTCGCCGTCCACTGGTGTCCCGGATAAGTTGGAACGGTCTTTGATTGTTACCTGAAGCAGCTGCTACTTCCACTTCTTCGGCTACCTTGATCCACCAATTTTCGCGATCATTCTTGGGGCTTTTCGTAACTTGATTTCGTAGATGTCTTCGTGTCTTATTCATCTTCTTACAGTTCGAGAGCTGACGGGTTTGCTCCAATAGACCCAGCGACTCTTGAGAAATCCAGTGTATTTAACGGACATCGGATCTAGAACCACAGGCGAAACCTGCTACTACGTACATCACCTGTCTGATGTGGGTCCAATGCTCATCTCCATTACTGTTCGTCGTAGATCCTAGCTCATGTGGTCATTTCTGTTCATAACGGGTGCGAACTTCTGGACCAGACAAACGTTATACGGCTAACCGGGTTTGCGGCTTGTGACGATTACCATAGAGATGGAGCGATAATCACATTAAAACTGATGCATGGTCTGACTCTACGTACGTGAACCAGTAGGATCTACAGTTCTGGACAGAACTGCATCACCGGTAGCTTACTGCGATATGATCAATGTGGTTCAGAGTACCTGTAGATTTATGGCGCCATGTCGCCGTGAGACGTGAGCTGTGTCGGAAAGTCGTACCAGACAGGAATAACCGATTGTCTGGACAAAACTGAGAAGCCTATCTCCGTTATCCGCACGCTGAGCGGGTAAGGCAAAATACCCGCCTAAACAAGCTTCTGACACACTTAGTTTGCCAACTTGTACATTAAAATCACCTGCTAGCACTACAATGTCAGAGCCTTTGCTCCTGTGAACGAGAGTGTGAGTTCATCATAGAACTCATCCCTCTACATGTTAGAGCTGCAGTCTGTTGGGGCGTATGCCGAGATTACAAACAAACTGCGCTTAGCACAGCCATCCTTTCGAACACCAACTGACCCTCGAGTCTTACCGCACACGACCGACTATTACCCGGGATCCAGTCTAAGAGGATAGCCTCAGCCTTGTCAGTCAAGACTATTTCTACACCACGTTGACCCACATCTCTAGCCGCTTCGTCTCCTGAAGTGCGCAGAAAAATCCCTAGATGAGATACCAGGAGCCGTTAGTTGAATCACACCTCGAATCCCGAATACGCGTTTCACTCACGCAGCAAACATCAATCTTCAGAGTATCTATTGTGAGCGCTAGGCATGGCTGCTGACCGGCCTGCATGAGAGTTAGCACGTTAAAGGAGCCCAGATTCAGAGGCTGACGGGGCTCGAGAAAATCTGAGTCACAAGATAGCGGATTATTCTCGACACTATTTGACAATGAATCGTTGCTAGCATCTGCCGTGCTATCAGCGGGAGCATTACGGGTGGGAAGAGGGGGCAAAGGGAAGTGATTGGGGACAGCAGACAAAGGTAAACTAAAGGAGAGGGACCTCTGAACAGTAGCCCACTCATAACTACCCACCCAGTCCGATGCGATAGGTAGCGCAGTCCTGATTATCGTGCTCAACGACCGATGCAGTACGGAATTCTTCCCATTAGTGCAGTTTGTGGGAGATGTTGAACGGGGGCTGCTGCTGTGTCTGGCCGCAAAGCAGAACGATTAAGGTTATAAACCAAAGCCTTTGGTTCTAACGAGAACCTATCCGCAAAGCAGCGAGACGGCTGAGTGGTAGCCCATTCGCTTGGATCAATTATTCTTCCACTGATTTCACCGAACGATTTACCAGCTCAAATCGTCCCCCGGTCCCGAAGACCAGGAGACTGCTTGGTCACTCCTCTACCGTTGACTTTACAGGCATGGCTGAATCTGCAGCTTGAGATTAGCCAACCTGTGAAACTCGTTGGGTTGCTGAGGTGCGCAAGCTGTCACTCCATGTCAAGGTGCAGTCATATTGCGCCTTTCGGAATCCCACAAAAGACCAATTTGAGCGTTGAAATAACCACCAATAACCACCACGTCCGTTGAACGCACGCTTGGAAGCAGTCAGGATAAATCGTGGTAGGATTCGCCCTTGGTCTCAAAGGAACTGCACTCTGTTGGCACATACACAGACACGACGAGCAAGCCTCGACGCTTCAGTTTGTTTCCGTTGACACGCACAAGATGCACAGAACCCTCCAACTGAAATGCACACAAACGACTGCTGACTGGAATCCAGTCTACTATTGCACGCTCGGCTCTTGTGCTCAAAGCGATACCAACGCCAGCCTGCCCACGAGCACTAGACACGGAATCATCGGGCACGTGAAGAGTAAAACGAGAGACTGAGGCTGTATCTGGGGCACGAAGAGTGGTCGCAGAAATGGGGTCTTGTGAGCTCATTTCGGAGACACAGCCTACATCCACTTTGAAAGTGTCACGAGTTCTAGAGAGGGCAGGCTGTTGCCCTATCTGACACAGTGTGCGGACGTTGAAGGCAGCCAAGTGAAGTGAATATGTGGGCTTAAGTAGTGCGTTCGATTTATGCCCGACTCCTGAGCTACTGTTTTCTCCAGAGTCGCAGTTACCCGTGGCGCTTTTCATCGACCTTAAGTTAAGGATGGGAAACTTAGTGAGATCCTTTACAGGAAGGATACTGGGGGTTTCTGGGCTGATCATACTTCACCGCTACCCACGCCGCCGAATGAGGTTTTCTTTGGGGATCCTAACCGGAGCTTTTGACTCAAAAGTCTCACCCACTAGGCAGTGGGGTGTCAACCCAACACTGGGACGTGACCGAAGCATCCATGAAGGAACTTTTCCTGGTCTGTCACGTGAGACCTGATTGTTGTAAGCATTCTATCTTGTCTTCGCTGGTGCTTTGTTGTGGGTCCGCTTTTCGGATTGAATCCTGAGCCCCATATGCTCTGTTACGTTTCATTAGCCCCAGTGGGGAAACTCTCCTGCCTTCGAATCAACTCGTTTATCTAAAAAGAAACAACCAGTTCATATAGGATACTAGGTGACCGAAATCAAAATCATGGCATGAAGCTCATTGGTTTAGAGCTCCCCCCATAACCGGGTCTTCTGAATGGCTATTTAGTTCACTTTTCCGATTGGCTGATTCTTTTACGGTCAGTTAAAACAATTGTTAGTCGTTGATTTTCGTTTCGTTCAATTAAAACAGCTTTTGGCCTCTGATTGGTTGACTCAGCTCGGGCCGGAAGGGATGACCATCTGCGGCTGATTGTATGGTTTTGTTTAGTTTTGTCAAGAAATGACTGCGCCATCGACCCGCTTCGCTATCCTGAGCCTCGCCATCGATTTTGGACCGATGAAGACGTCGTGTCCGCCAACGAAACTAGGCCGACTATCGATACGTCAGCAAATACCCTTACAACATGCACACCAAAAAGCAAGCGAAATGTGGACGGGACAGCATGCTTTGGGCCGGGGGCTGCCGAGATCTAGCAGGCGATAGCTGAGGAATAAAGTGCAATGGCCTCTCCCACAGTGGAGATAAACTCCAGGCACTCCACTCCTATCTTCATCTGGTGGAAGCTTTCAAACAAGTAAACTGCTTCTCGTCGTGATTATTCGCTGGGGTTTCCTCTCCAGGTGCTCAGTTGGTAGAGCCAGATGTTGTCACCAACTGGACTTTGTCTGGCCTCTACTAACTGACCTACCAGGCATGACTGCATCTCCGACTTAAGGAAGCTATCCTGCGTAGTTCTTTGGGCCATAGAGGCACGCAAGCCATCACACCACTCCAAGATGCAGTCTCGTCGTTGCGTCAGGTTTCGGCTGCGACCTCGCAGGATCGTCCAACTGGGATAGAATTAGCAGAAGAGTAAAGTAAAATAGCCGAAAACAAAGAAATAAACGACGAAAAAGTTCCAATGCAACTACGCAACTGGCCACGACACCCATCTACATCAGGTAATGTCTCCAACCGTTTGGCAGGTGGGTCACGTGGACCTCAACCCGAAAGTCTAACACGTCCTAATTGGCCAAGTCTAATGGTCACGGTTTTCATACCTTTCAGCCATGTCATGGACTGATCACCTCAACCTATCTGGCCTACCTAACGCTACTACCTGTCTCGGAGAACAGTGTAATGCCGAGAAAGTCTATCGGTGGGCGTGCGTAACACGTATCTGAGCCACCTTAACCTGTTTGGATTTAGTACATGTTCCAGTGACTGTGCACCGATTCCCAACGCTCTACGCCGAGCGAAGGACTACGACGTGATGGTCTCACACAATTAATCACTGCACAAACAATCGACCAGGCTGACGAGCCAACGGGACACCACATGACCCATGACGGCTTCATCAAAAGTATGTCTCCGACCAAATGAGAAAATCGATGTCTCTGAAACATCGCGAATTTTTCGACAGCACTGATCAAGCAATGATACATAACGCATAGATAGTCACCAAATTGATGAAGTAACTGCATTGTATCATTTTCGATAGCTCTCCTAAGTATTTTGTGTTCGCTCATCCTATACCATCGGCGAGCTCGGAGCACCCTCAGTATGGCTAAAAAATGGTGGAGACGACCAGCCCACATTTTTGCATTATGATATGAAGTCGATGTCAGTAACGGCTTTGGTTTTCGAATTTACGGTTGCTAACAGGGGGACCGGAATTACCCCTATTTGGAAACATTAAGGAACATGACTCTGACGAGAATCCAATAGCGTAAATACTGTACGAGGTGACAAGGGAATACCCAAGAGAGAAAAATGGGACGAAAAAAGTATTTTAAAAAGTGTACGGTAGAAAGAGACGTTTTGCTCCACACAGAATAGCCGTTGCTCTTCTCGACATGTCTGAAACGTAATAGGCAGCCTAATCACGCACAACGAAGACCACTAAAAATAAGATTTTATGAACCTTTTTGGAGCAACATCGTCATCTGTCGTCTACCAGTTCAAATACAGCTGCGGTGACATGCAAATGGGCACAGAAGAACGATAATGGACTCAATGAGCGACTGAGCACATCCTAGTGAAATGAATTTTGTACTCAATGCTTGAAACTGTTTTTAACGCCTTAATTTTGACAATAAGCGACACTAGCTTTCGACAGGTTATCGAGTTGACCTGACTCGGTCTTTCAAAGCGCGACCACACAGCCAGAACCTTAGGCTGTTAGGGTTTAGCGGATTAGGCCACACAATCACATCCCGATTACTGGCTCATCCATAGCACAAGCACGCTGTGACCTTTTTATACGGTACATCATAGACAAACTGACATATTTTATGCTAGTAATCGGGGAAGGTAGATGAAATACTTGAATCTCGGGACCCGAGGTTCTCTTTCCATTGTTTTTGTGACGATGGTAATATTCAAAAGTAGCTCGAGATTGGTGATCGAATATCGTAAGTGTGAGGGTACTTACGAAATTTTGTTTGGCGAATTGGAAACGGTAATCAAATTCAGATATTTACATGCTTAGTTCGACATAACTGTATATTATCTAACTCAAATTTTCACTCACAGAATATTTCATATTCCCGAAAAATGAAATGAAAAACTCAGTTCAAAGTGACTCGGAGTAATAACACTACCGAGTACTATTCACATACCGGTTCATCTGGTTAGAATTGTTTGAAGAGTGCAATGTGTCTACAGGAATTCTAGACTGGTCACTCAACCGGACCGTGGTACGACTCGACTCCAACTCCGGGATACTCGTTGTCCCATCCAAACTATCCATCACCGTATTGTTTCGTGAGGGTCGCACAGGATCCTTCATGTTTTGGGGACCCAGTGAACACAGTGGAGTACTTCGTGACATTGTTGGTTCCATTCCAAGCGGAGGCTGGTCCGGTGACAACGATGTGCTAGCCAAGGGCAGGTAGACCGATTCGGACATGAGAAGACTGGAGGCAGTACTGGGATCTCGACCGTAGACGACCATATGCCCATTCAACTGACCTTGAGCAACTGCAGCTCGTGACGAAGACGATTGGATAAAATCCTCGTCAGAAATATGGCGAGGTGTAGGCGAGCTCAAATTATTCACGACAAAAGAACCTCGGTCGGGGTAACCATTTAGTTTTGTAGAACCGGGAAGCTCTTCTCCGGTCGGACGGGTCGGAACAGGTTCGCGTGACGAGGATGGGACAGCCTTACTATTGGTCAGCGCCCAGACAGAAGCGACAGGTATGTCGTCGAAAGCGCAACCCGATCTCGTAGAGTAAGCATGGTCCGGTGTAGTGGAGTGCGCTGATATAGCGGTACTTTCTGGTGAAGGCTGCCAGGTAAAAACAAAAAGTTCAGCGGCCAGAAATACACACAACAGATCGTAAAAAACACTCATCCAAAGTTGGGAGAACCGTTGTGTTAACACATCATGATCAATTCCCGGGTAAACCAGCAACATGCACAAATGTTACTCATCCTATCTGGCGCTGTCATACCATTGTTAAACGACAGGGATCATGAGGTTTTCTAGGCGAACACTGCTCTTCTACATGCAACAGTAAATCTAATATCTAAATAGCAATCAAGACAGATAGTGAAGTTCTAAGCAACAATCACAAAAACAAAGAAAAAGTTCCAATGCAACTACGCAACTGGCCACGACACCCATCTACATCAGGTAATGTCTCCAACCGTTTGGCAGGTGGGTCACGTGGACCTCAACCCGAAAGTCTAACACGTCCTAATTGGCCAAGTCTAATGGTCACGGTTTTCATACCTTTCAGCCATGTCATGGACTGATCACCTCAACCTATCTGGCCTACCTAACGCTACTACCTGTCTCGGAGAACAGTGTAATGCCGAGAAAGTCTATCGGTGGGCGTGCGTAACACGTATCTGAGCCACCTTAACCTGTTTAGATTTAGTACATGTTCCAGTGACTGACCATTGATTCCTGACACCTAATGCCCGAACTCAATATTGCTGGTACAGTGCTCCCACCACATTTGAGCAATGCTGCGGGGATATCAATAGTCTACGCCTATCTCCTTTTCATAACAATCATGTTCTAAAAGCGTATTCGGGATTCGAGGTGTGATTCAACTAACTGCTCCTGGTATCTTATCTAGGGATTTTTCTGCGCACTTCAGGAGACGAAGCGGCTAGAGATGTGGGTCAACGTGGTGTAGAAATAGTCTTGACTGACAAGGCTGAGGCTATCCTCTTAGACTGGATCCCGGGTAATAGTCGGTCGTGTGCGGTAAGACTCGAGGGTCAGTTGGTGTTCGAAAGGATGGCTGTGCTAAGCGCAGTTTGTTTGTAATCTCGGCATACGCCCCAACAGACTGCAGCTCTAACATGTAGAGGGATGAGTTCTATGATGAACTCACACTCTCGTTCACAGGAGCAAAGGCTCTGACATTGTAGTGCTAGCAGGTGATTTTAATGTACAAGTTGGCAAACTAAGTGTGTCAGAAGCTTGTTTAGGCGGGTATTTTGCCTTACCCGCTCAGCGTGCGGATAACGGAGATAGGCTTCTCAGTTTTGTCCAGACAATCGGTTATTCCTGTCTGGTACGACTTTCCGACACAGCTCACGTCTCACGGCGACATGGCGCCATAAATCTACAGGTACTCTGAACCACATTGATCATATCGCAGTAAGCTACCGGTGATGCAGTTCTGTCCAGAACTGTAGATCCTACTGGTTCACGTACGTAGAGTCAGACCATGCATCAGTTTTAATGTGATTATCGCTCCATCTCTATGGTAATCGTCACAAGCCGCAAACCCGGTTAGCCGTATAACGTTTGTCTGGTCCAGAAGTTCGCACCCGTTATGAACAGAAATGACCACATGAGCTAGGATCTACGACGAACAGTAATGGAGATGAGCATTGGACCCACATCAGACAGGTGATGTACGTAGTAGCAGGTTTCGCCTGTGGTTCTAGATCCGATGTCCGTTAAATACACTGGATTTCTCAAGAGTCGCTGGGTCTATTGGAGCAAACCCGTCAGCTCTCGAACTGTAAGAAGATGAATAAGACACGAAGACATCTACGAAATCAAGTTACGAAAAGCCCCAAGAATGATCGCGAAAATTGGTGGATCAAGGTAGCCGAAGAAGTGGAAGTAGCAGCTGCTTCAGGTAACAATCAAAGACCGTTCCAACTTATCCGGGACACCAGTGGACGGCGAACCCCGGTCAGTGAAACGATATGAAATAGAAATGGTGAGCCTATTCATGGCAAAGAGCAAAGGCCAGACTTTTGGGCCGAACCTTTCAAGGAGCAGTTTAGCTGGCCGCGCGCTAATGTAGTCACTTCGACGTCAACAGCTGCGATTCCTTGGGGAGTATCACTTTACCCCCATCGGAAATGGAAATAGAATCAAGCATTGGATTATTAGGACGTGGAAAAGCGGACAGTCCCAACAGACGCCCTTTAGTTCCTTTAGGAACTGGGTGGAGATGCCTTGATAAGACTGCTCGCCACCTTGATATGTAACATCTCGAACGAGAAGTTTATTACGCTGTCATGAGGCGGTTCACTAGTTGCATTCATCAGCAAGAAGGGAATACGCAATGACTGTAGTAATCATTGTGGGATCAGCTTGGTTCCGATAGTCACCAAGGTATTGCCTCGATTTTCCTGCGTCGTCTGACACCGGCTCGCGACAGAAACGCCCGCGAACAACAGGCCGGATTCCGTTCAGGTCGAGGATGCGTCGACCAGATTTTTCTCTCTTAGCCAACTACTTGGGGCGCGTCACACACACCGTCGACCAACAATAATGGTTTTCTTCGACTTGAAAGGCGTCTTCGATTCAGTTGACCGAAAAGAGCCATTCAGTGCACTTCATTGAAAAGGTATACCACGAAAGTTTGTGAATCTACTGAGATCATTGTACCCTCATACTTCTGGCCGCGTAAGCGTTTGCGGTGAATTATCCAGTCCATTCAATACGACCAGTGGTGTTCGACAAGGATGTCCCATTTCTTCATTCCTGTTCAACTTCGTCATCGACGAGACAATGGAGAATACCTTGCGAAATCTTCAAGATGTTGACGTCGAACTAGCAAACGGTGAAAGGCTGTGTGACCCGGATTACGCGGACGACCTTGTCTGTCAGTTCGGATGCACGGAACATGCGCAACGTGCACTAGATACACTCACAAGAGCTGTAGCTTCGGGAGTGGAAGAAACCACATGGAGATCAACAGATGACGTGACTACAGGGAATGAGAAAATGTACAGCGAACTTGGGAAAAGTAGATGCATCTCGTGTTCGTGGTTGGGGTCCAAAAGATCCGTCAACCAGTTGAATGGAGACACTGAAGGATATAGCAGCGAACCGTGAACAATAGCGATGGTCTCGTCACTTTCTGTCGAATCAGAATGACCGACCAACGCGTGTTTGTACAGTTAGGCTGTGTTCTGTTTGCTGGCTATCAGGGCGTTCTTCCCTTCTCCCTCCCGCGTGGGTCCACTCTCTGTCCATCTAGTATATTCCTGTCTACTTCTATGTTCAACATGGCGAGAAAGGCAGCGGTCAGGGGGCTTATCGTATTGTTTATTGCTGTACAATGATGATGATGACAAACATGTTCCTGAGTCGTATAAAAGACGAAATACAATCGCCACAGTGTACACTCGACCGTAGATAGATAATCGGAGGTCAGGCCGGAGCCACAGATAACTGAGGTTACCAAAATCCAACTGCATCTCTTGTATCCACGACGACGCTTCATCTGATATCCCTTAACCTGATGAGATCTAACCGCCCAGATAAGAAAATTGGCCTACTTTACCAAATCACTCAATATATGGAATCATCCGGTGGGCGTATCTTACCGATCTCACTCTGGAGACCAAACGCATCCTACTCTTCCAAGTCTACACCTTTTGCCATATCATGGACCGACTACCTCGACCCGTCCTCCAACCTGTTACTGCTCGGAGAGAGATACATTGAGGAAGTTTATCGGCAAGTGTGCATAACACACGTCCCAACTACGTTAATCAGTCGAGATGGAGCGGTTACGTCGGAGGCTGATCTGGAATTCTCGATATTCTAAGGCTAACCTCGGCATCGCTGACACGGCATTACAATCATATTCGAGCAATAGTACGAAGGGGGTGTATGGGGTGTCTGAGAGGAGTAGCACTTCTGAGTTGGTTGACTGTCGTGTCCCTTGGGGCATCCTCCATCTCTTTGGTCTCCATCATTCACCCAACTCTCACCTGTGGCTCCACGAAGCTGAAGCATGCATCAGCGGCCACACCCCGGCAAACCGCTCGACAGGCGGGCTAAACCAGGTTGAGGGTTACCGAGGTCTAAAAAACTTCGGCGAAACGGTGTTCGGCATGTGAAGACAGATCCTTCTGAATGGGCCGACGAGATCTACTGATCCAACGGCCACAAAGGAGACCTGTTCAACTGCCTGATCCGGCATTCCAGAGGAGGCGAACGAACCGTACAGCAGGTCACCGGCTCCTCTGGAAACACCCTGCTGCCTTGCAGTCTGCACTTGGGTGTGAAAGGGCTAGAGGTGCAACCTCGAACAAAAAGGCCGAACGGTGCTGGGGACACCGCTTCGTACCCTACTCCCGCGACTCTCTATGATTATTCACGAAACCTCAAGCGCCCATCATGCTACGGCGTCCCCGGTAAGCGACGCGCCTCGTGTCCCGGCGGTCGAGGTGATAAGACAACAAGCTGGGATTATTCGCTGCAGGAAAAGAACACACATAGCCTGTTGGAATGTCAGGACGTTTCTAGACGTCGGCAGTCAGTGCATCACAATGCGAACTCTACACGACTATGACGTAGATATTGCTTGCCTCTCGGAAGTCCGCCTGCCCAACTCAGGTAGCCGACAAATAAAGGCCTCGGGTGTGGATACATCCTACTGGCTCTATCACAGTGGCCCGAAAGACAACTCCGGCCTCTACGGTGTCGCGTTTGCTTTGAACAAAGCAGCTAATGATGCAATGATCTCTTGGGAACCCCTCTCATCCAGACTCGCCTTGGCACGTTTTAAAGGCTCCCCGCACGACTTGACGGTGATCGCGATCTATGCTCCAACCAATTCAGCTGATGACGAAACCAAAGACGAATTTTACACTAATTTGCAGGAGGTAATCAACCGGGTCTCGAGGCGCGATGTACTTTTCATCGCAGGAGATTGGAACGCTCGCACAGGTACGGCCGACGAATCTACTCGCCATATTCTCGGGAGATTCGGCCTCGGTCAACGCTGCGATAACGGTGGCCGACTGATTGGTTTAGCCGACATCAACAGAATGGTTGTCTGCAGCACTCGATTTCAACACTCCAAGAAGCATCTACTCACATGGTACTTCAATGATGGTCGCACTGCACACCAACTCGACCACATCCTGGTGAGAGCCCGTTGGGCCTCGTCTGTGGAGGATTGCCGAGCGTACCGAGGTGCAAAAACGGGCAACACAAACGGCACCGACCATGTCCTCCTACGCTCATGCTTCAAAGTTCATCTGTCCACACGTGCTAAAGTGTGTGCACCCTCTCGGATAAACGTTGCTGCCCTAGGAAATCCAGAGAAGCGAGAAGCGTTGTCACGAGCAATCACAACCCGACTAACCAGCGCAACCTATGCACAGGCAGATGAAGTTTCTGTGGGAGGGCAGTGGACTCGAATGATGACGACAATCAAGGAAGCTTCTTGGACAGTACTCGGGAGAACGAAAAGGCGGACAAAGGATTGGATCGCGGAGAGCACGCTCCAGCTGTCAACCAGAGCACACGAAGCGCGACTGGCAGGTAGTAACGAACGCCGCAGACTGCAACGAGAGGCCACACGCTCCGCCAAGGCTGATCGCATAAGATACTGGATAGAAATAGCCGAAAAAATGGAGACCGCGTCCGGAATTGGTGACTTCGGTAAACTGTTCCGCCTTATTCGCAGCGCCTCTAATAGGTTTTGTAAGCAAGATTCCCTTCTTCGTGACACGGCAGGAAACTTAATACCTGAACAGAGCAAGAAAATGGACCGATGGGTGGAATACTTTAGTCAGCTGCTCAACCGGCCTACGGACCACCGGACGGACCAACCAATATCAACCATTCCAGCCCAGTACGAAAGCAACTGTGACCCGCCAAACACCGCGGAAATCACGGAGATGATAAATAAACTGAAAGACAGAAAGGCTGCTGGGGAAGATGGCATCCCTCCAGAAGTGTATAAAGCATGTTCATCGTCATTGATTGACAGGTTGTGTACACTTTTTGGTTCCATTTGGGGAGCGGAAGCATTTCCACCGGACTGGGGAATGTCCATACTGCTGCCCATTCCGAAGAAAGGTGATAAATCGGCATGCGAGAACTACCGAGGGATCAGCCTGATCGATGTGGCCGCAAAGGTCTTTGGCTCGTTGTTACTAACCCGTTTTTCCGAGGCAAGAGACCAGCGCACTCGCCCGAACCAAGGGGGTTTCCGCCGTGGCAGGAGCTGTGTGGATCAAATCTTCACACTGCGCCGAATACTGGAGCACCGCTATAAGTTCCAGCAGCCGACGGTAGCTTGTTTCATCGACTTCCGGGCAGCTTTTGATTCGGTGAACCGCGAGTCTCTTTGGACCATAATCCAATCCGATGGAATGCCCGATAAGCTTTCAAGGCTGTTAATGGGATACTACTCGACAACCGGTGCTAAGGTTCGTATGTACGGTGAAGAATCCCGCGAGTTCACACTCACTACCGGAGTTAGGCAGGGCTGTCCCCTCTCACCGGTGCTGTTCAACTACGCCATCGATTGGACAATGCGACAGGCATTACACAACTACCCTGGCGTTCAGCTTAGCCAGGAAATATACATCTCGGACCTGGAGTTCGCGGATGATGTTGTTGTGCTTGGAGACTCCCCCGTTACGCTACAACCAATCCTCGACCGAATCAATTCCTTCGCGAGGTCCATCGGATTTGAAGTAAACTCGACCAAAACAAAGGCTTTCACAACCCATCTGGGCCCGACAATTCAACAACTGTCGATGAATGACCAACCAGTCGAATACGTCCCTTTATTCAAATACCTAGGCTCAACTCTGCTTCCGAACGGCCAAGCAAAAGATGAAGTGGTATTACGGATCGACAGCGCCAGGAGAGCCTTTCTTCAGCTAAGACGAACGCTGTGGACTCGCAGTGAAATCAGCTTAAGAACCAAAACTCGTGTTTACCGTGCTGCCATCCGGCCCGTACTCATCTATGGCTGCGAAACCTGGCCACTACGAGCTGAGGATACCAGAAGGCTGGAGGTTTTCGACCACTGGTGCCTGCGGCAAATCCTCAAAGTCAAGTGGCGCGACAGGGTGTCCAACGACGAGGTAAGGAGACGATGCTGCGATATCGATGCTCTCCCCGTCCTCCTCCAACGTCGACGACTTCAGTGGTTCGGCTATACGCTTCGGCGACCCGAGTCGGAGCTAACCAAGCAAACACTCTGCCCCACTCCCTGCCCTGGTTGGCGTTGTCGCCTTGGTGGGCAGCTCAAAACGTGGACCAGTACAATCGAGAAAGACGTAGAGCTTCTAGGCCTTCGGTCAGTCTATGGAGCCCGGCGATGGAAAAAGGACTGGATCAAGATCTGTACGGAGCTCGCCTCCGACCGCCGCGCGTGGTCAGCAATGGTTCGTGATATCCACGGAGCCGACTTATGCTCTCGCAGGAGATAGTCGCGTAGAAAAAAATAGTACGAAGACATCGATGATCAAACACTGATCGGATTCCCCGTGTCCACTACCCTAACGGCTACGTTTCTGAATCGTTTAAAGAGATAGATCCAACCACGGGAATGTACACTCGACCCTTTATAACCAATCGGATGTCCGGTTGGCGCCACAAGTGGTTCTAATGGGCAAAAGCCAAACGAGTCTGATGTGTGTGCGACGACACTTCATCCGATATATGGGAACATTAAATGCCCAGGTAACAGAAACTTATCTGTTTCAGCTAAAGCTTCTCTTAACAGTACAAGGTGTGATGTGGGGCCAACCCAATCCTACAGCAGGATTTTACACTTCGAAGGTTCAAACGGCATCACGAATATTGTTAGTTTTTTAAACTATTTAAAAAACTTGCAACTTACCTGGGTCTTCAAAAGAACAATATCGTCCGCGTATTGTAAGTCACACAGTTTACTGCCTGAGCACAAGTCGATGTCACGGTTCCCACACGAGGATAGGGCTATTTCTAGAACCATCTCAATTAAAAAGTTAAAAAAGAAGGGTGATAGAGGGCAACGCTAAAGCACATCACTTCTGGTGATGAATCCCGGTGAAAGATCGCCGAAGGCATGAACTGAGCTTTGGCTGTTTGCATAAAATGATAGGAAAAGAGAAGCAAATTTATCTGACAAACTCTTCAATAAAAGGCAGCACCGGAGAACCGTGCGGTCGGTTGAGTCGAAAACCACTTTCCGATCAAGCGAAGCAGAGGTCGCGAGCCGACAGGTGTACCCGTGCCTTAAAATTTGTTTTAGAGCAAGTATGTGGTCAGAAGAACCACGCTTGAGTCTGAAACCAGCTTGAATTTGACGCGAGCAACTTTTGCGACTGTTGTATAATCGGCGGAGAATTGAACCAGTGAGCAGTTTGGATGCTCAACGTTCTGTGCCTTTGGAATATAAACGTGGTGTGATCCGGGCACTCAAGTCAAGGATGCCTTTTGCTTGTCTGATAAGGGCATATTTTCAGTGAAAACCACACAGCACGACGGATTCGCACGCAAGACAAGATTTACTAGGAATTGCAACAGCTGAAGGAGGTTTTGACTGAAAACGGTGATTTTGATGCGTTTGCTGAAAGACACGACATATTTGGAATCGTCAGACAAGCGACTGTGTCGGCTGCAAAATTACGCATCACGCTTTGTCTTCCACCTAGAAGTAATAACGTGAATTGCTTGTTCAAAGGACGATTTGGTCACAAGTTGCTCGAACGTATTATTCAACTGATCACCGAATTGTTCACCGAACGATTAGGATTTTCATACCTTCAATATTTTGGTTTACAGAAGCGGAGCAACCTACGTCAGTCGAAAAAAACGACAGCTACATAGCCCAGTGGTTGAACATACTCCAAACTGGGTCTCAAGTTACGTGACATGATTAGGGCCAGGTTAAACGCAAAGTGATAAGATTGAAAACCATAAGATCCCATCGTCGACCGTCGTTCATCATCTGATGATGCCTCATCTAGTTGATCGAAACACTGCTTTTCGCGTCACACATACGACACAGAATATCAGACTATTGTGGTTTACGAAGTCATTGCCATACATCGATGAAAATCTCCACTGTATTAGAAAAAAGAACTGTTTGTTAGATTTTTTACCATGACCATTTAATTTACCCAACCTTTTGTTTCCTTTTACTGTCGGACATTACTGTTTTACGACTCTATCTAAACAGCACTGTTCTACAGTAAGCACCGTTTTGAGATGCAGCGGAGTCGCCCTGGATACAAGCCGTGCAATATTCCAACACCGGCTTTTATTCACAAGACGATCTCGGGAAAAGTGTGTATGAAGTTTCAGACGAAAGTGAATCCGTAAGCCGTTGGATTCCTTGATTACCCCACATGCACCTGGTGTCCGTAGGCCTGTACTTCTAATCAAACGGTAGAGGTTGCGACTATTTCCACTAATCTGGGCCTTCATCTCCCTACATTTCGAAAAGATAGCTCACAGGCAGTCGTAACATGTACCAGCTGTTGATGTTGCAGTAACCTCGCTTGGATGGCGGTTATTCACAGCCAACACGTCATTGCCTCTCTTATGTTCTCAATTTAACCAAGCGATGCTTCGAATACGTCGGTTGTTGAACACGCAAATCCGCCTATCGTCCTCCGCGAGAAGCAACTGGATTTCGCAAACGAAAGACAAGGCACCATGCACCGTGGTAACTTATACTCGTCCCTTGCAAAGAAGTCGGACGTTGCGGCGGTTGAACCAGTGTCACAATTTAACGGAAACTAGTCTGATTCTCTACTCACCGTTGTTCCTCAACACAATTGCCAGCTGCAATGCAACTCAGCTCGATGAATGAATAAATACGCCTGTTGGGACGATGCAATAAAGCAGTATTCAACTGTGTATCAAAGCGCCACACATCAGACTTACGAGAGGGCAAAAGTAGGTTTATGACGAAATACCTGGAGGGTTAGTAAGCTCAACGCGGGTTAACTGATTGAATAACAAGGCTTTTCTCATGTGAAACCGAACAAAAGATTTGTTCATCGGATGGCCGTGAATGCGAATGTTCAGGATAACGTGAAAAGCACTCTCAAACAATTGGATATCGTGAATTTTGGAACTACAGAGAACACCGCATAAAACAGGGAATGTGAATCGTGCCTATTCCGTTCAAAAGTCGAATATCGAAAGGGATAGCAGACTAGATTAGGTGCATAAAATGCATGAAACTCACCTTGGGGGCGACTGCATTCGAAGATCGAAGACCGCTGGCAACTGAAAAGCGAAGAAACGTTTTTTTGCGTCACAAATAATTCATGCGGCGAAGAAAATTCTTCTCCAGTTTGTAATTCCAATGGTCAAAACAATTTCGAAACAAGGGAGTACTTTTGCAGTACTGGTCAATTAAATTAGTATACTATTATTAACATATCGAGCCTGGAGTCTGTTATGGTGCTAACATCACAAATACAGCAACGGATAACGAGGACGAGGAAGTAAATAAAAGCTGACGCTTTTTCGGCACACATTTTTGTGATTTTTTTAGAGGCTAATTAACTTGAAAGTATTACTAAATTATGATCGATACCGCGTAATTGCTTCGCGATTTCGGTAACTCCATGTTAACAAAATCTAGCTGCTCAAGAATTCAAAATAGTAAAAAAAAGTTCAATATAAAACTACATGTAGCTATTAGGTATTGAAAAGAACAAAAGTAAAATGACTGAAATGAATAAAACAAGCACTCCTACAAGGAAACAGTATCAGGCCTCTCCACAGGGCCCGTGAGATCCAAGCTATTTCATCGTTACATGTTTCCTTCTCTCTCGCACTCTATATTCGTAATTTTATTTGCATTCGTTTTTAGAAGACAGTGAACGAAACCGACACAACAAGAGGTTTCCTGTCATTTAGTAGCTTCTGACAGTATTTTAGCAGCCATCCGCGAATGATCAGTATCCAAACCTATGTCGCATAATCGTAACGAATATGGTGAAGGAACATCCGTAGTCAGGGTGAATAACTATTCACGTGGCTCATACAAACGCTGAGCTGAGTAGTCGTGCTCAAAAATACCATCAGGGTGTGGCATTGCGCGACACGAGTGCGCGTCATGGGGTTGCTTACTGGACACCATGCAGATATATCGGAACGGTTATTATGGTGCAATTTGCATTTTCACAAACAACCATTACGCATTATTATATCCAGTTCACTTTGAGTTTGAACAATCATCGACGATGCCTTCTCTTGGCATGGAGGTTGTGGTCACTATCTCTGTGTGCAAAACCGAGTCGTAAAAAACATGTAAAGATGAAAAGAATAGAAAAGAATTATAAATACAAGCGAAACGCCAGACTGACGGAAATCGCAACGTACCGTATACTTTATCGATGGCAACCACTGAGTAGGTGATTCTCGTCAACCCCATGTTAGAAGTTTCACATATATTGCATGATCAAGTTTATCAGTAAGAGTTTTCCTGCAATCCATGTTACGAACTTAGCATTGTGAAAAATTGCCTACTTCAATGAGCATAGCACATCGAAGAATTATATGTGGGACAACTTTGTTCACATATTTATTCACCGACAAACTAGTACACTGTACAGAAGCGTGGTGCCACGCAAAACAGGAACCAAGAGGTGGAATATAAGATTTCTCAATGTACGCGCCGCTGACCACAACTATGAGCCACATCCAACAAGGTTTCCAACCGAGCTTATTGTGAATCTCGAGACTCGCAGTCATGGAGGCGTCAGTGACCGATGGGGGAGATCCTCAAGTTCAACGTTTTGACCGTCCGGTGCCACTTCATAATTTTACCTCAACACTGTTTTTTCCAGCCAACTCCAGGCTCGAAAAGAGTAGAACTCGACGTGGAACATGTGCAACGCATGTCCCAACAAGAACGACTCTTTCAGATTCAGTACTTTCTTGAACCTTGCACAATGTTCCCAATACTGAGCTTAATCTCAGTATTTCTAACCCGATCTAAACGGGTTCAAGCGAAGCTGCAGAGACACCAGTGTGTTCAGACTACCGACAACATTCGTTCATTCTCAACTGGAGTGTTTCTGTGCCGGATAGAACTGATCTGACTGCGGTGATGCACAAACTCCATCATTGACAGGCAAACGGATTTCAAATCAACGCAACACAAACAGATGACTGAGACTGACAAATGCCGAATATGAATGCGAGGACACTTGATCCGATATCCGAATGACGGGTGAAACGCAGCCTGAGTAGTAAAACGAACTTATCTACTATGTACCTACAACATTCACATCCCAGTCTGCCACGCATTTGTTCATCAAAAAATATATGAATATCGTCATTCACTGAGTTGATGTCGTGTTTAAAATCCGACTGCCTATGTCGACGGGGGGACGAGATTTCTAAGCATTTCTTTTGGTCAGCAACCTAAGGCTTACCCGAATCACGAGTATCCAGTGCTTTCGACGGGCTGTTAGGCGCATCAGGCTCCTTCACATATGACGATCCTCGGCTGGGGGAGTCTTGCGCAGTTAGGCCAGGTGTGGCCGGAAGAGGCGCCACCGGTGGTGGTGGAGGTAAGACGGGGACACATCGTCCGGCGTACGCTTCCTCCAGTTGTGACACGCCTGAGGGTTGTGAAACCGGTTGCTGAATAGCCTGCAGCGTGGACCGAAAAAGTTTGGAACCACAAGATCTTACAATGATCCATGTGTGCAAAAATGATGCAGATCTGATTCGGCAAAGGGATGGCTCAATGTGGTGGTCGATGAACAGAAAATCAAATGGACTTGAGATCAAGCAAGATGCTAACGCAAAAACGATAATTACAAAATAGGGGGAAGTGGGTTCAATACAGTAAAACAGATAACCAGTGAGAGGAAAAATGTTGATTTTTTTGCTTTTCACGGTACACTTTTCGATGTATTTTTTTCATTTTGTTTGTCGAAATGACATTTTTGTGATTACGGGGCAAGAGAGTTCGACGGACGGATCGCACAGCATTCGCGCCACTGACTTCTATCTTCAACCATACTCCTCAACGTCTCTAGCCAACGACAATCCTCGTCCATTGGACCCCAACCAGGGAGGCGGGAAGCACCAACCGAAGCCAATGCTGACGCTAGCTTCTCCGCACCTCTACGCCAAGTCATGGCCTAACTACTGTGTCGCTTCTTCCAGCCTTATTCAATACGCGCGCATAGTGCACGGAAAGGTAGACGATGAACAAGCATTCGTAAAGCTGACAATACATCTACTCTATCAGCTTTGTACCACTAAAAATGAAAACAAACTAAATTTAGTGTATGACAAATAGAGCAAGCAAAATTTACAACGATGATACCGGTTCAGAATTCCAAAGATTGCGGAGCCTATCTACCGAAATCAGTTACTTGGAACACTCGATTGGTTGAATTATATAGAAAGAAATAAACCAACGGAAGACTACGGAAAGAAATCTAATGTGCACATGTCACTTAAACGCGTGACTGAGCACAAGTGCTGTCAATCGGACATACTACGTTACCAAGCCATGCACCTTGTTCATATCTGGGCTAGGAGTAAGCTTGTCGTTAAAAGACATTGTGACTCACCTCGCAGGTATTCATTTATTTCTCTGTGGGAATACGTACATCGGCCGCACGAAAAGACGTCCATGTGAACGCATTCATGAACTTAAACCAGTGCGGCTGAGGACCAGACCAATTAAGTAAACCATCAACGCAGTGTTTTTCACGCCTACATTGTGGATTTGCCGAAGCTTCTCATTTCCTATATGGGGTCCGAGGTCAGTTGTCTAGACCGATGAGGTACGATATGTTAACCATAGCAAAAGCAGTTCAGATTCGACGCTACAATCACCCCCCCCCCCAACTCTTCTTGTGCTCGCAGAAGACTGCGAATACATTTCAACTCTCCTGGTCTACTCACCATCCCACAGGTTCTAGACCGGCCGAAAGCTAACATACTGAGAAGGTAAAAATCTGCATCTGGTCTACAAATAAGTCTGGACCACAAGAGGTATGAGCATCGTTATCTACCATGGGTGTTTATTTTTCTGCCTGGTTGTTGTATCACACGGTATTTCAAAATCAATCCAGAGTTCTGAAAGTAAGGAATCCCATTGAGAAGTTGGCGTTGGATCATCGCACTGTTCGAGAGCGTTGAAAAACGTCTTTCTTAAATTCTGACTAGTCTAAATGTGCGTATGTTTATAATGTGTTAAAAGCATCCTTATCGATCCGATATCACGACAAAATCGAATGTTTCTCGTGTACTCTGTATTCAATGTTTATTACTTTATAGTCAACGCGAATGAAGATATCACTATGGGTTGTACAAGAGGAAAACTTGCTTACACGACAAAACACTGATTTCTCCTCCAAATGAGACAAAACGACATGGCTCAAATGAGTCAAGAAAAGTCAATCATTCAGTTCAGCAACATCCTCTGCAACCGATGACCAGACTGGTTGACTTGGACTCTGAATTTCGAACAACAAGACCCGCCTACGCGCTCACTGGGCATAACGGGTGATATAGCCAAATATGACGGTCAATGGAACATTGACGTTCCATCTATATTCTCTTATTTATGTACACCCAATTTTTGTTCATCCAGTTATGATATACGAACTTGTAGCCAAGCAATTACATGAGAAGTTATTCACTGAAAAAACAGAGCTCTTTTTTGGTCACCCAACTGACTTAACACAAACCTGAATATTTCTTCATTCGTTTATTTACTTCTTCTTTATTATGTAACAACAGGGACTGCTAACTGGGGAAAGTGATTAGCGGTGGCGGCATGCAAATTTGAACCCGGGACACAAGGGTCTAAAGTCAACGATGTTGACCGTCTGACCACTTTACTGCTAGGCAGCAAATTCTCGTCACTGTGGAAATTCATATTTCGATATCTCCCATTTCTGCGACGGAACGAAATTAAACGGATTTTGTAGAACAGTATTTTACTTCAATCGACCAGGACCTCAGAATACCGACCACTAAACGCTGAAAATCACGTCAACGCCATGATTTCAACCTCGGCAGCTTTCTTTTGAATTATCACTCATTATATTGCCGCAAAACTGTTCGCGGGGAAATCGAAAACAGGAGGAACGCATAGTACCGACAGCAAGTTTGATACAGATTCTGGAGAATGCAGAACGAACAAAAGTTAAGTTCTGTTCTAATTCTGACAGAGGATGTACGAGACTAATCCACGTAGGCAATCAGTGAGATTCATCTGCAAAACATCCAAAAAACCCTAGCTTAGCTGGTAAAGCGCACACGGTAGAAAACCATGCGGTTGCCATTCATGAATATATATATATATATATATATATATATATATATATATATATATATATATATATATATATATATATATATATATATATATATATAATATGCCGTATTTTACATAGCAATTATCCAGCACAATACACTGCTAGTCCGAGTGCTTTCTGATTTTAGTTCGGGCAATCAAAAAAACAGATAATTTTCAACTAATTAAGGTGTGGTTACTGGCTGTCACAGTCGTCCAACCAGAAATCATCATGCGCAATTCTTCATGAACGGATGTACTAAGCATTGGACGTGCATACTAATAAATTTGACAGAGTGCAAAGAAAACATGGTTAACTGCACATTTGATCCGGCAGTACAGCAATACAAACCGGATTGATCTTAGGCCACAGAATGAAGATAAGAGAACTAATTTGTGGAGTAAAATAACAAAACAATGCAACTCTGTTCAATGGAGATGAGGTGTGAAATATCCCATGGATAAACAACAGTATTAAGCCCCTCTATGAAAGAAACTTTTGGAGCAGACAAGATGTAGTTATTGCACATAGAGGTATGGAGTGCAACAAGTATGGAGATCGTACCGTGTCTTGAGTATTGACGGAGTCCAACAGCTGCATCGGGGAAGTTGGCATTGGATGTTGTTGTTGTTGTTGTGCGATTACTTCTGAATGCAACACTTCGCGTTCCGTGACACTAGAGTGTGGAGGTGGAGCTATTCCAACACGCTGTGTGGGACTGTATGCACATAACAGAAGAATAAGCAAGTTATGTAATTCGGTATTCAAAACGGAATGGAAGTGTGCCCGAGATGAGAATGAATGAGAAAACTTCAATGAATATGGGAAAGATCGAATGAACCCAATCCAAGCAGGACAATCGCGTATTTCGCATCCGATTTTCTCGTGATTTTGGGATGAAATAGTCTTTTGAGGGCTTAAAATATGCAGACGACGAATATATAATTAGGTCCAAGAGTCGCTTATTTATGCAAACATGCACCAACGAATACACCTTCTGAACATGAGGTCAATACAGTCATACCAAACCAACCAATTTAAGATACGTTTCAACCAAGTTGAGAATCGCTTGGTTTATACTGCTGGGACAATTGTAGTTCGGTTGAAAAAAACCCCTAGTGTATCACCGAACAGCCCGTCAGGATTGTGAAACTGCGATAGCCATCCTGGATCAAAATTGAGTTCGTAAAAACATTCCGCAGATGACTGAGCAGTCATCTCGCATTGACTAAGCAAACAGCATGGATGACACAACAACTGGTGTTATTATCCATCGCCAGCACTCGGTGGCAGACAGTAATCCACTGTCATCCGGCACGTTACCACACCGGACCCACTGGGACCTTACGCGGTTCTCTGCTACAGAAAGTCTGATGATCTGGTTGCCGGCTATCCCTAATCGTGCAGTGGGCTTATGTGGCTAGGGGGTATACCTCTTCTATTGTACTCATGCGTAAGCGTGTGGTAAAAAAATTGAAAAAAATCTTACTTCGCTCAACTCGTTGTTACTGTTCCTTTGCTGTATTCATTTGACGGGCACCAAGGTTCTGCTTCTGACTGTAGCACCAAAAACAATATAGCTTGTCTTTTCATGTGCTTGAACTGTTTTATTTGTTTTTAGAAGCGGTAGCTAACCGATCACACGATACCTCTGATGCAAACCATTCCTTTCCAAACTCCATGGATTACTTTTCGTTATACACTGGTTACCCTCAAACCCTCACGCTTAGTACGTCCCAGTATATCCATTTCTTTCTTTATTTCTTTTATTCACTTTTTTATTGTGTAATAATAGTAAAATATTTCGGGAAGGGGGTCGCAGCCTATTTAAAGCTGCCAATTGGGATGACCGACTGCGGAGCAGAGATTCGCACCCGGGACCGAAGGGTTTAAAGCCCAATTTGACTACCATTTGACCACCGCCGACCTGACTGGCCCCTGCAAAATGGAGGTCAACCAAGTAATGGGTTTGGACTGACGGCCCAACGATTCTTACCATGCACTAATGCACAGGGCAGAGAACCGTTAAGATACAAATGACATCACTATGACAACTCCCTTGTCGGATGCGACCATAATGTCCCACGACCTTTTTAATGAAAAACGGGTTATCGGTAAACAGTGAACACAGATCACTGTTCATTTAGAGTGTATCTCCTACGAGTGACACATCATTCGGTAACCAGAGCTGATGACTAGTTTTTGTGGCATTGGTGACGTGATTCGCCAATCAGATCCACTCGAACCTCTCAGATTCAGAAGATTGATGAACTTGATCAAACGTTAGAGCAGTATCAGGAGGAAAAACGGATTTGGAATAACTTTCCGTACCGTGCATATTCTACATCTGGTCCACTCTCGTCAGGAAGCATCAGGAGAACACGAAAGGGTCAACTACTGCCGTCAATAAACAGCTACGCTTAACATGACAATGAAGGATGTGTCGCAAAAGCATATGGCAAGCCACTGAGGGGCCGCCCAAATAGCTTTTAAAGTAAAGTGCGTCACTCACAATCCTTTACGCAAGTCTCAAAAGGGACTTGATAGATGTGCAACACTGAGAATTCCTAACGAGGGTGGAACAACCCGGAAGATTATTTGATTCAGATGCTGCTGAATTTTTCGTTTGTATTTCACGGAACAAAAAAGAGAAATGCTCCGGCATACATCCCGCAACTCAAATCCATTGACTTCTTTGTTCAACTGTGTGTTGGGAAAGTTGTGTTCTCAAAAAAGAGAAAAAGTAGGATACTTCATTGGTTACCACTAATACTAGTCAGATACTTCAGAGAATATCCTGCTTTAGTTCTCTCAATCATTAACCCCGCTCTTTTGTGCTCCACTTCGGGTTGCTACCTCGCAGGTTCTTCCAACCGAGAGAGAGAGAGAAGACGGAATAGCAGCATAAACGGCAAAAGAGCCATCAGTGGGAACCAAGTAGACGAAGAAAAAAATTTCCCCTGCATCAAACGGTGTGAGCACTCCCGTGTCTTCTGCTTGGTGAAGACACTAGCTCTACTATCACCTGTGGGTTTGGATATCGTCCCAAAGCACACGGTAATGGAGAAGATAATGAACGAGGACACTAGCACTCAGGTTGTTCCTAACAAGTGACGTTTTGTTGAAATTCAAGAGTCGAATGTGCGCTCAGTCGTGATATTCCCAGTAGAAAATGACGAAATTCTCGCATAAGATTGATCGAATAATGTACGAATATCGGCTAAAGAAACATGGAAACTAATATGACAGATCGACAATACAGAAACAAGAAAAAAAACGTTTCTCTTCAGAATCTTGACAGAAACAAGTGCAAACCGGCACGTGGTTCCCGAAAGACTGCCGTCCGATCCGTGTTCTATTACATGTACTTCGACAGTTGAATAACCGATTAAATCGGTTGACAGTGGTATTCGACTACTCATGCGCATGTGAATGAAAGTCAAAGCAGTCACATGTTAACAGTTAATACTGAGGAAAAATCCGTACTTGTGTAGTTCATCATCTTGTAGCGTAAACCACTGCGACAACAGGAGTTGGTGGTTATCAAGTCGATCGTCCCAAACAACCAAGAATCAAAAATAGGAGAATAAGAGGAAACAGAGGTTGTTTCGGAAGTACTGAGCGACAGACAAAAACATACTATTTGTCAAAAGTTTATTGATGAGCAGATGGACCTCAGCAGGATCCCAGTTCGACGGCAGGATAGTTGAGAGCTCCAGATCGGCCCAACACGGCAAGAATGGTGCGCATTAGAACAAGCCGAGTGGCTGCAGGTATAAGACCAAATAGGAGTCTAAATGAACAGGTATGGTCTAACTCATCGTTGATAGACAGTCAGCGCCTGTCCAAAATCCAGATCAACGTTAGAGCCAACAATAGGACGACGGATCGATAGAACGAGAAAGGATTCCCGTCAAGTGGTGGCGGTCCGTATCACCAGTCAAGCAATCAGAAGAGACGTTACCCGATGCTAGTTTTGACCACTCAGTCTGTGTTGTGATGATTGCTGACAATGACACTTACATCCTATATAAACCGTCTGTTTTCTGTTAATGAAGTCAGGTAGTTCCAAAGAAGTCTTCTCACTGAAGTAAGTGGGCCGCTACAGAACACCAGCTGGAGAATCGATTTGTCTTACTGATTAAATACAGGTATGTCTTGCCCGTTTTGTCCTCTAGCCGTATTATTGTTAGTATTATTATTAATATTATTATCAGGAGCCGACAAGTGGTAAGGATGATTTGTGTGGGAAATAGAGTGAAGCTACTGAAAATTTTGGTTTTTGTGTGCTTTACTAGCAGAAGTTCATAACCGCAGACAATCGACTGACGCTGAAAAACTAGCGGTATCAGTGGTTCACAAGTAACACCTGAGTAAAAAACGCAGCGACCGAAAAGTTCCTGATCTACTGGATACTATCCATCCAAGTTTTCCTAAAACCTTCCTCCTATACACCTTGAATGCACTTACACACGGTAAAAGAGAAGCTGGTTGATTGGTGAGTTAATTACACCCTACAACTGAGAAAATAGTAGTCGAATACAATTTGACAACACGGGTAGTGGTCTTATAACCAAGAAATGAAGAAAAACACAAAAGACGTCCAAACGGTTGCATTAATTTGTGAAAATCTGAGTAAAAATACTTGAAAGAGGTCAAGAACAGTCTATGAAACGTGGTACACTTCAAAAAATCTCAACCACCCACACGCTGGTGTACCCTAACGATACACGTAATTTCAAGTGCCTAAAGAAAATGGAAGCCTGTCTTCACCATTGAGTACCCACGTGTTTCATGTGTCCTCAAACATTTTGATCAAGGTTGTTGTACAGCCTCCGTATCTCTTCCTCGTAATCTCACAAAAACGGTCCATAAACAGTCATGGACAAATATGAAATTATTGAGAATCAACGAATGAGTGGGCCCGTGAGTATTACTCAGAAAGTTTGATGCAACTGAAAATCAAAATAGACAAAAAAGGTTCTCCGACTCGGTTCCATGCACTGGCAGAAACAGCAAGAAGCCCACCAACCAGGGAGTCCACCAGGGGATGTGAAACAAGTCTCCCCATGTTTCGGTTAAGCTTAGATTCCAGTAGCTTATGTCTCAAAAACGCAATATTCTGTTTTCTGTTCCATGACTGAGCACGAGTGCGGTGGAAGGGAATACCCCATGACCTCAAAAAGATATTACACTACCAAGGTTAACTGGCAATTATGACCCTGAGACGCGCTACATACTGCACTGAGGATTTCATTAAGTTGACAAGCTCACATTTAGTCACTTCGAATGAGAACCACATTAAGTCACAATAGATAAGGTCTATAGGGACATAATCTCGGGAATGATGATCCGAATAACTTCACAAACCCGAATCAGAATTCAGTTTTACTCTTTCTTAGTATCGACCTGAATTCCGGTATGATCTCAACAATGAGAACGTAGTTTCTTTGGTCTTCTATGAATAAAACTGTCTTCCTTCGTGAGGATAATGGGCGCACTGTACCATAGACACTACATCCCACAGTTGAATTCCTGAGACATTTCCCAGTGCATCTCTGAGAAGCCGCAATCCTCATTCGTTGGGCTGAATGGGGCCCATCAAGACGATGCAACACGTTGATGTTGGTAAAATGTCTTGCGTGCCTTCATGACCCAAAGAGCTAAGTAGGATGGCTTCCTGGAACGACAAACGGGAATTGACGATTCAGTCTGTTGCTGTTGACATGCACAGAACGATTCAACCGATCCACACACAGACGACTGCTGACTGAGATCCAGTCGAGCAGTGCACGCTCAGCTTTCATGCTGAGAGCGATGCCAATGACAGCTTGACCACGAGCACTGGACAAAGAATCGCCCGACACGCGAAGAGTAAAACGAGAAGTCGAGCTTGTATCTGGGGAGCGAAGTGTTAACACTGAAGTTGGGTCTTGTATAGGTGTTCCGGAAACACAATACGAACCCATTTTAAAGGTTTCAAGAGTTCTAGTCGGGGCAGCCTGTTGCCCTGTTTGGCAAAGTATGCAGACGTTGAAAGCAGCTAAGTGAAGAAAATGATTAGGTCTGAGAATCGATTTCCTATTTTCCCGTTTCCAATTTATTGATTTTACCAAGAGTAAGAAGTTCTCGGTCACAACTCATTGCGACTTCTTGTACCCATTTAGAATTGGAACATAAAGGATGAAGAGCAGAGAGATAAAAAAGAATTTCCGGAGGGACTGCTGGATATTTTTGGGCAAAGAACACTTCGCGGCTGCCCCACACCGCAGAAAAGGGTTTTTCCTTGGAAACCGTAACCAGAGCTTTTGACTCAAAAGTCTCATCTGCAAGGTAGCCGGGAGTCAAACCAGAACGGGAACGTGACCGAAGAACCCGTGAAGGAACTTCTGGTCTGTCACGTGAGACCTGAATGTTGCACGTGGTCTGTCCTGTATTCGCTGGTGCTTTGTTATCGATCCGCTCTTCGTATTCTGTCCTCAGCCCTATGCATCCAATGGAGCAAGCAGAACGTGGACGGGGCAACATCCTCTGGGCCGGGTTCTGTCCAGCTCTGGCGGGCGATGACCGCCCAATAAAGGGTGATCACTTATCCCACCGTCGAGAAAAACCTCAAGTATTCCACCCCTGTGTCCACCCAGTGGAGGTTTTTCGACCAGTAAACCGCTTTCTGTGTTTATTTGCTGGAGTGTCTTCTCCAGGGTCATTGTGGTTAGAACCAGTTGTTGTCCATCAACTAGCTCAAAGACCGGACTTCGTCTGGTCTCTACCCATTTATCTGTCAGGGATGATTGCACCTCCGGCTTAAGGAAGCCACCCTGAATAGCTCTTTGGGTCATGGAGGCACGCAAGCCATCACACTACGTCAAGATGCAATTCCGTTGTGATGAAGTGACAGTGTCATAACTGTCATAATCAAAGCTACTTTGAAAGGTGTCAGTCTCACATGCCAATGCTCGACATCGAGCGAAAATAAAATGTGAGAATAATGATAAGCTGCTTTTGTTAACCTCTTCAAGGTTTTTCAAGAACAGCGAAGCAATCCGGTGTGCTAACGGTGGCCAACAATGGCGTCTATCAGTCCCCTCACGTTTTTCACCTCAACAAGAATGAATGAATAACTCTTCCTAAACTTTCCTGCTCACCGACTATTCTGGTTAAAAAATAAGCCGCAAATAATCCTCGGTCACCGGGAGCTCTTGTATACACAAACTCTAATTATGGCTTCAGATATCGAGCTCGGGAAAGCCACAAAAAGAAGACTAGGATGGTATCAAACTAAGTGATCTCAACGTACGACTGCAAGGAAATGAATTTGCATAAGGAGTTTCGAAAACGTATTTCTGGAGTTACGGATGCAAAAAATGCGCCCAAAAGCACACACAACCCGTGCCTCACTGTAAGCTTATATACATATAGCGCGTAACCGAGGTGTCTTTTTTATGGTTCGTCGAAGTTCAATCGCCAAATTTATTATGAGCTTTTGATTTGATACGGGCTCCCGAGAAACTTTGCCCACCCATCTGTAGATACGACTGAAATCAGAAATGCCAACTCACGACTACAGTGTCATCGTTCTTCAGGTCAGCTCCGTCTAAACCGCGTGGAACTATCAGCAAACCACCGTTGTGGCTCCTCAGTGGACTATTCGAATAGGAGCTTTCAATAACACTCCTAATACACAAATGAGATTGTTGTGAAGAAATACGGGTTTTTAAAAATCAGACGGGAAAAATTATGATGAAAATGAAAGGAACACAGACCCAGTGGATAGAAAAGAAGTTATTTTCACACTGAACAATAGGGTGGACTTACAGAGGTGCATTTTCACGAACCACTGGAGATCCGTCAAGAATTCGTAGGTTAGGCAAAGCACATAAAACTTGCGGCTCGAATTCGCGAGTGCTGTACCCGATCGGTCAGGCAAATAACAGCATTTCGGAAGAGACGATAAACCAAAAGACTCATTTATAAGGGAACCCCTTTGCTGATAAATAATCGCCAATGTGAATACAAGGCTAACCATTCATATTTTTTGCTGTGATTGAGTCACTTTTGTGTGTTGATTGAATTCTGATTAGTAGTCGCATATTCTAATCAAAGGGACCTTCAACAAAAGCGATTTCAATCTGAAATGAGCCCTTCCAAAGAAATACTGGATGTAGAAGCCAACATCCGAGGCTATTGGGTGTTTCCTGCCAGCAACCAATATACTTAAGTAAGAAGAGGAAAGAATTATCATCCAAGGAGGTTGTTAAAACAGTATGAAATATGTAGATCCCAAAACAAACGTGTACACAATATACAGGATGAACGAAAATGTTTCTTTTTGCGGTAGTCATAAAACCGAAAAAGCTTAGTAACATGAATGACAACAGGTGATAGGAGGGACAACTGGACAAACTTATGCTGCGAGAAAGAAATTTCACGATCCTCAGCTAATGAAGATCATAATGTCGATCGGCGACCGTATATGAAGCAAGTTCCCTCTAATCCATTTCCCCATTTAGCGGCTTAAATCAAATCCATCGGTTAGATCTGATGGTTGGTCAAGTGTGGGTGTTGCATTCTTAATCGTCACTAATTAAGTGCTCAAGTGAGAGTGGAATCCAAACAATTGCAACAATCATAAGGAATTAATGGGAGGACCGAAAATATTCATTGGTTGATCATTTCATTTCTTCAGAGGTATGAGGGATGACAGGTAGGAGTAGCACCACTGATTAGCTGACTGCCTATCGCATCTTCATTCAGAGGACATCCCTCGAGTTTCGGTAGTCACCTGGCGCTTAACTCAGTTTTGACACGTGGTTTCAAGAATCTACCTATGGAAGCAGAAGACCTAGTCCGGATCAAATCAGACGGATGGTAGCTGGGGCTTTTTGATCTCAACAAAAAAGCACTCCTCCAGCAGATGATTCCACTTTCAGGGTTCCCAAATAACGTTCAGTAAAGCAAACGATGTGTGGGCATATGTCAGACATGTCCCAACCGCCTGAGGAATCCTAGGGTGATCATCTCGGCAGAAGGCGACCATACACATCTGGAACAGGATGACGGACATCATTCGTCAGTCACATGGCGCTACCACCAGACGAGTGCAATATTTCGGAGATACCAGGTGTCGAATATAGAACGCTACTCAGCGTTCTCAGTGCGGGTCAGTTCAGTTTAGCGCGAACAACTATTAACGGTGCACTGGATGCGGTGGTTCTGATTAATACCTCTCAGCAGGAACCTCCTACTTGGAAAACAAAACAATCAGGAGTACGAGAAATGCAAGGAGAGAACTGAATATCACAGTATACATTAGATGAAAGATGTGCCCGAACAAAGGGACGCAGAGCAGCCATTGAGCAGAACGTTACGGTGGCACTGTATGCCCCTTTTACAATGAGCAGAATGTCTCGGAGCCGCGATAAGCCGACAAAGAACGATTTTGTCCTTTGCTATTCAAAGATGACCGTGTATCATCTGCAGTTTTCGAAAGCTTGAAAATTCAATGTTCCCGTGGGATAGGATGAGGTGATTTGTTTAACAAATGCATAATGTCTCGTACGAGAAACGCACAAATGGGAAAGGATACACACAATTAGTACATGGGTTATTCTGTATTGAGAACTGGACGAGGTCACGTAAGCAACTGAGTTTCCGTACCTGGAAGAGTTGTTCAGTTGGTTAACAATAATTACCTCGTCAATATCTATCAGGGAGTTGCCGGCCATAGAGAAAATCTCTAAACAGTGAGGTAAGTATTTGGAAGCGTTCTCCAATGAGGTGATTCTGTTCGCATGCAAAAGCAAGGTCTATGGTGTATCACCGGCAGAAGGGAGAGACGAAGACGAGCTCGTCACCACGACAAACTGACAGTTAGACACTTACCGTCAACTTGCGCAGATTGGAAATATCACCTAACTGAACAATACAGTTTTCGGACAGATCTAGGTGTTTCAAATTGAGATTTCCATCCAATTGGTCCATGATCTATGTAGTTAGCGTAATCGTGAAACTTTGACACATTGACGGGTTTACTTTTATGCGATTTCCGGACAAATTTAACCATCTGAGCCGATTAAGCTTTAGAAGACCTGCACATTAATCATATCTATCAATTATTACCATCAATTGCAACAATTCCATTATTAGGTAAGTTCAAAATAGTCAAATGAGTCAGACTGGCCACTCCGTGCATCTGCAGCAATTTGTTCCCGGACAATGAGAGCTAAAAAGTGGTCACGCAAACATTTCACAGTACACACACGTATTTGGCGTAAACAAACCTGCTGTAAATCGTAGAGATTTCCCAAATTTTCCAAACGTCGAATATAGTTATGATCCAAAATCAGAACGTTCACATTGGATGGAACAGGCTCGATTCGATCTAATTCACGTTTGGACAGATTAAGAATCACCTCTCCATGTGGACCATGCACCACGGGGATATTTTCAAAACCTTGACGTAGAAAATTGTACATCCTCAAGCTTTAACAGGAGTTTTTGAGACAATCACGAGCACGAGGTAACTGGCAAGAAAAATTAGCCGAACAAAGGGGAGAAAAAGTGTGAAAAACAAATGAGGCGAAAATGCGATGTAATGACCGAATTGCCCAAAATGGAATCAGAAGACACACCAGCTGGCACTGAGATGTATCGTTGTATTAGCATATAAAATACGCCGTTTCTATAGACGTAAAATACGTAACGGAACGCATATGCACACACAAGTATTGGTCCACGAGCAATATAGTTGGTGGGCCTAAATTTGCCAAACATTGTCACTTGATTTGGAGGCGGATCATGCGCACGAGACATGCATACTGCGACAATCAATATCCAGGGTTGCATTAAGATGAGTCATACGCGCATGATGTATTTCTTTGTGTGCGGAAATACATGGATGCTGGTTGGAGTGTACACCGAACAAATGAACACTGATTGGTCTAAATGGGTTTTCTCGATTTGCATATGGACAGAACGGAATCACCACATGTGATCAGAGGCAACACAAGTGATGTTACCTGACGTCTTCACATCCACAATCATACACCACGGGCTGTGCACCAGCTGGGTATAGATGGTTCTTAAAAAGGGGGATAAAGCAGCTGTTCAGCCCTATCATAGTTTTCATTGGTGACTTTTTTTATTACATGCTCATGCATGAGTGTAGTGGAAGGGATATATACCCCATAACCACGAGGGCCAACTGCGCTATTAGGAATAACCGGTAATCGAACCCTGATACTTGGAGTGGCGAATAACCACATAAGGTCCCAATAGATCAGGTGTAGTAACGATCCGAACGACAGTGGATTACCGTCTACCACCATTTGAGCGTTGGTGTTTCATTTCATAAATTATGCATATTTATTCATCCTTGGAGAGTTGAAACACAAACGCTTGCAATGCAACTGTCACTGAATATGAGTCACGTCCGACAAGGTCTCCAACCATTCCCGAGGTCATCACAAAAAATACTGTAAGTAACGGTCGCCCCTTCTCACCTTTCCACTATAATTTTGTCACTGATATGGTCCTAGAGACCGCACTTTTTTCAGATGAGAATAGCGCCATCGAAATTTTTCCTGATCGGAATGTGTCAAACCTTGAATATACGGTCGACGTTGTCATTACGAGTGAAGAATCAGGTCATTTTCAAGCTTTTCTCGACAGCTTGACGAATTGCGTAGCAATGTTCGGTATGCGTTTTGCACCTTCGAAGTGCAAGATGATGTTGCAGGACTAAGTTGGAACGACACCAAACCTTCCACTGTCTGGAGAGACTAAAGAACAGATGGACAAGTTCTGTTATCCGAGTAAACTGCACTTCACTCAGGAGTTGGATATCGGATGAGGGGTCCATGCGTATACAGTGGGCTTGTTCGGGTTTTTTCAACCTGAGTCATTTGTGGTCTCAACATGACATTCGACTACCCATCAAGGGTGTCTCTTTGATTCCTTTTTGTCAATTTGCTTGTCGGAATGACATTTTCGTTTTCATGGGACATGACAGCTCGACAGACACATAGCACAACATTCGCACCACTGACTTCTATTCTGAGCCACATTCCCCTACATTTCTTGGGCTCCAGTCATGGGGTCGGAAAGCACCAACCAAAGCCAATACTAACGCTAGTTTCTTCATACCTCTACTCCAAGTCATGGTCTGACCGCCGCGTCGCTTGTTCCAACCTTGCCCAGAATGTGCGAATAGAGCACAGAAAGGCAGACGATGAACAGGCATTTGCAAAACATGGTCGAGTCACCGGAGGCGGTGTACAGTGATCACTTCGTCAAGAGGGTGGCTATCCGTGTCCAACACACGACGACACAACTCCTCATCATTCACTCGGTGTTCCCACCAGATACAAGCAATGCTTCAGAAACTTCTGTTGTTCAACACAGGAAAACGCCTAATATCCTCAACATGAAATGGCCAGTTCTAACAAGCGTAGAATGTAGAACCGCGAACCGCGGTGACGTACACCTATCCCTTAAGAGAGAGCCGGATGTCACGGCGATGCCACAAGTGTCGCAGGCTCACGAAAGCCGCTTCATCTCTCACTACTCATGAGTTGATTTCCTCCCCAACACCACCTCTTGCTGGAGAAAATACGGTTAGATTTAGTGAAACGTCTTTTGCTCTTCGACAAGTGGTACTCGCTTTCATATGGTTATATTTTGGCATCTCTCTGACACAAACAAGTGTGCTACTATTTGAGAAACTAGATTATTTTGGTATCAATCAGACAAAAGTCCGACGAAGTTGATTTACGGAAGACTTTTGACTTGGTGGAAAAACGCAAAGCTAGCCTAGCATACTCGAGAGTACGATCGACCCAGGCATATACTCGAGTACGACCTACAAAGCTAAAGCGATTTGTGGTACTGGCAGCTCAAGGCCATGTGGTCCATCAGTGTCCTCGGACGGGAAACAGATAGTGAGAACAATGACCGTATGTCGTTAGGTAAACCACAAACTTGCACCTAGACTAAACAAGTGATTAATTGAGTGAAAATTTAACGGACGGTTGGCGTTATCCGTACGTCGACAGTCGGAGCTAATTCGGCCTCCAAACATTTACTTTTCGGGACCTAGCCGGACAACTTGAGCATCAATGTTTTCAGGCAAGACGGTTAGATTGGAGCCTGTCAGATAATGTCGTGAGGTAGTTGGGAAAACAAACTTAGACTACGTCTGAACCACAGTTGGTGGCGATAGGGGAAAAAATAGGAAGCGGTTAGTGTCGTGGCGGTTAATCATTTTGAACGAATCTTCCAAACGGAATGCACCTATGATGTTATTTATAGGAATCTATCGGCACAAATTAATTCCTAATGTGGTGCTCAGAGCTAGTCGCAAACCTGTGTGAAGTTTTATTTATTCGACATCAACGTGTCAACTGCACAGTATGATTTCAAATGGGGTGAAGTTCGTAGGAATCACACTGAATGCCGGGTGTGGAAGCTGTGACATCTTCGGATAGGCGGGGGAAGGCGGTGTGTTCCGAAAATGAGTTTTTTTCGAGGCAAACTGGTGAGATACCAAATGTGAGTTCCGGGAGAGCAGCATATATGCGACTCGGGTCATGAGGGTGCGTGCCACAGCCCCTAGCTGGCCCCGTTTTCATTATTGCAGGGACATTGTAGATGGCGAGCCTCGGTGATATGAGCGGTTTCAGATTATTTGCTGGACCCAACATATTGGTAGAAGGAAACCCACTTCCATAATCGTTACCTTTATCGATGGTGACCTAAGAAACACAGAAGAGAACTGTCACCAAAGTCACCCGTGTAGTGCTACCGATACAACACACGATTACAAAGACTAAGGAATTTGTTTATTTGAACAACTACCGAAATTGGTGGCGCCATTTTGCTCCGCCTGTGTACACCATTTGCAAGCCGTTGCGCTCCTCCAATATACACGTTGTCTCGCTCCAGCGTTTTGAGTTTTGCTCTTTTGCGCGCTGCCGAGTATGTTCGTTAACGTGTCACGAACCGAGGACCAGGGGCTATAGACTCTATACGGGAGCAGGTCCTGACTTAACTTAATGGAATCCTAAAGCACAGTTGAATCCAAGGATAAATGAGGGGAGAATGAATGATGTTTCAAGGAGATTGAGAGAAGAGAAGTTTGGGAAGCGTTAAATGCAGCATGATTGTCGGATCCCCAGGAGATGTGCTCCAGATCGGACTGTAAAGATGCACTGATTGCACTTCGGTCACGATCTATGTTTGTGTTAGCATGGCGAGAAGTGCGGTAAGAAAGGGAAGAATGAAGGGTGGCATCATCGGCAAATGAATGGATTGGGTTGGAAGCAGTGGATAAAAGATCATTAGTAAATAAAAGAAATAAGGTGGGCGCAAGTACTGAACCTTGGGGAACACCAGCATTCATGGGAAATGGCTGGGACAGAACCCCATCAACTTGGACGGAGATGGTTCGCTTACTGAGGAAACTTGATGTCCACGATACGAGAGCGGAGGAGAACCCGAACGAGGGCGGTTTCGCTAGGAGACCTTCGTGTCAAACCCGGTCAAAGACCTTAGAGATCCAGCGACACCATGTGTTTCTCCGTGACTGTCAAACGCAGCCGACCAGGAGTGTGAGATGAGAGCCAGGATATCACCGGTGGAGTGGCGAGGTCGGAATCCGTATTGACGATCGCTCAGTAGTCCTTCGCGTTCGAGAAATGCACGCAGTTGGTCGGAGATGACAGTATCGAATACTTTCGAAAAAACAGGTGTGATAGAAATAGGACGATAGTTATTTGGGTCAGAAAGATCACCGAGTTTGGCAATAGGAAAAATCACGGCGTGTTTCCAGGGAATCGGAAAAATAGAAAGTTGCAGAGAGAGATAGAAAAGACGATGTAAGAGAGGGGCCTAATCAGGGGTACACATTTTAAGGACGATGGGTGGTATACCGTTCGGACCGCGTGGTTTGCATGCGTCCAGAGAACGCAGCGCTTGGCGGATCTTCCTAGTGCTAATATGAGGTTCAAAATTGGGGACAGAGGGAAGAGAAGGAACCGGAGGAGTAGGATAAGTGGGTGAGTTTGAGTTGGAGGCAAACCGGGATGCAAAAACCTCGGCGTTCTCGTGTGGTTCACAAACAAAGTCACCAGAGGAATTACAGATAGGAGGGAAATTGGAAGGACAAAAATTGGGGGAGAGTGGCAAGGGATCAAAATGTTCGGCTACCGGTGGCAGATGAGAGTAGGCGTTCGGTTTTTCAGCGGACGAAACGTTCTTTGGCTCTCTGTACAGTTGACGAGCATTTGTTCCTGGTTTGCACGAAGCGGAGGAAGGAGTCGGGAGTGGGCGAGTGGAGCCAGCGGCGAAACGTTGAACACTTCAAGCGTACAGCACGATCACATGCGTGGTTGAACCACTCGGGGGATTCGAGTTTGCCGGGTTTAGAAAAGTGAGGAATAAAAAGTTGTATACCTTGAAGACCAATTTCAGTGAAGTTAGAAACAGAAACAGAAACGTCTGAAGTAAAGCAGCAATTATTCCAAGGATAGGAGGCTAGGGAATCGCGAAAACCACCCCAGTTGGCTGAAATGTAACGCCAAGATGTGTGTCTCGAGGTAAGTGGAGGATCGGGGCGAGTAAAACTGATGGAACAGGAAATCATACCATGGTCAGATGAGCCAAGTGGAGGAAAAACAGAGATGCCTCAGAACAGAGAAGGAACAGGAGTGGGAATAAGATCAAGGGTATGGGCACGATTAGCAGCTCGATCGGGAATACGCGCGCGGAGGTCAAAAAGTTGGTACAGTTTGTTGATCACGGCGAAATGTTCGGCTTCACGCCCCAGAGCCGAAGTGTCCGCTGAGTGGACCAGCCAATCTCGATTGTGAACATTAAAATCTCCTAGGATGGTGATGTGGCAGTTTGTATCAGTAACAAGTGCTCAATGTTCAAAGATAAGAAATCAAAGATCAATGGGTCGCTACTGTTGAATGAACGGTAAACAACACAAAATTAGTGATTAGAATAAGGAAGTCGGAGTTTCAGCCTGATTAGCTGAAATTCCCGATTGGAAAAGTCAAAATTCTGAATTCTGGATGTGGCGACTGAATGGTGGACAAAGGAGCAGACGCCAGCTTCGGGTGAAAAAAGAGGAGTGAAAGATATAGTTGGGAAATTGGAGGTGGGTGGTGTCTGATGAGGGGGAAATTTGGGTTTCGGCCAAAAATAGGGCAAGAGGAGAGGAAGATTATAGGAACTGGTGCACAGAACCGATATTATGGTTCGTTCCGCGAATGTTAGTGAGGATGATGAGTTCGTGCTTGTTTTCCGAGTGAGCAGAACCAGTAAGAAAGCGAGTGCATGTGTCCTTGTGTATTTTCGTGATTTGTAGTGCGAAGGAAACCGGCAACCATGATCCTGAGACTTAAAGTGGTGTACCACATAAGGCCTTAATAGATCAGGCATGGTAGTGAGCCGGGCGACAGCAGAGCCGTCTACCATATGTACGTGACGACTGCGGAATTCAGTAGTCGAAACGCTCATTAGAGATGAAACGCAGCCGAAGAAATTCCGGAGCACATTGTTGTATCGCATGCAATTCACCGGTAGGAAACAGTTAGTTTTAAGTTAAATCGTTGTTTTGATAGTGAATAGTAAAGACGCAGAATCAACTTCGGAGAACCACAGTGAATCTCAAGAATTACGAATAACCGAGACATGAGGCTTCGAGTGTTGTCGCCCAGCATTCTTTGATTTAGCACTTCGGCTCGTGTTCTCCGAATTTTTAATCACTTAAAAGGCTTTCTCCTAGTAGAATAAGTCATCTTCCGCTCACGGCTTCGATAATGGTTCGTGCAGAAACTGAACCAATCACAAAATAAGCAAGAACGGATCAATTTAACATCAAAGCGGTGTAAGGGAACATAATAAATAAGTTACATAAATTCCGGGTTCACAACCCGGAAATTGCTGATGACATCGCCTAACTGAGCGACAATGCAACACGCTCTCAACAGCTTGGTTTTCGAGTTATCCAGATTTGGGGTATGCATTTTCTTTCCAGATATGGTATGTAGCTCGCGCCTTCCAAGTGCAAAGCGCTTTAGCAAGAGCCTGTGCATGTACTCACCTTTTGTGAAGATCAGCTAGCGGTCGGTAACTAGGCTTGATCATGGCTGGAGGTGATGCTGAGGAGGTCAGTTTGTTCTGTTCTTTTATTACACGGTTGTTCATGAGTGTAATGGAAGGGGGATTTCCCATAGCCGCAAAGGCTCACTGCAATATTCGAGATAACCGACAAACAGACCCTGAGACTTGGAGTGGAGAAACATATAAGGTCCCAATAAGTCAGGCTTCCTAGCGATTCTGACGACAGTGAATTACTGTCTACCATAAAAGTAACCGGTGATGGCGGGGATCCAAACCTCGTACCTCCGAGGTGGCAGTCAACCGCTCCAAACCAACAGCTTAGGAATAATGAGATAAAGCAATTTTCGTAAACCTGCGACACTTGTGGCATCGCCGTGACATCCGGCTCTCTCTTAAGGGATAGGTGTACGTCACCGCGGTTCTATTCTATGCTTGTTAGACCTGGCCATTTCATGTTGAGGATATTAGGCGTCTTCCTGTGTTGAACAACGGAAGTTTCCGAAGCACTGCTTGTGTCTGGTGGGAACATCGAGTGGACGATGATGAGATGTGTCGTCGTATATTGGACACGGATAGCCGCCCTTGAGCTTACTATCAGAAATGCTCCATTAGGCCCGTATACGTGTACTATTAAATAACACCTTGCATTGCCCTCTTTTATTTTCAGCTCATGTGCGTCAATTGTTTGTTGAACAGAGCCTATTGAACGGCTCTCATTCGGCTTCTGCACATCACAGATTCGTTTGATGCTTCACCAATTCATTCAACAGTGGACTAAATAATGCGACCAGAGCGTTTTGATGGCGATCCTAAATGTCCAAGCGCATTTAAACGGCGGATTCGCTGACTCGACACATTCAGTTACTTTTTGGATAATTCCATAAATTTCGAAAGCATTCTAACTGTCTTCAAATGTCTATGACTATATCAAAGAATGCCTTAGCTATGAATCAGCCATCGAAATACTCGGAAATCTTTACACTAAACCAAAGAATGAAATGTTATCTCGTCACCTACTGACGGCTTGTCGGCAACAGACCGACGAAAGCCTAGATCGGTTTTCGTAGAAGCTGGAATCATTGATCTAAGATTGCAACTTCAAATCCGTAACGGCTGAAAAAGACCGAGAGGAAGCCATTCGAGAAGCCTTCATAACTGGACTAAGTTCCCAAGCCATGCACAAACGTCTACTAATGTTTCACTCGATCTACGTACAGTTTTCGGACAGACGAGATCCCTGGGAATAGTCCGCTGTCATTCACAGCTATACCAGTCACAAAACGCATACAGCACATTCGTGACCAATGCTTCGGAGCCTACACCGAATACCAGACTAATGTCCAGGCTGAGAGAGTTCCGTCCGCTTCTGCTGCAACGTCGAGCAATAAATGTTATTTTTGCGGGTTTATTGTACAGTTCTGTTCATACAACCATTAACCATGCACTGGGTGCGGTGGCTTTGGTTGCTATCTCCTAGTAGCAATCTCAAAAAGAAATACTGAAGGAGAAAAGAGTATGAAAGGAGTGAGAGGGGAATTATATTAATGGAATTAAGTCGATGAAGAAAGTTTGTGGATGCAAGAGCGCCACTGATCGCGGCATCCAGCCATATCCCCCAACGTATCTATCCATTGAGTGGGAGAGTCTCTTGGACCCCATCCAGGAAGTCTAACACACCCTGCATTGTCAAGTCCACTAGTTAGGCTTTTCATACCTTTCTTCCATGTCATGGACTGACCACTCTTACTCATCTTCCAACCGGTACTCGCCTCAGTGAACACTGCGCCTCGAGGAATCCTGTCAGGAGAAAGCGCAACACATGTCCCAACCATCTTAGCCTGGTGAGCTTGTGTTTCATCTACTGACTTGATTCTTGGACCTAAGACTTTCCGCCGAACCTCAACATTGCTTTTACGGTGTTCCCACCAAATTCGAGCAATACTTATAAGATATCGGTGTTCAAATACCGACAATCTTCGTATGTCCTCCACCCGCAGTGGTCATGTCTCCGAACCATACAGAAGCACTGGCCTGACTGCCACGGCATACATTCGTCCTTTGATAGAAAGACGGATGTCATGTTGACACCACAGATGACTCAGGTTGAAAAAACCCGAACAAGCCCACTGTATACGCATGGACCCCTCATCTGATATCCAACTCCTGAGTGAAGTGCAGTTTACTCGGATAACAGAACTTGTCCATCTGTTCTTTAGTCTCTCCAGACAGTGGAAGGTTTGGTGTCGTTCCAACTTAGTCCTGCAACATCATCTTGCACTTCGAAGGTGCAAAACGCATACCGAACATTGCTACGCAATTTGTCAAGCTGTCTATAAAAGCTTGCTTCTCACCAGGATCTTCACTTAGAAGAATTATGTAGTTCGCATATTCGAGGTCAGATAACTTTCCATCCAGGAAAATTTCAATGCGGTTATCTTGGCCTGACAAAAGTGCGGCCTCTAGGATCATATCAATCATAAAATTAAGGAAAAAAGAAGAAAGAGGGCAACCCTGACGTACGCCACTTTTTGCGGTGAGCTCGGGTGAAAGATCGCCGTAAGCCCGAACTCGGTTTCGGCTATTCGTGTAAAGGGATTTTACGATGGAGATGAGTTTTTATGGTACACTCTTCAACAAGAAATAGCGCCAGAGAACTGTGTGGTCGACTGAGTCGAAGGCCACTTTAAGATCAAGAAAAACAGAGACAGTGGGCCCGCGGAAAGTGTGCCTATACTCTAAAATTTGTCAAAGAGTGAAGGTGTGACCAATACAACCTCGAACAGGTCTAAACCCAGGTTGACTCTTGCGTGAACACTGTTCACAGGTGTTAGATAAGCGGTGGAGAATAATACCAGCAAACAGTTTGGATGCGAAGCTAACCAGACTTATTCCACTGTTGCTATCACAGGAAAACCTGAAGCCTTTCTTATAAATCGATACGATTACCGAATCATACCAACTCTTTGGGACATGTTCCTTCTCCAATATCAAACCGAGGAGTTTTGTCAACTTCAGTAAAAGTGCTGGGCCACCGTCTTTGAAAATAGACGGAGGCAACTCATCCGGTCCGGCAGCCTTACGTCATTTGGGGTGTATGGGGTGTCTGAGAGGAGTAGCACTTCTGAGTTGGTTGACTGTCGTGTCCCTTGGGGCATCCTCCATCTCTTTGGTCTCCATCATTCACCCAACTCTCACCTGTGGCTCCACGAAGCTGAAGCATGCATCAGCGGCCACACCCCGGCAAACCGCTCGACAGGCGGGCTAAACCAGGTTGAGGGTTACCGAGGTCTAAAAAACTTCGGCGAGACGGTGTTCGGCATGTGAAGACAGATCCTTCTGAATGGGCCGACGAGATCTGCTGATCCAACGGCCACAAAGGAGACCTATTCAACTGCCTGATCCGGCATTCCAGAGGAGGCGAACGAACCGTACAGCAGGTCACCGGCTCCTCTGGGAACACCCTGCTGCCTTGCAGTCTGCACTTGGGTGTGCAAGGGCTAGAGGTGCAACCTCGAACAAAAAGGCCGAACGGTGCTGGGGACACCGCTTCGTACCCTACTCCCGCGACTCTCTATGGTTATTCACGAAACCTTCGCGATGTCCATGGAGCCGACTTATCCTCTCGCAGGAGATAGTCGTGTAAAAGTAAAAAAGTAAGTATTTAAGATAGTTTATCTCACGAAAAACCTCCGTTTCTGACGGAGGACTGGTATCTACAAGAGCTGTGCCCATTACGCTAGTGATCGAACCTGACGAGGATAACGGCCAGGTAAGCTGCATCTCGAAATGCTGCGCCCGGGGAATTAGACGACATTCCCAAATTGGAATCAGTGAGCCGTTCACCTCTTTGATCAATTCGCTGACGCCTGGTTTACGTGGACCGGTTTGTCTAATCAGACGGAAAAGTTTGGGGCTGTCGGCAATCGTCACGGCTTTTCCTATCTCCCTACACTTCGCAAACCATCACTGCTCACGGTCATTTCTCAAGCTCCGAATCAGTTGGCATTTAAGGTATCTCCGTGCCTCATCGTATCTGGAATCCGGAGGAATCAATCTGCGCACGTCCAACAGTGCAACTGAGGATGCAGATATCCACCGTTTCTGTGTGTGTCTAGTTGTTGGACCCTGGGTAGCATCAGCAGCTGCATGTAGAGCCTGCTTGATATCTGTCTATCGCTCTTCTGGATCCTGGGCGTTTGACCTCATCGATAACCTGGTGGATAATTCTATTCGGAAAGCAGATCATTGGTTATCGTCCAGTAGCAGCTGCGGGGGACGGTTCACCTTGGCGTTGCTTTGGTCATCGACGAGGCGCAAGCTGAAGCTCGCGCGGACAAGAGCGTAATCAGTGTCTACAGACGTGGACCAAAATGATCGACAGTCTTGAAGTGATCCGCGCCAGAGGTAACCGATAGCAACGTGGTCGATCTTAATCCAACGCTGTGAAGGTGCAGGAGGACGCAAGGTTAGCCGGTGACGCTTTTTGTGCGAGGAATTTGTACTCGCTAGTAATAGTCCATGGTCGGAACATAGTCGAACGAGTCGATCACCGTTATCAGTTTGATCGGCTGGAACGCGATATCGGCCACCATATTCCTCTCCGTCTCGTCTAGGCTTCCGACCTGGGCATTGAAATCATCAGTCATCATCATCATCGTACAGCATTAAACAGTAGGACAAGCCCCACTGGCCACTGCCTTCCTCACTATGTTGCACGTTGAATTAGAAAGTATGAATATACAAGATGGACAGGGAGTGGACCTACACAGGTGAGAAAAGGAAACAACGCCCTAGTAACCAACACACGGAATACACAGTCTAACTGTACAAACGCACATCGATCAATCGTGTTGATTTGATAGAAAGTGACAAAACGATAGCCATTGTTCCCGGTTCGCTGCTACACCCTTCAGTAACTCCAGTCAACTGGTTGGCGGATCTTTTGGACCCCAACCACGAACACGCGAGTTCGCCGTACATCTTCTCATTCCTCGCTGCCAAGTCATCGGTTGACCTCCACGTGGTTTCTTCCACTCCCGAGGAGGAACGCAAAATAAGACACGGTACGGTAGGCGAGTGTCCGCCATACGTAACACGTGCCCCAACCAACGAAGCCTACTAAGCTGGATACGCTGTGATTGAGAACTCCCTGAAGTGGTACCCAATACCGGATTTCTGATCTCAGTATTGCTTACTCGGTCATTTCATCTTATCCTAGTGATGGTACGTAAGCATCAGTGGTCGAAAACCTCCAGACGACGAATATCTTCTGCACGCAGACCCCAAGTCTCGCAACTATACAACAAAACTGAACGCACTGCGGCACAAGTGCTTCAGTCTAGCGTAAACCACTTGAGCTTTGGATGTACGCGTGTTCACCTCTACTACCGTAGTCCCATCCGTCATCAAGCTGCTGCCGATGTTACTAAAGCGGTCAACAATTGTTAATTCCTCCCCATAGAGCACCAAGCTCGGAATCGTTGATGTCCAGTCTTGCAACATCACTTTTCACTTTGGAGGTGCAAAAGGCATGCCAAATGGAGCTACAGCTCTTAAGAGTGTCCCTGGTGCATGTGACACATGTTCCGTGCATTCAAACAAGCAGACAAGATTGTCTGCGCAATCTAGATCACACAGCTTTCCCTATTTCCTTGTTCGATGCCCACATCCTAGAGGTTTCCCAAGGCATTCCTTGTTATTTCGTCCATGACGAAGTTAAACAGGAATGGAGAAATTAAACATTCCTGCCGAACACCGCTCGTCGTTTCGAACCGACGGGATAGTTCGCCGTAAACCCTTACGCGGCCAGAAGTGAGAGTATAACGACCTCAGTAGATTTACGAACTTCTGTGGCATACCTTTCCGGTGAAGAGCACTGAATGGCGCCGTCCGGTCAACTGAATCCAAAGCGCCTTTCAAGTCAAGGAAAACTATTATTTTCGGTCGACGGCTTATGTGACGCACCCCAGTAATTGACGAATAGTAAAAAATCTGGTCGATGTATCCTCGACCTAAACGGAATCCGGCCTGTTGTTCGCGGACGTTCCTCTTACCAGCAACAATCATGATGTCCGTAGAGCACGCGCTACGGAGGAGTTGAGACAAATGTTGGTAGGATTCGTCTTTAACCTCAGGAGAGCCACAGATGATTTGTATATCTCGATCGAGAGGCTGTTTGTAGGGGGTACATGTCGTCGCAAGCCCAGGTACTACTGACAACAAGAGAGAACCACAAACACCGCATAGTCGTATTCTACAGCCAAACCATAAATCAGCACACGCGCCTTGATGTCTACCCTAATCCTAAGATAGACGACATTATTGACAAGACCTAGCGGAACAGCGTGTAGCAATCTAGACCTGAAGAGCGCTTATGCCCAAGTGCCCATCAAGGGAGACGACCGGAAATGCATAGCATTCGAAGCCTGTGGTAACCTATATCAGTTCTGCCAAGTACCGTTCGGTGTAACTAATGGAGCCGAATATTTTCAAAGAATAAGTGATAAAATAATACACGATGAAAACCTGGATGCAACTTCTGGTTATGTCGACAACATAACAGTGTGCGGAACCACCGAGGAGCACGAGGAAAACCTGATAAGAATCTATGAGGTCGCTCAAAAGTAACGTCTGATGTTCAATGAATAGAAGAGTGCAGTTCGTTTGCGAGCAATATTACTGCTTGAGTTCCAGGTCTTTTACAAGACTATCCGACTCGATCCTGATCTATTCTAATCACTAAGAACCCGCCCTTGCCCCCAAATCTGACGTCTCAGTAGCAAACTGTGGAGCTGTTTGCCTAGTACTACTCGTCGTGGATCTCCCATTTCTCTATTAAGATCCTCCCAGTCGTTCATAACCGTTGTTTTGCTCCCCCGCCTGGAGTTTGCGATTCATCCGAAAATATTAAAAAGTAAATCGAACAGTCTGTTGTCGTCTAGGTCGACGATACTGTCCCTTTAGTCCTGGAAATTGACACCTCTGATGTTACTTATTCAAATTGGACGACCAGTGGCCTTCCCAGGAACACTTACTCTCAGAGACCTGCGTCATTTAGCCGTTGAAAATGAATCATATACTATCACTGAATCAGTTCGGAAGTGGTGCTACTATCTTATCGGTACTCATCTTACGATCATCACTGGTGAGAAGTCCGTTGCGCTTATGCTCGAACTTAATCATAAAAGCATAATAAAGAACGACAAGATCCAACCGGTGGTGGTCGAGAGGGTAAGAGCCTTTGATTACCATCTCGGAGATCCGCGGTTCGAATCCCCGCCACCACCGGTTACTCTGGTGGTAAACAGCAATTCACTGTCGTCAGGATCGTTACCACACCTGACCTATTGGGGCCTTATGTGGTTCTCTGCCACTCCAAGTCTCAGGGACTGGCTACCGGTTATCTCTAAAAGTGTACTAAGCCTTCGCAGCTATGGCGTGTACGCCCCTTTCACTGCACACATGCGCAAGCATGTAATTAAAAAACATGGTACCAACGCAGCAACAACAATTGCAAAATCAGTGGACGGAGAAGTAGCAGAACAAAACAAAACGAACACTCGGTAAAAAACATAAAATGCCTATTTTTGCTTTCCACTGTAAACCTTTTGATGTTCTTTGTGAATCTGTTTGTCGGAATGATATTTTCGTATTTGTGGGACATGACAGCTCGACAGGCACATAGCACAACATTCGCACCACTGACTTCTATTCCCGGCCATGTCTCTTTAGGTCTCTAACCAATGACAATCCTAATCCCTTGGGGCCCAACCAGAAAGACGGAAAGCACCAACCGAAGCCAATACTAACGCTAGTTTCTTCATACCTCTACTCCAAGTCATGGTCTGACCGCCGCGTCGCTTGTTCCAACCTTGCCCAGAATGTGCGAATAGAGCACAGAAAGGCAGACGATGAACAGGCATTAGCAAAACATAATCGAGTCACCGGAGGCGGTGTACAGTGATCACTTCGTCAAGAGAGCGGCTATCCTTGTCCAACACATCTCATCATCGTCCACTCGATGTTCCCACCAGACACGAGCAATGCTTCGGAGACACCTGACGCCGAGTATCCATAACATGAAATGGCCAGGTTTCGCAACCATAGAATATAACACTACGAACTGCGGCGACGTACACTCGTCCCTTATGAGAAAGCAGGATGTCGCCTTGACGTCACAGGTGTCACCGGTTCGCGAAAGCTGCTTTAGGTCCCGTTACTCAAGAACTGCTCTCCTTCCCAACAGCACCTCCAGCTGTTGCCAACCTCTGGAAATACCTAACGTTGCCAGTCAACTCGAGCTGATCACCAAAAAGGGTGAGTGCAGGCACAGGCTTCTGCCAATCTTGTAAAAGCACTTTGCACCTTGGAGGTGCAAAGTGTATAAAGTATCTGGATACCCCAATCGCCAAGCGGTCCAAAGCATGTTGTAGTGCCTGTGGATTGTCACTTAGCAAGACGATACTATGGGCACATTCCAAGTCGAAAACTCTGCTGTGTACGGTGTAGGAGAGTGGTCGTTCAAAAGAGCAGTCAATAATGGTAGAAGAATCTTTCACGGCTATTTGCGTTGCGGCTTGTTGTACTACTCGGTAACCCAGTCCAAAGTGAGCATTCTCGTTGCAGAATGTACCTCTAGCCTTTGCGCAACCAAGCTCGTCCTAAAAGGTAGCAGGGTTGATCCAGATGAGCCGGTCACCAATCTATGGTTCATTTGCCTCTTCTGGAAACCACTGCCAGTCAGTGACCGATTGCTCAGTTTATTCCCTCTTCGGATGAAGATAGACACCTTTGGTGCGCAGTGCACTCCTCCGCCACAGATACCAGTGAGCATGGTATTGTACGCCTCATTCGCCACCCGTGGGTGGTTTGGAACCAGGGTTTGGCCATCTCCCCTGGACTGAATTTCCGTCAGTCAACCCGGTGGAGAGGGCCAGGCATTCGCTGTTGTTCTCTTACTTTGTTGGGAACACCTGTGCCGTGGGAGGGCAGTGAGCAGGACTTCCTCAGCAGAGGCCGTAACAGGTGCGCAGTCATTTGTGAGCATTTCGAGAGGCGTTCAGGACCAGTAGCCATCTCGGAGCCTGAGACACTTATCCCGGACCACAGTGAGGCATTTGAAAGCCCCAAAAATATTCGTTCGCATTTGCATGTACGGACATGACCTTCGCTACCATAATCGACTGTTTCTGTCAGCTCTTCGCAGCTTAGGAAGGCCGTTTTACATCCATACCGACCAATGTTCGTGTTTCAAACCGTCCCACTAAATCTGATGAGAAGCCTATTCTGCCCACGAATCATCTGTTTGTTAGCATAGAACACATTGGTATTATAGGGAGAAAGCAATCACTGTCACCAATCGTTGCAACACAAACCAACTGGTTCATATTTGCATCAAGTAGCTTGTCTTTTGGTTGGTTGATTGGTGACACGACCAGCTACCACTTGGCAAGAATACGTTCGAGTCTTATCGATCCGCTACCTTGTCGACTGTGGATACAACCACTGACCAGGATTCTGGACAGGCGATGACATACTGATTGCTGACGCGACATGACTGACTATCGACCATGAGTCAGCACATAACTTTACAGTTCGTCTTACATGTAGCAAGAACCGCAGCAGTTTCTCAACGGTATAGGCTTTTGAGTTAGTAGAACAACCCCCTATAATCCTCGAGGCGACGGGCAGGTGTCAAGAATGAGCGGAATTATCCGGAAGGTAATTACTCCCGCCCCGAATTCCATGGATCTGTCCGTCTCTCAGTGAGAAAGTGTTTTGTTAGACGCCCTCCACTTAATTCGCTCTCCGTTGTATACAACCACGAATGTCACTCCCTACGAGCGACTCTTCTATTACAACCAAAAGTCAACTTCAGGTATATCACTGCCTAGCTGGCGTACTACACCCAGTCAAGTACTTCGCCGTCATCATGTCTGGAAAGCAAAATTCGCCCCAATGGTTGGCGAAGTACAGTTGGAGTGCAACCCTCAGTACATAGTTGTTTTTTCCCCCGACGGGAAGGAAGACAGCCTCACTTCGTAACCTGGCACCGGTGAGTCAAAGTCAAGCACTGCCTTCCGAAGACGAGGACTCCGTTAATAATGCGCAGATTCCACTCAGACAATATGGCTGGTTCACACTGTCCTACATCAAACAACACAAACAGATATTCCATGTACCCCAGACCCGTCATTTATTCAGCTGAGAACACGACCATATAATCTTCGTAACAGAGAAGCGTAATCTCATTCACATTTTCCCAGTTAAATCAAACTAAGCGGGAGAGGATACACTATTAAACAGCACTTTTGTACTGCCCCTAAGTGGCATTCTGTCTATTCAAATTCCAGCTCTCATGCGTCAAATGTCTGTTGAATAAAGCTCACTGAACGCCTTTCATTTAGCTTCTTCTTCTTCATATTGTAGATTTGTTTGATCCTACGACAACACGTAAGCTTTTACATAGTGAACTCAGTTTTTTTCCTGTGATTTTTGTCTGCAATGAATTATATCATGGAAGGGTATAAAGGTACAGAATGCTATCAAGGTGATGATATCTATGCACTCACATAGGCAGCCCAAGTTTAGATTTAAAAAGGTCTTTTTGGGTTCATCGTTGACATTAGACTACCTAAATGTGTATCCAAAGTCACTTCTTTTGATTTTATCGGATACTATATTACTAACATTAGTTAACAACCGGATCCTAGTTGTCTCCTTATTTCGATGTACGTACTCCTAAAAGCACTGCTGAACTGCATTCTTTGTCCGGTTTTCTACAACATTTGCGCTTTATTCAAAATGCTGCGTCCATCATGGAAATCATTTCTCAAGTACTGTCATCTGGTAATTCTTCGCGGCGGGTCGATGAAGAGCATTCACTGAATTCTGTTCTATCCTGAGTTGAGAACAAAGCATTTCTACGTTCATTCCATCCCAAGTAGCGATCCACTTTCATCCCCGGAGCACCAGTCACTGAAATTGGTGCTGTGCCAGAACAACATCCATGAATTACGATTTGCATTTTACACCAGCCGAAAAACGCTTATCCCAAACGCAAAGTGTCATCATCGTACAGCGATAAACACCACGGCAAGCCCCACTGACCACTGCCTTTCTCACCATGTTGCAGGCAGAAATAAAAAGAAAGAACACACAAGGTGAATAAGGAGTGGAGAAAGGAAAGAACGCCGTGTAAATCCAACTGTACAAACGCACACTGATCAGTCATTCTGATTCGACAGAAAGTGACAACACAATTGCCACTGTTCATGGTTCGCTGCTATATCCTTCAGTGTCTCCGGTCAACTGTTTGAGGGATCTTTTGGACCCCAACCACGGAGACGTGAAGCATCTACTTTTCTTAATTTCGCTACACGTTTTCTCATTCCCCGTTGTCACGTCACCTGTTGATCTTCGCGTGGTTTCTTTCACTCCCGATGGTGATGGAAAACAAGGAAAAACCGTCTTCGCGCTGCTGCCGAGGTGAGTGAAGCGGTCAACAACCGTTAGTCCCACCCCCATCGGGCATCAAGCTCGGAACCGTTGGCGTCTAGTCTTGTAACATCATTTTACACTCTGAAGGTGGAGAGCACATTCCGAATGGAGCTACCGCTTTTGAAAGTATGTCTAGTGCGTTTTTTTATTACATGTTTGTGCATGAGTGCAGTGGAAGAGGTATACCCCATAGCCACGAAGGGCCCACTGTACTATTAGGCATATCCGATAACCAGACGCTGAGACTTGGAGTGACAGGGGACCACATTAGGTCTCCATAAGTCAGGTGTGATAACAATCCGGATGACAGTGGATTACTGTCTACCACCAAAGCAACCAGTGATGACAGGGAATCGAATCTCTAACGCCTGAGATGGTAATTAAAGGCTCTGAACCACTCGACCACTCTCGGTTCCGCGCAAATTCCGTACATTCGGACAATCAGACAAGGTTCTCCGCGTAATCTAGGTCAGAGTTTTTCACCATTTGGCAGTTCGACGCCCACATCCTGATGGTCTCGTAAATCGTTCTGCATTATCTCATCCATACCGAAGGTAAGCAGGAATGGCGAAACGGGACACTCTTGTTGAACACCGCTGGTAGTTTCGAATGGACTGAATGGTTCGCCGTAAGCCGTTACGCGGCCAGAAGTGTGAGAATACAATGATTTCATTAGACTCAGGAACTACTGTGGCATACCTTTTCTGAGGAGAGCACTGAAGAGCGCTGTTCGGTTAACTGAATCGGAGGTGCCTTTCGGGGAAAGCCACTATCGTCGGTGGACAGTGTGTGTGACGCGTTGCACGTAATTGGCGAAGAGTAAAGATTTGGTCGATGTATCTTTCCTGCATGAGCCACATCATCAAAAGCTCCGGACTTTTGGCCTCAGGAGAGAGATTCCAACCCCTTTTCGTTCAGATAAGCATCCAGCTACATCTCCAAACGCTCTTGTTTTTGGTCTTCCACCACTTCCGCTGGAAATGAGTTCCACAAGTTAGTCGCCCTTCTGGATAGGCTGTAGACCAACGGTAGGTCAGCTGACTGCAGATTCTTGAGTTTTTTTTTACCTCGGCAGCTACATCACACCAGATGGTCTGATACGAATAAAGTGTAATCAAGTACACAGAAGGCGCATTTGGCTTTTGATGGTCACTGTCATTTGTGGTGCTTGCATGGCACCCGATCGTCTGTGAGGGTTCGGATGTACACTGCACCAGTTAAATCCATTTTCATTTACGGTTCGAAAACATGGGCGTTAAGGGTAGCAGACAGACAAAGACTATCGATGTTTGAACATCTAAGTCTTTGTAGCGTTGTTCGAGTGTGGTGGGAACATCGCATCAGCAATGCGGAGTTCGGGAATAAGGTGTTGGGAACCAGTGGTCAGTTACGGGAGCAAGCACTAAATCTAAGGTGGCTGGGACGTGTTATGCATTCCCACGGATAAACTTCTTCGGCGTACACTGTTCTTCTATGTAGTCAGTGGCTGGAAGGTAGATCAAAGTGGTTTACCCACAACGTGGAAATGTATGAAAAGCCTAAGAAGTAGACTTGGCGAAGACGTGTTACATTTCCGGATTGGGGTCCACTAGACAAGCCTACCAGGTGGTTGAATACATTAAGTGATATAGCTTGGTGTCGCGGTCACGCGTGTTTGCATTTGAGCCTTTTTGTGTTCGTGAGTTCGGCTTAGTTCCTTGTTTTCGACTCTCGCTTTATACTTCTAATTATTTTTCTCCCAACTAGATGATGCTGCGTGATGGCAAACAATACCAAAACACAGAAGTGTGCGGTTGATGTTTGAATAAGCTAAATCTCTTGAGAGTCGAAAAATGCTCCCTCTCTCGTGTGTTTGTGATCCCGAAAAGCGAATTATTCTTGCAGTCTGGATCCCATCTCACCTCGTATGATCTACCGGATGCAGACCAGGCCTACCCTTACCACTCGATATGCCCCTGGAGACAGTCGTGCTATCTACCACTGAACGTCGCAGCTGTCTCAACGTAATCCCGCAACGAGCCGCGCGGCTGGCCGCTGAACTCTCTCCAGCTTTTACAGCTCGGTTGCAATGGAAGGCAGTAGCTTCACCAATCTCCAGTCGTGAACGTACGTGAGTAACTTACAGCAAACTGAAGGCATGGTAAGATAGCCTCTCGAACAAACGTTGGGTGACACCAACTACAGTAGTCCCCATCTGGTATATATATATATATATATATATATATATATATATATAATATGCTGTACAAAGTACAGAGGTGTGCTACCATGCAAAAACATGACAAAGAAAACATAACCGTGATTTCACAGGAGAACACAATTTGTAAAAACAATTATCCCAGAGCACGACTCTGATCTAACACTTTGATAGACACGGTGTCGTGTCATGGGTTGGTCTCCATGTTTCCATTTCTATTTAATGTAAGCATGTGGGATGAATGCTACCCGGTTGCCCGGATCGAAGTAGAACCCCATCTATTGAGAAACACTAGTCGGGACGGCTCAAACGGTTTCTTACTGAGGCATTGGAGTTAGGGGAGAGAACAGTCAAAGGAAGCAAATTTTCTTACACAAGTGTATCTCGCAGGCAGGATATTGCAATCGAGGTTACAATCTAGGAGGGGGGCTAGTGTATGTTCCAAGCTAAGGCGCATATCCTGTGAATGTGGTCCAGGATTTTCATTGACGAATTTGGGAACGCGACTAGGTCACGCTCACATAGTCATCAGAATAGCCGGTCTCCGGAAAGTGGAGACAGTATTTGGCCGTCGTCTGCCCACCTGAATTTGCGCACATTTGTGTGCTGACGGGAAGAGATTACCATGCGGATTAGAGATAAAGGGAGTCTAGATCTGATTGCAGTTCATGACTATTTGCGCCGGTCGTGATCACCCTCCAGTTTTGGGTCACCGGTGTAAAACAGACTTAATCCGTAATGGTAGTTCATTGATGAATATCAAAAACAGCAGTGGGCCCAGAACTTCAGTCTCAGCACCATAACGTTACGTGGTGCCTTATTACACACTGCTGAAATCTGCGAAGAAAACTCCTACATCGTATCCTTCATCTCTTATTTGTGCCCAGGGCTCGTGAGCCAGAAGGTTGAACAGACAGGAAAGACACTTACGGAGACCGTGCTGACCATCTACCATCGATATGGACTGAGAAGCTCATGGCTTTCATAACCCATACAACCCCACAAGGAGAGCTAACCGGACAGAAGATTATAGCTTCTGATATTTTGCCACTCCTGAACATCAATGTTTGCCTTGATCGGGATGGCAACGACATTTTCCGTTTGAAGGGCAGTTTGCCGTCATTAAAAAGTCTTGTAAGCGGATACGTGATAACTTCAGCTATTTCCAGCAGAACCAGCAGATGAAACCCATATGGGCCAGGAAACATGTGAACACGGAGTCCTTTTAGTGCTACCGATATGACACACGGTTACAAAGACTAACGAATTTGCTTATTTGAACAATTATTGAATTCAGTGGCCCCATCTGCTCCGCCTGCGTACACCGTCTGCACACCGTTGCGTTCCTCCAATACACACGTTATCCCGCTCCAGCGTTTTAAGTTCTGCTTTTGTGAGCGCCGCCGAGTATATTCGTTATCGTGTCACGAACCGAGGACCAGAGTCTAAGGACTCTATACGGGAGCACGTCCTGATTGAACTTAGGAGAATCCCAAACCCTCGAACAGCATCGGCAACCTATTCCATCACGAATTATTGAAATGCCAGGAACAATCAATACATGAGACTGTAACGCATCGGCAGAAACCGCCATTCCCGTTCTCCCCGATGTAAGTGTTGGTACCTGCTTATACACTTACTGGGCTTCGGCTCATCGGGTTTTCATTCTTCCTACGCCCTTGCAGATCGTCTACGTGCAACCCCCACGGAAGAGCTTTGCATCCAGCACATCCGGCGGCCCTGCGTGTCCGTGTCCGTGTCGAATCGCCCCTTGTAGCAAAATCGGTTCAAAACCGCTTCGAAACCGATCGGTTTTTACTATTACGCCGATCGGTTTTCAGTTGGTTTGTTTAGTAGCCATTTTACACAAATGAACAATAAATTGAAACGAAGGAAATTGACGACGGGAGTAATGTGCAATGCTTGGTTGGCGTTTCATTTTAATGTATTGGTTTAATTCATCGAAATGTCCTGAAAACCTCGGTATGAATCGCTCTGTTCTATTCCCTCGAAAAGGGGGAAATAAAGAAAATTATTCAGAAAATCATAAATTAGGAGATAGAAAAGAGCATCGTAATACGTAATTTGGGTTAGCGAAATAAGTCAACGAAGCATATGACGTACTTCAAACCACTGACACAAACCGCTCGGAAACCGTTCAGAAACCGTCCAGAAAATCGGTCGCAAACCACTCAGAAACCGCCCGAAAACCGATCGGTGTAATATTAAAAACCTATCCCAAACGGGCCGAAAACCGATCGCTCTCGGAGCGGTTTCTGGCCGGTTTTCGAGCGGTTGTTGCGAATCGTTTGAAATACTTGATCTGCTTTGTTCATTTCTTTCAATAACCCAAATTACGTATTACGATGCTCTTTTCTATCTCCTAATTTATGATTTTCTGAACAATTGTCCTTACTTCCCCCTTTTCGAGGGAATAGAACAGAGCGATTCATACCGAGGTTTTCAGGACATTTCGATGAATTAAACCAATACATTTAAATGAAACGCCAACCCAGCATTGCACATTACTCCCGTCGTCAATTTCCTTCGTATCAATTTATTGTTCATCCGTGTAAAATGGCTACTAAACAAACCGACCGAATACCGACTGAAAACCGATTTTACGAACGGGCTGGGTGCTACGCATATTAACATACATAAGCCTATGTATGTATATATGCGTACATCATATATGTAAATATATATATATATATATATATATAACGTATGTATATATATTATATATGTATATGTACATATACATAGTGCTAGAGTTTGTTCTACTGTCACGGTTTACCTCCAACTGTTGTATTTTGTTTCTTAATTCAAGCATGTTCGCCTTCATCGTTTCTCTCATCAACGCGACAAATCGTGCATTGGACTTGGCCGTTGTCTTCTGTCTTGTCGAATGCCAACCTCCCAGCCAGCACAAAATACCACCTTCCATGTGGTAGATTCACCACATAAATACCACTTCTGTTTTTCTCTAGGATGAGTGTTTTTTTCCGCTCAAAATGGCCAAATTGATCCTTTGCATAGCAAAGCTACTCGTCTTTGTGCAAAGAAATTTCGATAAAAAGAGTATTACGAAAACTAGTTGACTTTGGTTTGTTTTAATGTGCTACGAGTTTTTGGCGCGTACCTGCCGGTCCGCCTTGCTGAGTGATCACGTATGGTTTGCGCTAATTTCTCGTTCGTGATTCTGTCCTCGGGTGACGATATTTGCACTTTATATGGGTCCAGTTTACTTGCAGCGTGTTTTATGTAGATTACCGTATCTAAACTTTCTGACCTTGTCCATTATTTTGTACATATTTTCTGGTGATTATTTCTCTGCATATTTTCCATTAGCAGATAACCTGTTAAAAAAGTTTATTTCTCAACTTCAGTATCTGTATTCACCATCGCAATTATCATACAATGTCCACACATTGGCTCACTTAGGGTTAGATGTCAAACGGTTTGGGAACGTAAACCTATTTTCAGCCTTTGTCTATGAGTCATTCATGTCAAAATTAAGGCGAATCATCAGGGGACCTAATAGACCCCATATACAGATTTTCAGGCGAATTTCTGAGGCTTACAACATAGGCCAACGAATGCAGCCGCCAGATGAGTCCGATGATGTAGGTTGTTATCGATTCCGCGTACCCCGAGGAATCAAGCAAATCAAATGGCAAAGTACCGTTCTCACTACAGAGGGTGCAGACTGTTTTGTGAACGTACAAATGAACCCTGGTAAAGTCGTGGATATTGTAGATGACGTCATTTTTTACCAGCGGTTCAAAGAACCAGCAGATGTTTTCACTCACGAAATACCATCTTCTCGTCTGTTAATTTTCCGTGTAAGTGTACTTTTGCCGGAGAAACTGTGTGCGAATCTTACAGAAATACTGTGTAAATATTTTTACATACCAGTTGACGACACTGGGATTGTGGTCCCTGTTTTGCATACACTACGGAGATAAAGTTATTTTTACACAGTGTTCATCTTCTTACTTAGTTCTGACTGCGTTACTTCGCTGGTCATCTTCCTATGTAAAAGGAAGTATACAGAAACTCCTACTTCTCCTGCACTCTTAAATGTTCCTTATTGTGAAAATCATAAGCCTGGGAGTTACGAAAATAGTCCCACAAAAGTGGGTGGTAAATGGCAGGTACTTGCGCTGGCCTCAGACTGCAGAGGAAGAAGTGGACCGTCGTTGCCGGAACAATGAAGACCCTGGCATCAATTTCACCTTGCACGAAGTCAATATCCTTTACATTTGCAGTAAGTCCTAAAAATTCATTTATTTCACTTTACAGATGATATACAGGAAGCGGGAAGGTTGAGAAGTGGTTCTGCTAATAGCGATGATGAAAACCAGGGTTTCCACGAAGGACATGTGCGCCCGCGGCGCTTAATGTAATGAGAACATGTTTTGATTGGTACATTTTTCAGTAAACGACCACATCGATTCTTGACCACCGAATCAAGCTCTGATGAATCGGATAACTCACCTGAAATGGAGGACTGCCGAAAACATTCTGAAAAAGAAAACGTACCACCAATATTTCAGTCTTATCCGACACCGCCAAGCACACTGGAATTAAGGTATGAGCATATTTTCATGTGCATTGTGCTCAGGGAAGAAATTCCATCAACATCAATGGCGCCAAGAAGAGTACCCATGAGGAAAATGTCCAACTCGAAGGATTGCGTTCGCGTGGAACCGATTAATTCCTACTTTTACAGTCCACCAAGGGCTTCAAGTGATGCAGTGGAGCAACGGCTTCAGAAGATGCAACACGACATTGAACGTATGAAGGGCAAGTCTTCAGTCATTACTTGAATGTTCTCTGAAGAAGATCTAGTTCAAGTGCGGGAAATGTGTTGCAGGATTTTGGCCGCAAACCAGCAAAAAGAGATCCACATTTCGACGGTGGACACAGCTGGATTTATGGCCAAGGAGGATTTTCATCTGCCACTGGAAAGCGTTGATGATCTCATGAAGACTGAGCAGCGGTTGACCAACAAACACAGCCGAAAAAGCTTGGTAGGTTTACGTATTTGAAGTTATTTATTTTTTCAGTTCACCCTACTGTCCTCCGTAGGTGGGCGAACATTTGGTGAGACAGTTCGGGCCCTACTGCTGAAAGTGTTGCATGCCAACCTCGTGAAAGAATGCAGCCTCTCAGGAAAAAACCAAAAAATTGCGCTTGATGACAAACTCGTATTTGGAGTGATGCAAGGTACTTCCTTTCAATTACTTATGAGTCTGTGATATTCATCGAGCCAGCAAAGCGTTTCTCTATAAGTTTATACCTATTTTCACCTTATTTTCCAGATGCTGCTAAATCACACACTATTTTCGCGAATCATTCGGATTCAGAGTTCCGATTTCATGTTCGCATGTGGCTGCACAACACGAGGTCTCGGAAATGCATTAGGTCAAACCGGGATTGCCAAGTAAATTCCGTAGATTTTCAGACCGCACCGCACCTGGAATCGGAGGAGCCGGAGAGTGCTGCTTGAGCTTGTAAAAAGTTATAATATATTGTTCCAGTTATTATTTGTTTTTTCATCAAGCCACACTGTCGAATTGAGTGCTCAGAAGAAATGTGAGATATTTCCGGGATATTCGCGGTAACAATTAAGATCAGGTCGTTTATGTACGTATTATCGGTCTGTTAATGAAATATTGCCAGTATTACAGAGCTATGTTTGGCTTATGTTTGCCACTTAGTGCGAAGGCTATACGGAAGCCGGAGCAGAGGTGTCTAAGTAAAAAGGGTCCTGTCGCGTTCCATCGACAAGTGTTTTTTATGTGGTACTTAGGTGGTATTATTAAGTGGTACTTAAGTGGTATTTAAGTGATACTACTAAGTGGTATTTAAGCGATATTATCGGGGTCACTGAACGCCTAAAAAACCCCTTTTTTGAAGTGGTAAAAACATGTTTTTAACACGTTTTGTGCTGGCTGGGCTCATATACCTACTGAAGTTCCAACAGCCGTATTTATTTCCACCTCGGTAAAACCAATTGCCCACTCATATACGATTTCTTACTCCCTGGCCTTGTGCGATCTCAGTATTTTCCCCTCCTACTGTGCGCGCCGTTGATTTCTTTTTGCGCTCCTGCTCATCTCACCTTGCTAAAAATCGAATTTGTTTTACATATGAACACAGAAGTCATGTGCGGGGGAGATTTTGGCTTCTTCACTGATTCATGTTTGTCGTACTTGTAGTTAGCAGTGGAACACGTAATGGTGGCATTCCATTTACACGAGGGTAAAATACAAACCCGGTCGTAGACGGCCATCAAAATACAGGCAAGTGCGAGTTCTGAAAGTAATGTCAGTGAGCTGAGTTACACGCGTGTGCTAGCGTACGAAAACCGATCGAAAGCCCATGTTACGAACGGGCTCGGCGCTATAAGGGGGCGTCGTTGTCGTCATGGTCGTTTTCGTTGTGTCGTGGGCACATTCGTTATCGTGGCACAATACCAACTTTCTAACATTTCAAATGGCATTTCAGCTGTTCTTTCAAAATGACTCTCTGCTACCATCATGTGGACGAAATAGGGATAGAACAGCTGTTGTCTAGTCTGAGAGCAAATTTTTCCTACACAGTTTTTGTCACTGTCGAAAACTAGAATATGAAATAAAGATATAAGAACTGTAGGGACAAGAGAACTAAATGCTCCACAATAAACAGAAAAAAACGTTTCAAACGCACACCTACACACTGCAAAACTATAGTTTCTGGTGTGTACACCGCGATCATCACCGGCGCCCAGTGAGACAACAGCGGGCACCTTGACGTTCAAGGCCATTTATCTTCGGTTATCTTTGGGTCTCCAGATCAGATCAGGTCAGATCAGTTCAGTTGAGTTTGTGCATGACAGACAATGGCCATGGCCAATCGAGTGTCCAGCATTCCGTCGATGGTATGCTCATCAGTTAGACACTCATCACAACGCAGTTTATTTCTTCCAGTCCTCACTAAAAATAGAGGGGAAACGTAAAACCCAACCACACTCCGACTGCGACAGTCATTATGCATCGTGAGAGTTCACTAGCCACCACATAGCAAAAAGAGACGTTCAATAATTAAACACATCATGTCCTCCGTCTAGCAACATGCTCAAAAGTCCCTGTCAAAAATCAATTCATTTCAAGTGCGACCCAAGGCGCCCTTGAATGCCGGGAAAGTCCCCAGTTCTACTACCTCTTCCGGAAGTGTATTCCAGCAGTAAACCACCTTACTGCTAAAAAAGTGGCTCTAACTATCAGCCTGGACCGAACTTTCGCCGGCTTCATCCCATGCCCCCTTGCTCTGAAGTCCTTTGCCGTATGGAATAGACTCTCCGGTCTAAGTCCGAAAAAGTCCTTTATTCTCTTAAACGTCTCTATGAGATCCCATCATCGTCTCCTCCTTTCCCTAGGGAAAAGTCTCAGGTCCTGGGGTCCCTACCGTATGACGGCAGGGAGTGTAGTGACCTCGATCGTTTTGAGAAAATGACTATTTTCTGGACACCATTTTGGATCTATTTTCTCCACGATCTTTTCTGACGTTTGACATTGACCTCAGTGTTCTCCGGTTGCCTACGTTTTACTGGACTGACTTTTCCGAGGTTTCCGTCGACCTCGTTTCAAATCACTTTCACTTTCGGTCGTTCGCTCGCGGTTCGCTTTCTGCACAGCCGTCGCGTTTCGTTCCGTTTTCCGTTGGGTGTATCTCTCGTATCGGTACTGTTTCGGTGCCACGATATATAGAATACACCTCGCATCTGTAAACCGACTCGCGTCTTCTCTATTCGTCCGATAAAGGGGATATCGTTGGTATTTCGCTGCTATATCCCATAGGAGACACGTTCGCCAGCCGCACTCGAACGTCTTCTGTAGGAGATATGTTTCCTGAACCCCGTCGACCATGTGCTGACTTCAGATTTTTGGCTTCGTGGCTCAGGCGTTTGTTTCGCACGACGTGCTCCGAAGGTCTCTTAAACTCTTTTCGGCGGTCTATCCTCACATCTCGCGTTTTTGTCCGCTTCCATAGTCGGAGCTCAGTGGAACCATGGTTTTTTTGAATCATTTATACCACAACTAGATTAGAGCCAATCGGAGCGTACTATATATCAGTCATTCCTTCCTTGATATTTTTAAAGCCCCTCTCCAGGCCAATGGTCACCACTACATTTTGGTGATATTTTCGGCATATGGGGGTAGTATCTAATTGCTTTATTGTGGAAGTATGGCACTGGTTCCCTCCCATAGGATCACGCCTCACTTGCTGTAAAACGTTTGGTTCTGTGTGTGGCCATGATTGTTCAGAGTTCGTTGTGGTGTCGTCTGAACCACTGAAGTGAAGGTTCAAACTCAGAAGAGATCTATCTGTATCTGAGGAGCCCACCAAAGGGGGAATTTAGGTGGCAACTTATTCCCGGAGTTCACTACGCGGTTTGTGGAGAGTTTTGTTCTCACCTTGAGTCTGTGTCTTTCTTTCTTCAGTTTAGGTTCTCGACCTCCAAGGCCGTCCATGGGTGAAGGGCGGAACGTTCTCCGGGGACGGACGGCATAGATGCCCTTCATAAATTCAAACGTTTCAATTAGGCCACTTATAAGCCTTCTTTTCATTGGGAACAAATTGAGATAGGCCAGCCCTTCTTCATATACCCTGAGCCTTTGGCCCTCTACCACTTTGGTGGCTATATTTTGCTCTCTTTCTATATAGTTATACCCCCCTTGCGGAGGTAACTACCAGCCGTGGGAATTCCCCTTAAAATACACCGCAGTTCCATATTTCCTCAACGTCACTCATTTGTTTACACTGTTGGCTTGTTTCATGCACTGTGTGTTTTTATGGACCACCGTTTGTTTGTTCGCGTCCAGCACTCTGCTCCCTCACACCACTGTTCTAGACCTGCATGAAACGCGTACTCCTTTCTAGCACGCCGCAATTCGTTTCCTTTTTTCTGAGTCTTTGTGACCGCATTATTGAGGTTTGTATCTGCTTCGTGTCAATGTTTATTTGATAATCTAATTTCGTAGAATTTCACGGTTAAGCGCCCTCTGATTTCGGGATCCGTTGCGCATACGGCTGCGTATTGCTCAAGAGTGTTTTACAGCGGGTGCGGTGACCAGGCTTGGACACTTTGCCCCATGTGCGGTCGAACCACAGCCTGGTATTTTGGCACAAAGATTTGGGGTTTGGTATTTATCAGAGCCCGTCCAAGTTGGAAGAGTACACTGCCCCAGTTGCCTTCAGGCACATAGAAGACGATGTACAATCGTGGGTGGTATTTACTCCTAAATCTCGCGCAATCTTTGCTGGCCTAATCTCTAGTGAACCTTGGGGGATATCAATTGAAAGTGGGACCGAGGGTGCTGTCAGCAGTTGGCATTTTGAGGCTTACAGTGGGAGGCACCATTCTGTAGTCCATTGCGTCACTGTTTGGGTGTCGGCTGCCACGTCGCTTCTTTTCCGCTTCTTCGCACCTCAACGTCATCTGCGAAAATGTAACACTGGTTCATCACACGGTTTCCGAGGTCGTCGATGAACAGCAGAAAAGGAAGTGGGGCTAGAACGGATATCCGTGGGGCTCCGTTGACCACCTCTCCCGGGCCGATTGGTCGTCACCAACCTCGGCGAGGATGATTTTGCCCTCAAGGAAATAAGGGATCCAGCTTTTCAGCGGGCCATCGAGACAAAGCCGGACGGTTTCGCTGCTAACGGTCCATGGTTTACAGCATCTAAACCTTGCTGAAGAGCAAGCTGCGGGCTCTGACCCTTAGTCCTTCTACGAGGTGGCGAGGAACATTGGTTAGGAAGCATCTTAGGTTATTCAGGCGGGGGCGGCCTGTCACGGAACCATAGTGAGCATTATTTTGCATGCCAGTCTCGGTGGCATAAGCAGCCTTGCGGCCCCTAACCAGCCTTTCCATGTGCTCGCCTACTGAGTTGGGTGAGTTGATTGGTCCGTATGTTTTGGGTTAGTTCTGGGGCAATTTTTGTGGATGGCTACAACTAAGGCCTTTCCAGCACGTGAGTATACTGTTTCTACGGAAAGGAGCGAAAAACTGCATTTCGATTGGTTGACAGACTGCGATTGCCGTAAGTTTCTCCATTGGCCGATAAATTTCATATGACGGTGCCGCCTTGTGGGGGTTTATTGCTTTCAGGATCTTTAAAGCCGACTGTGGGATGACCCACATGTCCTCTAGTTTGAACACATGCCCGGAAGGAAGCGCAACGTCTGTGTCTTTATTGACCTGGTATACATTGTAGAAAAATTCAGTAGAAAGTTAACCGTTTCAGTGTTGCTGGTAGCCCTCTTGCCACCCTCGAGGGTTAGTTTCTCGACCCTCTCCCTAAGGGCCGCCTTAGAATGTGTGGCCGTAGAACCTCTTGGAGTCTGACTCTGCTTGCGAAGCTAGTTTCAAGTCAAATTCGTATTTCACCGAGCCTTTGATTTGGTGGCACTGTTCCCTTTCCGCTTTTATTTCTACCACGAGTTGTGGCTGCGAGACCGCAGGTGTCTCTGTCGGCAACCTTCCCGTTGTTGTAAAGCCCGTTTGATCGCACTTGTCCACCGAGAGGGTTTATTACGGTTCTTCATACTTCTTGGGTGTGCGAATTCTTCTTTGAGTGCCAAAAAGCCCTTTTATGATTTCCCACCTCCTTTGTATTGTCGGATTTTTACTCTGTTGCAGCCAGCTCATCTCTGCGGATCTCTGTGAGAGAATTGTCCTAACTGTTCGTCCAAGAGTTCTGACGAGTCTGGTGCGGTCTGGTATCTTGAGAGTCTCCATTTGGAAGGCGAACGCACAGTATTCCTTTTCTGCAGGCACCTGGATCATCTTTCCACTGATTTCATGCTCGCCAGTGGTGAAGATTAGTTACTAAGGGGGCGGTACTTGACCCGTACGATGATTGGTGTGTTTGATGACTTGTTGCCCCGAGCCGTACAGCTCCGACCAGTCCAGGGACGCTCTCTCAACCTCCGGTGTTGCTCCCTTATTATCCATCCAGTTCACGCTAGGCTCTTTGAAATGCCCCATCAACGCCAGGTTTTGGTAACCTGTTTGACCCGAGACAAAACTAGGGAGTTCCTTATTTTCTTCTGGCATTTTATCCAGGCTGCGATAGACACAGAAGATCATGCGATTTCTGTTCCCTATCAGCAGATTACAAACAACAGCCACTTTTGTTTGCACCAGTTTTGCCAGGTCAGTCCAGGTTGCACGGAATTATAGGTGGTCGGGGCCAATCGAGCGTCCAGGATTCTTTCGGTGGTATACACGGAGGTCGGCATCCAATACTGCCACTTTGTTAATTCCTTCCCATTTTGGCACACGAAGTGGTTCATTCCTCCAGTTTTACTGGTAAATAAAGGGGTGGAAGCGATATTCTCACCTTCCAGGCGGCAGGCAACCAGGAAGTTAGAGTGTCAGCACATTCAGCGCACCAGGTCGTAGACACGGGCACAGGATAGCTGAAGACCCCCGCGTGAATTACAAAAACTGGAGAAATCTACTGCGTTACACCGCGTAGCTTTCTCGCTGTTATCAGTATAGTTTTTATTAGACTATCTAGGATAATACCTAAAACTATAGCTCTAAGGCCTGTTGTCCGACCCGGAGAAAACCAAGCAATTTTTTCTGAACACTATTTCCTGGGACCACCCGGTGGTATAATATACATACAAAAGTGATCATATGGTAGGAGCTAAGCGAAATATCAGTCTCAGTCAAACAACACTAGCAGACTCCAAGATACCACTCAGAGAATCACCTTCGTAAAGAGACTAAAGCAGTCTTGACTTGCGTAATACATCCGGAAAATTTCAGACAGCAACATCCGCAGAAACTGCTTGCAATTTTTAGCTGAACAACTGATACATAATTAGTTCCGCCGATATTGACCTCCTGTGGCGAGCATTCTCCCCTAAGGCTTAAATATTTTGGCAATATTCTGCACTTAATCCCCTGCTTCCGTATAGCTCTCTAACCCCTGCTTATTGCCACGTCTTGTCCGACTGGCCATCCACCTCTTCACCACCATAGGTATGCCTACATCTCCTCCCAGCCGACCCAAAATCACGGTCAGCACTTGCCGTCGCAAGACCACTAAATTCCAAAACTCACCGGACAACTGCTCAGTCTCTCTGGTAGATATACTTGGAAATGCCAATAGACAATCTTCGGAAATGACCAAAACTCTGAGCAGTCTTTCCTCCCGACTTGATTCCGCTGATCTGATTATCGGTCAACTGATGCCTATAGCGTTTTTGCTTGATCCAGCCGAACACCATGCCCCAACCAATCTACTACTGGCCACGAAATCTGTGGACACAATTGCCTCGGAGATCTTCAGAAGGATAAAAAAGGCAAACAATGCGATTGTGTTTAACATTCCAGACCGAATCCCTCTCTCAGCTGCTAAAAATATGAGCTTAAGCGCTTGCAACCTTGGCTCACAACGCTGCCACTGTGTTTGACTCCGCAAACTTCCCTGCGCACCACCTGTCCACTGCTTTTCCAGTTTACAAATGAAGTTGTCGCCAAGACCTTTATCAGCCGGCAATCGTTAGTCGTAGCCAAAACCGGCTTCAAGTGCGCCAAGATACTTCCGGACAAGACCCCTCTCCAAAGGGAGGTGCACAAGAGTCACGCCCAGGACAGTAACCCCGGTGTTGGTGAAACTAACGACCCACCCCGAAACTCCGGTGCACCTATCACTGGCCGTCACACGGTGTTGCCATCTATTGCAGATCACAATGCAACCGTAGATTTAGACAGTACGCCAATTTTCTCACCCAATGAGCCACCTGGCAAACGCCCCAATGTTCAGAATAGCCCAAGCAAATCTATAGACTGGAACAAGCGCCCCAGCATTCACAAAACTGATGAAGGTTCTTCCGACTCATCCACCCGCGAGCTCACGTTCTCCACAAGTCTAGATGACCCCATTCCTTCTACTAGCTCCATGTCGGGTTATGCAACCGTACCTAAAAATCACCGCACCATCAACCCACCTCCGTCTACACCCATGCATCCAGTTACCTCTGGCATTTTTGATAACCCAACCAGGCCCCCAAGCTCACCCGCTGCACTCACCCATTCGCCACCAGAATGTATCTGGTTACCACTTAGGCCACCACCGCTGGTCAGCCCGTCAGTGCAGACTGACCCTCAGAAGTTAACACTTCGTTGCCAAAAGAACAAGACCGATCAACATAATTCACATGCAAACCATAAGAAAAAAGCTCAGTCTAGCGACATTTTACCAGCCTCTTGTGTGGCTGTGAATCCTACTTTTCCATCTCGGCTAACTGCCTTATCATTTCCACCCTACTTTTACCCACCTTATCCCCCCAATCACCGCTCCATTACATTACTATCCGCCACACCAACTGCTCTATACCTCTATTGCCACCCAGTCACTCCCTGGGAACCATGTCCGTGCCTCACCTAGCTTCCCACTCCCACAGGACCCATCCACGTCTCTTAGCCTAGCACTGCCATCCATCCGTGGCTGCTTTTTTCCTGCCGGCCCCCTCTGAGAATATTCCCCGCATTCAAACTACTCTCCTAAACAGCACCTCCCCATCCCTCTTTACTTACACTGTCCCCCACCAGGTTATAACTCATCAAATCCGCGGAACAACTGAGGTCCTCCCCCCATCCTTGCCCTATTCTCCACTGGAATTACCAACTTCATCACCACTACCGAACCCCCCACCATACCCACCACCATCGAGGCTTGCATCGTCTCTTTCCGTCATACTCGTAAATGCCCGTTCATTACTGAACAAAACTAAAGCCATCCGCAGCATCGCTCAGCCCTCCAACTTTGATATTATCATTGTAACTGAAACTTGGCTAACGGATTCCGTCCCGTCAGATAGAGTCTTTCCAGTTGGCTACCAGATGTTCCGAAGGAATAGGCCTCGTCGTGGAGGAGGCTGTCTAATTTATGTCAAAAACACTCTTCAGGCCATTCCACTCTCACACACAACTCTCGACGCCGTTCAGGATTCTCTGTGGTTAACGATTCCCTTACCTAACTCCTATCTTCATATTGGTTGCATCTATCGGCCACCTGGTTCCAACCCTATGGACCTTACCAAGATTATTGAGGCATTCAACTACCTTTCATTGCTGCCCTGTTCCTCCAAACTCATTGCGGGGGACTTCAATGCACCGGGCATCTGTTGGAATACTCTATCTGCCCCAAACAACTTATTAGATTTCATGTCATGCATCCGCGTAGGGCGCTGGATCCAACATGTTACAGTCCCAACTAGAGGTAACAACATCCCTGATTTGTTGTTCACGATTGGTTTATCTGATGTTTCAGCCAGTACGCTCGACCTCTTTCCAGGAAGTGACCACAGAATGGTGTCCTGCGTCTTCGCGGTTCCGCAAGCTTTCGATAAATCCCACCCACCCAATCGTTTCTCTTCAGCAGTCAACTGGGACAATCTTATCTGCACGCTTCGTTCGTTAGACTGGGACGACTTCTTCCTGCAAAGCGACCCCCAGCTGGCTGCTGATTTGCTATATTCTAACCTAACACACTTGCTGTCCGGAATCACTACAACTGGTATCATATCAAACCAAGTCCGTTGTTCAGTCCTGAGCCGAATGCAAAACAAATATCTGAAGCTCCAGAAGGTGTATCACAACAGTAGTGACTTATCGTCATTCTCGCAGCTCCAACGTCTCTCGTTAGCAATCAGAATTAAGTCTGACGATATGCTCAAAAAACAAGAAGTATCGGCCTTGCAATGCCATGATACTTCCTCAAAGTTGGCACGCCTAATGAAGAACAGAAATCAGAGCAAACCGGCAGGTATCCCCTCTCTCATTTTGGAAAATAACGATCACATTACCTCACCTGTAGCGATAGCCCAGGCTCTTAATTCCTACTTTGCTGCATCCATGACTACGGACCCCCTTACTTTACCCCCATGCATAGACCCTATCACCGAGCACTTACTGTCTGATTTAGAATTTACTCTAAAAGAGGTGACCAACCAGCTTATTCGTGTCCGGAAGTCCTCACGCCTTGGCCATGATGGTGTTCCACCGACACTTCTACGCCTTGGAGGAACTGATATCGCAGCCCTACTATTGAAGGTCTACAATCTATCCATCAAGTATGGCATATTTCCTTCACAATGGAAGACTGCGGTCATCATCCCAATCCATTAGAAAGGACCATTACATGACCCCTTAAATTACCGCCCTATCAACCACACTCCAATTGCTTCTAGGTTGATGGAACGCCTTATCAAACAGCGGATGTCCGACTTCCTATTGTCCCACAACATCATCCATAGTGGGCAGCATGGCTTCTTAAAGTCACGTTCATGCATCACTTGCCAATACGACTTTTTTAACCTCATAACGGCGGCCGCCGACAACAGTAAATCCATCATCATTATATACCTTGATAAGACAAATGCTTTCGACCGCGTCCCTCACGCTTTATTACTAACCAAACTCAAAGCTCACGGCTTTTCCGGTTCGCTTTTAACGTGGTTAACATCATACCTATCGAATCGCTCACAAGTGGTTTCCATTGATGGGTGTTCCTCACAGCCTTAACGAACGTTTGAGCAATGCGTAGCCAAATTCGCAACGGATCCCGAAATCAAAAGACGATTATCCGTTGCGAATTTGGCTACGCATTGCTCAAACGTTCGTTAAGGCTGTGAGAAATTTACTAGTCATGAAAGGGCTACGACCCTCAGGTCGGATACCGGTCGGCCCGATAGGTCCCGATGAGTTACAAGCGGCAGAGTACGATATTTTCAGAATGATACAACGCGAGGCTTTCGCCCGAGAACTCAAGAGGGCGGAAGAAGTGGGGCCGACCAATAAAGACATGCCATCTCCAAGAGGCGAGCTGAAGCGTTTAAACCCCAAACTCATCGACGGACTGCTGCGGGTAGATGGTAGGCTGACCAACGCCCACCTGAACTTCGACACAAAGTATCCTATACTGCTGCCTGCGAGACAACCTGTAGTAGAGCTAATGATTCAACACGTCCACGCCGTGGAGGGACATGCCGGGGAAAGTCACGTGACGAGCGTCATCCGAAAGCGTCTTTGGTTGTTGAGAGGACGAGGGACTGTAAAACGCGTAATCCGACGGTGTGTGCAATGCAGGAGACGCAATGCCACAGCAGGCAAACAACTCATGACCTCACTACCAGAATGCAGGGTGACTACGGGCTGGTGGCCGTTCAGTGACACCTGGTTGGACTATTTCGGGCCCTTGTGGATCAAGTGCGGGAAAAGATTAGAAAAGCGATACGGATGTATCATGACGTGCATGAAATCACGCGCGGTACACCTGGAAGTCGCACATTAGATGACGACCGATTCGTTTCTACGGGCCTTGCAAAGATTTATCAACCGAAGAGGCGTACCGGCCGATATATACTCAGATAATGGATCGAACTTTGTGGGCGCTCAACGGGAATTGCAGCGTTGGCACAAGAACATAAACAGGGACGAACTGCAGAATCGAACCGTGGCCTACGGCATACGATGGCATTTCAACCCCCCACAGGCCAGCCACCGAGGCGGCATATGGGAATGCATGATCCGGTCCGCCAGACGGATATTGCTGTCAATCATGGAGCAGCAGCCGCCCGACGACGAGACGCTGGACACCGTCATGACTGAATTGGAGCGAATCCTGAACAAACGCCCCCTTGTTCCAGTATTGAACGGCAACCCCACCCACCTGGCGCTCACCCCAAACGACTTGTTGACGCTAAGGTCGAACGAGGGTTTCCAAGGGCCGGTAAACCTTCGTGGGAGCTACCTCCACGAGTGGAAGCAAGTGAACTATCTGGCCAAGGTCTTCTGGAGGCGATAGCTACGGGAGTACCTACCGGCTTTGCAGACTCGACAGAAGTGGCTGGCCAAAACAAGACCATTCAAAGTTGTGGACGTGGTTATGATCGCCGACGAACGCGCACATTTCAGCGCTTGGTCTTTGGGAGCAGTTACGGAAACCATCAAAAGCACTGACGGACTGATAAGAACGGTGAAGTTGAAGACAGCTAACGGAGTGCTCATTCGTGACATACGCAGTATTAACCTACTCGAGAGCGAAGACGGAGGAACTGATAACCCTGAGGCCCAGTAAACCTTTTTCACACCAGTAATCGAGGTGGATAAAGAAACACCATATATACCACACGGTCTCCGTCAAACACGTTAAGGTGCTAGCGGTCTTTTCGTTGACATTACAGAAGATTCTTTCCGATATGTGGTGATGAGTGCGATTCCATTGTACATCCCGATACATACACGCATACACGACGCACTCTACATCCCGTAAACCCATCAAACATGTGACAGTGTTCGTTGTTTTGCATTTTGTTGACGCTACCGAATGCCCCTTGCATATGTGGAAGTAGCGGAGCTCAGGTCACACACACATGCTACATTTTACTCGTTTTCTTGCCACGCGGTCTTTTTTTGACATTGCAGAAAGTCCTCCTTTGATGTGTAGTCATACCTGTGATTTCATTGTACCCTCGGCACACACACACGCACTCACACACACACTCAAGCACGTACATCCAGGACCGGACGGCCCCTTACGAGGACAACGTCTATGTGACCCTTCACGCCCGCCATCGGTCATTTGGTCTTGTGGAAGATGTAGACTAGCCTCACGTCTATGTATCCAATGGATTAGGTGCGACCAGTAGTAGAACGTTGACGACGAGCATTAGACGCGCGCACTGACAGCAGGGCCTAGGCAGGTAGGAAGAATCAGTACCTTTATACCGAACCTTTGACTCTGCTAAGGATCCAGGAGGATTTTGGTGGGCGGTGTAACAGCCGGTCGTGGAAAATCCCCCTTTTTCCCTCGCGATTCAGTGTTTTTCCCAATGTCACTCATTTCCATACACTATTGACTTGTCTTTACGAACTGGTTGTTTTTCTGGACCAATTGTTGTTTGTTCGCGCCCAGAGCGCTACTTTGGCACATCCTTGTTCAGGACCTGCGTGACGCACGTGCTGTCTGCTCACACGCCGCTATTCGGCTTCTCGTTGTTGAGTCCTTGTGATCGTATTATTGAGGTTTGTATATTGTTTATGTCATTGTTTATTGTAATAATCTAGTATCGTAGAATATCACGGATAATCGTCTTTTGATTTCGGCATCTGTTGCGAATTTGGCTACGCATTGCTCAAACGTTCGTTACACAGCCTGCTCCAGTCACTAGTGGAGTTATACAAGTCAGTGTACTCGGTCCTTTACTTTTTCTCATCTACATAAATGATATATTTCGCATCTTGCACCATGGCACCCCATTCCTTTTCGCTGATGACGTTAAGATTGTCTATGAGTTTCCTCGTCAGAACCTCAACATTATGCTAGATGAAATTTCTAGTGACCTAAAGCGACTCGGGGATTGGTGCAATTCATGGAGTATGGACTTCTCGACCTCGAAGAGCTGCTACACAACATTCAGATGTCAAGTGGCCTCCGGAACCCTGCTTATCCACGACCTACCCATCTCGTACAGCCCTTTAGTTCGAGACCTTGGTCTTCATTATTCTTGCAGTTTTAGGTTTTCTGAGTTTGTTCCACTCCAGATTGCAAAGACGAGAAGAACCACTGGTCTCATCTCCAGAAGCTTTCGGCTAAATGATTGCAAACTGCTCACTTACAAGTCTCACGCCAGGCCTCTCCTTGAATACTGTCCTATTATCTTCACCAACATGACGAAATCCGACCACATTTCTCTGGAGTCCTTGCAACGTCAGTTCACCAAACAATTAGTGAGATTTTCCTCCAGTTTGTGTTACAAGGATCGATGCATCCTACTCAGTCTTGATCCTCTATGGCTGCGTCGCATGAAGCTCAATTTATGCTTCCTGTTTAAGCTGTACCACCGTACGGCCTTTTCGTGTACTGAACTCATTCGTCCCACTCCCTCCACGAATTATGTTCTACGCCATCGGTCATTGTAGCTCTCTATTCCTAGATCAAAATTAGCGTTAAGATCCTACTTCTTCCTTATAAAATACTCAAAACTATGGAATAAACTCCCGCTAAACATCCTCGAGAGTCTCTCAATTTCCCAGTTCAGAGGCTCGCTGAATCACTTCTTGACTGTTCCCAATGTGATCCTTTCTTACCGGCCAGACAGTCACCGAAGAGGTGGCCTACGAAAACGGGTTTGATTACTAGGATTATTGCACAAGAACTTTCATTTCTCGCCCGATGACAAACTCCAGTGCAACATACGTCCACGTTCCTGTGCATGATAACAATTTTCTCTAGCGCATAACCACTGATGCCCTAGCGATTCTTTCTGCATTCTTCCTTAATTGCTCTTCAGAACTTCTAATTGCGTGCAAACAATTTATCCTTTGAAATGCAGACGCAGCAGCCCACCCGGTTTACGCTATATTGCAAGCCCGATGTAGTACTTATCAACTCTACGCTATTTAAACTCTCGAATTTAAACCCAGACCAAAATATGAAATGTGCCACTGACCGTTCATATAAACCCAACCAGTGTGCCAGTCACATTCGCTCACAGTCTGTTATTTCAAACCTATCTTATCACATTGTTGCCAAACTGCTTTCTGCGTAAGCAAACGGTACTGAGGGTTACCATTTCTAACTGCTCTAAACCGTGAGACCCCAGGTCTTTCATTAGCATCCGAGCGATGCCATGCCAACGTGAAAAATCATAAATCCTTTGGGATGCATACACCGTTACCAAACTAGTGTACGCAACTCCGTTATCCTGTAGCAGTATAGCACAAATCCACCGCGAGCCTATTTTTACTTAGAATGTGGAGTAGGTGCCATTGACTGCTCAAATGAAACTTCATCCATGCTTCACTCACACAGACGTAACCAGTCCATTATCTATTGTCTTCATATATCATCATAACCCACAGCTGGAACCACGTCCAGACTCCAACCCCCCTTTATTTCAGGTCTGTTGTCTCCCACTATCGCAGTCACCAAACCGGATAACCAAGGACGCCACTTTGACTCGTACGGACAGAGACTCAAGTTGAACCTACCATAGCAACTGGGACCGAAATCAAGCCACCCGACAGGAAATACTCTCAATTGCTTATCAGATCATTCAGCTTTTTCTAAAACGATCAACACACATTCCAGTTCATGCGCATCTTTCTAATATACCACCACACTCAGCCGATTGACCGACACATACTTTGCCCTGCTAGAAGAAACATACCCATATGATGTCGTACGTTACCAGAAACGACGCTGAATATCACTGAAGGCAAATGCGTCAACATATGTATATATATATTTGTTGGTGAAACAGCATATTAACGCTCAAGTGCATGCGGAGATTTCACACTTTATTATCCGTTACCAAAGTCCACCTTCCCTCCGAACCGTAGCCGGTTAGAAATTGGCTCTCCACTTCTCGAGGACCTTCCAGTTGAGCTTTCTCATTTCTGAATGGTACATGTAACTGATCCTGAATCTAAACTCACCTTTTTATGGACTGCTGTTTCTCCCACATCCACCAGTGTTCACTTTCACGAAATTGGTCTCGGCACCGTTTCGACACTCATTCCATTTATTGAACTCCGGTAAATCCGACATTCAGGGTCTGCATCGTCTTCATGGATCGCTATCCTCTCCGCATGCACCGATTTTCCCGAGAACACTTCTTTACAATTGTTTTCTGTTCCTTTTCTTCTTGTTCAAAATTTACTCCATCTGTAGAACCTCAGCAGGCCTCCGTTTCCCAGCTTGCATCATTCTCATTCATAATGCGTCCTTGACACTGCGCCTACGGTTTTTCGATATCTCCACCGCCCAGCCCGGAATCGAAACCGGTTTGAAACTGCCGCGCAAACCATTAGTAAAGTGATCCATTCAAACTGTTGCTGGCTATGTCTATCTATCGCTGATACTCTCGACTTCCATACTTTGAATTTGTGAATATTCCACCTTATTGAGTAACGTGTCACACCATGATCATGCGCTAGCGCGTGCGTCTCAACCATGGCCGAGAAATATACCATTATCAGTATAAGTTCTTCAAAATCCTCAGCCTTGTAGTGCAACCAACTTGTCATGTAGTTGTGAGGACTAACACATTCGCTTCTCTAAATAATCACAGAACTTGGTGGTGCCACTTGATCCGCCTGTGAGCTTTGCCAGCTAGCTGTTGCGTGCCACCAATGCGCATGTTATACCGCTTCAGCCTTCTGAGTTATGCTCGCTTGCGCGTGGCCGCGTGGAACCGTTATGGTGTCTCGAACCGAGGACCAGGGTCTAAGGACTATAGACGGGAGCGGGTCCTGACTTAACATGAAGGAATCTTAAACCGACGGGTTCGTACAACAAATTCGTTCCATCAAGGACATTCGTAAGTTCTTGAGTTACATTTATTTGTTTATACACATACTTTTTGCGCCATGTAGACGGCAAATCCCGATTTCTGCTCCGAAAATTTTCTTTATATTTATTTTATATAAACATTATACGTAATTGAGCAGTAGGAGATTATATTTGCATAATATGTCTCGTCAAGCAGCTTGAACGCTCAACTCACCATTAAAAACCATGGAAGCACTGTACAGCTGTTTCATCCTTGTTGGGAATCATTGGCCCCTTGGGGGCTTGGTGGATGTGCAATGCTGATGATTCCCAACAAGGATGAAACAGCTGTACAGTGCTTTCATGGTTTTAATGGTGAGCTGAGCGTCCAAGCGGCATGATGAATCATATTAAACATTATAAGAGTCGTTTCGCCGTTGCTCAAAGGACCTTGGTATATACTTTTACATTCCATTTACCATTGCAATTATGGATAGCAACGACCGCAAGCCTGATCCAGAACCGTCCGTTTTGACAGTCTCCCTAGCCGTCCCTGAGTTTTTCATTGATGACTCTCAACTCCGGTTTCATATGTTCGAGGCAGAGTTTGGACCACATAGAATCACAAGCGAGTGTACCCGTTACTTGTGGGCTACCGGTCGCCTTCCCCATGACGTTGCTACCCATATATACGACGTAATATCAAGAACAGTCTTTACACAGCCGTGAAAGACGCGGTAATCTTTTGTCTCTTGCTGTTAGAATCGTCCAAACTGAAACGGCTGATTCAAGGGACAGAATTACGTAACAAGAAGCCCTCTGCATTACTGAGAGAAATGCAGCAGCTGGCAGGGCAACTTTAGAGAAAAACGTCCTGAAAGAGTTGTGGGTACAGCGATTACCACTCAATATTCAAGCACTGCTCGAGGTTTCTAGCCATCTTGAGCTCACAGAAGCGGCAAGACTAGCAGACGGCATTGTGAGTCGGTACCATCCACAAATTACTGCCGTAACAAACACGAGCAGCCCCAGATCACCGCTCCCATCGCGGGAACACACTCCGCGGACACTCTGATAGCTGCTTTCGAGCGGGCTTTTAGACGTTTTCCTGCTCCTAGTTGTTCTTACTGTAGAGACCATAAATCTCATCACAACTCCGACCGACGTGAACGCCTCAGAAACCCTTCCCCTGACCGCCCCATCAGCACATCTCCATCAACGTACTGTCGGTATCACAAACGGTTTGGGGAGAAGGCCCGACGCTGCGAAGCCGGTTGCACCTCTCCAGGTGGAAAAAAGGGAAACTAATATTCCGACACGTTCCGACGACCAACGCGGTCGGCAGCCATAATAGCGGTCGTCTGTTGCATGTTCGAGATTTGGTTTCCAATAACCTGTTCTTGATTGACACCAGTGCAGCAGTTAGTGTCATTTCAAAGGAAGCAGGTGATGCAACGATTCCGTCAATCCAACAACTCCGTGCTGCCAACGGCACTCCTATTTCTACTTACGGCAGTAAACCACTCAAGCTCAACTTGGGCCCACGTCACACCTTCAGCTGGATGTTTATAGTAGCAGACGTCCCCTATCCCATACTAGGTATTGATTTACTTGACCATTTCGACCTCCTGGTCAATGCACGATGCCAGAGAGTTGTCAACTGACAGACTTCTCTTTCCGTAACCGGTTGGTATTCCTCTGTGAAGCACATCACGCCCCTATACATCGAACCTCAGGCCGAACAACCCTACGCAGACCTCCGGCAACGCTAAAACAATCTGGCCCGCTTCCCACGGTGATCACCAACGGTCACCTACCATACTATCACTAAAGGAACTCCAGCATTCGGCCGACCACGTCGCTTGGCACTAGACAAGCTCCGCGTAGCACAGGTTGAGTTCGAACACATGCCAGAACTAGGCATAATACGCCCGTCCAGTAGCCTTTGGGCCTCGCCCCTTCACATGGTTCCTAAACCTAATGGCGACTGGCGACCCTGCGGCGACTATGGGACCCTCAACCAGGCTACTATCCCAGACAGGTACGTCATTCCACATATTTAAGATCTCACTTCTTCCCTATCTGGTTGTTCTGTTATCAGCCGAATCGACCTCGTTAGAGCCTACCACCAAATCCCGATTGCTGAGGTTGACATCTCTAAAACCGCTGTCACAACTCCATTCGGACTATTCGAGTTTTTGTGCATGCCTTTTGGGCTCAGCAATGCAGCTCAAACCTTTCAAAGGTTTATGAATAAAGCAACACGCGGTTTGAAGAATGTCTACGTGTACTTAGACAATGTTTTGGTGGCAAGTTCTTCAGAAAAAGAGCATATGTCACACTGGCGCGCTCTTTTTGAGCGCCTTAGCCAACACGGTGTAACCATTAATCCTACCAAATGCGAATTAGGTAGGACAACCATCACATTCCTAGGTCACGAAATCTCAGCCTAGGGCATACAGCCCCTGTCTGACAAGGTGGCGGCAATTCGCGACTATCCTGAGTCTCACTCTTACCGGCAGCTGCGCCAATTTTCTGGCCTGGTTAACTTTTATCGCCGGTTTATCCTACACTGCGCCGAAATAATGCAGCCTCTAACAGACCTAATACGTGGAGGTAAGCGGAAATTCATTTTTCCCGACACGACGCAGGTAACGTTTGCTTTGATCAAGGAGGCTATCGCCAACATAGCACTCCTTTCACATCCCGATCCTTCTGCTCCCCTGGCTTTAGGGACAGATGCTTCAGACAAGGCAGTTGAAGCAGTGTTGCAGAAATTCGTCAACAATTCATGGCAGCCAATAGCTTTCTTCTCAAAGCGTCTCCAGCCTGCGGAATCCCGATATAGTACGTTCGGCAGAGAACTACAGGCAATCTATTTGGGTATCCGACACTTCCGGCACACTCGAGGGCCAAACGTTCACAGTGTTCACAGATCATAAACCACTAGTGTACGCCCTCCGGTCAGCTTCTGACCGATATTCGCCACGCGAGATTCGCCACTTAGACTATGTTTCGCAGTTTACTACGGACATTCGACACGTCTCTGGGGCACACAACCTCGTAGCAGACGCACCTCCACGCGTCCACAATATCGATGACCCACTACCCATGGGCATAGACCTAGGAGCGATCACCGCAGCCCAAACAACAGATCTTGAGGTAGAGCAACTCAGAAACAACAGCTTCCTGCATCTAGTACCAGTGACCCTTCTAACTTCAGACGTAACTATTATTCGCCTACCTCAGAGGAAGCTGCAAAAGCGTTTCTAACTGGTTGGGTAAGCCAGTTCAGTTGCCCTTCTATCGTGACCACTGACCGCCGTTTTCATTTTGACGGTGCCTTCCACGAGCTACTGAACGCATTCGGTTGCAGACACAACAAGACGACGGCCTGTCATCCTCAGGCTAATGGCATGGTGGAGCGATTCCATCGCCAGCTGAAAGCTGCCCTTCGTGCTCGTGATAACCTTTCATGGAGTGAAGTTTTGCCGATCGTTCTGTTAGGACCGCGTAACACCGTTAGAGCCGACATGGGTGTTACGGCGGCTGAACTGGTTTACGGTTGCACATTACGACTTCCAGGTGAGTTGGTTTCTCCACTACGACCTTTGAGTTTGAATTATGGGGAACACGCAAGACTGTTGTCGCATCGATGGCAGGTGCGAAAACCAACCCCACCACGGGAACGAACTCTCATCACCTACCGCTCTAACGACAGTCCGGCACTTGTTATTTCAGTAGACACGACGCCATCGCCACCACAAGCGACATACTATGGACCCTCTTCTCCCTTCCTTTAGGCTTGATTCTGTATCACATCTCTACCAATAATGTTCTCATTCAGTAGCGTTGGATTTTCAGAGGTAATAACTGCTACACTCCACCTAGCCCCGGTGATCTATTACCGCGAAAAGTAATCGAACCGTTTACTAGGAAGTTTAAACGTGTACCTGCCACAAACCATTTTTTGCGGACCTACTTTTGAAGTACTGATTCCTGGCAAAATACCTCATTTGTTTGTCCGGTCATCTTTGGCTAAAACCTTTATCCCTTCCGTTCATACGGCGAAAGCCTCTTGTCAGCCCTGTTTGTTATCATCTCTGGGGACTTCCTGTAGCATTGTCGTTCCATTTCTTACCTTTGCTATATGCAAATCACAAACCGTTTCGTATACAGGTCACAGACCAGTATTGACATATAGGTTGGTAATTATAAGGTAGCTCTTACTTTCCATCTTCCGATACTCTTTGTCCTCTTGACGACGCCTCACCACTCAGCCAACCCCCTCAAGTCGTCATTGCTCGGTCCGCCGGCAAGAGCAGACCCAACTAGTTCATTAATCACACTTATCGATTCGAATATCTGATTTCATTATGCGTCACCTCGGAGAATCAAAGTTACCCGGAAAGATTATTCCCGCGTACCCATTGATGTCCCGGTTACTACATTCTGTCTTGTCCAGTTCGACAGCTCATTCGAGGGCAATACTGGTCAGTGCTTCCGCCTAAGGCTACAACTGAATTAACTCCAGCCAACCATGAAAACTAAGGATCGGACCATTGAGAAATTACCATCGCTCCTAAATATTTCCCAGCCTTTGTTGACGAGCATTGACGGTGATCCAACTGCACCTGGCACCTTCATAGACAGCGTTTCCCCTGAGGTTGCAAAGGGAATAAAACGCTCCAAGAAAGCTACTGAGCTTAACATTCCCGACGTGGTTCCTCCGCACGTAGTAAAAGCACCGTCCTTGAAGCTGGTAGCATGGAATCAAAAACCTGTCGTTGCACCCGCTTGCGCAAACGAAAGCAACGCCATCACTGTCCACAGCTTCTCCAATTCACTGACAGGCCAAAGGCTAAACGAATTATCGGAAAACCGCACACTATAGCTGCTGCTTCACCGCACAAGAACATTCGAATAACAACCGACCAAAAACACCTTCAAGCAGCGCCCTTAAAGAGATTGCAAACCTCAAAAATTGTTGGCTTTGGGCCCACCAAATTCAACCCCAGCACAACTATCGCTCAAAGTCGCAATCTTCAAGCAGGGATGAACAACCAACCGCAACCAGATGTTGGGATCGACTCAAAACCCACACCTTCCCCAGTCTCCAAGCTTTTGAAGCTGGTAAGCAACCATGTTTCATCGGGATAACCTCACCTACCAACGCAAATCCGTCTGAAAAAAGCACTCTTTGTGCCTCCCCGTCTGAGTCCCATAGCCTATCAAGCCTCAATACACCAGCCGCTTCATCCAACCCACAGCCCGGGCTGACACAAACACCAACTGTCAACGTCTCGGATCACGGGAAGCCTCGGGTAGACTCGCAGTCCACATCTGACTACCTCGACGGACCACGTAAACTACGTGGCATTGAGCCCCTGCCAACATTATTGCCTCCCCATGGGGAACCCAAGCCCATGGTGAGGCCCCTGTCTACCATAATACACTGGCAACCAGTTTGCTACTTCCGGGTACCCATGTTCTCCGCCCCTCTGATTCTCCTCATTCTAATCCGCACGAATCTCATCTACTGAAGGCTAATAGTCAGTGTGCCAGAAACAAGGCTAGTGAATTTTCTAGTTAAGCATCTACAGCCCATCCCATCTCAGGCACTATCTACCCACAGCGCCATGCCCACATCAACGATCGCCCAGTAGTATCACCCTACAACCCCCGTCAGATGCCCTCCCGTATACTGAAATTCGCAAACACAGCCTGCCCTAGTCTCTTCATACCTCCTCCGCCTGCTCCATCATTCCAGCCTGATTATCAAAACTCCTTACTATCCGTGTCTTTTCGGATCCCACTTATCCCCTACCTGCCACCTACTAGAACACCCAGTTCTTCGTTATCAGTTTCTTTCATCCCATGCCTTTTCTCACGCAGCCCGCCCAACCTGCTATCTACTCGTGGCCTCCAAATCCACAATTTCCATGTGCCATATCCCCAGCACCATGCCCTTCCTAGTTCTATCAGCCTCCCTTAAAGCCTACTGCAAGTTTTTCTACTCCCCGTACCGACTATAGATCCATGAACCCCTCCACTAGTTATTATTCCACCCAACCCCTAGTGTTTCTGACCCCTCTCAAGCCACATTGGGAGAGTAGTTCACCCTCCCCGGCCTCTCAGCTCAACTCCACATCAACTTACCACTACGCCTGCAGCCCATGAACACCCCTGTAAGAACACAATCTAGCTCCACCCTGGGGGCTGCAGCCCATACAGCGCACAGTCTTCCCCCTCAGACTAAGAAGATGCCCGCTAAACTCTATGCTTGCCATGAAATGCCGGTCTCTCACTAACAGGTTTGACTCGCTATAAAGCCTCGTACTCCAGCACAGCCCTGATCTAGTCCTCATCACTGGGGCCTGGCCATCTTATTCCACCCCACTTGCCCATATCACTTTGAATCGCTATCGGATGCTTAGAAAAAGCAGGTGTCGCCGAGGTGGTGAATGGTCAATCTACGTTAAGTGCACCTTTACTGGGACCTCCTACAACCACCCTAACCCGGATGTGCTACAGGAATGTTTATGGATTGATGTTCAACTTGCTCACATACGCCTCAACGTTGGCTGTGTCTAGACCTCCTAGTACAGCGGCTTCCGACTTCAAGCTCATCATTATCGTTTTAAATGCCCATCCGAAATACTCCTCGAAGCCAAGCTGACCGCTGGTGATTTTGTTGCACCTGATATCAAAAGGAATACGCTCGTCTTCCAGCAGCGTTTATTTAATATTCTTTCCTGCATTCGAATGGGATTCTGGACTCAATATATCCTCACCTCGGCCAGGAAAAATAAATTACTAGAGTTAGTCTTCACCCTTAGCTTGTCCAACGTAGAAAATAACATATGTAACCACTTCCACGGAAGTGATCGTAGAGTGGTCTCGTGTAACTTTAATGCCCTTATTTATAATAACGCGCATGGCCAGCTCGACTCCCCGTTTCCTCATTACGAATGGCAGCTACTAACCGGAAAAGTTCGCTCCAACTACTACTTTTTGACTGATGAACTCCGACTTGCAGCAAATCTGTTGTATTCTAAACTTCTTCACTGCTTGAGTCACACTCAAGCTGACGGAACCCCGCGCAGCCGGTCTGATGCCTTCATATCTCCGCAAATAAAATACAAAGAGTCCTGGCATAGTACAAAAATTCTCGTAATTCTTCTGTCTTCATCCTTCTACGCAGGCTCCAATAATATTCGAGTCACAACTGGGAAACTCTACGTAAAGCAGAAGGCTTCTGCCATTCACCGATCGGATAAGATACTCCGGATTTCAAGTATAATCAAGATCAGAAACATACGCTCTTGTCCAAGTATTTTACACTCGATGTTACCACATTGCATACAGGTCAACGATCCCGCTGAGATCGTTCAGACATTCGGCCCGGTTTTTTCTTCTTCTTTGCCTACCGAATCCGGAACTGCTCACACTCTACTAGCTCTCTTTATCACATCCATTTATCCGATATAGAACTTACAACTGTTGAAAAGTCTGATACATTCTGTAACGTAAAACCCGACATCCGCCCAAGTTTCGATAAAATCCCGCCGACACCGCTTCGGTTTCGCGGGCTTGAGGCTGCCTCTTCACGTTTAAATATCCTCAACTTATCTCTGAAATTCGAAAATGTTTCGCCACAGCAGTAAACCCACACCATTATCGCTCACCCCAAAAAGGGTCCTTCCTTTGACCCGTTGAATTACCGACCGAAAAGCCACACACCCGTAGCTTCCAGACTGCTTGAAAGCTTAGGGAAAAAGCTTCTTTCTCAGTATCAGTTGTCCAATAACTTGATACATAAAGGCCAATATGGTTTCCCTAAAACAATCTTGAAGCACCTGCCGACTTTACTTCTTAAACGTGTTCACTTCAGCCGCAGACAACAGGAAGTGCCTAATTGTCATCTTCTTGGTCATGACTGAAGCATTTGTGCGTGTTCCTCACTTGCTGCATTTAACCAAGCTCAAAGCCTTTGAACTTAAATTTCTAATTCTCAGCTGGCTCTCCCCTATCTTTTCCACCGCAGCCAAGTTGTTTCAATCGAAAATCATCTCTCACAACCCTCCTCCGTTACCAGCGGTGTGACACAGGGAAGAGCGCTGGGATCACTTCTATTCCTTATGAACATTATTGATGTCTTCTCTGCAGAGCACCACAGCACCCTGTTCTTATTTGCGGCTGACATAAAGGTTGTATATGAATTCTCGCCCCAGGACCTTAGTGAGGCAGTTCCTAGTACAGGGTACGATCTAGAATGCCTCAAACGATAGAGTCACTCCCGGACAACGGAAGTCTCTGTTGAAAAATGTACTTTCCCTATCCCACTCTGTCCAGTCCCTCCAAACTCTCTTGCTATATACAACTTCCCCATTACCCACAACCCGTCAGCGCTAGATCTTGGGTAGCATTACTCGTGCACCCTGAATTCCTCGGAACACCTATCTTTCCAAGCTGCCAAGGCCAATAAGTCCTTGGGACTTCCATGCAGATCCCTTGTCCCGCACGGTACAAAACTCCTATCGCATCTGTCCTATGTCCGGCCCTGCCTAGAGTGCTACCCTATCATCTTCACTGATACTCTCCAAACCGGCAGGATAACTCTGGAGATTTTGCAACGCTCATTCACAAAACGGCTGCTTGGTTACTCTAACACACTTAGCTTTGAAGAGCTATGTGCCGCCCTCCACACCGAACCTCTTTGGCTACTCCGTATGGGAACTAACCTATGCTTCCTCCATAGACTTATCCATCGCCTGGCATTTTCTTCCACTGACACAGCATGTGTCCAACCGACCATCCCTTACTTACTTCGTCACAGAGATTTGCTTTTTGCTATCCTGCATGCTGGGCTATCTATGCTAGGTAGCGTCTTTTCACCACAATATTCCATACTTTGAAATAAACTCCCCATTGAAATTTGCCGATCTCTCCCCCCTATCGGCGTCAAAATATCAATAGCAAAAAACGTCACCTTTGACAATGCCCTGATGTTAACTACCGCTAACATGTCTGAGGCCCAAACTTTTGAAGTAGAACCTGACTTCTAGCTAATATTTAAAACTTCGTTATCTATGCGTCCCTCTTCCGAGAAACCTCGCACACCCTGACAAGCCTCAAAACTCTCAATTTCCTCCTTATACAAGCCCTCTCCATAACCCATTCAGCAGCTACCGGTCATCCTGCGCCTCCAATCGTTGTCCCCACCGTTTGGCCAATAAGTGTTCCCCGTCAATGCCCTCTGCTCCGTGGAACCGATAACCAATTTGCGCTTACCTATGTGCACTAAGGTTTGTTCATTCCTGATATTCGTCTCACTACCAACTCACTCTAAGACTCAGGGCAGTCTGGTACTAGATCATTGCAAACTTTCTCCTAGGTTTGTCGCTCGATTCCAAAACCTAGACCCTGCCGTCATAATGGCCTAGTTCTCTTCTTGCTCATCCTGTCCCCCACCCAGGTTCTTCCACGACACTGTTGTTAGGTCTCCGCATAAGTCCACAGCTGGCAGGAATGCCAGATTAGAGCGCATTTCCACTTTTATTTCAGAGCTTACTGATCAAGGACAATTTTGCCCATTCTATCCCATGAGCGACAAATCTGTACCTTTTTCCCACTGGACGCAAACATCGGACGGTCGACACGGTTTGATGTTCGTGCCTCATTCGATTGCCTTCTTACTGGCCTTCATCTCTGGACCTCCAGTCATCCAGCTGCCAGGTCGTTGACTACTCCACTGGGCGCACTGCTGCAACACATTCTTAGCCCAATAGCTCGAGACGCGGTCAGATCCACGGCATTTGCCGGTGCACACCGGGCGCGCAGAACATCTGCAAGGATGTGCGGGCGCAACTAGGTTGATGGATTATGGCGCTGGTAATGAAAGTACTTCTGGTTCTTTTGATACGTCCGCGTTGTCACGTACATAACGACCGCGCAAAGTACAAGTTCAAGTGTGCGCCCATCTAATGGTTGTTTTCGATCTTCAATAGCATCTGATTCGGGCAGGAGCCATACTGTTTTTATTGCAAATGATACCTCTGTCACCAAAAACAGTTTTCATGTTAGATGTCCAGTGCGATGCCAGTCGCACCCACTAGAACCGTTTGTGGGTTACAGAACTTCATGCCCACTCTCTTATTGCAGCTGCTAACATGTAATTCGCTCTGTCTTCTCCAACGACTGTTTCTCCATCGAGCTCGCCCCCAACATTGGGATCGTAAATAGCCTTTTCAAGCTCGGCAGAACTTACCACTCCTTTTAAGTAATAAGTGGCTTGTAACTTTCAGTCCCACCCACCAACCTCCCTCTTTTTATAATACTATGACAGCTTATATAGTTTTTCACCGGTTTTGGCAAGCGTCACCCTAACTACATCATCTACCTCTCGTTTATAATTACCCCCACTTCCCTCCAGCAAACTTGCCCATTTACCATGTCAGAACCCGCTGCTACCGTTCAGTCACTGGCACATTTATCGTCACTGTTCATTTCCTCGCCACAGTCGGCAAACGATAACCTCCGTAGAAAAATACTTCGTAGTTCTGCAGAAGCCAAAATTGTGATTAGCTGTTATTTGCTTTCTCCTTCAGTCCAGAAGCTTGTTTCACTGTGCCCATCGGTCGCTTCATCCTGATCTCGTAGTGCACCTTGACTGCTCCACGTCTGTCTGTCCCAGATATATTCATCACTCAACTCCACCGCCGTCACTGCCTCAAGGCATCTGTCAAAACGGTCCACCTGCAGTGACACTACAGTCGCATGCTGTTAGTCCAAGCAATCACTTTTCAACGAACCCAAGATTGGTTCATCAACCAACTACTATCTTCATGCTGATATACAGTTATCCACCTGTTATTAAATATAGACCTCCGAATGCTTACATACCTTACGTAGGCCTTTCTTTCAACACTTTATAGCCCCTCCCTCCCACAAGACGTGCCATTCGTTTGACGGGTTTGACCCATTTCGTCTGATCTGATTCATAAACCTTTCCGTGAGTAACCAGCACCCATCCTTTACCATTATCTCCAAAGCTTGGTTCATTCCGTGTTGTAGCTGTTGGTACACCCAAGCCCTCTCAGTTACGTGTCATGCAGCTTCTGTCACACGTCATTATTACATGGTTCACCTACTGCAATATTCCTTACCCACAGTGTATCTAACGTTCATCTATTCTGTCATCTCCCCGGCGAACTATATATCCTTGTATTCGCTGTACCTTTCCACACCTTTCTCTGATCTACTTTTTACTTCAATGGTGATATTTCTCCACCAACCCAACAGAAGCAAACAATTCACGTCCCGCCGACTATAATCCACCGGCCTTCCCTTCAACATCACTTTGGTTGTCCCTCTATCTTTCCGGAGTTGTCGCTCATCCGATATAAAACTGATTCCACCAGCAACGAACCTCCAATTTCTACTGCCATATCCGCCGACTTTTTTAATTTTATTCCAAATCCTCTGCTCCGATCCCGTTTTTGTGTCGAACCCACTGGTTTCTCAATTCTCCTTGCCGCTATGGTATGCTCCGGTACTCAGAACGGTCACCCGGAGACTCATCTACTCTACTCTCCATTACAGCCGCTGCACTCTATCTGCCTCCGCAATCGCAACTCACGTCGATCCGTGACCATTATTCCTCCTTGTTGATGCTTCGTGTCATACCCCCACAAACGTAAATAATCCGCTCAACGCTTATCTGCCCGCCCCCGGCTATTTCCCCAACCACCGCACTTGAAATCGCACTACATCGCATTCGGATCCTTTGTACACTGCTTGTAACCGAGTAAGTCGGCATCTCGCCATAAAGTTTTTACCACGTTATGGCCGACTGAATCATTGCAATTTACCTCTGAAAATCCATTGTTGTATATCTCCCGGCTTTCCACCCAGATACTTTTTATGCACTGCAACCAGCGAATGACCCTCCTAACATCCCTTGGTAAACTCTTCGTTTCAGAGAAGCTAAGCGAAAATCCCCGGATTTTGCTCGAATTTCCAGTTGTTGTGTTCACTTGCAGTATTATTTACCTAGATACTCCCCCTTGACAGCCAGTTTCAACAGCCACAAGCGGAATCTTTATGCGGACTGTTCCTACTTCAGTTACGCTAGGGCAGTCCTTACGTACTGATGGGTTATTCGCCTATCTCTCTGTGGGTGATAAGGACCTTAACTGCACGGGCATTTTGTTAACACTCATGACCCTAAGGTTATTGAACACTGGCTAAAAATTGTTTCTGCTGAACAAAACGTTGAAAAGCTTTCTTCAGTTCATTGGTCGACCCACTCATAACACTTAGTTGGTGCAGCCGTTATATATAGTCTGATGCGAAAGAGTTACAGATCACTTTTCTGGAGCGGCTTGTGCGGCCCTGTTGGTGAGGTATCCTTCGCTTCTTTGGCGATTCAGCTGGGATTTTCCAAGTACTACCCAGGTTTGGAAACATTTAGCTAAGTTTTCCACAACTGGCTCGGGTTTTCATGTCTGCAATTCACAAACCAATGTGTTAGCCGGAAAAAGAACTCTCTGAGCAACTTTCCTGTACGTCTTTGAAACATTTGCAATGAGATTTGGGGGGGACCTGCCTGAGCTTGCTATCTCTAGCCATATAGCTGATGACTGAGTGCGGGATAATGCGAAAACTGATCCAGCGGGCCACAGGCTTATGACTAATGCCAACAGATTTTGTCTTTATCCGGGTGCACCCATTATTTTTCACCGGGAGCATTGGTACGTGGGCCTCCCTCCATGCATTCAACGGCGGGCCCTTGCAGTGTGACGGTTTAAGGACGTAGTCAGAACGGCAATTTTACTTTCAGAACAGGTATTGGAGTGCTCCACCTGTGAAGTAGAGACCGTTGGGTTGTCAAGAAGCTCGAAAGACTGTATTATCTGTCCGGTAGAATCGGCTGTCAGATGTTCCTTTAGCTAGAGGCCGGTGCCTGAACGTGCCGACTTCAATGCTCGAATGGTGCAGTTGACAGCATATCACAGATGGCAGAGTTACTCGGTTGTAGGCGGTTATTCGTCTCCGTACCCCACTGCATGCTGTGTTACATCAGTTAAATCGAGTGTTTAATAAGTGGGAATGAGAGACTTGCGGCATCCAATAAAGCAGCTAGGTCTATTTTTAAAATGCTGGCAAGCTTATTACGGGCTAGTGTAAGCTCAAGAAAACAGAAACGGGATTAAGGAATATAAGTGGGACCAGGACATACGCATATGTAAATATATGCACTTGTAGTTATGCAGTATTCAGTTTAAATTTGGTAATCGGTGGCTTTTTACGCGTGACCGGCTCTTATATACATATACATTGAATAATAATAATAATAATAATGGTTTATTTCGGAAGCGCCCGAAGCATGCCATGTGCATGATCATCTATATATCCGTATATATATGTATGTATATATACATCGTATAAGTTTGGGCAACCCACCAGTTGACGCCAGTGAGTGAAAATAAACATTAGAAATATGAGTTCCTGATGTGTGTGTAAAGTCTGATGACGAAACTGCATGACACCGTCGGTTGCGCACGTTTTTCCGGTATCACACCCAACCACAGATGTTTACTCAGTAACAAGGCGCGTACACACACGTAAAATACGTCGTGAAACCTCGCAGCCCACAAATACCTCCGTGCTTCAGCTACGATTCAAGTGAATAACCACGGATTACATTTGGGCTAGTTAGCAGTGGGCTAGAAACGAGTATAATGCATGCCCGGTTGTTCCGAGTTCAGTTTACGCATACTTCGCTGAGAGTTAAATAAGTGCAACAAAACATCGTGTTGGGATAATATGACAGCGCTGGGAGCGGTGATTTTACTTTTTCATTCCATTCCGTAGGCTGTTTGGGCCAGTCTATGTAGTCCTTAAAGTGTAACGGAAATTGTGAACAACATTTGAAACTTGCTGATTATAGTCTGAGAGCCCCAGCTTAGAAACCGATTTGTAAATTACTGGAGGAGCTAGCATATATATATATATATATATATATATATATATATATATATATATATATATAAAGCAATCAATTCTACACTGCAAACCCATTGTTCCTGTGCTTGCGCTGGTCGTCTCACACAAGTAACTTTATGCGAGACACGTACTGGGAGCTGCCTGGTTATTCCGGATCAGACGTGAAACTGTCGACACGTAGTACGTGGGCTGATGCCGGGACTGAAGGTACACCAAACTAAAAAAGTCAATTTAGAAACAGGGCACACCCAAAATGTTGGCCTACAATTGCGTCCCCAGTAAGTCATGCCGTTAAGAGTCGGCGAGAACAACTGTGACGGTACTGAGAATGAGCCCAGTATTGAGGAAAGATTATCATTAGAATCATTACACACGATTATATACGTATATATTCCGATGTTTGCAGATATGACTACGTATACCTGCGTTTTGATATACATATCTTCGGTCCAATCTACTGCCTGTGAAGGGACATCCAATAACAATTCCGCTTTGTATGGTGTACGTTCAACGTAACGTATCCACGAACATCATAATACGTTAGTACCACGACCTAATAAACCGTGGAGACGGTATTGTGACATAAGTGATTCTCCGTACGTAATACGCATTAATTTGAGTATGTGTTTCAGCGGCGTCCATTAGGCTCATGAAAGAATGTATACCACCATTGTCCGGAAAAAATATCCTAAAGTGAAAATTGGAGGATGTTCAACGGACTTTAATTGCACCCATGGTAGATGGGAAAAAGATTTCGATTCCACCAACAGGCTATTCCAGGTCCGTCTGGTTAAGTTTAATGAAAAGAACAGTCATTACACACATTAAACAATGACGGAGGGCGTGCATTTTTATGCACGAAAATACAATCGGTAGATAAAAGTTCCAGCTGGAACTTTCTTTGCTTACTATTGAGCGGCCTAAAGGAATACCTCCCAAGTATGTAATAAAGAGACTACAACTTCGTCGACATCAATCTGCTACTAACGTTGACAATAAACTGCGCAATACATGTTAACTTTTTTAACTGCATACCGACGCAGCCAAAACTTTATTGTAGCATAAAACCCAACAGCGGCATCAACTTTTTGGATGCACAACCACATATTATAGGACGAATTTGAATGCACAACGCCCAATACACTATTTCTACGAAGAAATCTCAATGCAAAATTGGTAGCTCAATTTATGGTTTTTCTAAGTTGGCGCGCCCCCAAAGAGGAGTGGCAATTTCGAATATACGTGCTGGATAGGAACATTTCGGAGTACCAAGCCAAATTTGCCATTTGACCATGATCTTCAAATTTGTGAGGCATTATCCCACCTTTGGTGGACCTAAGCAGTATCCTTCAACCCTCCACGCACCTATGCTCTACCCTATTGAAAACTCCTGACATCACATGGACCACCTGGTCGCGCGCTGTAGCTTGCTTCGAGCTCATCCAAAGTATACCGGTATTATTGTTATTATTACTTGCACACATGCATGACTGCAAGACCATGTAGTTTATCATGACAGGGGTAGTGGCAACCTGCATCGCGCTGGTATGTCCTCCTCGGTCGAGCATCCATCCGCGCCCCGAGGCGCAGCTCCCTTGTGTTTCTTGTCTTCCAGCCCATCCCATCGGACAAAGCTACATGGACTTCCAGGATATTGCACGGCTCAGACACAAAGCTCATCGGATCGTGACCGGACTCATTTGACGCTGGACGCTGGATCGTTTACGAAGGCCATAACTGACTACAGGCAGGCGGAAATATGGGATATACCGACAACGGCAAACCCCACAACGCAATCATCGGTGAGCAGAGTAGCGAGCAGGATCTGCCCAAGTCCTTTCTACTGATAAGGAGAACGTAATGTTGTGATCGACGCAAAACAACCAGTGTGTGTCTTGGAAGGTGGTAGCACTGGCTTTGTTGCTGTGTTCGACTGTGGCGGAAAGCATGGAAGACCTCTCTCCACACCGAAGAATACTCACTGATCGCAGATAGGAGCCCTACTGCATCGGCTTTCCAGAGAGAGACCCTGTAGAGCTATCTATGTGAAGCACATTTGCAAAGACTAACAAGTCTGTTCATCTGAACAATTGCCGAATTTGGTGGTGCCACTTGCCCCGCCTATGTACACCACCAGCTAGCCTTTGCTTGCCTCAAATGCACACGTTGTCTCGCTTCAGCGTTTGTAGTTTTCATTTACCCATGGCCAAGGATCTAAGGACTCTATGCGGGAGCAGGCCCTGACTTATGTAGGAGAACCCTAAGGCATCCTACTTCCGTGAGCAACTCGTCCCACTTATCAACCATCATTCTTTCAAAGTGCTCTTACCTTGAGCGCTATCCATTTCTTCAGTTGTTCCAAATCCCAACCACTTCTTTACCGCAGAAGTTCGCCCAAATATTTAGCCCGGGGATTTGCCTCCAAAATTTTACGATATTTCCTCTGGTTCTGTGATCAGTAGCCTATTACAATTTATCCTTAACACTTAAGCCCGATAAGCCTTCCAGCTTTTAAGGAAATCCAATAAGGTCTTCTCTTATTCCTTTTTCCCTAGGTGATAAGGGTTTCATGTCCTGAGGTGCTCGCTCATATTATTTCCCTTATTTTCCCCTAACCATTCGAGTGGTTAATTTCTGAACCTTTTTCAGGCGGACTGCAAATATTTCAAAGCATGCTGTAGCCCACGCACAGCGTTCTAAAAGCGGTCCCACAACTGCCTTGCACAAAGGTATGAAGGCTACTACTGTTCTGCAGGAAAATTCCCAGAGCTGCTGAAAGAGCTCATTTCTTACCTCGTGAGCAGCTAGTTTGCTCTGTTCAGCGTACTCACGGTCCGCAGCCACTTTGAAACCCAGGGCGCTTGATGACTGTGCTCCCTCAGCCTTGAATGGCCAATTTTCTCATAAAACCGTGAGTCCCACCAGAGCTGTGGTTATTAGACCACTCTTGCCTTTGTTTAGTGGCATATTCCGTTTATCTGCCCAATTAGCTGCTCGCGTCTGGTCCCTTACCAGTTATTCACGGTCTCCTGGTCCCACAAATTTCGCATTGCCTGCAAAAATGAAACTTAATAGTGACAAATCAGTCACCAAATCATTTACGTGGAGGCGATGAGCGGTGGGCCCAAAGGTGACTCTTGGGGAGCTTTGCTATTTGCTCGTGCTACTTTTGACCTGCAATTTCCTACTCTAATATTAGAGGTTCTGTTGCTCAGTGTGGCTGATACCCACCTGTGTATCTGCCTTTCTACCCCAAAAGTCTTCCTTTTCTCCATTAGTTTTTTTGTGATGGACTGAACCAGAGCCTTGATGAAGTGTAGTAATGAACCTGGACAACCTCGCCATCAACCGGCTGAATGGTGACTTCGCCTAAGAAAAAGACAAGGTTTGAGAAATAAGATTTGCCTTTCAAAACCCATGCAGTGCCTTAAAGTGAAACTTGTGCTTCACCAAATATTTGCATGCTTCCCCATGTCACTCCCTCTGAAAGCTGCAGGTGTGACGGTTATTCTGATCACGAGTAACGCGTAGCCCAATTGACGAATTCCAAAGTTAGAACAAGATTTAGTCCCTGATTCTACGGTACTGAATTAACAAATTTTACGCATATAAATTAAGCACAAACCCCAACTGTCCGGCCACAACGTCTAGCAGCGAGGGCCAGATTTCAGCAAAGGTCGCTGTCAGGTGCCGCCGCCACGGCGGTCCAAGTTTGAATCAAAAATATGCCACGGCACATGAGCAAAGCATAAACAAACTTTCAAGTATAGTGTTTGGTGCTCGCTGAACTTGTTCGAGGGTCAATAAGAGCATAGTCTTAACAATACAAACATATGACAGCGCCTGGAGAGGATTTCCACACATGTACGTTACACAGGGCATGCAAAACTTACAGGAAGGTAACCCTCCTGTTCTGATAGTGAACCTCCCTTGTTGATAGTCACAACTGTGGCTAACTTCCGGTCCAGCTGTAATATCTCTTGAGTAGGTGTGGCAAAGCATAGCCGAAGGACAAGCCCAGGTATACAAGGAGCCAACGGCTGCAAGACAGAAGCGTGTATGTCATCGCGGCCAACCAACCAGCACACGTCATGTCCCCTCAGCAACTTGTGTGTCCCACCTATTATTCGCAGGCTGGAAACGATGGAAGCAACCACTTGCGTTTCGGTCGATTTTCCTTGTCTCCCATGAAGTCTACATACGCCCTCAAAGTGTGAGTCCAAGGCATCAGCTTTACTTTGATCGTCATTACACACTTTACTCCCATCCCCCAAACCCAAAGGTCATACCACAGTCCTAAGCAGAGCCTTTGACCGAACGTATCTACAGTAGCTTCCTGGGTTCTGTTTTTCCTTTTTAGCTGGTGCCAGTCTTATAATTCTCTTTTCTGCTCGTTGAACTTTACGGCTGAGTTTCTGTTCTCTTTGTACCGTAGCCGGGCTGTTTAGCCACCAGCTACCTTAAAAATCTGTCAGCTTTTGCTTTTCTTTTTGCCTGCTTGCTGAACTGCCGGTGTCTACCGGGCTGGCTGGTCTCATTGTGCACTCCTGAAGTGGGGTAAAACTGTCCTGAATCCCCAGAGGGCCACGACCAATCGAGAGTCCAGAATTTCTTCGACGGTAAGCGCACAATTTATGCGCCCACCACTGCCCACTTTATTTCGTTAAGTCCACGCTAGAACAGAGGGGGAAACGTAAGACCTCACTGCACACCAGCTGCGAGACATCATGTATCAAAGGCTTTCACTGAGGCAGTTAGCAGCAGTCAAAAAACGCCAACTGCAAAGCACTCAGACTAACCTTATTGTTACTCTTTATCCATTTGTTGAATGCGCCCAAGGCTAACGACAAGGAATAATCTCGCTCCACTCAAGATACGGTGCCATCCTGGGGGGCTGAACGGCCTGCAGGTATATCGTTCTACCAGGCTCACCGATCCAACTGCCCACTGCCCCGTTGCTAAATAAGTCTTATTTAGATAATAACCTAGCTCGAACTTCCATCAGCCTCTCATCATGCCCCCCCAATGAAAACGCCATGGCCATCTGGAAAAGACCAGCCGGCCCATGACCAGTAATACCCTTCAGTACCTGAAACGGTTCTATAAGGTTTCAAAGTTTCCTCTTCCTCGAAGTGGAAAGTATAAAACCATTGAGTCTCTGATAATACGCCTAACATTTCAAATCTTCAAAAATTGGCATAGCAAGACTTTGAAATTTCTCCAAGCAAGCCATGTTTTTTCTTGGAAGGGTGACCCCCTGGGTGCGGTGGCACCATAGCCATGTGAACTGGTAAGATAATTTCTGGCCTTCGACAACATAAAGCTGAACGCAGCCTTTTGTGCAGCAGTGTTGCACAGGTCCGACCATTTAAAATCAGCGTTTACTATGACCTCGAGGTCTTTAGTTCTACTAACTACTTCTATCGCGGACAGCTCCCAGTCATGGACGATAGCTTGGGTTTCCGTTGCCCTTAGCAAAAACAAATGGCTTTCTCCTGCTTTCAGGATGATCTTCTCAAGAAGTTCACATAGGGTGCTGGTAAGGATTACCGGCTCATAGCTACCTATAGCCGACTAAATTCCATTGATATATATCGCCAGGACCGCCGCTTATTTCCAACCACAGACAGCTTATCCTGGTCCAGCATGGACCCACGTAGCTCACACACAGTAGGAGCTACCGTATCCACCAGTGGCCTGATGGTTGCTGGGTAAGTGCTGTCTGGACTCGCTGATTGACGGTAACTTTATTCCTGTGGATACTCAAGCACGGTTTCCTCTGGAAGGTTCAGTTCATTCAACCTCGGCGGAGGACATGCCGGCACCTGATCGACTGGCACTGCACTTTCAAACCTGTGGACACTACCCAAGTGTTCACCCAAGGCGTCTGCCTTGCTCTGGTCACCAGCGGAGATAACGTGGTCTGTTTCAGAGGGTACCTTTGCCAACTTTTGCTAAGCCTGCTGACCGAATATGCGTCTAAAATGTCTTTGGCTAGTTTTTCACGCTTTCGGTTAACTTGGGCTCCAATTTTCACTTAGCAGCTCGGAGAAGGCTCGCGGTCTAATTTCTGAGCTTGGTATAATAGGTCCAAGCTAGCTGCCTGCCGGAAACCTTGCAATTGTTCCAACCACCGTTTCTACTTATGATTGACCTGGCTGCTGCTGCCTTCAGCTCATTTTTCAGCTTGGTTCAGTTCAGCTTATGGAACTCGACGGTACCCTGCCAAATCGTCCAGTCTGTTTCACCAATGAACTCTTTGATACCCAGGCTCTTCGACTTGGCGAACAGTCACCTCTTCTTCGTGGGCTTGTCTGGGAACGGTGGGGCAGGAAACTTTGGATTTAGCCTGCTGCAGCTCTCCGTCCCAATTTGACTGTAGGATCGATCTCTGCTTGATCAATTACCTTACGGCAACAGAGATTGGGGTCGAATCAAATGGGGGGACAGAGGGGTCACGAGAGTACCTAATAGCCACTCTCATCAAGCAATCCTTCTCGGGCTCCATCCGGCCGATGTTTAAAGGCCTTTGACTTCTCGCGCATTCTAAAGTCTGTCGTATTAGGAGAAGCCGAAACAGCGGTGAGCTTTGATGTGACACCTCTTTACACAAGAGTGCTCATTAAAGACAGTTTGGAATTTTTACTCTCCATATTGATCAATGGCGCCACCTTAGAACACAGATGTCCATTGAATCCAACTTATATTATCACTGGAGTTGAACTACGCCTCACTTCCACCTTATTTACATTTAATCAATCATTGTACAGACAGACTGACGGCGTAGCCATGGGTTCCCCTGTATCACCCATTGTAGCTAATCTATTCCTACGTTCGATCGAATCTAAAGCATTGGCCGCATTTCAAAACCCACCGCTAATCTATGTCAGATATGTAGACGATACGTTTGCAATTCTGAAATCAGAACATGGGCATGACTTTCTACAATGTCTCAATAATCAGTCTAACTCAATTGAATTCACTATGAAGACTGAGAGCACTGAGATAGTCATCAGTTTCCTTGACTGTCGACTACAGGTAAACAACTCCCATAGGCTAACAGTGAACTTTCACAGGAAACCTACACATTCCAACAGATATCTGGACTTTAACTCAGCCCATCCACAATGCATAAAACGGGCACTCGTATCGTCACTAACCAACAGAGTCGACAAATTGTGCAAAGACGGTGTCACTCATAAACAGGAAATGGAACGCTTACACACGGTCCTTCAAAACAACAACTACCCACGAGGACCAGTAACCTACGTGTTAAGAAACAAGTCAACACCACACGACAAGAAGGAAGTAGACTGGCTAACCTCCGCTGGTATCCCGTACAGATCGGGCACATCGGAGGCAATCAGGAAAGTACTTGGTGCTTGTAGTGTTCGTGTTTTCTTCCAAATAGATAACACGTTGAGACGCCATCTCACAAGAACCAGTAACTCTCAACGCATACACGAACAGAACAACTGCGTTTACATGATCAACTGCAAAGAATGCCCCGCTCAGTACATCCGACAAACATGCAAACAGGTCAAAACCATAATCGCGGAACACAAACGTAAAAAAAAATGCAGACCGAGGGACCAAATGGCTTTAAGAAAGTTAGAACGCGACTCTGTAATCGCACTTCGCTCCATATCTGAAAACCACTCCATCGACTACGAAAACACCAGAATCCTCCAGTGTGGGTTCCGTACGTACACCGAACGTCTCTACGCGGAGGCTTTGGCAATTAACGCCCACCAATCGTGTCTCAACCGCAACGATGGGGCAGAGATTTCAAGCACATGGATGGCACTTACGGCGCGGATGGATAAACACCAAAGCGGGTCATAACACCTATTGACCTCAAATGACCCCACTAACACGGACACAATATGGACGGAGATTCAACCCACCCACCCACCCCTTACACTGAAACAACATCACAAACACAGATCAACACACGGACACACTGTGAATAACATTCAATTGCTCCAAGCTATTTTGCCAGTTTCATTAGGTTGTAAAACTAGCCTCCAAGAAGGTTACCCGTGGTGATTGAAACGTCGACAACCTAACAACCATTTCGACTACGCTGTTACTGAGCAATAAAATTCTACCATAACATCTCAAGTGGCGCATCGATTTTTCGATACACTCCGAACCGATCTCGGTTCTGACACATTCATCCACCAGAGGTTCTTCAATTATTTACCCCACTAGTTTCTTCCACTCTTTAAAAGACCTAGCAGCAAAAGACTGGCCCCCGATCTCATCTTTTACATAGTCTTCAGCTGGCTGCTGCCTGTGCTCTCGCAGGCTGTCATCCCTTCGAAATCTAAAGAGGGACTCTCCAGGTTCAGCCGGCTTGTCCATCCCCTCACCGGTGTTGAACAGTTCTGTTCAGCCCCCCCCCCATAATCCCCTTCTTTCAAAAAAATAGGCTCCACTTGTCTAACCTTGCTCGTAATCTAGCAGCCGGCAGTATCCAAACCACCGAACGAATCGTCGCTGTAATCTCCCGAGGGTTTTTTGTTACGCACGGGAGACGAACTCCAGGCCCGGGGGCAGCTTTCCGTATAAGGTCCCACTGTGCTCCCGTATATTGATAACCAGGCCCTTGGCCTCCTGGAATCCACCACGCGCCTCAGCTGGTTAGGTGCCAGTGAGGTTTTTTCCGGCTGTCTCACGTTACCCTCGTGATTTAAGCTCCGCTTTAATTGTCACTCGCAGACAACCAGCTACTGTTTGAGCAATCGCCGTTTGATTGTCTGGTGAGCCTATTAGGAGAATAGGCGGTGGTTCTCTCTCATCAATAAGATGTTGGAGTTTGTTTACAATCAGGAGGAGAGCCCACGCCACCGACCACCCGTGAAAGCTGTTCAGATCTCTCAGCACGGTGCCACCTGCAACTAATCCAAGCAGTTTGGCGCCGGCAGCAAATGGTGACCGTTTCCTTCCAATAGGTTTGCTAGGTTTCAATTGAACAAGACGAACAGCAGGGGTCAAGGAGAGGTCCCTGCGTTACACCGCTGTGAAACCTTCCCACACTGGAAACCCCTCCGGTCTCCATTGTGTCCTCTAGTGATCCCCCTCTACTAAAGGGCTCAATCTGAATTCCCTCAGCTTACTCTCCAATAGCCCGTAATTTACCTGGCCAAAGGCCCCCTGGAGGCCCACATAGTCAACTCTAACTCCCTCCCATATGCCTACTTTTCCAGTTACTTCATCCGAGCAGTGAGTCGGGTTAGACAAGCATGACCCTCGGTAGACAGTTAAGTGCTTGTGGGATGATATCAACCCGTCGTTTTCAAATGCTTGACTGCGCCGTCTCGGATTGTTCTTTTAATGACCTTTGGTAATACTGACCTGGAGATCATCGGTCTATATCTGCACGCTTATATTTATCACCCCTTTATCGATGACAGTAGCGGTGGATATGACCCCTTTCTTTCTTCCAGCAATGCCTCGGATAGAAACGTAAGCGGCTTTGCCAATAGATTAATCAACGGTTTCCCTGCTGATGGGGGAATCCCATCAGGTCCCACTGCCTTACTCGATGTCAGGAGCCCAAGATCTTCGTAAACGTTGTTTTCACAAACCTCAGTATCTGCCATTTCTGGGATGTTCGTGTTTTTTCTAAATGGTTTTTCAGACGCTTTCTGATCCGGCCCATATACCCACTGCAACAATCACAGTAAATTTTCAGACTTTCTTCCTGCCCCGCCCAAGCCCTTTTCCCGTTTTCATTCTTGGATCCCCCTACTGCGCCGCAGAAGACGGCCTTTGGTTGCACTGGGTTATAGTACACTTTGAGATTCTTCTTGACGTTTGCAGCAATCCCTTATTCGTGGTCTCACTAACTTTCCATTTTTATTCCCGAGGTCTTTGTTGTAACTGCCCTGCACTGCAGGAAGGCTCGGAGCCCGTTGGTAAGAGCTTACCCCAACCAGGCCGCCCGCTTTTGCTTGAGGGCACTTTTGCTCAGCTGCTACACCACGGGGAGGATATGCCTTCTTTTCTCACCTTCTCCAGGGAAGATACCTCATTACTGATTTCTGGCAGCTTTTCCTGGCTTTCTGCCTTGGTGGCTCCACGCAGTGTCCAGCTCTTGGCACTAGCCAGTCGACCCGAGGCGCGAGTTCTCGCAGCTTTTCTTTGCTTATCCCGGAGAAATTTCTCGCGTATTTGCCTTGTAGTCCCGTCACTTGTAGGTTCACTCTTATTTTCAGACCACCGTGGTCGCTCCTGCAAACCAGGTCCCCTACCCCCGGCGCTTCCAGGTCTTTCGGAGCCTTATTGAATGCTTAATCAGAGAGTGACGGTGGTTGACCAAGCCTCCACCTAGGTAACTGCTCCACTTTATGTTACTGCCGTCATTCCAATCGAATCTCTCAATCTCTTGCCGGAAGTTCCCTTTTTGAGGCCCTTCTCTCTGCCCAGCCTAAAGTACTTGCTTTGAAGTCATCTGGAATGAGTACTTCCCGCCTCACACTTACCGTCCCACTGATATATGACAAAAATTCTTAATCTTCCCTTCGGCATGGTCCTGGACTTCAGTGGGTACAAACTATTGACGTTTCATGTCTCATTGTCATGCCAACTATCTCTGTGTTTCTTATCTTCCTCTAGCCAGGCCATGCACGATCATATTTTTATGGGGGACCGCCGCAGTACGACAACTCCACCTCACATAAGACCGCCATCCGTGTCGACGCAACGGTCCATCAATATCTCCATCCAGCTGCAACCATGCCTCGGTGCTTGCAGTGACATCGATACTCCATGTCTTGGCCCTCAGCCCCGGCTATCTATAACCCATACTTGCTGCTTCCGAGTAGACTGTGAGAAGCCTAGTCCTTCCCCCACTTGCCCATGACCCATCGGGGAGGAGTTTCGCTCCTCAGGCCTCACCCCCTAGGGCGCCGAGCTTCTTTTTGGTAGAACAGTCTTGTTCACCTCACGACTCCCGTTCAATCGGCTTTTACCGGTCGTGCCCGCGGTCTACGGCTTGCTTACCTCAAATGGAAAGTTTGCCGCCACCTGCATCGTCATGTTCCCAAAACGTACCACATCCATCTGGCTTGCAGTGGCCACCCTCTTAGAACTACATGCTGGCAGTTGCTGATGAGTCATCTGGGCTAGTATCTGAATCTGCTTCGTCAGCACCGTATCTTATTCTGTTATTCGAATAGTTTTGGGCTCTGTCTCCTTTGCCTTTGCTTTCGTACCATGAAATGCAACTCAATTAATCCTACCCATGCTAGGCTTTGTGAGTTCAACCATGCTGAGGAACCTGTCTCTAGATCACAGATTTGCAGATCTCGCAGGTGTCAGACGCGGCTAGTGCTTCTTTTTAATCTACCCCAGTCCACTTTCCCAGCCGCACAATCCTTTCGAGCGAGACTTGCCCTGAGATATACCCCCTCCACGAAAGATTCACCTGGTAGTGCCCCACGGTCCTGTTGCCGTGCCCACTCTCTTTCATACGGAGGTCTGCAGTACCGCTAACGAATTCGTTTCTGTTTCTCCTAAGAACTGTCTCTCAAGTTCTGCATGTTGTGGACGTCCACTACAGTTTTAATTAGAAATCCTTCAAGGGCTTTTATACGTCCCCAAAGTTCATCGACCAGTTCCACTTCTGGTTCCATATGTTTGCCCCACGGTTTTCCCTTAAAAGGTCTTTTCTTCATTCGGGTTTCTTTTGTCAATTGGTGCTTCAGTTATGCACATACTCTCTTCCTCGCCTTCATTCAGCTTAGAATCCTTTCTTGCCGTTTTGATAATTCTTGTCCGTAGTTCAGCTTCCTGCCACTCCCCGGAGAGCACCCGCACCTCAGTCTGTAAATTTTCTGACCGCCGCAACCCTGGAGTGGATTTTCCTGCCTCTTCTCTGAGCTGCTTTTTCCTATGCTCAGACTGCCTTCCGGCCTAAGCTGTAGCCCACTATGTTCTCGGAGCCAGCTTTTGAGCCTTCTGCATGACAAAGTCAGTGCTTGGTGCTTGCGGCACAGTGAACAATGCCACCTTGCTAAGTCACCGCATTCCATATGAAACTATGAATCACACGCTTCGAGCGTGATTCCGCTCTCATCCACGGAGTTCTTCATGCGTCGCTTTTCCGCACTTAATTTCCCTTTTGTCACCGCTTGGAGCGCCCTTACTAGGGGGTAGGGAAGCATTCTTTATCCATGCTAAGAACCAGTAACAGAAGTGTATGCGAGTAACAGAAAGTTTGTGCGAGCAAAGAAGATGACCCTTGCCGGTTGAGTTGCAAGGCTCAAAAAGTAATACGTATGCGCAGTGAACATATGGGGAGAATTAGTTTGAGGACGAAAAACTGACGGTTCATTCATTTGCTGGTTTATCCACCTAGAGGCACTAAGCGATCGACCATCCCTTTTTTCTCAAGGTATTACGGATAATTTCTCCTGACCCGCCTTAACTTTTGCCCCTTTTCAAAGACTAGGTTTCCAAGTAGCTTTTCTTTACTGTTTAGAGATGTGGTCTGCAAAGCCGCGACTTTGGATGGTTGGTGGTTCTTTGAAAGATCAGCTACCTCGCCGTTCGGGTGATTCGGTTCTGTCGGTCAGTCGGTCGGTCAGTTTGATCTTGCCGGGGATCCGTGGACATGACAGCTTAAGCCGTCAAAATATTTGTTCAGTATATACCCCATTGTGACCTTCGCCCTACCAAACGGTCATCCATCGAAACATGGTTAGGATATCCCCGGACAAACCCCTACCTTACCCGTGGAGCCTGAGCTGCTGCTCTCGACTATTTTGGCAAAGGTAGGCAGTTTACACTCCACACGAAATGAGTCACGTCGACTGGTTTGTACATCTTGCGTAGGAGCTAAGGGGAGTCGTTAATATCATTGATATTATTATAGTGAACAATAACGTTATTTATTGGGGCTTTATTGATCCTAAGTATTACGCAAGCTCGTGAAGTTGCATAAGCATAGTTTGCGGAAGATATCTTAGAATGAGTGATTTAAAATGCAGGAGAATGAGTAGCTCGGATTAGAGGGAATCTTTACCAATTACATACATCAGATAAGTTGTGCCCCATTACAGATTTTTAGTCGGTTCAACCAAAAACCACTTGTTGCAAAAGGCTGCGGGAAGCTGAAGATGTGCTTACGGGCGATAACATGCATATTCAACTAGTCGGTAGAAGTGGATGAGAATGAAACAGTCATTACAAAGCAATCTATTGCAAAAAACTCGCGTGACGAGCGGGCATGTCAAAAAGAACTGTACGTCAGGAAATAAGGATTGCATTGCTTGAATAAAAATCACCATCAAGAGTGAAAGCTCCTGGTTCGTAGGGGAAACTCAATGGTGAGTAACTGGAGAAGTTCGGTCCACACAACACGAAGGCAATCAAAAAGTGGAAAAGGAAATCCTAATCCGAAGGCCAGTGGAAGGGCTTTTCGTGCCCATGGAGTGACGAGTATATAACGCCGTGTACACCTTCCTGTGGTTTCCTGTGTCAGAGTAGAAAGTAAAAGAAGTAGAAGATAAGCATCATAGAGTGCTTATAAAATTTGTAAAAATCGTTTTGGGTAGATAATTTGCAAAAACATGATTCGGGTGAGTATCATGATAGATCTTTTTGTGGAAGTATATCACCTGGACAAGTGTACTTCAAGTGGCAAGTGGAGGTTTTTGCACGATAAAAATATGAATGAACTGTGTCCGCAGCTTGAAAAGACGCCAAACCGCTTTGTCTAATAGCCTAAATACGTAAATCCTTCAGCTAATTAGTTGATTTTCCAGGCGGATGCTATTTTTGGCAAATTAAAATTTCGTCGGTTTTGGATGGGGCTTAGGGCATTTGTTCTCGTGTACCATACAGCAGTCTTCCAGTTCCGCAGGACGTGCCGCGTGTTTCTCGGTCCAGGCATACTCTTGATACTCCCATCTCAAAGAAACACTTTTGAGAGGTCCTCTAGCCACACACCCGTGGAAGGTCTTTCGTTGTCACTGTGTTTTTGTGAGTCTCCAGGGTTGTCCTCGGTTATTTTGCTACGGATAACCTCTGAATCTGACCTGATAACCCATCGATTTTTTCTGTCTCTCGCCTTACGCATATTACTCCAAGATATCCAAAGATGTTTCCCACCAACATTATCATTGTTGGACATCGGTGAAAGCACCTATTGTGAAGCTTTGCACAATCATCAAGATTTAAGGAACATCTGAAAGGTGCTCACGAGCCTCTATGACATCACTGGTGAGCTCAGTCTACTATCCCGACCATCAGATTTCACGGCAAACTAAAAGCTTTGATTTGCTACCAACTTTCCTGATTCTATTCCGCCAAGATTTGCAGGCTCGTAACAAAGGGCAAAAATGCCGCTGCTTTTACCCTCCTTGACAAAACCCTTGGTTCACAAATGAAATCCACCCCCGTTCGGGGCTGCTCTCATCCAGCCAAGTACACGTGCATGCGCGAAGCTAAGCAAACATTTAAAAAGCGAAACTAGACCGATCCTGTACCAGTTCACTCTCATCAAGCCGCAGGAATTCATCGAAAGCAGCATTTACTTTCCACCTTCATCCTAATTAGGTTTCTCGGGATAGCTGCTGACTAGACTCTCCTTCAAAAGGGAGAATAGAAGACGATTATCCAACCAGTGTCCCCATTATATACCTCACCAATTGCTTCACCGCGGAGAACTACCCCGCTTGTACTATCAACATCCTGCTCAGTTGTGCTCTCTACACCACCTAATCCCTCTATTGACTCCCAGATCCCGACTCTATATGGCCCTCCTTCCGCTTTCAGCAAAAGGCAGGCACCTCTGATGACATCCCCCACCCCAGACATTCCTTGTTTTATCCTTCTTATTCTGACAAAATTACCCTGGACATAATAGTAGGGGATTCCTGGATATCCCCCGTACTTCCAATATGAAAGCTGTTTTTGTTGTCTGCTGCCTCAGCATCCTCCACCTCATTCAACTGTGTTCATCGTCCTGTCTCCCGTGTCATCGCTAGATCTTCTAGCCTTTTCGCTAAACCTACTGACCTTAAGGAAGGCACAACCAAAAACCCACCACCATGCTACGCGGCATACAAACAAGTAGGGTCAAGCTTGGTCTCCGGGGTCCCTCTACCTTGAGGTCCAAAGTCAAACTTGAAACCCACTGATGAGTTACTGGAAACTACCGGCAGAACCTGGACCGATCCAAACGTAAACCTGTGCACACACCTGCTGACTCCATACCTATAAATGCTACTGGCAAAGGAGTTCAAATTTTCAACTTATCGAAGCCATTCACTGATCACGAACACTTCCACGGCGTTTTCCGACACATGAAGGATATCTCCCAAACTCGCGTCGCCGCAGTAACTCAGCGGCCTGGCAAACATCATCTAGAAATACCCAAGAAGGTGCAAAGTGGAATCAACGGGGAGACTCAAACCCATGCTCACACTGCAAAGTCAACCTTAGCCCTTGACCCTGGTTCGACACGGCCAAGCACGCCTAGATGGCCATACATGGTGTTCAATAGGCCTCCCACTAAATTTGCGTACTTCAGAGACTTTATTCTATGCCTTTCCAAATGGTCCCTTCGGTTTCACTCTCAATCTTCTCCTCTTAGATCTATATCTCCAACTTCTCAAAGTTACTCCGTCAGATATTCCTATTTTCTCTTACCCGCTCCTATTCTATTACTGAAAAGCATTCCGTAATCACTTTCTGTACCTCAGCCTCCACTATCCTCTCGGACTGTCTTCGTTCTTTCATCCAAGCTCCCCGCTCCACTACACCCCCCGTCTCATTGAGCCCCTTGAAAAAGCAACAAACACTTCCAAGTTTTGCCTACACCGTCTCCCCAAATTTCCGTCCGTTTTTCCTGCCCAACCAATCTCCGCCTCTCCCAGTCAGCAGTCACAAAGTCCACCCTAATTGCCCTTCCTTCGCCTGTTTAGTCACCGGGCGCAACCCACTGCTTTCTTCTCCATTATTTGCCAGTTTTCTCAGCACATGTTGACCCAGTAGTAAGGTCGATAGTTTGCAGAAGATGAAAATTTTTCGTGCTTCATTTTGGACTTATTCTTTCTATGACCTTTTCTGATACTTGGTTTAGACCTCACTGTTCCCCGTGGTTGAGTAAGTTTGACCAAACTGACTTTTGAGATTTTTTTCGGTGACTTCGCCTTCGCAGCACTTTGGGTTTTTCGCCGACGAGGCTCGCCCAGGTTCGCATTCCGCCTCGTCATCATGTCGGCCCACTAAGGTGCACTTCTCCTTCTGGTATTGATTCGACTCCAAGATGAGTAGATTACACTGCCGCATCTGCCCACCAACCCGAGTTCTCCTCTTTTGCCCCATTGAGAGAATTTTGTTGGATGCCCCTTGTGGGACCTGGTGGAATGCGGGTTTGCAGGCCGTCAGCTGAACGTCCCCCACTACACTCTCCCGGGCGACACTCTGGCTGCTTATTGGCCACTCGGCCCAAATAAACTTTCAGCGCCCTCGAGCGAGCCGACGCGCCCCTCAAGCCCACCAAAGTCGCCTGAGTTTCCCTTCCATCAGTGAATTTCCGTACTTTCTTAGAAATGACTGGGGACCTAGGTAAAGAATTATCCGCTTTCAGTTATGACGATATTATGGTCACGGAGACATGGTTGGCGGATCACATTCAAAAGGACCTTGCCTTTTTTGGCAGCCGCGTCTTTTTACATTAGGCAGTGTGAATCTTCGAGGCCGTGACTATCTGTTGTGCTTCGAATAGAGAATTGCTACTACCAGCCTCTGCCATTCACCAGTCAGATCAGCTCCAAGCTACCTACGAATCGCTGCCCACGTTCCTGGAACCATATTGCGTATTGGCGGCGTATGTCGGACGCGTAAGTCCATAAGTTCTAGACCTTTGATCGACCCCAGGGCCTTCGAGTAAAACTCCTAACCATTTTCAAGCCCAAAGTTCGTGGCAGGAGATTTTATTACTCCTAGCTTTTCTTTGATTACGGTGACCACCCCTCCTTATCCATCAGACTTCGTTCTGGACACCCTTGATACAGGATAGACACTGCTTTTTTACACTCCACAAGGCATAACAGTGTCACCGGCTTGGTTTTTGCTCACGGTATTCTGAACTTGAAGTCTCTATGAAACAGAACTTTTTATTGGTCACCAAGAAAGGTCAGTTGTCACCTCGCAGCTGGACATGAATCATGCACTTCCGAAGTAATCGAACCCCGGAACCCTGTCACATTTTGATAAACTGAGCCCAGTGGTCCAACCTCCTCCGGGGCATCCACTGGTCAGGCTCCTCCTTAACTTCTGAGTGGCATAAAGCTGATGCTAATATCAAACCCACTCAGCCGCGGTTAACAAGCAGCAAAAGAGAATAGACTTCATAGACGAGGAAAGATTGGACTACATAAGCCTCATAGTGTAAAGTCCTGTGCGAGAATTCTGAAATCTTCCGACGCTTGCAGTACAGAAAGGACCACCACGTTCTTTCTTGAAGTCAGCATCCATCTCGATCAGCCGGAAGGTATGGCTGATACCCTCTGCCGCTTTTCTGTCTAATCTCTCAGTATGGACTCTTAACTTTCGTCACAGTGGCATCCGACGCTCACACCATACGTGAAGTCTACCGTAAAATTGCAGTTGATGTGCGATGAGGTTTTCCGTTTCCCTTTCATTTTTAACGGGGATTCGACGAAATACGCTCGGCAGTGGTGGGTGCATCACTGGTGTGCATACCATCAAAGGAATTCTGGACGCTCGATTGGCCGTGGCCACTACCTGTCCTGTGCAAACTGAACTGAACTGAACTGAACTGACTATCGAAGAATTCCGCCACCAGCGTTAAGCCTTCCTACCGAAATGAGCTCGACGACCCCCCGCCTGCATTTCAACTGCTTCGGGGGCCTGGTCCAGAAGTCTTGTTGCTAAATCTGTTAATTTTGTCCATGTCGTCCGGGACCTTTCCTACTGAGTTGTAGCTCTCTTCACAATCATAACACAAAACGGGCTCACTTAATGATCTCAGAAGCTGCCGCCCTGTGAATAGCAATTCAACTAATTTCAGGCACACAGAGGAGACAATGAAGGGTATACTGTGACTTCGAGATGACTGAATTGAAAATACAAATTCACGAAGACGCCATTGTAGATAATCATAGCCAAACGTTACTTGGCTCTGAGTGGCCTCCGCATTGTCCGATGCCACAAGGCTTTTATCTGTACGTCTGTTTGCTCTAGAAGCAACTGATTTACGCCAAGTAAAAACACATCTAAGACTGCTGTGCTAGCTGACGGTTGGACCTTAGCTCCCAAAGCTATTATCTTGTCCGGTGTCACTCTAACACAGAAATGTGACTGACTTTGTTCAAATGCTCGCCGTTTTTTCCCTTTTCCAAAGATGTTCACCGCATTTGGAAACGGTAGGAAATTTTGACTTTTTGGCCATTCCTTGATCAACTTAGGGGATCTAGCTAGTACTCTGTGTTGGATAAGTTTTTAATTAACCATATCAGTGGCCTTCCCCAATTTGTCAGAAAGTGAGTTTTGTTTGGCACATTGTAAAATGAGCAACCTGCTTGCTGAAAGAGGCTTTACGAATCGCCGAATAATTAACAGCGAATGAGATTTCTTTGTTGCAAGCTGTAGCAATGTACTGATAGCCTTTCCTGAAGAACCGGCTTTTGAAATGGCTCATTCGAAAGCTGATGCGAAACAGTCCGTATCGGAGACACGACCGCGCCATCTCTTGCGGATCAACCCACCGGCGCACTTCGCGATGGAAGACGCGGTTTGACTGGCTGACAACTGAAGGCTGGGAGAAAGCAGCATGAAGAATTTTAGACAGAATTGGCGATGGAGCACAAATTAAAGCGCATCTAGCTTGCGTTATTTCGTCACACCACTGGACCGGCGGCCCTTTGCCCCATCATCGGCCTCTCACATGATTCCAATGAGGACCATAATGACTGGATAGTGGTTACGCTTACACTCCAGCGATATTGTGGTGGCAAGCGCAACGAGACATATGAGAGTTTTGTATTCAACCAATTACCAGAGAAGCCTGATGAATCACTTGGCTGTCTTGTATTGCCGTTAAGAACACTGGCACTATCGTGCAATGCTTGCACCCACCTAGAAGAGAGCCTCGTGCAGGATCTTAAGGTGATGTAATTACGCGACCTCAAGGTGATTAAAAGGATGTTAAAGATTCCAGAACTATCACTTCAACAGCTCTTTGACATCTGCCGAGGTGTGGAAGCAGCCGAAAAACGCATGGAGACGTAGAATGCATCAAAATGGCGTGGTTTTTATAGAGAAATGATAGGCACACGGGCGGAGACAAAGGCGAAGTGTAGGCTTTGTGGCCGACTACACTTCCGGGGAGGAGATAGTTATCCGGCATGCGGAAGAAACTTGCTATAGCCACGAGAAGGGCAACTTTTTGCGTCAAAAGGTTTTCTTAAGAAAACAATTGACAGAGAAGAAATTCCTCACAACACAGATCAAGTTAATGGGGTGCGGGGACCGGCAAAGAGGAGTTCCCTTGCCAAGTTCGGGGTGAACGGAGAGGGGGAAGATTACCAGCCAGACAAAAGAGCATCGGTGAATATCATGCCAATGAACGCCCTGTCAGGCACTGCAGCGGAACCAACGCAGTAGAGACTCATCATACGGAACGGCGACAAGGTTCATCCGAGAGGCGAGGCAACGTTGAAAGTAGTCAGCCCTAATGACAGACATTCGTCGCTCACAAACTCTGTTGCGGTCTGCCAGCGCTATTTTCCCATCCTCGGATGTGAACCAATCGGGGATCTGGGTTTGGTATCATTCCACTGTGATCCCTTCATTCACCACATACCTGATAGTGTAGAATTTTGCTTTGAAAAAACCGCCGCTGTTTGCGGCGAGAAATTTGGAAAGAGTCCGATATGGAGATATTTGACGTATACGAATCTCCAGAACTCGCGGCACTAGCAACAAGCCGTATTCCATGCGTATTCAGAAAACTATTTGAACTCGATTTGCACATTTGCATACAGAAGGAAACCGAGGTTTATGTAAAGAACCAACAGAACGGTTAAGTAAGGTTGTGATTGTGACAAAAACATCCGGGGAACTTCGCTTTCGCATTGACCCCAAGCCCCTAAAGGAGCACTCAAATGACAGCACTTTTAGTTGACCGTTTTGGCCCTTGGAGTTGAACAGAGCTTTAGGTTATTTTACTATCTTCAGCACACAGTATGGCCACTACCGATGAAAGCTAGTACTCTTTGGCCCCGGGGGTATCGAGTGAAATATTCCACAAGATAATCCTCCAAGCAATGGAAGACTTAAACGGAGTGCCCTGGGTGGCAGATGATGTTCTAATTTCCGGCAGAAATGTCGAAAAACACGACAAAAGGTTCGATTCTCTTCTGCAGCGGTGCATCTAAGATGGAGTCAAACTATAACAGGACAGGTACTCATTTTGGCAAACGGCGGGCAAGTTTTGAGGCCACTTGACGACAAGCGCGGGAACCGAACCGGATCCGAAAAAGGTAAGCGCGAAGGAAGGCATGTATGCGCCAACCTTTATGAAAGGCTCCCGCGTATTACCGGGATGATCATCCACCTGAGAGAAATCTTACCAGATTTGGCGGACTTGATGAGACCTATCTGCCAACTGACACGTGACAGATAAAAGTGGGTTCGAGGAAATGAACCGTAACTGACCTTTGGTCGCATAAGGCAGCTTATCGTGAGGGCCCCAGACCTAGCATATTATGATCACGCCTTGCTCCTATGCACGCAGTGTGATCGCAATCAGCACGGTTTGAGAGCCATTGTGTTACAAAACTGGCTCCCGTTTGACCATCGTAAAAGGACGTTACTAATTTTTGAACGGAAGTACGCACAGAGAGAAAAAGTGCTATTTGCAATCGCGTACTCCCTGGAGAATTTCAACGATTGCGCTTTCGGATGACTTACGCAAATGTATTCGGGTCGTGAGCTATTGATCACGATCGTACATAAGCCACCACAATGAGCGTCAAGAAAACTCCAGCCGATAGTAATACACCTCCAAATGTATAATCACGAATTACATTATGATGAAGGAAAAACGTGTTCTCAGTGGACCATATTCTACAAGACAGTTCTGAATACGAAAGGGGAAAGTAGATCTGAAAGTCAAATATTGTTTCCGCGGTTACGAAATTCTAATAAGCTCAAACCTAGGACTCCACGATTGCAGGCTGTTGTCTATGATCCTTGAAAATGGTATCATCCAAGGATGGACGGAAAGTGAGGAAACTTTATTAGCAGAGGTGTTATGTAGTATCGTTTCTTGATGCGGTAACAGCGGATGAAGTAAGCTTTTGAGGGCTCTGCGGGCCTTTCGAAAGGATGAACTGCGCCGGTTACAACATTCACACACAGGTATCGACAGATATTGCAGCCAAGCCATGGATACCTTACTGGCCGAGTATGGAAGAACAGGTTAAACCGATGGTGGTGAATCAAGAACCAAGCAGACTATTTGGTCAACGGCGAACAAGAAGAACGGTGGAGGTTGTCCCGATACTTAATCCCCCTAGGCAAACAGTGAAGTTGGACACCTACCATGGAAAGGAAGGTTAGAATGCGGCCGCTGATTACCGCCATGATTTCTTTGAATTCGACCTGCTGATAACAGAAAAAACGGCGGAAACTATGAACAAAGTGCGAGCCAACTTTGTGCCCCATGGAATCCAGTTTCGAGTGATTTTCGACGACTGTCCTCCGTTTCACAGCACGGAATTCCAGTTTCTTTCGGCAAGGTGGCCATTCAGCCATCACGTCACCATTCTTTGCCGTATTAATTCTAACGTTAGGATGGAGAGATGTGTCAGTGCAAACGAGAAAGATACTCAGAAAGCGCAAGGCTAAAGGCAGCAGTCCTGTTATCGCCCTGCTTGAGATTCGAAACATACCTCCCGCGATGGTGGAAACAAGCCCTAGTAAACGTCTACTTAAAGGACGGACAAGCACAATCCTGCCCATCAGTGCTGGTTTACTTGATTCAAATGTGGCCCCGCCTAGAATAGTAAAACCGAAACTGAAAAACCGGACGGTGGTGCAAAAACTGTTTTACGATGTGAGCAGCAAACCACTGCATCCACTCGAGCCAGAAAACATTGTCGCGACTCAACCAACTGAACGAACAAAAACCTGTGTAGAGGGAAAAGCAATTGTGTGCGTAGCAAAGTTATCATACCCATTACTCCTTGAAGGTCGTCAGATAAGAAGGGATGGATTTTGTTTGAGCAAATCCAAAGATAATGACGAGGAAGAGATAACCAGTGGGAGAGGTGATGAAGAAGATGAGGAAAGCAAAAATAATGATGGAGAGACTTATTCAGATGACACTTGATACTCATCCGCTGAACTTGAAGTGGGCAAAGCTACCAGCCGGGAGAAGGGCGGAAGTTTCACAGAGGAGAAAGAATATGTTGAATAATCTTTTGCTTTACCTCATCAGTGGCGTTTCCCGACTGGTCAGAAAGCGACTTTTGTCTAGTGGGCACGCTGTTGGTATCCATATTGGTTTTCAACTCATGTAAGTGTAGGATCCTGTTGACGCATTCACAGGGCCGTTGTGCTGATGGGTCTCCTGCTTTTCAGTATTATGCAGTTTGAGCACTGGCCACCCCCACGGAAGACAGTGATCCCAGAGTACTACGTTTCATTTGCCCATTGTAACCTGAGCGATCTGCTGGCTGCAAGAGGCTTTATAAACCACCGAATAATTACCAATAATCTTGAATTTCTTGTTGTGCGCTGTAAAATTGTGTTGATTGCTTTCCTGGAAGAACTGAATTTTGACATATCCGGTGAACGAAATTACCAATAAACTTCTTGCAAACTTCTTGAACTCCGGAAGCCTTTTTGAAGCAGCTGGTTCGTACCTCGTGTATTTGATTATCCTTTCCTACTCAGTTGCGCTTATTGTCGATGAAAGTAGATCAGTTATCCTAATCTTTTTCAATGTGCCCAAGCTATGACTGTTTGTACCATAAGCGGTAACTGTCAAAAGGTAAGTCTTACTGTTTAGCCTACTCTCTTCACTTGCTACCATCTTACATTATCGTAAGTTCCCAAGATAATGTGACTTTTTCCCAACAAAAATCAGTTATTAGCGGAGAGGTAAAGGATAGCACTGCATGTTTTCCGACATCGCCCTCGTGCATAAAATACATTTTTAAAATTGTGTGTCAGGGCATGACGTCTCACTTCGCAGCCGAAATAAGACTGGTTCTTTTAATTAAGGCTCACTCTTAGCGGTCAAGGGTCGTTTATATTTTGCAACACTGGAACTCCTCCGATATGCGATATGCTCAAGTTTAAGCACAAACACTAAAAGTTCCTCCAAATGTCCTGCATACCTCGCGAATGTGACTATAGTTGGCATCACTTCGCTATGCTCCTCCATACACAACACGTCGCACGTTGGTTTGCTCGTGTGGAATGTTTGATTTTGGCCTTAAGCCGCTTCAGACCGTCGTGCTTGGACAATGGGACTTTTACCCTTCCGGTTTCAATAATAGAGGTTCATTCGGGAGAGGTCCGAAGCATGACAGAAGCATGATCAAGAAGTTACAGATGGAAACATAGACACATATTTCGTGATTATGTATAAGGGTTCATGGCTAGTATAGGATGGATGAACTCGGTGTAGATAAGTGAAATACAAAAGTAAGATAAGTGTGTGCACACCAGGAAGTAGCGTAGGGTTTTAAAATGGCCCACTGATGAATTCGAAATAATGCCCGGTGGGCCCGGAAGTCAAGATCACGTGGTGGGGCTTTACTGGTCCAGGTGGAGACAGCTGGAAGTTGGTAGACGTACACAAGAGGGAGAAAAATACGGTTAGAATAGCTGTGTTGACAAGAAAAGATGGCGAATAAATTTATGTGAGTGGAAAAAGAACGGATAGAAGTGATGCATGGCTACTCAGCGGTAAATCATCAGTAGCAGGTTGCAGAAATCTGTGGAGCACGGAGCAAGCGAAAGAAGCCTTAAACTGAGGGTCGGAGATAAGTTATACAGTGGCTAATGATACAGATATTTTCAGAGTAGAAGCATTTCAAGAAAGGCGGCTGGATGTCACAAGGAAGATGACGGCCGAAAACTGGGGGATGTAGGGCAAAAATGTGCTCAGAGACAACTATAAGATGCTGCATGTTGGAGGAAAATGGTGAAATGGCAAATATGAGATGGTGGACAGGCAGAAAGAAAAATCCGCCTCGATGGCACCAGATTGCACCTGCTGCGGGCAGCCGTTTGCGAGGGATGAAAAAAGTGATCAGCGAAAGCAAGTGTGAGTGACTGGATAAATTGATCAAATTAAGTGCATCAGGAGATGACCGTTGAAAATAAGGGAAGCAGTAGGGAGTGGCAGTTAATTATGAAGCTGCAGGATGATGACGATGGAGATGGCTGGGAAACGGGGAGAAAATGTAGATACCTAGTGGTTGCAGAAGTGAAGACCAGCAGAAGTGAGAGGGAGCCATATAGTTAATCGGACTGGGGTGCAAGGATACAGCAGTTGTACCGGCGAAAAATGTAGGAACAGAATGAGTGTATGGATGATCAGAGGAGACAGGTAACGGCAGATCGCACAAATTGAAACTGTTCGTGAAGTTCAGGAGGTAACGATTTCTTTACAACAGATTGCACGTGGAGAAACAAAACAACTGGAAAAAGCAGTAAAAATGTCCACGGAGAACAGAATACAGGACAGGGAGTGCTGAAACTGGCCGGGGCGAAACAAGTAAATAATGGATAACTAGGTCATTTCACCGCTGAGGAAACAAAATATGGACCGAGGAAAAAGGGAAATCCAGGACAAGACTCCTCGAGATGAAACAGAATCACGAGAAATAAGTATGTGCAACAGAGATGGGAGGATGTGTTTGGAGAGCTGCGTGCCTGCAGGCAGTTGCATCAATAGAATGAACCAAAAACTCCGGTGGAAGCGTTTGTTGATAAAAAGACCGAAAGAGATTCGTAGGGCCGAGCAAGAATTACTTAGCGACAATGAGTGGATAATTAATGTGGTCATAATAGAAGCAGAGATTTGGTGGCTACTTTGAACCTGGGGATTTTGCATGGGTGCTGATGGGGATAATTATGAAAAATGATAGAAGAACGATAAAAGGAAGGGCAAATCGGATAAGCCAGCAATTGGTGGTAGAACGATGACGGTGGCAATAGGGACGAAGTAGCTGGGCCTGCATGCGAGGAGTCGAAAAAAGAAGTGGTTAGAATGATGCAAAATAATCTATCGATAGGCCTACTTTGGTTCAGTGGAGGTAATATGGGCATGCAATCCGCGAATGGTTATATCGTTTGCGCTTCACCAGGTCGAATAACCTGCTGTTATCGATATCGTTTCCACTTAACTATCTCCGCCAGTATTAAAAATTACAGCTCTTTAGGGCATTCTAGTAACCCAGAGAAGTTCAAAGAATTTTTTCTCAGCGGTAAATTCTAACCTGGATTTAGTCTGTCATCAATGTTGAGACTCACTTACAGCGTCCTTTTGATATCTCAAAATGCCACATGTGGTTAAGAAAACTTCCAAAAATACCCCATCTTCTCAAACTCCGGCTACCGGGAGAAATAGGCTCATCCAAACTCCCGAGGCCTTAAAAACAGTGCTCGGTTGACCTCTGTGATTTTTGAGGCTTGGCGACGAAAAGAACAGCGGTTTAAACGGAAGCACTTCAGATATAAGTTTGCGGCTTCTAAAGTTGGAAGATACGATATCTGAATGCACTACCCACTGTGCGTCGCTGAAAGCATCGAACATTCTACCCTAAAGAAACGACTGGCCGCTTCATAGGCTCTGTTGCATCCGACGTTCTGATAAGAGTGAGTAACTCTCGTAAAGCCGTCGTGTCTATCGTCCCAGAGAGAGTACATCTAGATCAAGTAAAGCATACGTTGTTGAATGCTTGTGGAGTGGTGCACCTTCCCTGTCAAATTTCAAGGCTGCGTAGGCGCGTTCAGTGCTTTAGCTGTCCAGTCCTTATGCGATTTGTAGATGACCTATCGGCCAAAGAGTTCTTTAAAATGCGTAACACTATAGCTTCTAGCTCGCCCTATAAAAAAGTAAAATAACCAAAGGTTAAGCCCCTCTTCAAAGAGAAATTACTAGATCTCTCTCGCCTTTCCCCACGAGAATGACGCCTGATAACCCTGATTCTTCGACACAAACAGCTGATAACTCAACCGCTTCTTCTCAAGTCCCCACCGCTTTATCTTCACACGCGTCTTCTGCTTCTTAACAACCACCCGCTGCCTCCTCATCTGCTCCCGCACTGGATGTTTTGAAACCTGATCCCGTAACTGTTGATCTGGACGGGTCCGCTTCTCCCCTCCCAGCGCCACCCAGTGAAAGACGCCAACTTTTTCCCGCTTTCCCATTTCATCGCCCGTTGTGCACACCCCCAAATCTAAATCGCGCTCTGTTCCCTCCGGTGAAAAACTACTCGCCGTCCACAGGAATAGTACTACCAGTCTTCCCGGCCTCCTCACAAACTCCACCTTCATCCAAATGTCCCATCTTTGTTCAACTCGCCCTAACTCACTGAATTCGGTTTCGACCTTAAAAAGTATCCCTTGTTCCTATGCGTCGGAGGCCCTTACAACTTCATCGCACTTGTTGCCTACCAGTACCAAAAAACGGCCTCAACATGCCGTCCTCTCTGCCTCAAGTAGTACTCTTCACCTGACAACTGTCTCGGCTGCTTCCGATACCCAGCCAACAAAAAGGTGCCAGAAGAGTTGAAATCGTGTTTTCACCAAATTAAAAAAGTTATTTTCAGGTGCTCAGTTACCCCGATAATATCGTGTGAATACCACTCAATAGTACCGCTTAAACACCACATAATAAACACTTAATAATACCCCTTGAGTATTACATTAGGCGCAGCGGGCGCACATTTCCTCCGTGGAAATCCGGGTTTTCATTAGCGCTATTAGCAGAACCACTTCTCAAACCTCTCGCTTCCTGTATATCCTCTGTAAAGTGAAATACACGAGTTCTTAAGACTTACTGCAAATGTGAAGGATACTGACTTCGCGCAAGTTAAAGTTGTCGCTAGGGTCTTCATTTTTTCGGCAACGACGGGCCACTCTGTTCCCTGCAGTCTGAGGCCAGCGCAAGTACTTACCATTTACCGCCCACTTTTGTGGGACTATTTTCGTAACTCCCAGTCCTATGACTTTCACAATAAGGAACATCTAAGAATTCAGAAAACGTTGGAATTTCTGTATATTTTTCTGTTACGTAGAAAAGTAACCGGCAGAATGCCGCAATCAGCACTAAGTAAGAAGATGAACATTGTGTAAAAATAACTTTATCTCCGTATTGTGTGCAAGATAGGGGTCAAAACCTCATTTTCGTCGACTGGTATATATGAGTATTCGCACTGTATTTCTGTTAGACTCGCATACAGTTTCCCCGGCAGAAGTACAATAACACGGAAAATGAACAGATGGGGGATGTCATTCCGTAAGTGAAAACATCTGCTGGTTCTTTGAATCAGTGGTAAACAATGGTGTCACCCACATTATCCACGATCTTACCAGGATTCATTTGTACGTTCACAAAACTGTCTGCATCCTCTGTAGTGATAACAGTACTTTGCCGTTTGATTTGCTTGACTCCTTGGGGTACGCGGAACCAATAACAACTCACATCATTGGATGCATCTGGCAGCTGCATTCGTTGGCCTATGTTGCAGGCCTCAGAAGGTCGCCTAAAAATCTATATATGGGGTCTATTAAGCCTCCTGATGATTAGTCTGAAACTTGATATGAAAGAATCATAGACGAAGGCGGAAAATAGGTTTGAGTCCCCGAATCGTTTGACATCTAACCCTAAGTAGACCAGTGTGTGAACATTGTACAGTGAGTGAAGTAAATAAATAACTTTTGTTAACAGGTTACCTGCTAGTGGAAAATACGCAGAGAACTAATCAATATAAAATATGCACAAAATAATAAGCACGGTTAAAAATCGGGTAATGGTAATCTACACAAAACACTGCAAGTAAACTGGGCCCATTCAAAGTACAAAAGGCCGCAGTTCGGTGGTTTTCCACCTTTCCAGAGGACATAACGACCTACTTTTCCGCCCAAGGTCACTTGGTGTCCATTTACGGCATTTCGTGATTAGATCCGATAAACGATCTGCACCTTGACGTCGTAACTTACAGTTTATATCATTTTTCAACAGAAACATAACCTCGAGAACGACATCTAAGGATATCAGATGCATAGGTTCACGAAGGAATGGAGCTGTCATTTCAGTAGGCATCCGATGTAGATGCTTCTGCTGTTGACCTGTCCGGTGCTCGGGGCGTTTGACGCAGTCATCGGTTCTTAGCGGATTTTGACAAACCAGGAAAGGAAAATGTTATTTCAAGCGTTGTTAAAGTAATTAGATCTGCATAAATTAAGGAGGGAAGCCTAAAAGAGACGATCATCAACGAACTGCCACTTGGTTTCATGGCTTTCATTAATATTATGAAATTGAGTGGATAGATGGTTGCCGGGGAGCAAAAGCTCACTAATCCACGTAATACACTGAGGAAACGGTCTGAACTAAAGCGTGTTGTATTACACTTATCGAACTTGGAGTTTTGTCTTGAACATGGCGAAAAGTGTCGTGACCTCAGGACAGAATCACGAGCGAGCGATTGGCACGAACCATACCTGGCCTCTCAACAGGTTGGACTAGCAGGCACGCGCCAGAAACTCGTGGTACACTAAAACGAATCAAAGTCAACTAGTCTCCATAATACTCTTGCCATCGAAACTTCTTTGGGCTATGATGAGTTCCTATGCGAAGCAAAAATTTAATTTGGCCGTTTTGAGAAAAAAAATAAGCACTCGTCGTCGAGAAAAACCGAAGTGGTATTTAGGTGGTGGATTTCCCACGTGGAAGGTGGTATTTTTGGCTGGCTGAGTACTAACTGCTGCATATTTGGTGTTCTACACAATACGCCTTACCCATCCCATAACGTGCAGTTTATTCTACCACCCTATAACCCTACGCCTCACACACTTTCAACCCTGCCGTCTGCAGCCCTCTCCGGTCAGTACTCAATTCCGACCGGCCGGTATTTCTCAACTGCTCCTAATCACCTCTGTCTTATATCGACCCGTCAGATTTCACAGGTTTCCCATTGCTCTCACATTTCCCCTCTGCTGCTGCCCAGTTGTTCTACCCTTCAGCAGTCCCTCTCATTGCAACATTTACTTCATCTCGGCTGGAATCCACCCCCCCTGAATCTCTGCTAGTCTCAACGTTCTTGTTCCTCCTTGACCCTGGTCTCCACTCTTTCCAATCGCGATAGCCTACCTTCTTCCAACTTACACTGCCCCCTGATGTGCCTAACCGCCTCCCACAAATGGCATACCTTTAGCCTCAATCAACTCTCTTTCCTTTCCTGGTAGACTGCTGCACCTTAAAAATCTTGTCCTCACGTATAATTAGGACATTATCTTGAAAACGGAATCCTGGCTGTCTGAGAGAGCTCCTAGTGATCAAATATCTCTGGTAGGGTACAGTCTTTTAAGGGTCAGCACGCCGAACCGGCTTGGTGGCGGATGCCTGGCCTTTGTCAAGAAAACCCACTCCACGAAACCTCTTTTAAATACGGCGCTCGATTTTATTCCCGATTCTCTTTGGTTCACTGTCAACCACCAAGGCACTGTTCTTTACATTGGCTGCGTGTATCGTTCGCCGAATTCCCCCAGCTCCTAGGTTCCACTTCTTATTAAATCTTTCGAATAACTCTGTTTTCTTCCTACCGGAGCCAAGCTTATTGAAAGTGACTTTAGTTTCCCTCAGATTTGTTGGTCTATTCTCTCGGCTCCTCCCAATCTTATGGACCTGATCACCAGTATTCATCTTATTGGCTGGACGCAACATATCTCCGAACATACCAGGAACGGGAACATAATAGATCTGATATTTACTCACAACATGCCTCGCATCGACTTGTCGGTAAAACATAAGTTCCCCGGCAGTGACCACAAAATTATTATCTGCCACCTGCGCCTGAGCTACCCACCTAGTCCCGCACACCCCCTAACAGTACACTCCTGTGCAAAAATTGGGCTTTGCTAATCATGTTCATTCGCGAAAAAGACTGGGGTGATTATGTTCTGACCCGCGACCCTCAGGTTGCTGCGGATATTTTCTACTCCTTTTCCGACTGTCTGAACAAATTATCTTATGGTTCCCATGTTGTACCTAAAAGGAGGCCCCTGTCCCGCCACTCCACAAGAAGTATCCTAAGATCATCAAGCAGCTACATAATTCCAAAGACTTTCCAATTTCTATTCGTCTAAACCGCTTTTCTGCATTTATTCAGCCACAAGATAATACGCGAATTCGTGACCGAGAAGCTAAGGCATTGAGTCCCCCAAACAAGTCACAACTTCTCTCTATGTTGCATAAGTCTAGAAACGCTGATATTAAGGCCGACTTTCAACTACTGATTATGGATAATAACTCATCTATCACCTCCCCACCTTGCACAGCCAAAGACTTCAATACAATCCTTGCTTCAGCGATGGTTCCAGCTGCCGTAATTGCCCCTCCCTCGCCTTTTCCAGTTGCTGACTCTGTCCTTTCTACGATACCTTTTGATGCCAGGAGTGTAACACACGTTTGAGCAATGCGTAGCCAAATTTACAACGGATCCCGAAATCAAAAGACGATTGTCCGTGTTATTCTACGATACTAGATTATTGAATGAACAATGACACCAAAAAGATACAAACCTCAGTAATGAGATCACAAGGACCCAACGAACAAGAAACCGAATTGTGGCGTGCGAGCAAGGAGCACGTGCGTCACGCAGGTCCAGAACAAGGATATGACAAAGTAGCGCTCTGGGTGCGAACAAACAATAATTGGTCCATAAAAACAAACAGTGCGTGAAGACACGTCAAGTGAGTGATGTTGAGAAAAACATGGAACTGCAAAGGTTTTAGGAGGATTCTTCACAACCGGTGGTTACATCGTCCACCAACATCATTCCGAATCCCTAGCAGAGTCAAAGGTTTGATATAAAGGTGCTGATTCATCCTACCTACCTAGGCCCTGCTGTCAGTGAGCGCGCCAAATGCTTATCGTCAACGTTCTACTAATGGTCGCACCTAATCTGTTGGCCATATAGACGCGAGGCTATTCTACATCATCCACGAGAGCAACTGACCGATGGCGGGAAACGTAGATGCTGCCCTTGGAGGGGTCGTCCTGCAGTGGCTGTATGTGCTTGCCTGAGTGTGTGTATGATGTAATCGCCGCTGCTGCCACGTATGCAGAAGACATTCAGTAACGTCAACCAAAACAAACGGCGAGCACTGTCACATGTTAGGTAGGGGTTGCGGGACATAGCGTGCATAGGGTATGTGCGTATGTGTCTGGACGTCCAATGGAATCGCATGTATCACCACCTATCGGAAAAAACCTTCTGTAAAGTCAACGAAAGACTCTGAGCACTGTAACGTGCTTGACGAAGACCAGGTGGTATAACGAGTACAAGGTAGGTGAGTGTGCCTCGGGATGTATGATGGTTCGAAACTTCAGCGAGTCGTGAATGCCCCCAAGTATGGGGTTATTTTACCCACCTCGAAGACGAATGCCAAATAGTCTGCTGGGCTAATACTGCGTAGGTAACGAATTAGCGCCCCGTTAGCTGCCTTCACCTTCACCGTTCTTATCATTCTGTCAGTGCTTTCGATGTTTTCCATAACCACTCCCAAGGACCAGGTGCTGAAATGTGCGTGTTCGTCCGCGATTATCACCACATCCCCAACCTTGAATAGCCTTGTTTTCACCAACCACTTCTGTCGAGTCTGCAGAGCCGGTGGATACTCCTGCAGCCATCTCCTCCAGAAAACCTTGGCAAGATAGTTCGCCTGCTTCCATCCGTGGAGGTAGCTCCCACGAAGGCTTACCGGCCCTTGAAAACCCTCGTTCGACCTTAACGTCAATAAGCCGTCCGGGGTGAGCTCCAGGTATGTGGGGTCGCCGTTCATTACTGGAACTAGGGGGCGGCTGTTCAGAATTCTCTCCACCTCCGTCATGAAGGTGTTCAGCGTCTCGTCGTCAGGTGGCTGTTGCCCCATGATTGACAGCAATATCCGTCTGGCGGACCGGATCATACGTTCCCATACGCCGCCGCGGTGACTGACCTGTGGGGGGTTGAAATGCCATCGTATGCCGCAGGCCACGGTTCGATCCTGCAGTTCGTCCCTGTTTATAGTCTTGTGCCAACGCTGCAATTCCCGATGTGCGTCCACAAAGTTCAATCCATTATCTGAGTATATATCGGCCGGTACGCCTCTTCGGTTAATAAAGCGCTGCAAGGCCCGTAGGAAAGAATCAGTCGTCATCGAATGTGCCACCTCTAGGTGTACCGCGCGTGACTTCATGCACGTCATGATACACCCATATCGCTTTTCTAATCTCTTCCCGCGCTTGACCCGCAAGGGCCCGAAATAGTCCAACTCGGTGTCGCTGAACGGCCACCAGCACGCAGTCACCCTACATTCTGGTAGAAACGGCCATGTGTTGTTTGCGCGCTGCGGCATTGCGTCTCCTACTATGTAAACAACGTCGGATTACGCGTTTTATAGTCTCCCGTCCTCTCAGCTACCAAAGGCGCCTTCGGATGACGCTCGTCACGTGATTTTCCCCAGCTTGTCCCTCCACGGCGTGGACGTGTTGGAACATTAGCTCTACTGCAGGTTGTCTCGCACGCAGCAGTACAGGATACTTTGCATCGAAGCTCAGGTGAGCGTTGGTCAGCCTACCATCCAGTCGCAGCAGTCCGTCAATGAGTTTGGGGTTTAAGTGCTTTAATTCGCCTCTCCGAGATGATATTTCTTTGTTGATTGGCCCCATTTCTTCCGCCCTCCCGAGTTTTCCGGCGAAAGCCTCGTGTTGTATCATTCTGAAAATATCGTATTCTGCCGCTTGTAACTCATCGGGAGTTATCGGGCCGACCCGTATCCGGCCTGAGGGCCGTAGCCCTTTCATGACTGGTAAATTTCTCTTAAACTTGGCTAACCAGACTAACGCACGAAATGTCTTCATCCAGGAAGAAAACCTGACCAATCGCGATAGAATGTATGTCGCTTCGACGACGTTGGTCGCTATCACTACGCCTTTGATCTCCAGTTCTACTTCTTTAGGGGCTTTTAATTCAAACACTAGCCAGTCCTGTTTAGGCACTTGCAGGAAATTTGGTCCTCTCGTCCACGCGTCTAGTTGCCTGAAGTTGGTCGCACCTCGGGAGCGCGGATCGGCTGGATTATCGCCAAACCTGACATGCTTCCACTGGTTCATGGCTGATTCATCGTGGATAATCATGAGTTGGTTGGCAACGAAAGTAATAAACCAGCTCCGGAAGTTGGTAATGTAGTAAAGTACTATCGCTGAGTCCGTCCAAAAGCTAGCCGACCAAATGTAGGAGTCGAAACATCTCTTCACAGCTTGCACCACCCTGACTGCCAACACGGCTGCACTGAGTTCAAGGCGTGGAATCAAAACCGACTTCAGTGGATCAACGCGGGCTTTGGCGAACAGGATTCTCGTGGTATATTCCCCATCCCCGTGCACCATCGTCCCTACACCACAGCTCCATAACCGACTTCGGATGCATCGGAAAAGGTATGTAGTTCTCCTGTCCGTGTTGCATGACCAGGAGTCAAACATTGTGGGATCCTTATGCCCCCTAATTTCTTCAAGGTTTTCAAAACTTTTTCCCAGTCCAGCCGATCCTCTAGGTCCAGCCACTGGTCCCAGTCAACTTTCTTATGGCACAGCCGCTGCAGCAAGATCTTTCCGGGTAGCAGCCATGGTGAGACGAAACCGAGCGGGTCGAACAGACTAGAGACAGCGGATGGTATACCTCAACGGATTACCGGCATCTCGGGAACTTTTAGCTCGAAAACAAAGTCGTCCATTTCCGCATCCCATTGTATTCCTAAGGTGCTTTCGGTAGGGAGTAGAGGGCCATCCAAATCTCTCAACCTTTCGGCTTTTTCGTGATACGGGATGACCTTCAGCACTTCTGAAGCTTTCGACATACATTTTGTTAGATGGAAGCCGCCCTCTTCCAGCAATCTCGTCAGGCCCATGAACTGCTCTAGAGCCGATTCCACATCATCGAATGACCCAAGATAGTCTTCCACGTAGAAGCTCCTGCTGACGCTATCTACCACCGTCCGATTGACCAAATCTCCATGTTTGTTCGCTGATTCTCGGAGGGCGTAGTTTGCACAAAATGGTGACAATATGGCTCCGAAGGGGTGGACGGTCATCCTATGGTTTACCACTGCGTTGTCCCAGTAGTTCCTTTCCACCACAGGAAGTGCAACGCATCTCGTTCTCTTACCGTTATTTTCACCTGATGAATCATTTCCCTAATGTCAGCGGACAAAGCCACTCTACCCACTCTGGAATGGCACAAAACTTCGATTAGTGGTGTGGTCCAGTCTGGTCCTTGTGTTAAGCGATGGTTTAACGACTTGCCTTGGCACCTGGCCGCACAGTCGAAGACCACCCGCAGTTTCTCGGGTTCCTTGTGGTTGATAACCGGGTGGTGAGGTAGATACCAGATACCCTTTTGGCCGTCGGTGTTGGCAGGCACCTTTTCAACGTAACCGAGGGCTTCGTTTCGCTTCATTAATTCAGCCTATCGTTCCCACAGATTCTAGTCTCAAAAGAAGCGTTCTTTCAGTCGTAGTAGTTGCTGGAGAATATAGTTTCTGTTATCATTCCACGGGTCGGCAGATGTACTCCATGGGAGGGGAACCTCAAACTGTTTTTCAAGGCTCCTAGTGCCTTGCCGCACCGCTGGTAAAGCGAAATGATCCTCTTGAGACAATGAAGGTCTTTCGTCTCCAATGTCGTGAAAATCCTTTTCGTACAGCCGCTGCAGGTGATACTCTATTCGGTCCGTTTCGGCGGATAAATAATTCACGGAACTGCGTACCCCTACTGGACCGTATAACATCCATCCCAGAGCCGTGCGTTCGGCATAAGGTGCCTGGCCGTCGCCCACTCTCTGGTCAGGTACCCAATGCACCTCTGGCATGTCGCAGCCGATCAGGAGATCCACTTCATCATCTTCCCAGTCTGCAACGGTTACATCCTGCAGGTGGGGCCACCGAGTCAAGATTGCGTTCACCAACCTTGGTGCTCGCATGGGGAGATCCGCTAACGTGGATGCCTCCGTTGGTTCAATTTCCTCTTTAGTGTCTAGAGAGATGAGTTGCAGCCTCAATCTACCGGCAGTCATTACTTGTGTTCCTCCCACCGTGCTAGCTGCTAACGACGTCGCATCTATAGCGAGCCAGTGTTCGTCAGCAAACCGCTCTTCCACTAGAGTAGTGTCGGATCCACTATCGACGAAAGCCAACGCTTTGACCACCCCAGTCGGGGTCATCACTCACACGGCAACTACTCCTAAATGTACTGGTATACTGGCAGACCGCGATATTGAACAAATCACACTGGGCTTGGTGCTCGCCTCAGTTATGGTTTCTCTCGCCCGGTGTAAGAATCGATGGTGTCCGCCATCGCAACCCTCGTGACCAAATCTGTTCCTTATCCTACAAGCTGCCGCCCGGTGCGTGGTGTTGAGACAAATAAAGCACGCACTTGCCATCCTCGCCATTCCCCACCGTTCGTCTATTATGGCTTTGACGAACTTGGGGCATTCTGGTAACCCACGGCTAGAATCACAGGACCTGGAACTTGGTTGGGCCGTAGCATCGCTTGAAATGGCGTGTGCTTTGGTCCAAGGCTAATATATCGGCTGTTCCCGAGCAGTGGTTTGAACCTGGCTAGTACTAGACTTGTTTGCTCGGTTGCTGTCCCGGATGAGTCGACCAAATTTACTGCCGTCTATCTTGGTTTGCCTGTCCAAGTATTCTGTTAGGACTTCAAAGTTAGCCTCCCGGTTGCTTCGGCTCGTCCGTTCCGCCTCTTCCGCCCACCGACCCTGTAGTTCGGGAGAAAGGTGACGGACTATGTTTTCCAAAGTGTGTATTGCATCTAGGTCGGCCCTGTAACCTAAACGGGCTAGGGCTATTGGGCATTTCTGCATCTTGATCACCAGGTCGGCCATTGTGTAGACATCACCCTTGGTTCTCTTTGCCTCTACCATCACGCCCTCTATTAGGTTACGGGCTACTTTGAAAGGTTGGCCAAACAGGTCCCTTAGAATCTTCCTTGCTCTTGTGTAGCCTTGTTCTGGGTCGAGCATGGTGCACGCGTCGATAACTTCCCTTGCTCGGCCTCGACAGTAGTGAGTCAGATAGAGAAGCCCCTGCCCAGGGTCGGTTACCGTATTTTCAACGAACGTTTCGAACTGCTTGACAAACTTGCAGTAGTGTTCAGATAGCCCGTCGGAAACCGTCAGTTCTACTCTTGGCAAATCAATAGTTGGTGTTCTATAGTCGGCTACCGGCTTGGAGTTTCCTATTTTTTTGTGCTCTGATCTATCGGAAATGTCGTAGTCCTTGGTCTCGTGCTCACGCTCTTTCTGTCTACACTTCTTTTCTGCTTCGCGGGCCTGTTTTTTAGCCGATAATAAGTGTTGTTCTAGGTCTAATATCCTCAGCCTATATAGATCGACATCCTCACAATCCACGTTGCCCTCAGTAACACATGAACTAGCACTGACAGGACCAGGCGATCGAACACTAACCAAAGAATCAAAGGTATTCAAAACCTCTCCAGTGACTTGCCTGTCCAGATTCCAAAGTCTTCGACCCTTTTCTTGGAATTTGGCGTGTTTTCTCGTTCGAAGTTGATCAACTGAGTATGGTAACACACTTTTGAGCAATGCGTAGCCAAATTTACAACGGATCCCGAAATCAAAAGACGATTGTCCGTGTTATTCTACGATACTAGATTATTGAATGATCAATGACACCAAAAAGATACAAACCTCAATAATGAGATCACAAGGACCCAACGAACAAGAAACCGAATTGTGGCGTGCGAGCAAGGAGCACGTGCGTCACGCAGGTCCAGAACAAGGATATGACAAAGTAGCGCTCTGGGTGCGAACAAACAATAATTGGTCCATAAAAACAAACAGTGCGTGAAGACACGTCAAGTGAGTGATGTTGAGAAAAACATGGAACTGCAAAGGTTTTAGGAGGATTCTTCACAACCGGTCTTTACAAGGAGTACTTCTTAGCTACTATCCAGTAGCAAACCCTCCCTTCGATTAGGCTCAGATGGCCTACCTTCGGCTGCTCTTGACAATGGCGAACCGGATATCCTTCTTTGCTGCTGAACCTCTTCACTCTTTCACTTAATGATAGCACCGTACCTGCTCAATGGAAGTGCTCGATAACCGTTCCCATCCATAAAAAGGGATCTCTACAGGAAGTATTCAATTATCGCCCTATATACCATACCCCCATATTATCCAGAATAATGGAAAAAATAGTCAAAGATCACATTAATAACTACTTAATGGGCCCAACCTTATTAATGACAACCAACATGGATTTCTCCGTTCGCGGTCTTGCATGACTTGTCAGTATGATTTTCTGAATCTTGTCACTGACTCTGCTTAAAGTGGGAAATCTTTTGTTGTTCTTTGTCCGGGCTTATCTAAGGTATTTGATCGTGTGCCTCACCACACCTTTTAACAAAGCTACGATCATTCGGCATTATCGATGCACTGCCTTTTTGGTTCTTATCTTAATTATCTCATCCTTCGCAGGTTGTCTTCATTAACAAGCCTGCATCTAGCCCTGGGCCTGTTAATAGCGGTGTTTTTCAGGGCTGTGTTCTAGGCCCCCTTCTTTTCCTCCTATATATAAATGACATATTTCGAACAACACTGAATGGCACGCCGTTCTTGTTCGCGGATGACTTTAGGATAGTCTGCACTTTATCGTCTGTCAATTTCGGTACGACCGTCCCTGAAATCTCCGCTGACTTAGACGCTCTTGATGAATGGTGTTCAACCTTAGCGATGAAATTCTCCGCTGATAAGTGTATTTTCCTACTTACAAATGCCGGGTTCTTCCTGGTCCCTTATGCATCGGTGGTTCGCTCATCGATAGCCAGTCCCTAGTCAGAGACCTTGGCTTAGGTTATTCTTGCTCTTTCAACTTCTCCGAACATGCCGTCTTCCAAACGACGAAGGCTAAAAAGACACTTGGCCCTCTGTTCTGATCCCGTCGACTTAGGAAGAGCATTCTTTGCATGCTAAACAGTATATGGCAGGCATCCTCTCGAATATCGTCCCATAATCTTCTCTATTATGCGGAAATCCACCGGGATTATTATTGAATGTAATCAAGGAATATTCCCAAAGCAGCTTATCGGTTGGTTGTTATACATGAACTACGGGGAACGATGCTTACCTTCGATAATCGAACTATTGTGGCTTCGTCACATCAAGCTGAGCCCGGCATTTCTGTGAAATTATTGTCTAAGCAATCCTGTTCCTCCAACCGGTCATGCTTCTCCCCGGATACTGCATATTCACTTCGTATTAAAAGGCTTACTATTACCACACCCACTGCGAAGACTTATAGAAGACTTTCGAGCGTCTCTAGTGAACGAGTCTTTTATTCAGCCTCACAGCGATAGACGAACGTAATCCTTTCTATGGGACGAACAGAAACCACTTAATTCAGTCGGCAGATGCACAGGGGTATTTCACATGTCGTGGCACTGAAACAGTACTGATACGAGAAATATACCGAACGGAAATGAACGCAACGGCTCAGCAGGAAACGGACTGCAAGCGCGTACACTCAATGAAGGACCGAAAGTAAAAGTGATTCAAAACGAGTTCAGTGGAAAACTCAGAAAAGTCAGTCCAGTTAAAAGCACTCAACCGAACAAAGCAGTGAGGTCGATGTCGAACTTCGGAAAAGATCGTAGAAGAAATAGACCCAAAATGATGTCCAGAAAACGGTCATCTTCTCAAAACGATTGAGGTCACTGCATGTTTTTCTACGCTCTTAGTTCTATCTCCAAGTACTGCAAAATCTGGAATAATCTCCATCTGCACATCAGACCTTCTCAGTCAAGGTTTGCATTCCTGCATGCTGTAGATAAATTACTCTCCGTCCGAACTATCCTGCGCTTATTCAACGTTCACATAACTGAAATTCAGGCCTGCGAGAAAGGCCTCGACTTTTGTGACCTTACTCTGCTTTCTCGCCTTATATTGCCCTCCTAAATAAAGTCACCGCTTTTGAATTCTGGATGCTCTGTTTGACCGTTTTTTTCTAAGACTTCGCCATCGACCTATTTAAAATACGTATGCATCCACTATCCATTTTCCCATACCGATTTATCGAATCCTGCCAGTTTCACTTTGGAAAAAGTCATGCCAGATGCGCTCGCCTTTTCAGAGAGGCCACCGCAATACTCCTCACAGGTTGTCAATATGCCTAATCTGCTCCACAACTTATTATCTTTATCCAGTTACATCACACCTGCGTACGTATGTATATATACAATACCGTCCTGCAAGTACTAGCACAAGCATGGTAAGCAACCCATCGCTCCTGGACGTCTCCTGGCTTATGGTACCTGTTTTCCACATCAAGTCCGACAACATATACTTCCCTCACTAATTCTGCATTTTTGAACTGAAAAATTCAGTCTCATTCCTCCCACTTGGTGTGGCTCAATTACTGAACTGAACATCCAGTTATGACGTCACCGAATCTGCCCCCGCCCTATCTCCCAGCTAAGTTTCTTCCTTAATTTCATGCGGAACTGTATTTTCCTCCACCAAACGACTATTCTAGTGCAAGTATCATCATTCTTACTGAATTTTTTAGATCTTACGTAGCCGCACCTTTTTTGGTTCTACTTTTCGTAGCCTCAGTTTATCTTAGGGATCCGCTGCGTCGATGAGCCCGTGCTTCGCTTTTATTTTTCTCTTCGTTAATCGCTGATCCTTAGCCGGGCCATACCCAGACTGCGTTTCCTTATCGCATTTCCCTTTCCAGTGACCCTTAATGTCGGTCAACCGCCTGGGGCACTATACTGATCACTTCCCTGGGTAATAATGCTGCATGGCCGTCTGTCACTCGCTGTTCCCGTTGGCTCTTTAGTTCAAGTTCTCACAACCTGACTGCTTGATCCTGGACCATATACCCTTATCGCAGTTCCTCGGCCCCGTGGAAAATGATCAATGAACACTCTCAACAACCCTAACGGTGAGGGGCGCTGTCGGATCCCCCACTTTGGCCGGTGCACATCGGGCTTCCAAGCGGTCTGCAACGATGTGCGAGCGCATTTAGGCTGGTGGATCACTCCTCCTGTGTTCACTTCACGAAGTGTTTTCCAGGTTATGCTTCCATCGCTCGGTCAGCCTCACCCACCAGCACCGGATGCAGATTTCACGTTCCAACTCTCCTTGCCCTACCACATTCATCACTGCCGATTGCGGATCGCAAGCTCCTGCCATTCTCCCTCCGCCACGATTCTCTCATCTATCAGTCTTGTCAGCACTCCTATTACTTCCCCTCCTTGTTGTTCTACATCTGTATGCACACCTACTCATCCTGTTTTCGTTCCTATCGTTTTTCACCATGATGGTCTTAAATGTGTGGTATCACTCTCGTCCCACTCATCTAAATCTGCACAAATCCGAAATATTTCCTTTTCCCCGCGTTTCGCCCCTGTCAACTCCTTTTCTCTGTTCACTTGGTACCTCCATATAACTATAAAGCTCATTGATCGAGTACCCCGCTAGCAGCCTTTTTGCCCTATTCCTTTTGTCTCCCCATCATATGCCTCCCACCTTTGCGCACCAGACACATCCATAATCATGGTCAATCACTAAATAAGAACTCTCCTTTCCGATTTTGCTCTCCTTTACGATCGAATGTATTATCTTTTCATCACCACTATGTTTTCCATGTTTGATTTTGCAACTCTTCCTTGAATCTTTCTCTTAGGCAGTGTCACGTTCAGTGACTTCTGGATTAATCAATTTGTGTAATCCCCTGCAAGCAAGCTGCTCTCCAGTTCCATTCTTCCATTTCCAAAGCACACATGCTTCCAGTGACTTTTGTTCCATCACAGGCTTTCCCGTCCAGGTACTTTTATTCTTCCTCTTTCGCTCCTCATCCCGTGTCATCTGCAGTAAAACGATCTCATTGGTCATCCCTTACCTGGCTTTCTTAGGTCGGTACCCTCATCTCCTGTTTTGCATATTGGTTGCCACATGCATCTTCAGTGTGCCTTTCAGTCTGCGCTGCTTTTTCCCAGTCCCACCTTATATAAAATCATCGTTACTCCACTGTTTTCACGTACGGTTTCGGACCATATGATCTGCCGTCACCTGATCTTTCTGCCTCTCCACAACTTTATTTCTCTCCCGCTATTAGCCGTTAAAACAGCTGCATCTTTGTACCGCAGTTCTTCCGACCTCCAAGTTACCCTTCTCTACTGACCTTTTTACTCTTCTCCAACAACCCTGTACTTCTATTCGTTCTGCGTTCTCCAGCTATTTTCACGGCCACTTCTAGCTGCATAGTGTACGTCCATTGGTTAACGCTTTACCCACTTTCGACCGTCACCACATGTCACACCTGCATTAATCATATGGTTAGGTTCACTCTTACATGTCTTCGTCAATCCTTTCCTTTGTACTCCCTTGTTTATCAACTCCTGCTCACAGCCGTTATTCCTCTGGTTCCAAAGTTTTTTCGCTGTTGATTCTTCATGTTCACCTGTCGTAAATGAATTCATCAGGATTTATCCAAGTCAGTTCTGTACCATTTAAACTAATCCTATTTGTCTCCTTCCAGCACTACTACTTCCGCGTTCCATCCCTTCACCGCTGTTTGTTCCTGCTCTTATATATATTTATATATATTTACATAAATGTACATATATATATATATGTATCCACATATTTTCTCTGCCTCCTCCAGTTCTTCGTCGGCCAGTTTTGTTGCCACCAAGCCATCGCCCCTCATGACATGCGCCCATTTTTCTATATTTTTGCCTCATGTTTGCCGTATCTCGATACTTCCGCACCACTGTTGCCATCTGACCCACTCTCTATGTCTTGCATTGGTCGTTGCCTGTTTTTTAAATTGGCATTGTCTATTTAGTGCAACGAGGCATAGCTCATGGCTAATAGATCCCTAGCCATGCAACCCAATATTTTGCTCTTCCACTCTTCACTTTTTTACTTCTGTCTCCCCATCTTTCCGTTTACGATGGTTTCTCACGACAATTTTCAGTCCTCCTCGTGCAGAACTCCCCCGTCTCAATCTCCTCCACTTGGTTCGGCCTGAGAAAGGCTCAAATCAATCGAGAGGTTTTGACGTAAATCATCAAAAGCTGTTGTGATATGAATGAGGAAATGATGGATGTCAGAGTTATTCTATAGTGTCTTCCATAAACGTGTTGGCATCAGCTGGTTGTTTCGCACCGACGTGAACGCCAACAAAGAACGGAGTCGAAGATACCGAAGGAATGACCCAGGCAAGAACCATCCACAAGCGGGCTCGGGAAGATCCAAAAGGAAGCATGCCATCTATTTTGTAAATATACCGTTAGACTATTCCCTCTCATTAGATATGGATAGGCTGGCAGCTTAGCGATTGCATTCTGTAGCTTAATGTGACTGCACGAGCCGGAATGTTCAATTCTAACTGTTGTTATTACGGAGGTCTTCGTCAGCCTCATTGCGCCTCTCGGTAGTTGTGGAAAGATATGCCTCGTCAGACGTGAGAACAAGGTGATTGATGCCATGGACGTGCTGGTCATTGTAAAATAATGTCTCAGTATTGAGCACGAGTCCATTTCCTTGGCCACCAATTCTAAAATGAAGAAACGGCATGAGCACAAAGTTATAGGCAAGATTGTACGGACATCAGCTTTGTCGAATTACCAATCTGCCGCTCTGCTCGCACTGTGATTCGACATATATATCACCTGAAGACTACTGGTGGCGAGATGCGGCCATATTTGAAACTATGTTTGATCCTCTTCTTCGTAATTGGGCCCACCTAGAGCGAAACACTCAGAGCAGTCGAAGATCGTTGCGACCATAAGCTCTCTTGCTGAACATTTTCGATATCCGGTGGTGAACAGTACACGTTGCGCAGTCTTTTGTTTCTCCTTTCAGCCAATGAGACTAGTCTAATAATGGCTTATTTCGGATAACCCGGAGGCATGCTGTAAAGCAAGATCAAACGGTACGATTGGACGAAGAGTCCGAATTCCACGAGGATGATTCAGGTATATGCACTCAATATTGTACAGGAGAAAGTACTTAAGTTACTCTTTAAGGCGGCGCCCGGCAAATTTGAACTCAAGATCGGGTAGCCAACGCGGTCAAGTCAGGGTGGAGCCGGTCGAAAGTAGTAGACTCTTTCTGAAATAGTACAAAAAGAGGGGCTGTGCAACGAGAGAATCAAACAGAATTGACGAAAGTTTTGTTCACCTTGAGGAAAAAGAAGTTTCCAAGGGGAACATGAACCAGCTGTAGCGCTCAGCGGAGTATGGTACGGCTTTGGATTGGAGTCAGACTATAAAAGGAATGAATTTTCAGACAAAAAACGACCAAAAACTTTCAAAGATTTTCCTTGTAAGGTTCAGCGACCAAATATGGGCTGAGTCCGTTAAATCGTTGCGCACCTTGTTTACCTTCATTAGGGTGCAATGTGATGCACCAAAACGGAAATGGGAGCTGGACGACAAGTCAGTTTGTGACGCTTAGCCATGATAGTCGCAGATACACGGTTTGCAAAGAAGAGTATTTAAATGACAGTTAAGCATTAACGTTAGATTATCGTTATCTAAGGGCCGAACATGATAACCAGAGAGATGCAAGGATCAAAATTGTCTGAGAAGATTTGCCAAGACAGAATACCGGATAAAAAAAGCATCAAACCACTTATGAATACGTTTGCTAGGTCGGGCGGTGAAGTATTTGACAGGTGAAATACTATCTGCTGGTATTCTTTGTAAGAGGCGGATCGCGTGATGGCGAAAGATCAAAACGCTGCGATACGGATGTCTCTCAGATGTCGATATATGGGGAGGGCTGGAATCATTGCAAGATGAGGATATTGCAATGCTACAGCCGTGTGGGCGAACAGAAGGACTGATAGAGAGAGCGAACTATCATAATATCGCCGACTGTTGGGATGCTCTGGAGACAAATATTCCTAGGTGAAATATACTGTTTGGACTTTGTGGGACGGAAGTGTATGGCAACATTAAATGTGACTTTTTGCAAATATATCAATAACTGTGAAAAAATAAGAGCACGTTTTATCTCGGGGATTGGTTAAGTTTGCGAAAGGGGCGAGCGGGTGGTTTGGCACTAACCATCGAGAGAAAGGATCATGAACGGTAAGCCGAGTACGGAAACGGTCTTTTAATCCCGCGATAATTATGTTCCAGGGAAGGTAGAGTTTTCCGGGCGTAAGAAGCTGTAAGTTAAGATGGGGGAGATGGGAACAAGTACGATGAAAAATAGGCGATAACTGGGGGAGATAGTTCCATGTTTGCAGCATTTCGGGTGAATGAATGCTTTTTTGCCGCAACCGGTGCTGGTGGGTGGGGCTGAAAGTGAGCTGGACACCCAACTAGAAACCACTTTTGGTGACAGGAGGTGCGATCCGCCATCTCAGCTGCGCCCGCACATCTTTGCAGATGTCCTGTGCGCCCGATGTGCGGCGGCCAAAGCGGTGGATCTGAACGCGACCCGCGCCGGCGGACTTCGCTTGACTGATATTGGCGTTGTCACATAGCTGTAGAGATGGAATAGTCCAGGAGCTTGCGACCAGGTTGCGAGGGGTCCCGGAGAGTAGGGCCTATGTGGCATTGACGAAATGGCGAGCATGTGTCGAATTTTCAGCGGTAAATGTGGGCCAGGTATTATGCCGAGCCATCGAAAGGAAGGCACCATCATTGGTTGTCTGGAAGGGTAAAAATAGAACAACGCAGTCTGCGGTGCTCCCAGCTGAGGATCAACGGTCAGTGGTAAAGAGAAACCTCTAGTATCTATAAATTGGAACTACTTGGTGAATGGTTTGACTTTGCGAAACACAGGGTTGTACGCGAAAGTTCAATCAACTTGAGTGGTATATACGGCGACTTGCGTGGTACGCAGGTCCCGCGGCCCCCGACTCAGACCCGCGTGTCAGTAACCCAAACCAACTTCGTACGCTCGCTCCTCCCAAGTGTGTGGATCACTGTTTAATACGAGTGTCGGGACATCAAGCCGTTTGTTTAATTCCTCTTTAAATCTCGGCAAGTGGCTTGTTGCATGGACATTCGGCGGCAGCTTATTTCACATTTGTGAATATTTAACAATAAGGAAATTGGACCGTGGGATGGTTCTCGAGGACGGCACAGTGACCGAGTGACTGCTGTGTTGTAAAGAATACCCTAGGCCCAATGGGTCTCGTACCACAGGGGTGGCTTTGCAGGATCTATATTTTAATAGTGAGTGGAAAAAAGACAAGTTGTTCTTTATACGTCGGAGCAGGAGGGGTTCGAGTTGTAGCAGGTCACAGCGCTGTTTATAGTTCAGACTAGACGAATATCCAACTATTTGTTCAGTAAAGGTGAGCTGAACATTTTCGGTAGGGATCCTATTAATCTGGCTCATGTTGGAGCCAACTGTTGAACCATATTCTAACAATGGTCTAACGTGTGTCGTACAGACACTGAGCTTACTTTCACGCAAACGGAAGTTTTTGTGGACAAGTCCTATTAACCTGCGGGACCTAGCAAGTTGAGTGTCTGTTTGCTCCGAGAAGTTGAACAAACGAGAGTAGCATATGCCCAGGTCGGGTACTGATGATTTGTTAAGGATCAGATGACCACCCATACTAAGCGTTTCGGGAGGGACAAAACACTTGTATGTGCAAATGCATCTTTTATCCGCCGAGAACTCCATTACCCAATCGGCACACCACGAATTGAGTATCCTTAATTCCTCCGATATTTTTGCTATAGTATTACCCAATGAATTATGGTTGAAGGTGTACAACAACTTCACATCATCAGCAAATAAAAACGGAGTTCCATGGCGAACCACGGTAAATATGTCATTTATGTATATGAGAAACAACAATGGGCCCAGTACACTACCTTGGACCACACCGCTGGTTCCAGGGCTGGGTGTGGAAACTGTGCCATCAACATTTAGCACTTGACCGCGCGAGGACAAGTACGATTCTAGCCACGCATATAGTGGGTCAACGATGCCGAATGTCAGCCTCTGACAACAAACGAATGTGAGACACCCGGTCGAAGGCCTTAGATATGTCTAAAAAGACTGAGATCACTGTCTTACCATCATTGGCAGCTATCGTAATAAGGTTCAGAAAGCCAGTCATACAAGTTGCGCAGGATCGACGTTTTGTAGCGGTTGCCATCTTCGTTCATACTTTTACCACGTTTATTGTTTAACTGAACGTTGACTGCCAAGCGCGGTGGCCATTTGACCGTTGCTCTTGCGCACGCTCTCACGCACGCTCCCAAATACACGCTAACCACTATCTCTCCCAATCGCCTTCTCGTTCTCACGGGTCGTGGAGAATACTGTTCTGGTTAACATTTGTGCAGTGCCGCAAATTAGAGTCACGTGCAGGTGGTCCACGCAGTACAAAGGACCGAAGCACGCGTTTACTAAGGAAACCGCGAAGTAAGGTCTAATCAACCTTACAATTGGTGAGCCCGACGTGATCCTCAGGTCACGTGAGTTTCCTTGTTTTCTACCGTTGAAGTTCCCGTCTGCGTACGTTTTTGTGTTTTATTGTTTCCCTGTCTGTTGATTATTTTTGGTCGGTTTACCAAATAATTTTTTTTGTCCATACATATTTTTGGTGTCTAGTTCGTCGTGATTTTTGTCCTTTTCTCGCGAAGGTTATAGTGCCCCATTGATCGTTGGTTTCTTTTCCCGTCTGTGCTCGATAAAGCAATCGCTATGTCTACTGAACGGAAACCCTGCTCAGACCCCACCGTTGGGGCGATCACGCTGCACATACCGGCATTCACACCTGCTGATCCAGAACTCTGGTTCATGCTGGTCGAGTTAGAATTCGAAAACCGCCGTATAACCAGTGACCCAAGCCGTTTCAGGTGGGTAGCAAGCCGCTTCCCGCCAGAGGTCACAATGCAAGTAAGGGACGTAATAATCTCTTTCCGAAGCTATGAGGCTTTAAAGGAGGCTGTCATTGCCCGCACGACCCCAACGCAAGACCAACGTATGCAACGACTTCAAAACGTTGAGCTTGGAAGTAGGAAGCCCTCCGAACTGCTGCGTGAGATGCAGCGCTTGAGAGGACCGACAATAGGTGAGGACCCGCTCTTGAGGGAACTTTGGCTGCAGCATTTGCCGCATAACATTCCAGTTTTACTAAGTGCCACGCGCAAATGCTCGCTGAAGGAAACCGCAGCGATAGCTGATGACATTATGTCATGATACAACCCCGCTGTAGCTGGAGTAACCAGGCCGTCCGTCGCAACGGTGCCTGCCTTGCCAACATCTAACGAACTCGCGTCAGTTTTGTTTAGAATTGACGCGAGCCTGCAACGCCTAGCAGTTAGAAGTGGGTCACAGGAGCGGCACCGCGCACGCTCACCTAGGCCCCATAGTCCGTCACTGCGACGCCGTTTCGTCGGTTCTTCAAACGAAGGGTATTGTAAATACCGCAGTCGCTTCGGTGAGGGAGCCAAACGATGCGAACCAGGGTGTACGTTTCCCGGTGCTCATCAGGGAAACTAAACCCCCGGCCCGTGGTGGCGACCCACGAAGCCGGGTATCACACCAATAGTCGTCTTTTGAACGTAGGGGACATCATTTCAAATAACCTATTCCTTGTAGATACCGGTGCCGAAGTGAGCGTCCTCCCCCGAGCGAAAGACGACAATAGCACACCACAGGCCCAAACACTACGCGCTGCCAATGGCACGGCCATCCCAACGTTTGGCCAGCGGTCGCTCGCCTTAAACTTGGGTTTAAAGCGTAATTTTCGTTGGGTATTCATCATCGCCGACGTCCCGTACCCAATTCTGGGCATTGACTTCCTGCAGCACTTTGACTTGTTAGTTGATGCACGGCGCCGCAGAGTGGTGGATCGTCAGACCACTCTCGCTGTTGCAGGTCATAATTCGCGAGTGAATCACGTCACGCCCTTTTACGTTCAACCACCGGCACACCAACCTTATGGCGAACTCATCGCCGCCTACCCGGCCACGTTTCGGCAGGCCGGGCCTCTCCCAGCAGTGACGACCAGTGTCACTCACCATATCGATACCAAGGGACCCCCAGTGTTCAGTAGGCCGCGTCGGTTAGCGCCAGACAAGCTTCGTGTTGCATAGGCCGAATTCGAACATATGCTAGAACTGGGTATAATACGCCCTTCTAGTGGCCCTTGGGCTTCCCCCCTTCATATGGTTCCTAGGTCTAGTGGCGACTGGCGACCCTGTGGTGATTACAGAGCGCTTAACAAAGTCACCGTCCCGGACCGATACCCGATTCCCCATATACAGGATCTTACTTCGTCTTTATCAGGTTGCTCCGTCTTCAACCGTATCGATTTGGTTCGGGCGTACAACCAGATCCCGGTAGCAGAGGCCGATATCCCTAAAACTGCCGTCACTACGCCTTTCGGGCTGTTCGAGTTTCTGCGAATGCCGTTTGGACTCAGCAATGCAGCCCAGACCTTTCAACTGTTCATGCACGAGACAACTCGTGGTTTGGAAAATGTCCACGTATACATGGATGATATTTTGGTGGCGAGTTCTTCAGAGCAAGAGCACGCTACACACTTACGAGCACTTTTCGAACGCCTTAGCCAGCAGGGCGTTACGATCAATATCGCGAAATGCGAATTAGACCGGTCTGATATCACTTTCAAAGGACATTCTATTTCATCCTCGGGTATTCGCCCTCTGTCAGATAAAGTTTCCGCTATTCGCGACTACCCTGAACCCCAATCTTTTCGTCAGCTGTGTCAGTTTGCCGGCCTGGTGAATTTCTACCGCCGATTTATTTCTCACTGTGCGGAAATGATGCAACCCCTCACGGACCTGTTGAGCGGAGGTAAGCGGAAGTTCGTGTTTCCCAACACGGCACAAGCCGCATTCGCCTTGGTCAAAGATGCTGTCGCCAAAACAGCACTCCTTATACACCCCGACCCTTTGGCTCCTATTTCGGTAGTGACGGATGCCTCGGGCACAGCGGTTGGAGCAGTACTGCAACAGTTCGTAGATGACTCTTGGCAACCTTTAGCATTCTTCTCCAAGCGCCTACAACCCGCGGAATCAAGGTATAGCACATTTGGTAGGGAGTTATTAGCCGTCTACTTGGGAATCCGTCATTTTCGACATGCACTCGAAGGCCGTTCGTTCACGGTGTTTACAGACCACAAGCCTTTGATTTACGCACTGAAGTCAGCTTCCGATCGATACTCACCACGCGAGATTCGCCACTTAGACTTTGTCTCACAGTTTACTGTGGACATACGACACGTCTCTGGGTTACTTAATCCCGTCGCAGATGCCTTATCGCGCGTATATCAACTAAGTCTGTCACAAACGCCTAACATCGACTTGGACGCAATGGCACAGGCTCAAGCTATGGACCCTGACATCGAACAACTTCGACAAAACGGTTCTTTGAGTTTAACCACAGTGCCTATCCCAGCTTCCCAGGATACCATCGTGTGCGATGTGTCCCAAGGTCGCCCTAGGCCAGTAGTTCCTGCTGCCCACCGTTATCCTACGTTCCTGACACTCCATAATCTGGCTCATCCGGGTGTGACTGCCTCGGTGAAACTGATAACTGAGCGTTTTGTTTGGCACAATGTCAAACGAGATGTCCGTCAATGGGCTCGTGCTTGTCTGCAGTGTCAACGGGTTAAGACCCATAGGCACACTAAGGCGGCGTTAGCTAGGTTCCCAGAACCTGAAACACGTTTTCATCATGTGCACGTTGACCTCGTGGGACCACTCCCACCTTCGCTTGGGTACGTTTACATACTCACATGCGTGGATCGTTTTACTCGCTGGCCGCAGGCCATTCCTATCCCTCGTCCCACCTCGGAAGAGGCCGCGAAAGCTTTTCTGACCGGTAGGGTTAGCCATTTCGGTTGCCCGGCAATAGTGACCACCGATCGCGGTCCACACTTTGACGGCGCTTTCGGCAGCCTACTCGCTACGCTCGGTTGCCAACACGTTAAGACGACAGCTTACCACCCTCAGGCCAATGGTATGGTTGAGCGTTTCCACCGGCAATTAAAAGCCGCCCTTCGAGCAAACGGTAACCCCCTTTGGAGTGAAACACTACCATTAGCACTCTTAAGCCTGCGTAGTACCGTTAAGGAGGAGTTACACACAACACCGGCTGTACTAGTATATGCCTGTTCACTTCGTCTGCTGGGGAGTTGGTAGCCCCCTCACCAACCGTGACTTTCGACTACGGTGACTATTCTCAGCGCCTTACGCAGCACATGCGAGTGCTCAAGGCCAGTCCGCCGCGTGAACAACAGTCTACAAGTTATGTCCCAACTGCGTTAGGAACCGCTACTCATGTATTCCTTCGCGTCGATGGCGTTCGATCATTACTACAAGCGCCATACACTGGCCCGTTTCAGGTGATAAAACGTAGGGCAAAAACATTTGTCATAGATATCAACGGACGACACGACACCGTATCTATCGACCGTCTCAAGCCTGCCGTCATTGAGTGCAAGCCGCTCGGCCAATTTACACCCACTCAAGTCGCTCAGTCACCCGCATCGAGCGAGTTACCACTCGAACCACCCCCAATTACGCCTAGTGAGGACTCGGCAACTAGTCCATCAGATTTTCCAACCGTACCCGCAACGCGAAGTAGCCGTCGCGGTCGCCAACTACGAAATCCCGTCCGCTTCGCCGATTTCGTGACGATCTTTACAACCGGCTGTTAGCAATGAGTTGGGAAGTTCGCCATGGATTTACCAAACAACAGACCCGTGAAATTACAATCTGTAGTTATGATTTCATTTTCTTCTGGTCTCCTAGCGACTCCAACAACACCGAACATCGTTTGTGTGTCGTTATTACGGTCCAACATCCGCCGGCGCCCTCAGGCGCTATTTTGTTCCAGTTTACCTTGCCCTCTCTCAGACGGATCTAACAGGTCACATTGGCTTCATCCGTAGCCTGGCTGACTCCCGTGCACGTTCAAGGAGCCAACCGCTCACTGGACAACGGGACGATTGGTCAGCCTGGCACTGGAGACGGAAACTGGACGCCTTTTTGGATGGACCTGAAGAGGCATTTTCCGGCTTGCATTCGTATGAGACCCGTGGGCGCCAAAACACAGTTGGACCTCCGCACATCGGACCTCGAGAGTGCAGGCACCGTTAAACTCGTCAGCAGTCGTTCGACGTCACCAACAATATAACGGACAAGCTATGGGGAGTTCCTGGACAACCAATAATTCCGGCTTACCATCACTATCGAAGCCCAACTCCGTCGGACTTCTAGGAGGAGGCCCCTGTAGCGTTGGTCATCTTAGTTCATACTTTTACCACGTTTATTGTTTAACTGAACGTTGACTGCCAAGCGCGGTGGCCATTTGACCGTTGCTCTTGCGCACGCTCTCACGCACGCTCCCAAATACACGCTAACCACTATCTCTCCCAATCGCCTTCTCGTTCTCACGGGTCGTGGAGAATACTGTTCTGGTTAACATTTGTGCAGTGCCGCAAATTAGAGTCACGTGCAGGTGGTCCACGCAGTACAAAGGACCGAAGCACGCGTTTACTAAGGAAACCGCGAAGTAAGGTCTAATCAACCTTACAGTTTCAGGAAACCGTGCTGACCTTCACTTATAAAGTCGTTTTGGAGGAGGTGATCTGTTAGTTTAACTTTTGTTAATCTTTCCATAATCCTCGATACTATTGGGGTATTATTCACAGGCCCGTAGTTGGCCGGGTCCTCTCGTGTTCACTTCTCATGAATTGGAATAATAACCGACGTCTTCCACTGTAAAGGGCACCAACTAAAGTGCACAGACAAATTGAATAAATTTGATAAAAGAATTGCGATGTCTGGGCCACCCAATTTAAAGATGGCCGATGGTAACGAGTCCGATTCGGGGTGGAAAGACATTTTGATATTTGAAATTCAAGGCTCGATTTCGGAGGGCAGGAATGTTACAGAAGAAGGTGGCTCATATGGTGGTACTGGTGGATTGCAGAAAAATGGTGCTGTGTCACTAATTAAGGAAGAAGCACAAAACGCGTGAAGCGCTTCTTTTATGTCCAGCGATTTGTCGAGGCACGTGTTATTGAAAGAGATAGAAGAGATATATGAAGTTGTCTTGGGGTTCCTTGACTTCATCAGTTTTGCAAGAATCTCGACTTACTTGGAATCACGTAAGGCCCTGAGATCGTGTTGCATCATTTCACTCTCGGAGTACAGTTTTATCGTTTCAGCCAAACGATTTAAATGTACGAACAGTGAAAAGTCCCTTGTTTTAAGATAAACGCGCTGGAGTCTACTTAAATTTAAGTTGAGACGAGACAATTTATTGTCTTTGGGGCGGATTGACGATCCTTGTGATGGGGTTATTCGGTTTAGGCCCCGTTCAAAGACAGAGTAAATTTGACTTGCCACCAGCTGGGGATCTGCACTTAAAAAGAAGGTGTCCCAATTTTGGCTGCGAATCAGGGATGGCAGTATATTCCATTTAGCCTTATGATATGGTTTATGCGGGGGTGTCGGCTGTTTATCCTTTATGGGCACTGTGCAGCGGCAGTGGACAGTTACATGATCACTCCCGGGTAAGTTATTCTGAACTTTTGTTATAACCTGGAAAAATCCTAGTGACAAGATTAAGTCAAGAGTGTGGTCGCGTCTGGTTGGGGACGTGAAGTGCAGCTTCCATCCTCCTAGGTGAATTGCATTCAAAAACTGTAGTAAATGGCTTGGTGCTATGAGTGGTGTCCAGCATACTTCTGGCGCATTAAATTCGCAAGCTATCAATTTTGGGCTTACTTTAACATAACTAATTGAGTTGAGTGCCTCTAAAACTTGCAGGAAGCTATCAGGACTAGATCTAGGCGGAAGGTATACGCAACCTAGTATCAGTTCTTGACGTTCGACTTCAACATTCAGCCATACAGAGCCGACAACACACAGAATTCCATGAAGCTGTCGCCTTTCATGTTTCTCTGCATGTTAGTTAAACCTCACTCCTCGTTGCTACCATCGCAATGAGTCATCCCAGTGTAGGGTGCTACTGCTGCCTCTGTAGGGTCCGTGTGGTAACGAAATATCACTGCGGCGATGCCTCATATCAAACAAGCCCCAAACACAATTTCAACTCCAGACCCCTGTGAGACTGTGCACAGAAGGAAGTCAAGGTAATGCCTCTTATTGGAAGGCTCCACGATAGCCCTTCATCCTGGTCCACTGACTTCCCCGAACAAACGTCCCCAAGCCTGTGTGCGTTTCTGAAGTCGTTAACCGTTTACACGCAAGAACGCACGCACTCAGATACAGAACGCTGACGGCTTACCCTATGTAAGTCGATTCCAGCAAATCGAGCAAATGGTAGCCGATTCAACTGAATCCGAAAACCAGAACAAGATTGATTCGTAGTTTCTACGGCACTAGATTGAAATTCACAAGTATACGGTTAAATAGACTCAACGGTAAGACCCAGGGGCTCAAGGACCCGTGGCTCAAGCAAAACAGCCAGAAACGGTTCAAGACCAAATTCAAATGTCTCACACGAGAAAACAAAAGTGCAAGAGTGTGGTTTACTGACGAGCTTTTCAAAGTTATGTCAAATATAGTCAAAGTGACAAAGCACGTAAAACATTTGGAAGGATTTTCAGTATTTGTTTTTACCCACCGTGCATCTAGGTGGCAGATGTGCCACAGAAGTCTTGACCCCAATAAGCCGCAGTTACATCTCATCTCATGCCTTGAGACATTTTACAGTGCTCAGCTTTTCGACGCCCGGCACTTGAAGTGTAACCTGATGGACTACTGCAGCAATCAAAAATGCACGTGATGTTGGGGTGCATGGTGTGCTGGGACAAATCTAGTGACGAAATCCATGGACTAGGAAAGATGTAAATGTATGCTACTATCAAGCCACGGGCTCGGTGGTCCACCGTCCACTACGGTATATGCATTCAGCAGAGAGTGAGGAGATTAGGAAACGCGACAGCCTAGTGGTGTCACGTTCCTCCTTTCCATCCCCGCTCGCATACGGATCACTGAAGCAGGGATATCACAGCGAGTGTCTATTATGGGGCATGCCCTGTATTCTATTACACCCACCGTGGAGCCAGGTGTTACGGTGTTCAGTAATAGGCGAAAATGTGCACCAAGTGTCAGTCCAATCCAGCTCCAATTAGCACACTGATTCCGGGCCATGCCTAACTGTTTTCCTTTCGAAGAAGCTATTTATTCAATGAATTTTTTATTCACCTTTTGTCCGTGTGGGAAAACCCCAGCTGTTAACGAAAGAGTTTACTTAAAGCAACCAATGTCCCAACCGTATTGGTTCGCACTTTTTGTTGCTATTTTACAGGTCTTGAAGTGCTTTGTGTTTTTGGTGCTGTTTCATACCACTAACTGAAACACCGCTTGGTTGTAAACTGAGGACCTCTCTAACCAGGAACAATTAGAACGGTAACAGTGCTTTATTAAATACCACAACAGTTGGACATTTTCCGTCATCCACGCAAATTACCGTAATAGCACTTTGAAAGGACAAACCATGGTAACTTTTCGTAGACGTTCAGCAGTGCTGACCGTCCCCGTGCAGTTATGAGAACAACCGATACAAGGGACAAGTGACTCGTTGATACTGATTATGAAGCTGTTTAACTTCAGGTTTTAATAAACAGGTGAGGCATCAATAAGAGACGTATTTTAAATAAAATTCTAGTTTGTTGAACGGGCTAGTCATCAAATGGCGCGCCCCGTCTTAGGATGTTTTATTGACCATGACGATTATGTAACGTGTGAGCTGACGATTATCAAGGGATTAGTATGCAGCCCTAAACTACTAAGCATTAAAAAATCATCTGCGGCGAACCAATTTTTAACTCACTAACAGCAAATTCTACCGTTTTACAACCCAATGAATGGCTTTGTTAGGGCTAAACTTAGCTGTTCTGGTTGTGAACATAGAAGAAAAGCTTGAGCGAGGTAGGGTAAAGTTTTGTCAACAACTCTCGTCGTTATGGTTCGCCAGAATGGAATACGTGTTCTATTCGTGGTACCTCCATTTTACGTGATTCTCGAGAACGGCCTTTACTCTCGGTCATTCTCAATCACTCACCGTCCACGAATATTGACTTAACGTTTCCAGAGGAGCGAACGAGCTCCGCCTCCTATCACCCACGGGCACCAATATCCCCCCAACACTACCCGGTTAGTCTGGTGGACTGTTGAGCAGTTTGACCTCACAGACGTTGCCGACGGCTCGTTCACTGTGCATCGTTGTGCACCTTGACGACGAACATTGCCACATGTATATGTACATATGGTTACAATCAGGAGAGAAAAGTACAATACAAAATGAAACTAATAGGTTGACAGTAAAAGTGTTTACTTTTCAGGTCCGCCAGTGAATGAATCAACTTGCGAAGGAATCATTTCCAAAAATGGTGTGCCTGTTGGGCCTAAAATAAATAACAAAAAGTAGACATGGTGAGCGGAAAAATTCAGCGGTGATACCTTCATCATGAAACAGTGAAAGTGTACCTGGAAGCAGAGATTATCAGTTGAAACTTTGTTGCCAGGTAGTGATGAACATCTAGCCTTGCTTGTAATTATAGGTGACGGAATTGTTATTTCTATTACTAGTATTATTGTTATTACGAATACTATCATATTAATTACAAATCGATGCCCTCCTTGAACTGACATGAAGTTGAAAATAATCCGCCCACCTCCCTCACTTGTGGGGAAATGCTTGTCTGTTTATTTAAGTGCATAATGTGAAACAATTGGGAACTGTATTGGTTAATTCTTGCAGTAACACGAGGCTATGGATTCTTGTATCTATAGTTACAAAGGCGTCATATGTTACTTTCATCTGTCCTCTCAAACCACAAACTAAGATGTCCCTTTTTGAAGGCCATCGATAGGACCATATGGCACCTTTCAACGGTGGTTGAAATAGCTTGAGCCACGCACGATTGACCAGGGTGTAACTGGAATACGGATATCATCTTTAATGAATGCACATAAGTGATCTACCAGCGGCACTTCCTGTGGACTTTGCCGGATATGCAAAACATGTAACCCTCTGGGGTATAAGCCTTGAAAACCCGCAAGCAGCAGGCGATAAAACAAAATTTGGTCCAAGGATTGGAGCCTCCCAATTACTGATGACAAAAGCGCGGGCATACCTTTCGGCAGAGAGGCCGGTCACACGTTTACCAGTAACGGAGCAACCACACTGCCAATGGTTGGCCGACGAAAGGCGCTAGGTTTCTGGTTAGATGGTAATCTGTCCTTCCCCCATCATTACCATTTTGTAAGCAAGCTTGCCCCTCGAGTCCTAGTTATGGTTTGAAGCTCCTTCCCGAGCTTTTCTATGGGTGATTCCTTCACAATTTTTGGTACGTACATCCGTCCTCCTCTAAAGTGTTGTGGTCACATAGTGCCCTTCGGCCTTATCCAAGATCCTGAGATCCTAGACAGGGTTCAGAGGCTTCCGCCAAGGCAGTGTGAAGTCTGTCCTGCCTACCTTATCCAGTGTAAATCAATTCTCGCACATCGAGCAACGCGAAGCCAATTCAAAAGAATCCCAAAACCGGAACAAGATTGACTCGTAGTTTCTACGGCACTAAATTGACATTCGAAAAAGGTACAAATATATACGAACCCCAAGTATGCGGCCAAATAGACTTCAAATTAAAACCCAAAGGCTCAAGCAAGACGGTCAGAAGCGGTTCAAGTCCAAATTCAAATGTCTCACATGCATAAACAAACGTGAAAACGTGTGGTATATGAGCGAGCTTTTCAAGGTAATGTTAAGTATAGTCAAATTCACAAAGCAGGTAGAACATTTGGAAGGATTTCCAGTATTTGTTCTTTACATCCCGTCAGCCTCTCACTCCTTAACCAATTTCCCTTCGACTTAACACGCATAAGAGGTGATCTGTTTTTCATATTGCTCCTTTCTGAATGGGGCCAAAAAGATTGCTTCTTCTTCATCTGCCCAGCCCTCCTCTCTATGGTCACGGCAGAAAGGTTTTTAAACAGAGACTAAGTACTTGGTTACAAATTAGCCCCTTTTAGCCACAGGGTTATTACTCCGGGAGACGCTCTTCCGGAAAATAATGTTCATCATCGAGAAAAATGAGACCTATACTCTGGTCTACCGGAGTAATTCCTTGCCCATAAAAAACAAAAAAGTGGAATGGTGGTCTCTTATTGCATTTACATACGGCTGCGTTTATGAATGTCGTCCCCTAATTGCCCTTGTGACACTTACCATGATGTAGCACACCTTGATATCATATATATTTTTTTCGGTAGACGTCCCCGCCCCCAACTTCCTTTACTCTCGTATAAGACCGATGAATCCGACAGGACGGCCAAAAATTTCATCGACAACCGGGACAAGTGGTCTCAAAGCGTCGAGCCCGTGTAATACTTCAAGACTTAAGATTTCAGGACAACTGAACTGAACTGAACCTGACTTCCAAGAAGTTGAAGCCCGGTAGGACACAGGGTTCGCAGGGGCAAGAATATGGACTAACATTGGCTTCAGCCGCCAGTCCTGTGTTCTGATTTGATTCGGCTGAGCTGAACCGAACGTTTTGTCGTCTAATAACGACCTGGCGTCGGCTCTTTGATCGTCTGGCATTATTTTTGCCGATGCTGAGAAAATTGTTGGGTCTTAGGGTAGGGCCGACTTGGGCAAGGAAATAGGTACCGTCTTGGACTGGGCATACGAGTAGGACCCACCCTTGAAATACGAAAAGCCATTTGCTGTCAAGGTCTACAGGAAGCCTAAATGTCGCTCATGATCGAGGGCTGTTCACTATAGGGGCAGTCAGTAAGGTTAAAACGTTGAGGTCATCATGAGCAGTGACTTTAAAAAGTCGGAGCAGTGCAACGCTGCTGCGTAAAAGGCTCAAGGTGAGCTCCTTAGGCTGCGATTAGCTTTGTATTGCTGGCAGCCGGAGGTATTAGTACCTATTTACATGGCTATAGTACGACCTCACTTAGAAGGTAGCGTTCAGGCTTGGTCTCCCTTCTAAAAAAGGACGCCGACTGCCTAGAGTAAGTTCAACGTCTTGTCACGCGAATGGTTGAAGGGCGGAAGGGTAAGGCAAACGAGCAGAAACTCTATGACCTGAATCTTTTCACGTTCGATCTCATAGGATCCCATAGAAACGTTCGGGGTAATGAAGAGCTTTTCTGGGCTTAGACCAGATAGTCTGCTCTAGGTGGCTTGAGTTTCCAGAACAAAAGCACGAAAAGAAGCTGACAAAAGTCTGAGCTAGGTTGATGGCTAGATCGCACTTCTTCAGCAACAGGGTAGTGAACAGTTGGAACGGTTTGCCTGGTGGAATGACAGATCTGCAGACCGTCCAATCCTTCAAAGGTGCCCTAGATCACAAGCGAAGATATTTCCACGTAGTGAGTCTTGAGTACAATAAGTAGATGGATGACGGTTGGCACTGTAGTCCTTATGGAGTATGTTAAAGAAGACGTTCGAGAGCGGCTGGTGAACGTGTCTCCTATTGGGTATAGCAGCGAAATACCAACGATATCCCCTCCATCAGACGAATAGAGAAGACGCGAGTCGGTTTACAGATGAGAGGTGTATTATATATATCGTGGCACCGAAACAGTACCGATACGAGAGATACATCGAGCGGAAAACGAAACGAAACGCGACGGCTGTGCAGAAAGCGAACCGCGAGCGTGTACAATCGGCGAGCGACTGAAAGTGAAAGTGATATAAAACGAGGTCGACGGAAGCCTCGGAAAAGTCAGTCCAGTAAAAAGTACGCAACCGAACAACACTATGAGGTCGATGTGAAACGGCAGAAAAGATCGAAGAGAAAATGGATCCAAAATGGTGTCCAGAAAACAGTGATTTTCTCAAAACGATCGAGGTCACTACAGTCTCTCGCAGTTGATTTGCGACGAGGTTTTCCGTTTCCTCCTCATTTTTAGCGGGGATTCGACGAAATACGCTCGGCAGTGGTGGGTGCATCACTGGTGTGCATACCATCGAAGGAATTCTGGACGCTCGATTGGCCGTGGCCATTACTTGTCCTGTGCAAACTGAACTGAACTGAACTGAACTAACCTTGAAACCACGGATTGGGCGGCGCCTCGAGGTTGCCTTGCAGTTTGCTATTTTGCGCCGATAATTCCTGCGCTACTGATTGTTCTTCAGCGTAGACTACAGAAACCGCTTGCTCACTGTGTTTTCAGTGTATAATCCTACTTCGGAAGGCCAATTCCCGAGCGCCCGTTGGCGACAATTGGAATTGGGGACAATTGTTGTTGTCAGCATGGTTTAACCTGTGGTGGTCTTATTAATAACCTTGTTTTTCCGGGTATAAGTGTATCAAAACAGAAAAAAGCTGTAGTTCTGGGAACCTCAGCATTTATGACTTGCCCCGAGTCTATTTGTTGATCTAAGGGGATGCCCGACAAAAACGGGACGGACAGTTTGTACACTGTCAAGCCCACACAACTGTGAACTAACTAATAGTGCTCGTTGTTTATTCGGTTCTGTTTTTTATCTTGATAGATACGTTATTACTTTTTGTCTCTGTTTTCTCTGTCGGAACTCACCATATTTATCGCTCGTAGCTCCGAAAGCGATCGGTTTTCGATCGGTTTTTACTTTTACGCCGATCGGTTTTCGGTTGGTTTGTTTAGTAGCCACTTTACTCAGATAAACATTGAATTTAAACGAAGGAAATTGACGACCGATGTAACGTGCACTGCTCGGTTGACGTTTTATTTTAATATATTGCTTTATTTCATCGAAATTTCCTGAAAACCTCTGTATCGATCGCTCTATTTTATTCTCTTGAAATGGATGAAATAAGGACAATTATTTGGAAAATCATAAATTAGTAGATAGAAAAAAGCATCGCAATATGTAATTTGGGTTAGTGAAATGAATCAACGAAGCATATGACGTACTTCATACCACTGACACAAACCGCTCGGAAACCGTTCAGAAACCGTCCAGAAAATCGGTCGCAAACCACTCAGAAACCGCCCGAAAGCCGATCGGCGTAATAGTAAAAACCGCTCGATTTCGGAGCGGTTTATGGCTGGTTTTCGAGCGGTTGTAGCGAATCGTTTGAAATACGTGATATACTTCGGTAATTTTTTTTCGGAAACCCAAATTACCTATTACGACACTCAGTTATGTCTCCTGATTTATGGCTTTCCGACTAATTGTCCTTACTTCGCCCATTTTGAGGGAGTAAAATAGAGCGATCTATACTGAGTTTTTCAGGACATTTCGATGTATTAAACCAATACATTTAAATGAAACGCCAACCAAGCATTGCACATTTCTCCCGTCGTCAATTTCCTTCGTATCAATTTATTGTTCATCCGTGTAAAATGGCTACTAAACAAACCGACCGGAAACCGACTGAAAACCGATTTTACGAACGGGCTGGGTGCTACGCATATTTACATACATAAGCTTATGTATGTATATATGCGTACATCATATATATATATATATATATATATATATATATATATATATATATATATATATATATAGTGCTAGAGTCTGTTCTGCTGTCAGGGTTTACCTCCAAATGTTGTATTTTGTTTCTTAATTCAAACATGTTCGCCTTCATCGTTTCTCTCACCAACGCGACAAATCGTGTATTGGACTTGGCCTTCGTCTTCTGATTTGTCGAATGCCGACCTTATATATCTACTGAAGTTCCAACATCCGTATTTATTTCCACCTCGGTAAAACCAATTGCCCACTCATAAACGATTTCTTACTTCCTGGTCTTGTGCGATCTCAGTATTTTCCCCTCCTACTGTGCGCGCCGTTGATTTCTTTTTGCGCTTCTGCTCATCTCGTCTTGCTAAAAAATCGAATTTGTTTTACACATGAACACAGCAGTCATGTGCGGGGGAGATTTTGGCTTCTTCACTGATTCATGTTTGTCTTATTCGTAGTTAGCAGTGGAGTACGTAATGGTGACACTCCATTTATTTGCACGAGGGTAAACAACAAACCCGGTCGTAGCCGGCCATCAAAATACAGGCAAGTGCGAGTTCTGAAAGTAATGTCAGTGAGCTGAGTTACATGCGTGTACTAGCGTACATTCGCATCAGTTCGAACGAGGTCAGTCAATGCGTAGCGGGGTCAATCAGTCAACAGACATTACGATTCAACATCAGAAAAGCACGAGTCAACGCACGGGGGAGATAATGGTCGACTGCCCGCACAGTATGCATAAATACCTAATTCGGACACAGCAAAGTTCAAAACCATGTTATCTTTAGTACTGGTAAAAGGCCTTCAAAAACCAGCAGGCACGATAGTTAGTGAAAAAGGACTACCGTGTGTTAGAATTTATTCCATCACGACGAGACTGCACCTTAACATGGTGTGATCGCTTGCGTGCCTCCATGACCCAAAGAGCTATGCAGGATGGCTTCCTGAAGCCGGAGGTACAATCATGCCTGGCAGGTCAATAGGTAGAGGTCAGACGAAGTCCAGTTTCAGAATCGGTTGATGGGCAACATCTGGTTGTACTTACTATGCCTCTAAAGAAGACACTTCAGCGAATAAACACGGAGAGAAACAGTTTACCGGTCTAAAAACCTCCACTAGATGGACGTAGGAGTGAAGTACCTGGGGTTTCTCTCGACGATGGGAGAAGTCATCGCACTTCATTGGGCAGCTATCGCCCGCCTAAGCTGGGCAGCCCCCAGCCCAAAGGATGCTTCCCCGTCCACGTTCCGCTTGCTTCATTGGGTACATGGGGCTAAGGACTGAACCGGAAAAGCGGATCGATAACAGAGCACCAGCGGCGACAAGACAAAATACATGTGACTATCAGATATCACGTGACACACCAGAAGAAGTTCCTCCACGACTGCCTTGGTCACGTTCCCATGCTGGGTTAACGCTCCACTGCCTTGTGAGTGAGACTTTTGAGTCAAAGGCTCCGGTTAGGGTTCCCAAAGAAAAACCCTTTCGGCGGTGTGGGCAGCCGTGAAGTATGATTTGCCCAGAAACCTCCAATAGCTTTCCTGTGAAGGGCCTTGCCGATTTTCCCTCTTTTAATTTAAGGTCGATACAAAATGCCACGGGTGATTGCGGCTGTGATGAAAGCAGTAGTCCAGGAGTTGTATATAAATCAAATGCACTTCTTAAGTCTAAGTGTTCACTTCATTTGTCTGTCTTTACCGTCCTCACACTATATCAGATAAGGCAACAGGCTGGTCTCGCTGAAACCTCTAAAAGCCTCTGTATGGTTGGGGGTGGGTGTCTCAGGCTCCCAGATGCCTACTCGTCCTGAACGCCTCTCGAAATGCTCCTAAGTGACCGTGCGTCTAATACAGCCTCATCCGAAGAAGTCCTACTCACTGCCTTCTCGTGGCGGAGATGTTCACACTAAATTGAGAGGACAAAAGCGAATGCCCGGCGCTCTCCACCGGGTTGGCTGACTAATAGTCAGTCGAGTTGAGATGGTTGAATCCTGATTCCAAACCGACTACGGGTGGTGTATGAGGCGTACAACGGTATGCTCACCGGCATCTGTGGCGGAGAGGTGCACTGAGCACCCAGGATTTTTGCCTCATCCGAAAGGCGAACTAATCGAGGAATCAGTCATTGATCCCCAGTGGGTTACGGACCCCACGTTTCTTCCCACTGCCATGCGGATTGTGCTTTGGATAGCTAAAGGCTCCGGTTATGGATCCCTAAGAAAAGCACCTGCTTTGGCTTGGGCAAACTGGAAGTATCGTGCCTACAAACAGATCATGGACTCGGACTATCTACCCCTTCCTCCCCGATTGTACCATGTTTTGTTTGGCACGCAGTCTGAAACCAGACATAGATAATTATATATATATATATATATATATATATATATATATATATATATATATATATATATATATATATATATATATATATATATATATATATATATATACTCGCTTGAACTCTTGACACTTTCAGAACAGATGTATGCTGTGTCTCCGAAACGCGCATACAAGACCCCACTTCTGTGATAACTCTTCGCACCCCGAATACTACCTCAGTCTCTCACTTCACTCTTCGCGTGTCGGGTGATTCGGTTTCTAGAGCTCGTGGTCAGGCTGGCGTTGGTATTGTTTTGAGCATGAAAGCTGAGCGTGCACTGCTTGACTGGATTCCAGTCAGCAGCCGTTTGTGTGCAGTTCGGTTGGACGGTTCTGTTCGTGTCAACAACAACAAACTGAAGCGCCGATGTTTGTTCGTCGTGTCTGTGTATGCGCTGACTGACTGCATCTTCTCTGAGGCCAAGGACTAATTCTATCAGGATTTGTCTCAGCCACTCCAAAACGCACGCCCAGCGGACGTAGTGATCATTGCTGGGGATTTCAACTCCCAAATTGGCCGTCTGGGAGATTCCGAAAGTCACATCGGAGGCCCATTTGTTATCCCAGCCGATCGTACCGATAACGATGATCGTGTCATTCAGCTGTGTTCTGACTACAGATTGTTTCTGGCAAGTACGAACTTTTGCCGTAAGAAGCGGCACAGACTCACATGGCGTCCTTCTTCGTCTTCACAGCGTTGGACTCAGATTGGCCATATTGTGATTGGTCACCGCTGGCGTTGATCAGTTAAAGATAGTCGTTCATTTTGGTCTGCGCCTGTGGACTCAGATCACGCCTTGGTACGTGCTCGCTTCCGTTTACGTCTCGTCCGTGGTCGCACCAAAGTAGATGCCACGCGTCCCGCGCAGTTGCTTTTAGACGATAACCAGCGACAGTTTCCAGATGGTGCTGGCTACACAGTTATCAATGCAGCCAGATGCTCAGGACCCAAATGAACGCTGGCAACAGATCAACGAAGCTTTGCATACCGCTTTGAATGCCACGGAGGGCTCTGGTTCAAGTCGGTCTCACAAACAATGGATATCTTCGACATCAGTTGCTCTGTTGGACGCTCGCAGATCCGTCCATCCGGATGCCACATTCAACGAAGTGCGTAAACCCCTGAGACGCCAACTGACTAGGAGCCTGAGAAATGTCCGTGAGCAGTGGTGGATTGCGAAATGTAAGGAAATGGAAAAGGCTACGTCCATAGACAATGCTCGCAACCTTTTCCGTTTGACTAGAAGTACCGGTCTACGTAAGCCTGGTGTAAGTGAGTTAAGGAATCCAATAGCTCACTGATTCACTCTCAGGGAAGTCGTCTGAAGCGCTGGGCGGAGCACTTCAAGGAACATTTCAGTTAGCCAACTTCAACGGCGGACCTTCCAAATATACCTGCCAGCGAAACAATGAAGGTGGATATCAGTCCTCCATCAGAGATGAAGAATATACGGGAGATAGGTTACTTGAACGGGTGTAAAGCCGCTGAACCAGATGGGTTGTCTCCATCTTTTTCCAAGGATGGAGGCGAAGCTTTGGTTTCGGAGTTAACAAAACTCCTCCGTACTATTTGGGATAGTGAGTAGATTCCGAGGGAGTGGTGTGAATCAGTGATTGTGCCGATTTACAAGAAAGTTGACAGATCTTCTTGTGAAAACCACAGAGGAATTAGCTTGGTAAGTATCGCGTCCAAACTGCTCACCGGTCTTATTTTCCACTGATTATCCAGTGCCCGCAAAATGTGCACGCGTGAGAATCCAGCCAGTTTCAGACCCGGTCGTGGTTGTACCGACCACACCTTCACTCTTCGGCAAACCTTAGAGCATCGACATATCTTTCGTAGGCCCACAACCTGTGTCTTTCTTGATCTGAAGGCGGCGTTCGACTCAGTCGACCGCACAGTTTTCTGGCGCTGCCTCTCATTGAAGGGTGTGTCAGAGAAGTTTATTTCTCTTTTCCAATGCTTGTATGCGAACAACCGGAGCCGAGTTCGTGCTTACGACGATCTTTCCTCCGAAATTGTATCACGGTAACGAACGCGCACGGTACAACGGAAAGGACGACGACAACGACGACGGTGGTTCGACACGGACACAGACGAGCAGGGCCAGCGATATGCTGGATGCAGCGCGCTTCCGTGGGGGTTGCAAGTACATGATCTGCGAATGTATAGATAGAATGAAAACCCGATGAGCTGAAACCCAGTAAGTATATAAGCAGATATCAACACCTACATCAGAGAATGGGAATGGCAGTCTCTGTCAATGCTTTACAAGTTCGCCACAGAAAGTGGCGCTCGTCAGGGTTGCTCTCTTTCACCTTTCGTCTTCAATTTTTATTGGAATTGATTCTTGAGATAGCACTATCCTCGTGTGAGAATAGCGGCATCGATCTTTGCTCAGGCATTGAATTGTCTGATTTGGAATACGGGGACGATCTTGTTCTTCTGAGTGAAGATTTAGGTAAGTTGCAAGCTCTCTTAGATAGCCTAAACAACAGCGTAGCATGTTTGGAATGCGTTTTGCATCTTCAAAGAATAAAATGTTGTTGCAGGACTGAGTGGGCGCTACAATAAATATTGTCCCGGCAGGGGAAGCTCCAGTTGAAGTGCAAAAGTTTTGTTACCTTGGTAGTTACATTTCATCAGATGGACCGATATCGGTTGAAGTGCCATTGTGTATACAGAGGGCGCGTTTGGCTTTTGCCAACCTGCATCATCGGTGGCGTCGGCGTAACAGCCGATTGCCTGTTAAGGGTAGGGTGTACAATGCGGTGGTTAGGTCCGTTCTTCTAAATGGTTCAGAAACATGGCCGTTTAGGGTAGAAGATAGACGAAAATTGTCGGCGTTCGAGCATCGACGTCTCCGTAGCATTGCCCGAGTGTGGTGGGAACACCGTATGAGCAATGCGGAGGTTCGGCGTAAGGTGTTGGAGACCAGAGGTCAGTCTCTGGATCAAGTGCTGAATCTATACAGGTTGGGACATGTATTACGCATGCTTACCGATAGACTTCTTCGGAGTGCGCTGTTCTCCGAGGCAGATAGGGGTTGGAAGGTAGGTCGAGGTGGTCAGTGCATGACATGGCAAAAGGTATGAAAACCTTGACCAGTGGACTCGGCCGAGTAGGACTTGTGAGGCTTCCAGGTTAAGGCCCACATGATCCACCTATGAAATGGTTGGAGATATTAAGCGATGTGGCTAGATGTCGTGGCCAGTGGCCTAGTAGGATTCGGACTCTCCCCTTTTCCTCTGGATTTCCTCTTGGTAGTTTGTCTTTTTGGGTCTTTATCATTATGCTGCTTTTCTTTTCGCCTATTACTCGGCGATGCCTAAAGGTAGCAACCAAAACCAAACACAAGTGCAAGGTTAATGGCTGAATAAACTGAAACTGAAACCAGTCAAAGTGACTGACTTGTGATGACTTACGTCACCTCCAATAGTGATGAAATGTTCGCGACCGAAACGTCCAGCTCAGCGATTGGGAACTGTTGAAAACCATCAATTTGGGGATACAATGAACACCAGTTTCCAAAGATAATAGGGTTATGGATTTCATCTGACTCCTGCCCTAATGGTCGAGACTCGTTGTGGGCATTGTTGCAACACTTTTGCAGCTTTCCATGGTCTTCCACTGCAGCCGATTGTGAAGCCTAACACTGTTCCTTATTTAATACTCTAAGATCACTTGCACTGTATATACCTTTGGGTCTAACCAGCTGGTTTGTGGCTTATCTGGGTCATTTTCCTCTCACCCGTGCGAATTGCGTACAGCGTTGTATTTTGAACATGTGGTCTTGTGTACAATGTAACCCTTGGAATCGACAATCGTTTTCGTCGACATTGTACAAATACTGAGTCGTTCTTTTTTAAGTGGAACAATTATAGCTTTTCTTAATATAAGAGTGTTTATTATTACGCGAAGTGAATTACAGTAGAAGCGATAAACCCCATAGTTCGAAAACATACTGTAAGAGGAGTCTGTAAAAAACATACACAACAAAACCAGTTTGTTGATTCCGCTTCTGAAAAGAGAAAGGTTGTAGGTGGGTGGAAAGACGGACAGGGGAATGTCATTCCATAACAACCTTCCGGGGAAAAAAAAACAAGACGGAAAGGTCGAGTGACAGGGATCTGACCAGTGACTAGTTGCCAGTACTCGGGATTGGCGTTGAAAAGTAATGGGAATAGGAACAAAACCCAAAATAATAGCGGTAGAATAGGGACAATGAAGCAACTATCCGGCGATGGGCAAGCGACTGCAAATTATATGTTTAAACCGGGTCGCCTACCAGACGAATGGCTTAACGTTAGACTCGGTCAAGAAGAAATAAAGAAAAAGACGAAGCTCCACCGCACACGTGACGGAAGTATTCAACTGTGGGACGAATTTGGGCTTTGCACAGTAACAACAGGTGGGATGGCTTGAAAAAACTTCTAACGTGGAATAGAAAACCAGTCTGGCGCACAGCACGAGAAGCAGGCAAACATACATGTGAAGACCAAGATAAAGAGGAGACTATCGAAAAACCCAGGAAAGGCATCGATTTGGAGGAACGAAGCAAACCGAGTCAAAATTTGAATGGAAAGAGAAGAAATAATGTTTAAGAGAAATCAGAAAAGATGTTTTAGAAGCATTGAAGATAACACAATTATGAGAGCTCTAAGAGATCCGTCCAAGTCCCGAACTGAGTGAAATTACAAGGGCATAACGGTCACGATCGATGTTGGAGGTGGCATGGCGGGAGGTGGGATACGAAATGAAGTAATGAAGGATGACATCGTCAGCAAAAGTGTGAATGGGCCTGAAAGTGATAGACAAGAGATCGGTAATGAAAAACAGAAAGGGTGGTTGAAAGTACCGTACCTTGGGGAATACCGGCATTCATGGAAAAAGGCTGTGATTGTGCCCCATCAACTCAAGCGGAGGTGGTCCGGTTACTGAGAAAACCCGACGTGCACAAGACAAGGACTGGAAAAAACCCAAAGGTGGTCAAGTTAAACAGTAAACCATTGTGCCAGAGACGGTCAGAAGCCTTCGATTAATCTAGTAAGACCAAGTGTGTTTCTCCGTGGTTATCTGGTGTTGCTGATCAGGAGTGCGAGACCATCACGACGAGACTGCACCTTGACGTGGTGTGATGGCTTGCGCGCCTCTATGACCCAAAGAGCTATACAGGATGGCTTCTTTAAGCCGGAGATGCAATCATACCTGATAGGTCAATGGGTAGAGGTCAGACAAAGTCCACTCTCCTGGTCCTCCAGGTTGGGCGTTGATTTGAGCTGGCAACTCAATAGGCAAAATCAGTGGAAGAATAATTGATCCAAGCAAATGGGCTTCCACTAAGCCATCCCGCTGCCTTGCGGATAGGTTCTTGTTAGAACTAAATGGCTTTGGATGAGGACCCTAATCATTCTCCTGCTTTGTGGCTGGACACCCTAGCAGTACCCGTCCAACATCTCCCATGAAGTGCACGAATACAAAGAATTCCATACTGCATCGGTCGTCGCACAGGATAGTCAGGACCGCGCCCCCATTGCATCGGACGGGGTGGGTAGTGATAAGTAGGCTACTGCTCAGAGTTCCTCCCCTTTTATTCAAGCTTTGTCTTCTGTCCCTAACCACCCCTGTTTGCCCCATCTATCTACCCATAATGCTCCCATTCATAATACGGTCGATACTTGCAACGATTCACTGTCAAATAGTGTTGGGAATAATCCTGTCTGGTAACTCACTTATTCTCAAGCCTCGCCAGCCTCTGATTCTCGGCTCCTTCAACGTGGGTACACTCATGCAGGCCGGTCAGCGGGCGTGTCTAGCGCTCACAATAGATTCTCTGAAGATTGCTGTCTGCTACTTAAGCGAAATGCGTATACAGGATTCGAACAGTGTACTTCAACTAACTGCTCCTGGTATCTCATCGAGGTATTTTCTGCGCACTTCAGGAGACGAAGTAGCTCGAGCTGCGGATCAACGCGGTGTAAGAAAAGTCTTGACTGAGAAGGCTGAGGCTGCCATTTTAGACTGGATCCCTGTTAAAAGTCGTTTATGTGCTGTGAGACTCCAAGGGTCAGTCGGCGTTCGAAAGGATAGTTGTGTTAAGCGCAATTTGTTTGTGATCTCGGCGTACGCCCCAACGGACTGCAGCTCTGACTTGCAGAAAGATGAGTTCTATGATGAACTCGCCACCCTCGTTCGCATTAGTAAAGGTTCTGACATTGTAGTGCTAGCTGGTGACTTCAATGCACAAGTTGGCAAACTAAGTGTGTCAGAAGCCTGTTTAGGTGGGCGCTGTGCTTTACCTGCTGAGCGTGCAGATAACGGGGATAGGCTTCTCAGTTTTGTGCAGACAATCGATTGTTCTTGTCTTACACCAATTTCCGACACAGCGGGCGTCGCACAGTGACATGGCGCTCTAACTCTACAGGTACTTTGAGTCAAATTGATCAAATCGCAGTAAGCTACCGGTGGTGCAGTTCTGTTCAGAACTGCAGATCTTACTGGTCCACGTACGTAGAGTCGGACCATGCATTAGTTTTAATGCGATTATCGCTATAATTCCATGGTCATCGTCGCAGACCGCAAACCCGATTAGCTGTGCAACGTTTGTGTGATCCAGAAGTACGCACCCGTTACGAGCAGAAGTTCGCACATGAGCTAGGATCCACGACGAACAGTAATGTAGATGAGCATTGGGCTCATATAAAACAGGCGATGCACGTGGCAGCAGGTTTTGCTTGTGGTCCTCGATCCGTTGTCCATCAAAGACACTGGATCTTGCAAGAGTCGCTGAGTATAATGGAACAAAAGCGTCAGCTTTCGAACCGTAAGAAGATGAATAAGATGCGGAGGAAGCTGCAAAGGCAAGTTACGAAAATCCTTAAGAAGGATCACGAAAATGGGTGGGTCAAGGTAGCCGAAGAAATGGAAATAGCAGCTGCTTCAGGTAACAGTCAGAGACTGTTCAAACTAATTCGTGACACAGGTGGGTAGCGCATCCGGGTCAGTGAAACGATTTGCGATAGGAATGGAGAACCCATCCATAACAAACAGCAAAGGCTTGACCGTTGGGCCGAATACTTCAAGGAACAGTTTAGGTGGTCGCACGCTAGTGTAGTTACTCCTGTGTCAACAACTGTGACTCCTTGGGTGGTATCACTTGAGTCCCCATCGGGGGTAGAAGTAGAGTCATGCATTCGATTACTAAAGCTAGGGAAAGCGGCAGGTCCCGACGAACTTCCCCCAGTCTTTTTCAAACTGGATGGAAATGTTTTGATAAAATCACTTACCGCTTTGCTCCGTGACATTTGGAAAGCGGAGCGTATTTCGTTAATATGGAGTGAGTCGTTGATTGTTCTCATCTTCAAGAAGGGAATACGCAATGACTGTAGTAATAATCGTGGAATTAGCTTAATTATGATAGTCACCAAAGTATTAGCCCCAATTTTACTGTACCGTCTTACACCGGCTCGCGAGAGGAATGCCCGAGAACAGCAGGCTGGATTCCGCCCAGGTCGAGGATGCATCGACCAGATTTTTACTCTTCGCTGACTACTTGAAACGCGTCACACGCACCGTCGATCGAAAATAATGATTTTCTTCGACTTGAAAGGCGCTTTCGATTCAGTTGATCGAGCAGCGCTTTTCAGTACTCCTTATCGAAAAGGTGTGCCTCAGAAGTTCGTGAACCTACTGAGATCATTGTGTTCTCATACTTCTGGCTGCGTTAGAGTTCACGGTGAACTATCCGGTCAGTTTGAAATGACCAGTGGTGTTCGACAGGGATGTCCCATGTCTCCATTCCTGTTCAACTTGGTCATGGACGAAATAATGGAGAGTGCTCTGCAAAATCTTCAGGATGTAGGCGTCGAACTAGGAAATAGTGGGAAGCTGTGTGACCTAGATTACGCAGACGACATTGTCTGCTTGTTCGAATTTACGGAACATGCTCAACGTGCACTAGATAGACTCTCAAGAGCTGTGGCTCCATTCAGCATGCTCTTTGCACCTTCAAAATGTAGAGCGTTGTTGCAAGACTGGACGTCAACGATTCTGAGCTTGATGCTCGATTGGGAGGTGCTGTCAGTTGTCGACCACTTCACTTACCTCGGCAGCAGCTTGATGACGGATGGGAGCACTGTAGTAGAGGTGAGAACGCGTATATCCAAGGCTCGAGCGGCGTACGCTAGACTGTAGCACTTGTGGCGTCGATCTGATATTTCACTGAAGTTGAAAGGTCGTGTATACTGTGCCGCAGTGCGTTCAGTTTTGTTGTATGATTGCGAAACTTGGAGTCTGCGTGTTGAAGATATTCGTCGTCTTGAGGTTTTCGACCATCGATGTTTACGTAGTATCGCTAAGATTGGGTGGATTAGCCAAGTAGGCAATGCTGAGGTCAGAAATCGAGTATAGGGTACTAATTCGGAGAACGTTTTGTTACAGCGTATGCAACTTAGTAGACTTCGTTGGTTTGGGCACGTGTTACGTATGTCAAACACACGTCTACCATACCGTGTCCTATTCTCCGTTCCTCCTAGGGAATGGAAGAGACCACGTGGAGGTCAACAGATGACGTGACAGCGAGGACTGAGGAAATGTACAGTAGACTTAGGAAAAGTAGGTGCCTCATGCCTTCATGGTTGGGGTCCAGAAGATCCGTCAACCAGTTGAATGGAGACACTGAAGGATATGGCAGCGAATCGCGAACAGTGGCGATCGTGTTGTCACTTTCTATGGAATCAGAATGGCTGGTCGATGTGCGTTTGTACAGTTAGACTGTATATTCCGTGTGTTGGCTACTAGGGTGTTCTTTTCTTTTCCCTTCCATGTAGGTCCAGTCCCTGTCCATCTTGTATATTTATATTTTCTAATTCAGCGTACAACATGGTGAGAAAGACAGTGGCCAGTGGGGCTTGCCCTACTGCTCATCGCTGTAGGATGATGATGATGATGACGATGATGTGCGAGACCATAGATAGTATATCACCCGTGGGACAACGAGATCGGAACGCGTATTGACGATCGCTTAGCAGTCTTTCACACCGTATCAGCAATGTGGAGGTTCGGCGTAAGGTGTTGGAAACCAGAGGTCAGTCTCTGGATCAAGTGCTGAATCTATACAGGTTAAGGTGGTTGGGACATGTATTACGCATGCTAACCGATAGACTTCTTCGGAGTGCGCTGTTCTCCGAGGCAGATAGGGGTTGGAAGGTAGGTCTAGGTGGTCAGTGCATGACATGGCAAAAAGGTATGAAAACCTTGACCAGTGGACTTGGCCACGTAGGACGCGTTAGACTTGAGGGTTGGGGTCCACGTGATCCGCCTACCAAATGGTTGGAAACACTAAGTAATATAGCCAGGTGTGGCAGTCAGTGGCCTAGTAGGATTCGGACTCTTTCTTTGTCTTCATGCTTTCCATTTATTATCTTGATTTCTGCATATTTTTCACTTGGTGCTTCTACTTTTTCTGCCCTTTACTGGACGATGCTGGCAGGTAGCAACCGAAACCAGAGCACAGAAGTGTGAAGGTAATGGTTAAATAAACTGAAACTAAATTTTCATGTTTGAGAAGCGGTCGCAGCTGGTCGGAACGTATAGTCTCCAATACTTTCGAAATGACAGAAGCTAGGGAATTAAAACGGTAGTTGTTCGGATCAGAGGAGTCGCCGTGTTTTGGAATAGAACAAGTAAAGGCTTGTTTCCATGGGGCGGGAAGTGTACGAGATTAGAGAGAAAAACCAGAAAGATGACGCAAAATTGGTGCTAACTCTGGGGCACACATTTTCAGAAGGATGGAATACCGTCCGGACCCGGTGGTTTGTTTTGGTCGACTGATTGTAAGGTCTAGCGGATCTTTCTGGTTGTGATGAGGGGAATTAAAGGACAACTGGCAAGAGTGGTTGGAGATGGAAAAATAAAAGAGTCGGGTAAAGTGGAAATAGGGGCAATCCGGGAAGTAAGAACATCGGCTTTCTCATGAAGTTCACGCCGGTGATGATCAAGTGGTTTAGAGAGTGTGATTACCACGTCGGAGGTCCGAGGTTCGAATCCCCGTCACCACTGGTTACTATGTTGGCAGATAGTAATCCACTGCCGTCCGGGTCGTTACCACTCCTGACCTATTGGGACCTTATGTGGTTCTCCATCACTCCAAGTCTCGGTCTGGTTGCTAGTTGTCGATAGTGCAGTGGTCCTTTGTGGCTGTGGGGCATATACCCGTTCCGCTGCGCTCATGCCCGTGTAATGAAAAAACGTACCAATGACTGATCTGTTCTATTTTTCCGCTGTGGATATCGCGGGAACTGTTCAACCCGGGGGAGAATGTTGTGTGGTTTTCTGATATCGTTCATCATGGTTTCATGAGTTTATGACGCTGTCGTTTTCATTTTAGCATATGGCAAATTCCGGATGAATAAAGCCTTACATACTAGGTCTTTCCTTCTCCTGTTTAGGCTCAGTCTCTCGCATTCGTCTGTCAATGTGAGCTCTGTTCTGCAACGTAGTGCACAACGCTGCTGTATGGCTGCGAGACCTGATCTGCTTGATCGGCCGATGTCGACTGCTGTCTGTCTTTGATCTCCGTTTGCTGAGGTGCATTTCGCGAGTTTGGTGGCAATACGGAATCAGCAACTCCACAGTCCGTATACGCGTGCTCAGAACCGGGCGTATCTCGTATTCTGTTAGTATGCCAATGTCGCTGCGCTGGTTAGGATGTGTACTACGAATACTTCCCTGTGAACCCCTCGTCGTGATTTGTAGAGCCTGGGGTTGGCTAGAAAAAGTAGCGTAAAGGTCAAGCTGTGATAGGGCACCGCTCGGTCAGGACTTGAACGTCAGGACTTATCCCCGTCGGTACTTCACCCTTGCCTGGCTGGGAACCTCGAGATATACTGCTTACTACTTCACTTTACGTCACTGCGGCTGGCTCTTTGGAGAGAATAAGCCAGCTTTATGAATTCCTCCGATCACGGCTGCCCATGCTGGGCGATTGGCAGCAAGGTCCTTGCATATATCGATCCAGTTCAATTTCCATTGACGAGGGCCGTAAACCATGCGAAAGCCAAGTTGGTTTATGTCTTCGAAAACGGTATCCAGTCAGGTTTTTAATTGTCCTCGTCGGTGATGCCAATCTGGGCGTGGAGATGGTTCCAGAACAATGCTGGTTAGGTTATGGTCAGGTTCACGGGGGACGTGCTCAAATCACTGCAATCGGCGGAGATGTGTACGCGTTGAAAGACGAAAGATGCGGCAGTGGTTTCGAATGTTTTCATTCGAGATTCTGTCGTTCGGCCATTCAGGTGTAGGGCTCGGTTTGTATGACTAATGGGTATTACAAACATCTTGGTTTTGGTGGTGTTGATCTCCAGACCAGTTTCTGAAGCATATTTATCAACCCGATCAAGGGTCGCTTGCAAGGTGGCCAGGTCCTTCCCGAGCACCACTACATCGTCTTCGACTTCAAGGTTCGCAACACTGCAGTCTGTGGGAACTTGGGCGCCCTGATAACCGTCCATTGCATGTTGTATTATCCAATCTACGACAAAGCTGAATAGCTATGAGGATAACGGGCACCTTTGTCAGACTCCTGTCTTCAGTTCGAATGAACAAGACTTCGGCGTAGGATCGAACGCGTGCTTTTGTTCCTCCATAATACGACTTTATTAGACTGACCAGTTTGAACGGGACATCATTTGCAAACATTGTCTTTCACAGTGACTCGCAATCTATTGAGTCAAAAGCGGCACGAAATTTCATGCAGCATGCGGCGATTGGGCGTTGGAATTTGTATCGGTGTTCCAAAAATTCTCTGGAGGATGGATATTTAGTCGATGCATCCACTACTTGGGTGGAAGCCTTCTTGATCGGACCGAGTACGTGCATATCTCGACGCAGCGAAGCGATTCAACACCAGCTGGGCGAACGCTTTTGCAGCCATGTCTCATAGGTTGATACCTCAGCAGTTTCCATACACCGTTTTGCCAGCTTTTTGGGAAATGGAAGCAGAACCGAGGTATTCCAATCGGATGGACATTTTTTGGTTTCCCAAATCAAATTGAATAAGGCACGAAGTGGCCCGATGACCACCGGAAGGCACGTTTTGTAGATTTCCGCCGGGATTCCTTTTTCACCCGGGAGACTTGCCAGATTTTAAACGGTCGATCGTATTAGCTGTCTCTAATGATGGCGGATCACAATTGATGTTATACGGTGAGCTGTGGTCAAATCGATATCTACTAGTTTTCTTACCATCCGTATCAGGGATGCGTACACCGGCATAATCACGCAAGATTGGTTTGATGGACAGCTTCTTTCCCGACGCTGATCGTATGATGCGAAAGTGTTTTGCGAAGTCACAAGCGCTGACTGCAGTTTCCATCTTACTTGCGATTTCGTGCCAGTAATTACGTCGGTCTTTCTTTGAGGAGCAGGTTTCCTCGCGTCTGAGGTGTAGGTATTCCGGTCGGCCGGATACGAAGGAACCTTTAGCCAAGCTAGAGAGACGGATAGTATGCTCTGATACTCAATCTTTTGACGGCATTTCGTCGTGCCCAATTCGCCCATCACGCCTTGATGTACTGCTACTTTCAGTTTAGCCTACAGCAGGTCGACTGAGTCTGTCGTGTGGTGTGAGATGGATGCGTTCGTTGACTGCAGCAGTTCTATCTTTTCCATTAGAGCTTTTTTCTCCCGGGACTTAAGCAATTCCACGTTGAGGCGCTTCAGAGAAGTTGTCTTTATACGGGTGGTCAGCCGAAGGCGAGGCTTCGCACGTACCAGCACGTGATCTGACCCTCCCTTGTTGCCTGCCTCAGCGCCGCAATGCGATCGGCATTCTTCTGTTGACGAGATTCACCGAGACCGAGTTAGCACGTAATCAATTTGATAGGCTGTTCTACTGTGGTTGGAATACCATGTGAGATGTCTTCTGAAGTGCTGGAACCGTGTGTTGGTTACGTACAGCTGATTAAAATGGGAAAAATTGATTAGCCCATCGCCATTTTCACGGCGCTGGCCCGGGCCAAATTATCCGAGAATGTGGCGTGTCGAGGCATCTTGCACGCCTGTCCGAACGTTCCAGTGACCCGTTATGATAAGCACATCTTTTTTTGAGAATGCGATTCACCACCGTTTGGAGGTTGTCGTAGAGCTTTTGATTTACACTAATGTAGGATGGAAAGGTTGGTGCGTAGACTGCAAATACGGTAAGGTTGGCAGATTTACCTTCGAAGCGCGCCACTATGATTCTCGATGATATTAGTTCCCAAGAGATTAAAACGGAATCGGCGTGGTGACTTAAGGCTACTGCTACCCCTCGCTGACCCAGAATTTCTGAGCTACTGTGGTAAAACTAATAATAGCTATCTGCACCGGTAACTTTGATGTTACGAGAGCCGGCATGGCCTAGTCTGACTTGAAACAGGCAGGCAATATCCGCCTAATAGTCGTGTAGCGTGCGCATAGTCACTGCCTGACTTCCAATGTCTGAAGAAGTTCTCGCGTTCCAGCATTCAATATGGTGGGGCTTTCGGAGGTTGAGGGGTCCTGTTCGCATTCTTAACACCCCAGCCACCGGAAGAGCACAGGGCGCGTCACGTCCCGGAGACGCCCTTGCTTGGATAACAGAACATGTGGAAAACATAATTATGAAGCCTCGTGGGTGTTTGGTGCAGGAATTATCCTTAGAGTGGCGGATTTTTTGAGGGCGCATCTCTAGCCTTTGCAAAACCAAGTGCGGGCGGCAAAGCAGCAGCGTGTTGGTGCATGGTTGTTGGTGGCTCCTGGGGAGCTCGTTCGCCATTCGATTGAATTGAATCCAACCCAGAGGTCCATGCAGTCCTGTTAGTTCGACAAATTTCCTTCACCGTTGAATCATACGGCAGATCTTATTCGACCACTCAGGAGTAATTGTTTCGCATGCCGAACACCGTCTCGCTGAGGTCTTCGGAACTCGGTTGCTCTCAACCTGGTTTGGCCTGCCTGTCAAATGGTTTGCCGGAGTGTGGCCGCTGATGCGTGCTTGAGCTTCGTGGAGCCACAGGTGAGGGCCAGGTACCTGATGGTGACCAAAGAAATGGAGGATACCCCAAGGGCACGACAGTCTACCCTCTCAGAGGGGCTACTTCTATCAGCTACCTCATACACCTTTGAAAAAAGCGCTTTTGGTTGGAAGCCTTGTGGGAAATAGCTCAGAGTCATGGTCAGTGCAGGTTTTGTTGTGAAAACCTGAGTTCCAGCTTCTGTGAAACCTCTCCACACTTTGTACATTCATAATTTATTCAATTTCTGCATAGCACCTCGCCACTTCACAGTGTACTGGGCCACTGGTATATATAAATATAGTAGTTTTCAGTGTGCTATCATTGTTGGCAAAAAACTGATTTTCATTGCTTCCTCAAGGTTCGATTGAAGGTTTCTTCATTTTGTACTTTATTACAGGGTTTATGTCTGGGTGAAGGTGCGGTCATAACATCATGAACATAGATCCGCGTTTTTACACTTCCTGATCATGTATACTACGCCTGAAGCAACATCGACCACCATTTTTGATCCACATGATACATCACGGTCAGTAAAGTACTATCGCATTCATCCAGGAAAAAATCGATTTTGTTGCGGTGGTCATGGAGTCCATTCACGAGAGATGGGCGTGTTCTACCTAACTTTGTTCTTACTCGTGGGTGTCACCGTTCTGTTTATGGTGTTTGAGGCACGACTGTTGACACCAATCCTCACCCCGGCTGTACCGTTTTTCGCCGTTGTGCTGTTCCTTTACGTTCTACTCGCATTCCTCCGTGCGGCATTCACCGATCCAGGAATTTTACCACGTGCTACCAAACCCGAAGCAGACTGGGTGAAAATATCAATCGGTAAGGGGATGTGATAGTCAATTTTTTTGCCTAATTTTTCTTAGTGATCACTTTATAGAGGAAGGGATGCGATGACGAACAAGCTCGTTTTCGATAACTTCATCCTCTTACTCATAGTTATATATATGACAAGAGTGCATATTTCAGAATAATATTTACAGCACCGAACTAGGATTGATTAGCCAATGTTGTAAGTGTTGTGTAGTTTGAAAACGGCAGGTGTGCTGTTCATGGTTGGGAAACTTCGGCGAACAAAGTACACGTGGGACGGGTTAGTTGCTTCCTCTCATGACCGCAAGGTCACTGTCGAGGGCATACTGGTTTCACCTGCCATTTTCGGATGACGATCTATTTAGCTGAAGTGATTCCACAAGTCGCTCGTGACCAGTGATAGTTTTAACAGCCTGGTGACTACTGCTTCCGCTGTTCTCAAATGAATTTGACGAGTTCATGGATATTTTGTAGATTATCTCATCGCCGTTCACCTGGTGTCCTGTGTCGCCAAGGTGCACTACGGCTGCACTATTCCCAATTCTTTTAGTTCCTCTCCTCAGCCAAGCAGATTTGCGTTCCTCAATTCTTTGGGACAGCTGCCATGTCGTTTTTGCCAACATAACTTGCCGAGGGTGAGCAAACAAATGAGTAGCTTAAAATGAGTGTAGTTACCGCAAACGAATCTGCTTGCTACCGTGTCTTTTTCGGTTGAATATAATAAAATTATTCAGTAACCCGTTTATTTCGCTTCATTCTAATCTTGTTTTTCATGCCAGTTTCATGCAGCTATACTTGTGCCCGTAAAGTTTTTCGCATTTCAGTTCCATCAACATGCACTCTTTCTCATTCCTTAGTACTGAGCATGTAATCGATTGGAATTCATGCTTTGCATGCTGGATTTCCCTTTTGTTCATCGGTTGAATTAGTGTATTTGTCTTCTACATCTTAGTACAACAGCAATGGTGTTGATTCCACTTGGTACTTATGATTGTCCGGGTAGAATGTACCCGTGTTATGAAAAGAACAGTATACAAATGCTATCACAACTGGTTTGTACTTTGACGTGGCGTGATGGCTTGCGTGCCTCTATGCTCCTAATGAGTTACACAGGGTGGTTTACTTTAACCGGAGATGCAATCATGCCTAAAAGGTCAGGTGATAGAAGCCAGGAGAAGTCCAGTTACATTGGACAGCGTGTGGTTCTTTAAGACCAGCTGCTATGCTCCTGTAGAGGACACTCCGACGAAGAAACACGGAGAGAAGCAGATTACCGGAATACGCAGAAATAGGGTGCAGGTTCTTCGGCGACATCCCCGGGTTCGGTTAACACTCTACTGCCTTGTGGGTGATATTATCAAGTCAATGGCTTCGGTCAGGATTTCCAAAGAATAAACCCTTCTGCGGTGTAGACAGCCGCTAAGTATGATTTGCCCAGAAATCTCCAGCGGTCGCCCCCCAAAAACATTTCTTATCCTTCTGCTCTTCATTCTTCGCATCTCCACTCTGAATAGATACAAGAGGCCACAGAGTCGTGACGGAGAACTTGTAACCATCGGCAAGGAGACCAACTATGAAATTGGGGAAAATAGAGAGTCGGTTCTCAGACATAGCCATTCTCTTCAGTTAGCTGTTTTCAGCGTTCACACTGCCAAACCAAACGACAGACTACCCTAACTAGGACTCTTTTGAAACCTTTTAAGTAGATGTAGTTTGTGTCTCCGGAACACGCATACAAAACCCAACTTCAGTGATAACACTTTACTCCCCAGACACAAACTCGGCTTCTCTTTTCATCCCTCACATGTCAGTCGATTTGGTATTTAGTACCCGTGGTCAGACTGACGTTGGTATTGCTCTGAGCATGAAGGTTGGAGATGCATCACTCAATGGGATCCCGGTCAGCAGTCGTGTATGCGAATTTCGGTTGGACGGTTGTAGGCATGTCAAGAGCAACAAAGTGAAGTGTTGATGCTTGTTCGTTGTTTTTGTGTATGCCCCAACTGATTACAGCCCTCCTGAGACGAAGAATGATTTCTACCATGATTTGTCTCAACTGCCTGCGCTGTACGGAAATCATGGTTGTTATTGGCGATGTGAGTGCTCTAGCTGCAAGCCTGAACGAAACGAAGTGGCATATAAGAGCGCAGTTTGGCATTCCAGCTGATCGAACCGATAATGAGAGCCGACTCCTTCAACTATGTTCGGACCATGGCTTTTTCTTAACGAGTACAAATTTATCGCACAAAAATCGGCCGGACTAACTTGGCGTCATGCGCCTACACAGCGTTAAACGCAGATCGACCACATTGCGGTTGGTTACTGCTAGTGCGGATTGATCCAAAACTGCCGTTCAGTTTGGTCCACATCTGTGAACTCTGATCATGCTCTTGTCCATAGTCGTTTTGGCTACATCTCATCGGTGGACAAACGGAAGTCAAAGCCAACCGTCCCCCGCAGCTGCTATTGGACAATAACTATCGATCTGTTTTCCGAACAGAACTATCCACCGGGTTATTGTTGCAGTCAGATGCCCAGGATTCAGATTAACGATGGATAGAGATGAGATAGATGAGATGCTGCCCAATACCGGAGAAACGAACACAGAAATGATAGATATCTGTATCGTCAGTTGCACTGGTAAATGCTCGTAGATCGATCCCTCCGGATTCGAGATGTGATGATGCACGGTGACGCTTTGGGTTCAAACTGATTCTGAGCCTGCGAAGTGACCGCGATCTGCGGTGGATAGCGACGTGTGAGGAGCTGGAAAGCGCTGCGGTGGTCGTCAAGAGCCGCAACCTCTACCGTCTGAATAGAAATACTGGTCCACGAAAAGCTGGTGTCGAGTAGCTGATCGAGGTGGCGTACGGTTTACTGATTCAGCCTGTCTCATTAGGCGGAGCATTTCATAAGGCAATTTGACGTTGCATTTACAATAGGTGGAAATTGATAATAATCCTCCGTCAGCGGGGGTTCTCCGTGAGACAGGCTACCTTTAACGACACAAGGCTGCTGGACTGGCTGGCCTGTCTTCGTCTGTTTTTTTATGAACGGTGACCTGCTGTTGTCATTGTAGTAGAAAAATCTACCCGTGTATGCTTTTCTGTTCACTTTTGTAATTGATTTGGAACCGCTTTTTCGTCGAATCGGGATAGTTATATTTTGTCCACTCGTTTATATAATACTTACTATCAGTATGAGCGCCTGCACGTGTATCCTCGTTGTTCGTTGGGTTAGCGGTGACCCAGATACGAATACCTAACAAAAATCACAGTTTTGACTCATTTGTGGACTCTTCAATGAAGAGTATCCATTCACACTCCAGACGATTCCAATTAGATCCTAGTGATGACAACATTGGAGTGTACAAGTATGAAGACGAGTGGGAAGAGGAGTACCGGGTACGCATACCTGATGAGCGGCAACAACCGCGAAACCAGTCATGTGCTTTCGGGGATATTTTGTCCACACGTTTACATGCTACTTAAATGCTAACTAGACAGGGTCGGGCATCGCATGCTGTGTCTTCATGTATACAGAATGCGCGTTTGACTTTTACCAACCCTTGTCATTCACTGAATTTAACCCCTCCCGCCTTTAGTATTGCCTAGAATATATTAAAAAAGGAAATAAAATATGACTTGTCTATTTCTGCTTCAGAGATCACCGCATTCCAACACGACGTTCTTCTCACTGTGAATATGATACTGCGAGTATCAACTTATTCCTCGTTTACTAAAATGTTTATTGTCATCATCCATGTATCCGAGCTCATGCATTACGAAATATTGTAATTTTGTCACCTGATGACCAGACTAGGGGTGCGGAGGGTTACCTATCTTGGTCTCATACCCTGTCACTCTGTGTCGCAGTAACAAAGGCATCCTGCCACTTCATGATAGGAAACAATTCGAAGTGGGTACTGTCCTTATTTATTCTTCATTTTCATTCCGGTAGAATGTCCGTTGTCAAATATCTATGTGAATTTAATTTTTCCTGGTGTTCATACCCAATTTGGCTAATCGATCACCAGTCGATAGTACGAATGGTTCATTTGTGGTACTTGTACAGTTTCTCCAGTATTTCTTGTTTGATTTGCAAAGTTTCTTACAATAATTTTGTCTGTGTGCTTATACGTGTGCACGTGTACTATCTACGTATAACTCTCTTCCTTTGGCTTCATCTGTCACTCACACCCCCGGAACGTTTAGCTACCGGGGGCATACTTGTGGATGGCCTTGGAAACGATTCACAACAGCCAGTTGTGCGACCCTATCCGATCGGTGCGCATACACGCCAAATTCTGATCCGGGATCATGTAGTCAAATTGAATTTTTGTCACACGTGTCGATTCTTTCGTCCACCCCGGGCTTCACATTGTTCCACTTGTGATAATTGTGTCGGTATGTTGTTATTGTTGTCATCGTTTTGATCGTTGCCGTGTACGCGCTGCTACTTTCTGCTATTTTGCTTTCTCAGGTGCTTCACGGTCACCTATCGATCGCCTACCGGCCGATACTAAATCTCATTTTTCGATATGGGAGTCTTCAGTTATCTGCTTTATGAACCATTTCCATGTATCAGTTCTCACCAGCCAACTTTATCAGATTTTTTTTGGCATTCGATTCACCACAATATTAGGGACTTGAAGTTCACGTATATGTAATTCACACAGCTTTGTGCATGGAAATTTGGAAAGACAATCCAACAGTGAATGAATCATAACGCGTGAAAAAGTCGAGGGATTATTTACGCAGTTCGTTTCGCCGGCTGCTTTTGGTTCTCCCATCTGATAGTTGTAGCAACTCCGAAAGGTTATGATGCTGCTGTTCAGGTAGTAGCGAAGTTCCATGTAGAAAATATGTTCGCTTCTTCTATTCAGCTCAAAACAATGATTCATTATTTCTGATGTTAACACGCGATCAATCAAGGGTTGGCGAAATGGTCATCAGCTTTGGCTTCGGTTGGGGCATCCCGCCTTCCAGGTTGGGGTCCAAGGGACGAGGATTGTCGTTCTTTAGAGACATGACTGAAAATAGATGTAAATGGAGAAAATGTCGTACGGCTTGTCTGTCGAACTCTCGTGCCCCGTAATCACAAAAATGTCATTCTGACAAACAAAATGACAAAAACATCTAAAAGTGTACGGTGAAAAAAGAAAAAAAGCCATGGCATTTTATTTTTTTGCTAACTGTACACTTTACTGTTTTATACTGCCCCTTCTATCTTTGTGTTTGTTGTTGTTGCATTGGCACCATGTTTGATTTCAAGTCGGTGTAGTATATATATATATATATATATATATATATATATATATATATATATGCACGCGAAAGGAGGAAAGTACATACAGAACATTTTGAAGTGTTGTGATATTGTAACAAGGACGACAACACACGGTAGAATACTTGTTTTTCAACGGCCAAACAAGTCAAGTCATGAAACATATACAATCTTTTATATAGGCTCTTCTCCAGACTGCGCGGCACCAACATTGCTATTGCCGCTGCTTGAGAGCTTCGGCTGCGTTCTGGCCAGTTGCCCGTGGCCGCTAGCTTGCTTCTCGTGGGCGCCATTTTCCTTCGGTTGGTCCGATTGTCTCAGTTGACGGCTTGATCGGCAGCCCTTCATCTGGGCTATCTTGCTGGTTGCCGGAGATCCCGCTGGTTTCCCTCTGGTAGTCCGTATATTTCCTTTTGTCTGCTTCGGGAAGCCTGCGACATTCGCCGTCCGTTCTTTTGTCGGTGGCCCTCGTTTGGTTCGTCCGTTCGCCTTGATATTCACCTCGGTCCTTTGCCCCAACATCCCCCGTTACGATATGGGTCAGAAAGGGATGAGAACTTCTGAATATTGCATAAGTCCTCGGGAAAAGAGGTAAAGTCTGATTGGTTATAGGTGGACTGACAGTACCCGTAATCGGCTTGCTTAGGAAGTCGTGAAGGTGGTGCAGTGGGAAAGTGGGTAACCTTTGTGGTGAAAAGATAAGGGAAAGGACGGTACCCTGGAGAAACCAGGATTGTTCATTAAGGGATTCAATAAACCTGTACTCTAGTGCATTTCCTTCCATTGGAAAAGTAGTCTTTTAACCATGCAAGTAAAAAAACTGGACAGTCAAGATTCCAACTTTTCAGAAAGTAGGTATCGGGGTACCTAATCAAAAGCGGAGAACTAGTTAAGGAAAATAAAATGAACTGACTTCACGGAACTGTTCAAGCTCTTTAGATTGCAATGACAAATTAAAGCAACAACGTCCAGAGTGCATCTGCTGGGTTTGCATGCAAACTAAAAAGAGTCATTGAGAACAGCAAAAGATAATCTCAGTTGGCTACGAATAGCAAGCTAGGTCTACTGGGTTGCAGAAGAAGTAATAGCGATGAGGTGAAAACGTTTTGATACAATATTGAATGCCGAATGTTTGGGAATACGTACTATTGTTATGAGTTTTCAAGAGGAGGTGAGGTGGGGAGAGACTGGTACTTACGTCAGCGGATTTGTTGATGAGGGGAGCCATTACTAAACATGATGGACTTGCTCTACATTCGAGAAGAGTGGGAAATAGGCTCTCTGGACCTGCAGCAGAGGTCGTTTTAGAGGTTCGAAGTAACCTGAAGGCTTCTTCAGAGGAAAATGGTTTTATTTCTAGTTGATCAGAAGGGTTAAATGTTGGTAGATATTGGCGGAGGGATGAATTGAAACGGCGCTGTAGGTGTTTGACTGCAAAAAATCGCTTTGACGCTATGGGATAAGGCTGGTACCCCTGTGGTTAGCACAGTCACTATGCGAGCCCTTCTCAAAGATGAGGACAAGAATCTATTCTCCCCACGATGAGGGGACCTGCCCTGAGTCCCAGGCTTTTGAGAACAGCACCAAAGGTTGTCTAACAAGGTGTACTCCACCATCTCCAGAAAGGGCTGGGAAGACCATCGGAGCCCCGCGCCTTGCTTAGATTTCCCTGTGGGGATCCGCCTCAGTCGGTGGATATGTCGAAACAGACCACGGGGCGTGTGCCGAGACGGTTATTCGAGAGGCCGACGCAGAGGGCCTACTAAAATGTATCTTTAATTGCTCCGCTCAGCGTTCAGGACACCGCTTCCATTGTAAATTAGTGAATTGTCAGCTCCACAGATCGTTTCGCGCACACGTAATAGTTTCCCGCTGTTGTCTCGGATGATGTCGAACAACTTACGGAAATTTCTCACGACGGCAGCTTGCCCCGTTTCTGGTACACGTTGAGGCCACCAGGTTTCATGGCCCCTACGAAAAATTGTGTTTAGTTCAAGTCTCTTTACGAACCGTTTCATTATACTGGTTTTTAGCCGGGATTGACTGTCCATTGTCGAAAAGGCATAAAAGTTCAGCAGAAATCCGATGCCACGACTCATTAGGCCATCGGAATACAAAGCATTCTTGGTAAGCCACCAATGCTGGTTAGTCTTACCAAATAGGACTACATTTAGCTTTTCATTTAGGGCGTTTTGGAAGATGGATGGACGAGGTGGTTAGCTAAAGCTTATGACAATCTAACAGTCGTCGCATCGTACGTTTGGAATGCCCACTGAAGCACATGGACAGCCGCCTAGTTCGTGATCAGAGTCAAGGGGGTTGGTTCAGAAAGAATTCAGCTCAATCGATGATTCAGACCTCGACAAAATGCCTTTCAACATATCAAAAAGCGGGAATTTGGTGACCTTTGATTGAGTTTCGTCGCTTGGTTAAATAAACAACAGCAACATAATTTAAGAAAGCACGTTACGGCCAGCTACCTTTCCGCACTTCGACGCGTGAAATCATTCTCGAATTTTGTTGAAAAACTCATCAACGAGCTTTAATGGAATTCACTCAACGACCAAGCCAATCATATGTTGCGCGTTGGCTATCCACTTTTATCACAGACGATCTTACAAACCAGGATTTGTCGATCAACAGTGCCAGCTATCAGCTTAGAAAATCATAACCCCCCCCCCCAAGAAAAACAACGACAATAACAACTATTAATAAATTAGCTCTGTCGATTCATGGCGAATTGTGTCGGCAAAAGTCGTCCGTATGATGTATCATGCGACAACACTGATTCGTACCGCACAGGCATTCCTGTTGACTGTTCTTTTTACGCCATCAAAAACCCTGAAACGGATTGATGCCAGCAGACACTTGGCTCATTGATTTCTCCTTGGTACATTAATGTCGAATCGGACTTCAAGTGGAATAAGAATAAAGTGATAGAAAACATGCATTCGCCTAAATCTTGTATTATAAGACAAAAAAGAAAGTGACAGTCATCACTCCCTGACTCATGAACAGAGTAATATGCGCTCGTTTTTTTCGTCCATCCTTGAGTTCAGGTACTGTAACAGTTACGTAAGTCCCTTTGTACGAAAAGCCGAAGCGGTGTTCCAGCCTTCGGTGCTCTCTCACCCGAAGTCACTACAAAAAGTGCTGTACTTCAAGGTTGTCCCATCTCTCCTTTTCTCTTCAACTTTGTGATTGCTATGAACCCTGAGACGGCGCTTTTGTCAGAGAAGGATAATGACATTAAACTTTTCCCCAATGGAAATGTGTGAGACCTTGAATATGCGGACGACATAGTTCTTCTAAGTGAAGATACAGGTTAGTTGCAATCTTCTCTGGACAGCTTGAATAGTTGCGTAGCAAAGTTCGATATGCGTTTTGTATCTTCAAAGTGCAAGACGCTGTTGTAGGATTGCGTTGGCACAACACCAAACCTTTCGGTATCTGGAGAAACTACAGACCAAGTAAATAAGTTCTGTTATCTGGGTAAATTGCATTTCACCTAGAGATCGGATATTGGATGAGGTATCTTTGCGTATACAGAAGGCTCGTTTGATATTTGCCAACCTGAGTCAGCTGTGGTGTCGACATGACATCCGTTTACCTATCAAGGGCCGAGTGTATGCTGTAGCAGTCAGGCCCGTGCTTCTGTATGGTTCGGAAACATGGCCACTACGAGTGGGGACATACGAAGATTGTCGGTATTTGAACACCGATTTCTTCGTAGTATTGCTCGAATCTGGTGGGAACACCGTGTGAGTAATGCTGAGGCTCGACGGAGAGTCTTAGGTTCACGGATCAAATCATTAGATGAAACACATAAGCTCATTAGGCTAAAATAGTTGGGACGTGTTGCACATGTCCCCTGACAGGACTCCTCGAGGCGCAATGTTCACTGAGGCGAGTACCGGTTGAAAGATGAGTAAGGGTGGTCAGTCCATGACATGGAATAAAGGTATGATAAGCCTAACTAGCGGACTTGGCCATGTAGGGCGTGTTAGACTTTCTGGGTGACTTTCAAGAGACCCTATCACTCTATAGTTAGATAAACTGGAGGATATTGTTTGTTAGGTGTCGCAGTCAGTAGCGCTCTTGTATTCGCAAACTTCCCTTATCGGCCTAATGTCAATATTTGTAGTTCTTTTACTGTTCCCTTACCATTCCTGTCCGTTCTCCTTGTTTCCGATTGAGGCTGTCGCCAGGAGTTAGCAACCAAAGCCATCGCACCCAGTGCACGAATAAATGGTTGTCTGAACCGAACTGCATTCAGTCTTTGCTATGATTTTGATTGTTTTTTTGGTATTTGTTAATTTTTTATCAAAATTTCGAAATCCGCGCGAGGTTGAGCGAATATTACTTAGTATAGTAAATTAAGATTGTAGCAGGTCCCGTAATATTCCCCGTACTTGTTGATATTTGTTTGTTTTGTACCATACTTATATTTTACCGCCGTCCTGCACACAGTAATTTGTTAGCTTGACACTCAGTTCCACTTTTCCTTCTTTCGTACACCCTCACCTTGTCTGTTTAACATTCTGATGGGTTAACAACGGCGCTGTCCGTGCCCTCGTACCCTCCTACCGACTGCACCATATATTATATGGGTCATGAGTGCAGAACGCTTTGATCACCATTGTCCGTGGGTGGGCAATTGTGTCGGTCGACGGAACTATCGATACTTCATTCTGTTCATTTACAGTCTAAGCGTGTACGCGGTATACGTGTTCGTTTTTGCCGTGATCAATTTGGTTTTACGTGAGTTCTCCCTATGTGTGTATATATGTTGGGTACTGCGTTCCCTTTCTTTATTTGTTACTGTTTTTCCGTTCCTGGTCTTGCCTGGTTCGCAGTCCTCAGCTGTTAGGTCCGAGCCAGTTTCATTGTTTTCCAAACGCGATTTTCTATTGTGGCTTCGTTCTTTTTCTGTTTTTGTTCTAAGAAAGACATTTCGTATGGCAGTCACATGAAAAGGGAGTAAAAATTGCTAACTACTGACCTCAATGTCAGCATCGTTCTTGAGCGTGAGGCAATCTTAGTCGAACACTACTGTTCATCATCCATGTAAGAAGAGAAGTAGGAAGGACTGGAGGTCTGTAGAACGGGAAAATGTCACTCGGAATCCCAAAAGGGGTACACCGTCCGATGACGCACAAATGCTTACGTTGATAGAATCACCGCTGTTCACGGCTCACAACAAGATCTTTCCTTGTATCCAGCTGACTAGCGATAGGATCTTCTGGTCTTCAGCTTGGAAGATGTCCTTTTTATTCCGTTTACATATGTATATCATACATGTACACAATACATAATGTTTAACATCGATTTGAACTCAAGCTTGATACCACTTTGTCAACGTTAGCAGTAACACAAAAACGGAAACGGGAGAGATAAAGTTCAACGGGATGGGGGAGGATCGGCTATTAAAACGTAAGAGTGCATTTTTCACCATGCACTTTCCGATGTTTTGTGCTTTGTTTTTACGGGGAACGGAAATGCAATAGACAGTATACTAACAGAGAGAACAAAGAACCATAACCCTGAGACGTAGTGTGCATACCAACATGGGATCCCAATAAACCAATCGCTTAAGCTATCCAGGTGATGGGTTACTTATAACACCAAACTAGAAGCATACTCTTTGCTCAGTTTTCTATGTGTATACGCCATATACGCATTTTTTACTGTTATCTCCCCCCGTAACGCAGATACAGTAAACCGGACATTGTGTTGTAGATATTTGTCACGATCTGCAACGTGCCTCAGCTAGTGTGTGGAATTTGAATTTTTTATTTAACGACTTATCTTGCGGTATCAACACTCAACTCACTGATAAAAACCATGGTCGCCCCATTGTATAAATGCTTCTCTCGTAGAATGTGGTAACGGAAAATCTACTTGCAGTTTTCGCTTTCAGTGCCTTCGAGCCAGCATTTGTTAAGAATCACCATCGGTGTTTATCTAATGAATCTCATGTGAAACTCGAACCTACATGACATGATTTTGCGTCACACACGTTTTGACTAGCCCTCAGCTGCTCGCTTCACGCCAACACTACACGTCAACATAACACCATCCATCGTCACCGGCTTTGAACGCAACAAAACGTCAGCCAATCGGAGTGATTAGCTCCCGTGATGGACGTTCTCTCGGTGGGGCCCAGCTGAAACAGGCAATACAAAAAACCTACAGATCTAGGTTGACTAAGGATTTTTGGTAAATGGGGCATTTAAATTGTTTTTCTAAAGTAAATATTAGTGACTCACCATCCGATTATAAGTTGATTCCATTGGACAATCAGTCACCTTAAGATGAACTAAACATCTCTAATCGACAGTTTCCTCTCGTTCAGATTTCAATTCTGGTGGCCGTTAGGAGCATAGCTAACAAAATTTGTTGCGTAGTAAAAGTGGCCCTTCAGTTATGAAGTTCATACCACAATTTCCTCAGTGTGGCTAGATGCTGGATGTTGGTATCGCGCAGTGTGGTATTGTGTTTCGTAATTCAGGTGGCCATTGTTCATCAGGTGATCAACGATCAAGACATTGTTGATGAATTAGATTCTAAACACGAGCATCCTAATGTGTTACAGATCCCGTCACAGATGTCCGAGCTGGTTAGCCGAGTATCGGTCTGGCGACCAAGGCGTTGAATTCAGTAATTAAAGGCTTGTAGTTGCTCGATCTTTTCGTTTGGACATTCGTCTCCGATTCAGCAACCATAATCATAATTGCAACGGTTGTAATTTGATTAGGATTACTTGGAAACCCTAACCAGTGGACTCGATGAATTCGAAGGGGTTAGGCTGTGTGTGGGTGTGGTTCATGAGGTCGTACCCAAAGGATTTCCCATGGCTACACCATTAATCTGTTGATGGGCTTTCCCTCAAAATTTAAGCGAATATTCTGTGTACATCTCGCCACTCATCTCTTCTTTCTGTTCCCATGATTTGGATTAAGGGGGCCTAATGCTTTAAATTAACTCATTTCGTCCTATCCGGCCACGATAATGTAATATTTGAACATTGTTTTTTTAAACACAGTACATAATTTTTCACGAATCTTGCAACAATCAATGTACACTCATTTTCCCCCTCTCTATTAAAATCCTATGCAGTTTATAATCAAGTTTTATCATTTTTCCCCTAATGTTTCATCTCTGTCTTCATGACATTGTCATCACCGTTCGTGGATACAAACCGTGTCATTGTTGGTATCGCGTCGTTCGTACGTCAAATAATCTCACGACCGCCCCCTCCAATCCGGTTCGCCTACTGCCGTTTTGCTCATGCGACTGGTTTTCGGCTCTCCTTCTCCCTGTCTCCCTCTCTCCTCACATACAATCATACACTGTCCTGTCGTGCGGTAGTGTACAAAACTCATAACGATATTCTAGTCATGATCAAAACCTCACCCGGATCATATCCTTTTCCGTTCTCATTCACTTTCTTTGTTCCAAACACCCCCCCGGCATAATCCCTGTCCTGTTGTAGCATCGAAGGTAGTCCCGTGAAAACCGGTTGCATTCACCGCAGTTTCTCGTCCATTATTGGGATCGTTATTCGCTTTTTTATGACATTATCAGTGTACTGAACTATTGGGCGTACGATCCAGCATCAACATGCTAAGTCCAAACTGTTCAAAGGAACATAGTTCTCGAAACTGTTTGACTTAGAATACTTCAAGAGATTTGGCTGAGTAGATTAGCGCTCGCGGTGTGATGATGCGCACTTATCAGTAAGCCTTCTTTTTACGCTTTCGACTGCTCAATATTCAATTGAGAACGTTCGAATTTTACACCTTACCACCATCACGATTGACCGGCCGGTCCTAATTTGCCACTTCGGTCTAACCTTAAGTGTAATTATCACTCAACATATATATATATATATATATATATATATATATATATATATATGTAATCCTCACTAATTGTTAAAATGTTTGCACCACTACGTTAACAGGGTCACCCGCCTGCCAGATTTTCCTCCCTACACTCTTTAGCTAATGTAAACCCCTAGGCAATGCGGTGTTTGCAGTCGCTGCTTATTCACAGTTTCTCACTCGGAAACGGTGATGCCAATTCGCGACTAGTGCCTACTTCCATTGAGCCATGAGTTCATTTTACCGGGCGAATAACAATATCACATAAAAGCGATTTACCTCGCCGAACCCACCACTACCTTTGCCGATCCATAATCGTGTGGTTCCTGTTATTCACAATCACGAAGGTAGTACAAGGTGGCTCAGTCGGTTTGGTTTTCGTGTCAGGAAATCTCCTTGGACGTGTCGCCGGCCTGGACTGAGCGCAGATACACATCCATCCGCATTCGGTCCTATTTGCTTTCAAAATGAGTTCGCAGTCACAGTGAAGGCAGACTGTTATGCTTTCCAGCACGGCACGTGACCTTTCTAACGAAGCACACACACGTCTATTGTCTGATCGTGTCACCAGTGAACCAGTTGTCCTCAAATCAAATAAACAGAAAAACCATCGAACTTTTACAAGGATATCAATTGTTTGGGTTTCACTTTTATTGCGGATCTCCGGCCCACCTGTCAGTCATTAAGGTCATTTAATTGGGCTACCTAATGATTGTACACTATTTCAAACACCGCTTTCAGGAAAATGAACTCTGTATGTGTGTACGTGTGTGTGTATGTGTGCACTATCGTGTTATCCGAAACAGAACGCTTACTGTGACTTTTGGTTCGTCACATTTTTGTGCCCTGTTTCTCCAAGGCGCATGTCAATCCGTGTAGTGCTTACACACTATCGAAACTGTAGCATGACAACGTTCGCAGTCGCATCGCGTGAATATCAATAGGTTGTGATCCACTCAACAGACCGTGGCACGCATCAGTTTGTCGAGGAAATCAGTTAGGCTCATTGATTATGGAGAGTGCGACACACGCGCAGACTGCAACAATCTTCCCACAATGTGTTCGATTCCGTTAAAATATGGTCTACATGTTCTCTTGTTCACCACCGGAGTGTCTGTGCTAGGATTTCACCGGGAAGAAACAGTTAGCAAGCGTAGCCACTCAAGACGATATGGTGTCGATCTGTTTGTCCACATTTGTTTCTGTTAATGTCTCTCAAATTCTGTTCAGCTTAGGCCACTGATGAACTCATATAGTATTGACGATTGCTTTGACCTCCGCTCTGCCAACCCACCCACCCCCCGGTTGCACGATCATCCAATTTGAGCTACCTGCTTGACTCTGTTTTTTAATGCCTCGCCGTCTCTCTCTCGTTCGTTCATTTTGTTCTGTTCCGGTTTCGATGTGGATACTCTGTTAGAGATTCTCATATCATTTTTCACCCTGTGGACGGTGCTTGGTCTGTCGGTCTACCACACCTCGCTGGCTTGTCGCGACTTTTCCACTCATGAAGACGTAAGTTATTTTCTTCGAATTAATCCGTGTGTGTGAGAGAGCGAGAGGATAAGAATGAAAGTGAACAGTTTACCAGATGATGTCCGGTTGATGGGCACCTTTCACCAATTTCATTGCTGTTGTCCAATTCATCCTTGAAGCTTGCTTCGTTTGATTTCTTCAGAGAATCCTTTAAGTTTATAAGTATATTCGTAGCCATCAATTTTTTTTTATCCGCTTCCATTTGGTTAAATGAGAATCTCGGATGATTGCGACAAAATGACTCGTTAGGCACTGTTAACAATCTACCCGTTATTGGTAAGTCCTTTCAGTAGTGCAGAAATTTTCATCGCCTTTATTAGTAATCAGCAGCATGTATCTGTTTATCAAATTTTCGACGATGACGGCCCATGGGTACAGGTTAATAGTTGTCGCATGTTTTTCTAGGGAATCTACCTCTCAGGGGTTCATGCGCATGTGAATAAAAGTCACTGGTGCGTTAGACTCAGTAGAATGCAGAAAAAGGTCCACTACGATGGGGGATATGGGGTATATGTAGTTCGCTCTTTTAAAGAGCCATCGGAAATCAGTAAAGAATGTATGTATTTTAAACTGTCTTTGACACGTATACTTGTATATAAGAAAATCACATCGAAACTGACAGCAATTTCATCGCTTTTCAATTCGAAGTTTTCCAAAGCATGGACAAATTAAAAAGTGTCATAGATGTGACTTACCACTATCTTCTGATATGGTTTTAGTAGGATATTGAGGTGTTTTGCTAGTTTGTGAGTTCCACAAGGTGTGTAATCAACAATCGTGCGATTGGGTACATCCGGTTTGTGACCTTATTGGTAGGCCGTAGAATCTCCCAGGTTGATTCGTTTTTTTGTGTTAATGAAAACCACTAGGATTTTCTGAGTTTCTCCTTCAAGCTGGATAGGTGTTTGCACGTTTGGGCTTTTGCTTTGTTAAGGGTGGCATTCGTTCTTTTTCCTTCTATTCTTTCATAGGGCCCATTCTTCAAGTGCTCAGAGACCCTTGATTCATAGCCGAACCTATTTAAAACGACTGTGACATTTCCCTTGTCAGTTTTGTGATATGGATTGAAGAAGCCTGTTTTAGGTTTGCCAGTGCCTTTTTCTCTCCAAACTTAATACTTGGCGTAATTGGTTGATGGGTTCCTAAGAATGTGACATATTTTTAGTCTAGTTTGATTGGCTTTTTCCTCGGTCAGTTTCGATAAAGCTTGTTCCAGTGCGGGCACAACAATAAGTAATTTACAGTAAAGGGGACAAACCTCGTGGTCAAAAGACATACTGTAGGGGGGATGCATGTTTGGAACATTCGGGTAAGATTCAGTCTGTTGGCCCTGCTTTTGAAAACATGAAGATTGTAAGTGGTTGGAAATACGGAAAAAGAGAGATTGTTCCAAAGCTTTGCAGTACGGGGAATAAAGATGGGCTGAAATTAGGAAGTTCGACATTTAGGGAGGGACCTGATTCGAGTGACTGGCCACCTGCGTACGAGAGAAAGTCATGGGAAAGGGGACTGCCGAAGGGAGTGGTGATGAACGAAATAAGAATAATATCGATAGAAAAGAGATAGTGAAGCAACTTCCCGGCGATGGGCAAGTAGCTGCATAGTGGAGGTTAGGGAGGGAACGTTACGTAATCAAGCAGCCTTCCTTTGAACCCGATTAAGAAGAGGAAGAGCGATAGACGAAGTTCCACTCCATACATGACTGCAGTATTCAAGAGTCGAGCGGATTTGAGATTTATGCAAAAGAATAAGGTGAACGGGTGTAAAAAAGGCGTCTAGCGCGGAATAGAAAGCCGAAGTTGCGCTCAGCGGGGGAGGTAAGCGTGGACACAAAAGGAAACCAACAAAGAGGTGAATTCACGCATAAGCTTACTAAGGAAAGTGACCCTGTGGAGTGAATGGGAGTCGAGCCGGAATTCACATGAACAGAATAGGGATAATGTTTGAATGAGACAAGGGAGAGAAGTTTTTGAAGCATCAAAACAGACATTGATGGTGAAACCCCAGGGCAGAGATTTGTTCTAGATCAGAGGCAAGAGATGCATTAGGAACAGAACGACCGTAGTGGTGGCGTGGTAAGTGGTAAGGTAAGAAACGGTGCAATGGAGAATGACAACATAGGCAACACTGAAGTGGGTCGAGGGTTGAATACAGATCAATAATAAACAGAAGAAAGAGGATGGGTTCAAGTATAGAATCTTGGGGAACACCAGCATTTATAGGGCACGGCTGAGATAGAGCCCCATCGACTCGGACGGAGATGGTTCGCTTGCTGGAGAAACATGAAATCCACGAAACGCGAGCCGGATGGAACCCGAATGAGAACAGTTTGAACAGTAAATCTTCATGCCAAACTCGGTCGAAAGCTTTTGAGATTCCCAGCGTGACCAAGTGAGTTTCTCCGTGTTTATCGAGGGCAGCCTACCAGGAGTGTAAGATGACCGCTAGTAGGTCACCCGTGGAACAAAGCGGATGGAATCCGTATTGGTGACCACGCAACAGACTTTCATGTTCAAAGAACGAACGCAGTTGGTCGGAGATAACGATTTCAACAACTTTCGAAAACAAAAGTGAGGGTGATCGGACGATACTTGTTTGAGTCAGAAGGGTCGTCATGTTTATGAATAGAAAAAAATGACGGCGTTCTTCCACCAAGAGAGAAAAGTGCTCAAACTCAGCTAACTGGAGACCCCGACCGGATGGCGCTTGTCAGTTTTCGCCGTCATGGCTATGGATGAAGTGCGTCCTCCGAAATTCAATGAAACCGCCCAAAAATTTAAATTCAAATTTTACTGCAGACCATTTTCTCCAATTTCGCCACGCGTTGCATGTAGAAGTATGCCTTCTTGTTCGACATAAGATCTTCCTCCGTGCAGCTATTTCCACGTTCGAACGAAAACAAACATGCGTATATCAATGCTGCTATCACGCAATAATTTGATCGTCTTATCTCCCTCCGTTTTTCTGTATGTGACCATTTGGTTTTCCACCTGTTTTCCCAATTTTTTTCCATTGTTCAACAAAACAAAAACAGATTCGAAATTTCCCGCGTGCTTTGCGACAAGCTGGTCATAAAAATCCTTTCGCTCGGAAAAACCGATGCCTGAATTTCCTCTACACTCTCTGTGGTCCTTCTATGCCCAGGTATGTTGCTAGACAAACCAGCGGGATGAGAAAGTAATGACAATTTTATTTGTCAAATCTTGTTTGCATTTATTTGTCTTGTGATGTGTTCTAGCTCCTCAAAGTAGTTCTGCAGGGTAGGAGTAAGCCGAAACGCCAAAGATACGACTTGCTAATGACTTAACAGAAATTAATTATCCCGTGGTAATTTACAAGATGAGTGTTTATAGTGTACGTTTGACAATACGCCACTGTTTCTCTCCTGCTTACGCGCGAGTTCAGTAGAAGGGTTATACCCCCATATCCTCAAGAACCCACTGCACCACTGGGAATAACCGGTAATCTGACTCTGAAACTCGGAGTGGCTAGCCACATGAGGTCCAACTAGATCAGACAACAGCAGATTACTGTCTACTGATAGGTACCTGGAGGTAGTGGCTTTTGAACTCTATATCCGAGATGGTAGTTAAGCGCTCTAAACCACTCCACTAATACCGGTCGTGAGTGTCTTGAAGGGGTATATCCAGTAATCACCCAGAGGTCCACGGGCATCTTTGTAATTTGTGCCAGGAAGTTATATGATGTTTCGATAGGTCATGAATGGTAAGGATCAGAGCAACAGCACAATGTTATCTACCGCCAAGTTTGGTCGGAAGCGACAGGGTTCGAACCTATTACCTTAGATTTGGTATTCAGAGACTTATACCACAGAACCATTTACCATCGATCATTTTTGATTTGTCAGGTCACCTTCACACGGCATGTTAGTCTTTCTGTTAGTTATATATGTCTACCATGAACAATAAGTACGCCTTTGATGTTATTTACGGTCATTTTTCTCCTTCGTTTTTCATCATCACATTTTTCGTGTTGTCATTGTTTGCGAAATAAATGTACCGGTCGGACGAAATACAATGGACACACGGAATACTCAATCGAGACACCATTGCCTTAAGTTTGTTTTTGAGCGCTAATAAATTGCATATTACGTTTATGCTTTCCAGCTAGAGTTTGCTTTTCTCATTATCCATGATCTCCCTGTCAATTCACTTAGTGTACTCCGTGGTTGGCGACTAGTGGATGAAAGCCATTGGCCTGTTGGTGCCGTAGGTTGTGGCACAGATCCGTCCAGTTTCAACGAACCGTTTATCCGCATGGGACCGACAGATTATCACTCTTCGGCTTCTGTTCTTACTAGTCCAAATCATGTGGCCCCCGAACTGAGTACCACTGTCAACAAGACCAACATGAACAACATAAACAGTTCAAATACCGTCGTCCCGGTTCCCTTGCCAATTCATCCCGATCAGGTAAGCATACTTGATTCCAATCAGTCACCCAATCCAATGAATAATCATTCAATCTATTTTAGAGCTTTACACCCAATCTTCCGACCAGTATGGAAGCACCAGTCCATTACTATTAAACAAATGAGAATTTTTTTGCAGTTTAAATAGACTAGACAGGTACTTGAAACTGGTTGGTGTCATATCAGAGATGATGAACTGGCTGATCATCAGCTCGTCAGGTTTTCACCCAAGAATGAGCATGGGCATACGCACAGGAACAAGCGAGGCATTTGGAATCGACAAGAGTAAGCGAAATGCTTGCATCTGATGACTCATGTCTTCTTTCTGTTCTAATAAACTGGATAAGGCAGACCCAGTTCATTAAAAAGAATAAATCTACCTGATCCCACAACTTCGACCACAAGCAATTTGACGATGTTAGTGTGCCCGTATAATCTTATCAGAGCTTGCACGTAAGAAGGGAAATTTCGAGACTGGGTTGCCAAACACGTTCGTGATCAAATTATTGGGTCGAGCAGCAGAATTAGGAACACTTCGTACGTCACCTGTCTGTTTGATACCACTGTGAACGTCAGATAGATTCATGAGGTAGCAATTGAACGACTGGAAATTCTGACCGCCTGTTGGGGAAACTCACCATTGTACCTAAATGTGAGTTGAAGATTTCAGTGAAAAAATATTATTTCTCTAAGAATGTTTAACTTCCAAAATGTCCGTCAGTTTCTATCTCACCCAAGTTAACGCGCGTAGCAGCAAACTCCCGTTTTTTCTCACTGTTGCACCAGCTCTTTAGGTCATCTTGATCTACCACCAAAAGACTATCTAAACGGTGGGGCAGTTTCGTGCATTGAATATGTTTCTTGGTTCTCTATTATACTGGTTGTTGTTAGTCGAAATCGGTGTTCTTCCTCTAGCTGGTGGTCGAACTAGTCATCGAATCCCGCGCCCTGTGCAGTTATTGTGGGGCCATTGTGTTGTGCGGATACGGAATTCAAAGTCGGTTTATGCTTCCTGTGTGTTTTGTGTTTCATGCTGTGTTCTCAGCTTGCTACTAGTATGGGTGAATCTTACGAGGAGTCTCTCCCTTGTTTTTAAAACATAGCGCGCCTTGGCATTTTAGTTTCCAGAATAAATTCCCATTTTATTGTGTCTACCGGTGGATCCTGCTTTCTATACTACGGTAAAGAGTACGCAATCTACCATTTCGTATTAATATCGTGCCAATGATCAGAAACTTCTTTGAATTCGTTAGCGCTCGACACATTCAGGAGCTCACTGAATTGCCAAGGTGAACCGGCCACCATAGTCGTCGCAGAGACTTGAGAAGAATCACATTAAGTTGCGTCAGGTCATGTGTGGTGATGATTTGAATGGCAAGGAAGTACTGTCTACCAACACAGTTCTGTCTGATCAGTCATTATCTGTTGAGAACAGACCATCTCTACGCATTACGTTCCTATACAGATAGAAAGACGGACACATACACACACACAATTTAGCTGTCTCGGTTTCACAGGGCTAGTGCACATTTGTTTGTCCCTAATTTTGGATCGTCCTAGGCCTGGGATTCTGGCCATAATAACATGTATAATCGCGCATGCGTTATCCAAAATTAGCAGAAATTTTCAATCCCATGTAGTCCAAGTTATGATCGTGTCTCTTTGCATGTATGTGTGTGTGTGTGTGCACCCCAGTGAAGATGTAATCAATACCGCCATGGTCTAGGCTTATTTGTGCTATATGCGATGGATTTTCGGGATTGGCCATCAGGTATCCCCCAAAATAGTATTCGTTTGTGAAAACGTGTGCTGTGACAAGTAACAGTAACTTATTGACCGGGGGGTGTCTGTGTTCCTGTCTCAGAACAGGACTAAATACAGTCTCAAAATCAGTTTGGTGAAAATTAATTCCATACGACAATCCATCATGCCCGTGGTAAGAAAATACTCCAAAGAACAAATAGAAAATGAAACACAGTTCATCAGTCTAAAAATCTCACTAGACAAAGTTCACGAGGAGTGCCTATTTGCTGTCTTGACGGTGGTTAAAATTCTGTTATTTCATCGGACATCTATCGTCAAAGGCACACATTCCTCGGTCCAAAAATGCCCACCCGTCCGCATTTCACTGCTTCTGTTGTATATATATGGGGGTGGGGGTGGGGGGGGGAGAGAACAGAATACTAAGAGTGAATAGAAAATCAGTGTTAAAGCGGTCAGAAAGCAGAACAAAGCAGTTTGAGAACAGATATCAAAGGCTCATATCATGGACTGTAAAGAGCTTGTGCGTTTATTCCTTGTTGATGTTGGATTTAAGCTTCAATTATGCCAGCGGCTTCGGTCAAGACTACTAATGGAATATTGTCCGAGTAATCCCACAGAGCGCATGGAGAACAACACAAGGTGGCGAACAAGCTCGTTTTCAGTGATTCGTAATCATGCCGTTACATCACATTTTATGTGAACAATGTTAGGTGAACAGAACAGAAATAAAGACAAGGCGATGAGTCAAAATTAAGTGGGCGAGAGGGGAGACTTGTGCATCACTAACATTTCTGATACTCGGAGAGAACATCGAGAACAGTGAGTATGGTTCATCTTGAGTACAAAAATAGTGTGTCGTTCATGTCCCACAATTTGCGTTTTGCATTGTCTTTATCGGATACAAAATAAAAACTGTAAAAGCAGATTAAGTCCTCATGAGTTCAACAGTTTCAATGTGCATAATCTTGATCTACCGCTTTTTATCCGCATGTTTAATAACACAGTCAATAAACATAGTTTTCCGGGCATTCCTTTAATAAGTAGAATCGTAGGTTGGTTCAGCTGATTTCAGTCCCAGTGAATAGCGCAAACCGGTCGAGAAAGGTGCGAAAAGGCTGACACATATCGGATGTGACCGGTTGACGACGGGAAGACTCGTAGACAAATCCCAGCCAGACGTCACACGGGTCGCTCTGATTGTTGTTTCTCAGCTGTAGTAGACTGAGGCGTAAATGTTTGGTCTTCGCATCAGTCTTGCGCCCATTGACTACAATTCTCGTGAGGCCAAAGAAGAATTCTATTTAAATTTGTCTCATTTGCGTTAGCGGACGTGTAGTTATTTCCGGTGATTGCATATCTGATTCTACCACGAATCATTTCAGTTCATACAACCATTTAATCGTGCACTGGGTGCGGTGGCTTTGGTTGCCAACTCCTGGCGACAGCCTCAATCGGAAACAAGGAGAATGGACAGGAATGTTAAAGGAACAGTAAAAGAACTACAAATATTGACATTAAGCCGATGAGGGAAGTTTGTGAATACAAGAGCGCTACTGACTGCGACACCTAACAAACAATATCCTCCAGTTTATCTAACTATAGAGTGATAGGGTCTCTTGAACCTCACCCAGGAAGTCCAACACGCCCTACATGGCCAAGTCCGCTAGTTAGGCTTTTCATACCTTTATTCCATGTCATGGACTGACCACCCTTACTCATCTTTCAACCGGTACCCGCCTCAGTGAACATTGCGCCTCGAGGAGTCCTGTCAGGGGACATGTGCAACACGTCCCAACTATTTTAGCCTAATGAGCTTATGTGTTTCATCTAATGATTTGATCCGTGAACCTAAGACTCTCCGTCGAGCCTCAGCATTACTCACACGGTGTTCCCACCAGATTCGAGCAATACTACGAAGAAATCGGTGTTCAAATACCGACAATCTTCGTATGTCCCCACTCGTAGTGGCCATGTTTCCGAACCATACAGAAGCACGGGCCTGACTGCTACAGCATACACTCGGCTCTTGATAGGTAAACGGATGTCATGTCGACACCACAGCTGACTCAGGTTGGCAAAGATCAAACGAGCCTTCTGTATACGCGAAGATACCTCATCCAATATCCGATCTCTAGGTGAAATGCAATTTACCCAGATAACAGAACTTATCTACCAGGTCTATAGTTTCTCCAGATACCGAAAGGTTTGGTGTTGTGCCAACGCAATCCTACAACAGCGTCTTGCACTTTGAGGATACAAAACGAAATCGAACTTTGCTACGCAATTATTCAAGCTGTCCAGAGAAGATTGCAACTAACCTGTATCTTCACTTAGAAGAACTATGTCGTCCGCATATTCAAGGTCTCACACATTTCCATTGGGGAAAAGTTCAATGTCATTATCCTTCTCTGACAAAAGCGCCGTCTCAGGGTTCATAGCAATCACAAAGTTAAAGAGAAAAGGAGAGATGGGACAACCTTGAAGTACAGCACTTTTTGTAGTGAATTCGGGTGAGAGAGCACCGTAGGCTGGAACTCCGCTTCGGCTGTTCATGTAAAGGGATTTTTCGGTGGAAATGGGTTTTTCTGTTATACCCTTCAACAAGGGGCAGCGTCAGAGAACTATGTGGTTGACTGAGTGGAAAGCTGCTTTAAGGTCAAGAAAAACAAAGATATTGGGCCTATGGAAGGTGTGTCTGTGTTCTAAAATTCGTCGAGGGTTGAAGATATGATCAACATAACCACGATCAGGTCTTAACCCCGCTTGTAAATCGGTACGATCACCGATTCACACCAACTCTTTGGAACTTGTTTCCTATCCCATATCAAACTGAAGGGTCGTTTAAGGAAGGTTATCTCACGTAAAACCTCCGCTTCTGACGGAGGACCGGTATCTAAAACTAAAGCTGTAACCATCTTGCTAAGTTAGCAAACCGTCGTGGATAAAGGACGGTAAAATTGGTTCTCTAAATGCTCCGCCCAACGAACCAGACGACGCTCTCGAGTTTCAATCAGTGAGCCCGTCTCCACTTTGTTCAGTTCGCTAACGCCTGGCTTCCGAGAATCGGTATTTCTGATTAGACGGGAAAGGTTGCTGCTTTGCCAATCGCCGCGGCTTTTCCCATCTTTCTACACTTCGCAATTCACCGCTTCTCACGGTCGTTTCTCAGGCTACGAATCAGTTGTCGTTTAAGACATATCCGTGCCTCATCATATCTGGAATCCGGATGAATCGATCTGTGAGCGTCTAATAGCGCAACTGAAGATGCAGATATCCACTTTTTCTGTGTATCTGGTTGTTGGACTTTGGGCAGCATTAGCAGCCTCAAATAGAGCCTGTTTAATCTCGGCCTATCGATTTTCTGGATCGTGGGCATTTGACTGCATCGATAACCTGGTGGACGATTCTGATTGGAAAGCTGATCAATGGTTATTGCCCAGTAGCAGCTGCGGGGGACGGTTCGCTTTGGCGTTATTTCGGCCATCGACGAGACATAGGCTGAAACGTACACGGACAAGAGCTTGATCAGTGTCTACAGATGTGAACCAAAATGATCAACAGTCTTGAGTTGATCCACGCCAGCTGTAACCGATGGCAGTGTGGTCGATCTGGGTCCAACTTTGTGGAGGCACAGGAGGACGCCAGGTTAGTCGGAACCACGTTTTGTGCATGGAATTCGTACTCGCTAGTAATAGTCCATGGTCCGAACATAGTTTGGTGAGTCGGTCACTATTAACGGTTCATTTGGCTGGAGCGCCAAGTCGAACTCCTTTATTTCTCTCCGTCTCATCTACGATTCCAACTGAAACACTGAAATCACCAGCACCAACCACGGCGGTCCGTAGAGCGCACGCTGCGGAGCAGTTGAGACAAATCTTAGTAGGATTCGTCTTTAGCCTCAGAAGGGCTGTAGTCAGTTGGGGCATACACAGAAACGACAAACAGGCATCGACTCTACAGTCTAGTGCTGTTGACATGCACAGAGCCGTTCAACCGAACTGCACACAGACGGCTGCTGACTGGGACCCAGTCGAGCAGTGCACATTCAGCTTTCATGCTGAGAGCAATGCCAACCCCAGTCTGACCACAAGGACTAGGCACCGTATAACCCAACACGCGAACAATGAAACGAGAGACCGAGCTTGTGTCAGGGGAGTGAAGTAATAACACTGAAGTTGGGCCTTGTTAGGCTGGTTAGGAGACACAACACATCTGTTTTAAAGGTTTCGTGTGTCCTAGCTAGGGCAGCCTTCCGCTGCATTAGGTAAAGTGTGCGGACTTTGAAGACTGCTGTCTCTGAATTGGTACCCTACCGAGAGTTAGAAGTTCACGGCCACGACTCATTGCGGCGTTTCGTATCCATTCAGAATGGGGATGCGAAGGATGAAAGAGCAGCGAGATGAGAAATGTTTCTCGATTGACCGCTGGAATTTTTTGGGCAAATAGTACTTCGCGACTACCCGTACCATAGAAGGTTTTTCATTGGGAATCCTAACCGTAGTCTTTTTACTCAAACGTCTGACCCACGAGGCAGTGGGGCACCCCATAATTGATAACCGCGTTTAGATAGGACGTCGATCAGACTGCAGAAATGGTCTGATCCATCAACTTTCTGATGATCAGGAGCTTCTCTTGTGAAAAAAAATTTAGGTTCACCTTGTGTCCCATGCTTTCGCAGTCTTAGTGCTTGTTTTTGTTTACGCCTGATTTTTGATCGCAAACATGTTAAAAGTACTCGTCCCGCTCATATGGCCTCTGCACGATAGCTGGTTATCTGCGTTTATGGCAGCACTTTCCAGTGGATTGTCGATGCAATTAGTTGCAAAAAACCTAAATGATTATCAGGCGCAGATCAAGGAGACCTTGTTCTCCGCTGCGTAAGATACACACGAATTCGGTGTCTTTTGGTCGCTTAAGCGGTGCACACACTCAACATCAATTGCACTGCTAGGTGGTCAGGTATCCATCCCTCTGGAAGCCACGTAAAGTGTGAGGGGTGTCAAGTCCTAAGGTTGATGATACTTAAATTATTGGTCTAGGTGGCCGATCCGTGCAGTTGCATGAACTTATGGAAGCCCCTATCAGTTTACTTAACCGTGTAGTATGTGTTAAGTTCCCTGAGTGGGGCCTTCACCTCAAATGACCTACATGGACACTACTTGCTTCTCTCTAATACCTGCTTCACGAACTCTTGCGAACACTTTCACGCCACACGCAACCCAGTCTGCATCAACCCCTCATTCCACCTCTCCTCTTTCATGTAATCCTCCGACTGGAGTCCTGGTAGCTTGAACTGACTGCAATGCCTCAGGTAGATGTTCAGAGCTAATTTCTTTTTCCTGTCCCACGACCGATATCCGAAGACCTACCAATCAACAAATATCAGCCGATGCTCTTCTTCGTTCTCGGTACCCGTTTAAGTTATCCACGCTAAACGGGGAATACAGATGCGTATAGGGGAACAGACTGGTTTGTCCCGTTCGCTCGAGACCCTCGCCACCGATGTATGTTGTATCCGAGAAGCTCGCATTCAGGACGCTGGCCATATCATCCGGCTGACCCTTCTTCCAATCGCCTTTCAAGGCTTTACCTGCGTCTTTATGGGGACCCTGAGGCTGTAGCATCTGGTCAAGTGGTCGTTAGTGTAGCCCTTAGTGCTAGGACCGAGGCCGCACTGTTTAGCTGAATCCCATTGCACAATCGATTGTGCGCAGTAAGCTAGGAGGTTCATGCAACGTGAGAAATCACCTTCCCAAAATGCAGCTTGTTGGTTGTGTCGGCTTATGCACCCACTGTCAGCAGCCCAGATGCAAAGACCTACTGCGTAAAGCAAACCGGGCCGATATTGGTATCTTAGAAGGGGACATGAATACTAGAGTGTACCTGGGAGCTCCTATTGAGCTCCATTCCTGTCGTCCGGACAACGGGGAGAGGCTCCTAGCTCAGAACTCTGATCATCGCGTGTTCCTCACCAATACGAACTTAGAACGCTCCAATCACCGGTATGCTACCTGGCGCCTCCCCTCTGCGTCTCAGCTTTGGACCCATATCAACCACATCGTAAATGCTGCTGATAGCGGGGTTTCATCCAAGACTGCCGATCATACTCAACCCCCTCCTTAAACTCCGACCAGGCTTTGGTGTGTGCCAAGCTGTTCATGTGATTTGGTGGGCGTCCAAAACGCATGCTGTAATGTCGGTTAGACTATGACAAACTGAACAAGCCGGCTGGTTTATCTGACTTTCGAAGTGCGTTAGCTAAAATGCCATCAGGAGCCTCACCCGGCAACGTTGACCAGCATTGGTCGCTCAGTAAACATGCTCTGTAGTCCATACGTGGCGAGTTTTGGTCTGACTTGTCGCGTCGTGAGGCCATTGGTTTCTGCTGGATCCCTGCATCTTCACAACGCATACCGGTCAGTCCTGGCTGTCAGCAAGAATACCAAACACGCTCCACCTTGAAACGTGATCTTAACGCAAGTCTAAATAGTGACCCTATATTCGGGTGGTTGCGAGGCGCATCTGAGATGGACTGTGTGACGGCCACGGGCAAGCTGTTTCCCATCATCCGTGTCACCGATAGGGAACAGATAGATGTAAGCGAAGCGATATGTGAAGCTGATGGTTCGCCGATTCATTACCAGCACCAGCGCCTCGAACGCTGGATGGAGCACTTAAAAGCGCTGGCTTCAGCCATGATCTGCCTATCTGTGAACGTAAAATGGTCTGTTCCAACTGAACCATCAACAAAGGCCGAGATCCGCAAAGTGATTCATGCTTTGGGTCATCACATGGCATCGGGCTCCGACCGCCTTCCCCCAGCCAGGTAAAGACGATGGAGTACGGCTTATAAGAGAACTTCACATTTTCTTCTCCAGGACTTAGAATTCAGAGCAAGTCCCCTCCTTGTGGGGAGAATCGCTTGTTATCCTGTTCTACAAACAGGGCTCGCGCAGTGGCTGCGCCAACCGTAGGGACATGCGCCTTACCCCAATAGCGCCGAAGCTGCTTGCGTTAGTCATACTTCACGGGTTACTCCATATTCTTGGAGAACAGATTCGCGAGGAGCAGGTTGGTTTTGCATCGGTTATATATATGCCGATGAAATTTCTACTCTCCGTCAACTGTTTGTGCACCGCCATTCCTTCCGGACATGAACTATTATCATGTTCCTAGACATTCGCGCTGCCTTCGACTCTGTCTGATGGGACTGACTATGGAACTGTTTGTTGAGAAATGGTATATCTCGTAAGTATGTGTAGGTCCCCAGAGAGATGTAACATCATTCCTATGGTCGCATTGGGGCCTTCAATCCGTCGTTGCCCTTTTTCCATCTCCAGTGGAATACGATAAGACGAAAGGTCACAATCGGAGCTGTGCTTGCGTTCAAGCTATTTGTTTGCATGGCTTTCACCTGTGCTTTCACTATTCGTTCGCACTGAACCAAAATCCCAGCAATGTCACTGTGGCATTGCTCCGATGATGATGGGTCTCATCTACTGAACCGCGTTTCAACCGGTTCGTTTTCCTCTTTTCCGATGTTGTGAAACCGTAACTTTGAATGAGTGATATTCACTGGCAGATGATATCCGATCAGTGAAAGTTGTGAAATCGGATGAAATTTTGCTGTAGCGATAACTTTGAAACCACGAACTTGATGCGTCTAGTTTCCCCAATGTCACTACCACTGTCTCTCAATGTGAAACCGTGGATGTTTTCTGTTGTCTCGTCTTGTTTTACTGGTGATCAAGTGTTAGTCGGGTTTCGTGTGTAATTCTACCCCTCTTCTGTCTACTAGAATTTCTTATTTCTGTTTCTCGCGAAACTTTTCAGTATTGGTCAGCGGCTTCATGCGGCTTGCTTGGAATCATTAGCAGTGTATGCGGTAAACGGAATTCGTGAAGGTTGCTGTTTTGTGTCCACTTATGACTATTATCACTGTTGGAATTCAGTGATGTGCGGAGCATTGATGTCGCATGACGAATCTCTCTAAAACAGTTCATATCTTGGGTGGTTGTTTTTTTTGGTTGTTATTTGAACTCTTTGAGAAAGCGTCTATTGAATGAGTGTGGTTGTTCGGCAATCTCGGATGAGGTACTACATCGCGCAGAATTTTTGCCCTCACTGGTTACTTTGGTAGCAGACAGTAATCCACTGTCGTTTGGCATGTCACCATACCCGACCTACTGGGACCTTATGTGGTTCTCCACTTCAGGTCTTTGGGTCTGGTTACCGGTTACCTCTGATAGCGCAGTAGGCCTTTGTGGCTATGGGGTATATACCCCTTCTACTGCACTCATGCGCAAACGTGTAGTAAAAAAATATATGAAGCAAGTTGGCAAGTTGGCCATCCGAGATAATGGGTTCGAGGTCCAACGTGGACCCGTTCGGTATGCGCTGCGAACGAGTACAAACAGGTCAGAATAAACAAGCATCTAATGCTCCCCAAGACGGTTCAACGGTAAATGGACACGTGTGTACACACTGCAATACAAGCCATACTATGATCTGTTTAAATCCCCTAACCATACAAAGTGGCTAAAGCTTGGTACGCGCCAATCAGATGATTCTGTTACCAGCCCCGATTCTTGATTGGTGTGGACCTGTCTACAATGGACTGATTATGGTGACTCCTGAGTGCTCGGTACACGAAACCCGTTCAATACGTTTCATTCAAGAATGGGATAGACTGAGGCCTTTACACGGAAAAAATAGATAAGTGAATCCAAGGAAATGTGTTCACGAGTTCTTGTGTGGTGGAAAATGTTTCATTATCTGGCAGAATTATACTGGATGTTGGAGATTCCAATTTGGTAAAGTTCCAAATTGTTGTTTCCGAAAGAAGATGAATTTGTGCATGAGAATCTCCTTTCAGTAGCTCTCCGAGAAACACGAGCAGTCCGGAAATCCCCGTCACAGGGACTCCACACTCCGGATGTGATGGGGTGTCTGTGTCATGCCGTTATTTGACTAGTTCGAATTGATTTGTTTAAGATAACCAATCAAATGACAGATTACATTAGTTCTCTTTGGTATTCTTATTGAGCGCTGTTAAACGAGGTCGGATACTTCTTCGGCGGACCACTTTTGTTCCGACCCGTCCATCTAGCTGTAAATCAGGAGAACTGCTTGAGGATCGAATTCCTTTTACTCGATTTTTACATTTCGTAGTCAGGAAAAAACGCCTGCATTTATTTCTGGACACAGGATGCCTTGGCGGTCTGTTTTGTTGACTGATAACGATGGTGTCAAATGATTCTGTCTTGTCCCATTATGGTAGGTAAAGGATGACCGTACTCGCCGCCGCTTCCCCCTTCCACCAAAAAAAGAAATCGAACTTTTTATAACACGTTCGTTTTGAGGTGGCGGAGAGGAAAGTTGCGATTAGCGATTGACGCATTCAAGGGTCAAGAAAATTAACCGGATATCATGAGAATTTCTGATACGCAAAATCCCAACTAGGCCAATAAATACCGCCATGCTAAGATTTAGCGCTCATGCTTTTAGTTAAAAAGTAGTTTCACGTACAATTTTTACATTTTAGGGCAAGTTAGCCTTCTTGATATCATCACAGGTGAGATATCTATGAAACGCGTACCAGTGGTTTGTTGCTTGCTTTTCAAGCTTTTCACCAACAAGAAGCCTCGGAAATATCGTGAGGTTTTTCCTCATGAAGTGATTTGAAGCCACTAGTCGTGCACACCCAGAATGTGGTATTCGTGATGGTTATAGACGAAACAATGACCAGTATTATGAAAAAATTTGCGAATTTCGGAACTTGAAATTCGCAATTGATTCGTGTGTTCGATCTGCGTGCATGTGTGCCAGTCTTCAACTACAAAAGCTTTTTGCGTCTGTACAGCGTGCTACCGACCACGTTTATGATGGTTAGTTCATTTGTAATCAATGTTAAGATGAGTGAAGTGGTTTTTGCCGTTTCATAATAAACATTTGTTACCAGAATTAGTGAAGGTTTCCAGTTAAACGAAGACTGGTAATTGGGAGCCATCGTGTGAAATGGTTTTCAGACGGTCTGGCTTCACAAACCTAAAAGGGAATATCAGTTCGTATGGTGATAAGTTCACATCCGTGTGGTAGCATTTCCAATGTGGGACATAGCATGTCTTCTTTCCGTACAGACGACCTGGATAATGAGTGCAGCATGTTTATTCTGTTGGCGCCTGGTATAGTTCAGTCCGACCTATTCAGAATGTGGAATTGTGTTGGAATATTTCACAGGATTTTCAAACTGAGTTTAGGACAGCAGCTGTTTGAGACGCGTCTTCATGTAGTGATAGGCGTCTGTTCGTCAACCTGAATTGTCAAATTGAATTTCTAATTGCACGCGGCGTTTTGATAGACAGTTCAGCGCAGACTGATTAAAAATAATGCTTCTGTCTATTCACGGCGAGACAGATGGCAAACTTTATGACGTAAACTCTGGCTAAATAGGGCTTTAATGTGCGACACGACTTACCATTTTCCAGACGACAGAAATCGGTCGGTTTGTATGATCCCGATTTCGTAGTCGCGGAAATTACGTAAGCATTCCATGAATCATATGTGTATGTCCTTCAATGCGAAGCTGTACTGTTTTCTGTTATTGCGTCTCACGTCGTGAAAATAAGATTCTATCAGAGATGATTACGAGTTTTTTCTTTCATGGAAGGAAGAATCATATAACAGCTTCACGTTGACAGTCAAGGTCACTCATAGCTGGTAGACTGCAGACCGGACTAAATTAAACGCAAAACGCCGGAAAAACAGCCATTTTATTTGACTAAACCGATTTGGTAATAGTTTTACGTAAGAAAATCAGTGATGAGAAGCGATTCACGGAAAAAATGTTGCGTTGGTGTACAGTGTAGTTAGCTTCCTCTTCCTGGCATAATGCAGATTGTTCTGGTTCACGACAGTCAGTAAACTTTCAAGCTCTGTTCAACGAAATACGCTTTCATATCTTTGACTTAACTGATAACAGTCCGATGTTTGCACAGGTCTACAAAGAACAGAAGCATTCGTTTTACTTCAGCTTTTTTGTGAAGCAGTCAATTTAATTTTTAATACCCAATGTTCCTAATAAAATCGTGACTAGCTATGACCCAGAAGATTACCCATCTAGAAGTAACTTTCCAGCTAAGACCCATGTTTCCTATTCATTAGATGGTTCGTAGGATGTGTGCACTTCGTATTTCAAAAGACGCTGCATTCGGTCCATTGAGTACACGGTGCGTTTGCTTGTGCGCTCCGTTTTGTTGGAATGGATCTTGGGTAGGTTCTCGTTATCCGTGATGTTTCTCACTCAGCTTTTCAGAATTCGTTAACATCTTCTACACTATGGAGGTTGGGGGGCAATTAGAATTTGGTACCATGGTGATTGTTAGCAGTGAATCTCACCTCGTGTGGTTAGTTTTATCGTGTTATCATCACTTTCACTCATGGACTGTTGCGACTGTATTTCCCTGTTCTGTGTTCGTTGACTTCTTTTAATGCTTACTGCATTTCCCCTCTTGTACGCGCGAAATTCTCGAAGTTAAAGTCGCGTAACGGAATACAAATCGTTTTCTATTTATACTTTGTGTATCACATGATTTTCGGTCACTTTTGCCAAAAATGCCGGGAATTATTCTTTCCATTGAGTTACTTTTGGCCCAGTTTTCCTCCAAACTGCGTATCACTTGTCCCCGATGTCTGTTCAGTTCAGTGCACACTCTGGGAACGGGTAAGTGGCCCTTGTTTTGGCGCACCCTTTTCGCAGTTGCGGTATGCTTGCAATCGCAACACGAACAGTCTCTCGTCCGCAATAATTGCTACCGTCGTGGTGTGCGATAAATTGTCTAATTGCTTTCACCAGTCAGGCTAAGTTTGGTCAATTAGACGCTGCCTCTATGTAAGCACGTGTGTGGATGCGCGTCAGATTGACATCAGATGACAGCTACTACATTCCTGCTAAAACAATTCAAAAATAATCTGTCCAGCCTGCGGCTGTAGTGTTAAATCACATTTCTTTCCCGAACGTCAATCATCATTGCACTTGTTCCTTCTCCTATCATCTTCCCTGGGGTGGGGGATGGGGTGTTGCTTAGCCCACACATTAATCCATCCTAGATAAATCCGATGGTATACGTCCACGTGCTGGGTCTTCTGTGCTGGAAAATCTATTATTGCAGTTACATGATTGTACTATGTCACCAAAGGGATAATGTAGTCAGTAGAATAAGTAAAATTCACAATTGCAGAATCCTATCACATCCACGTGCACAGCAAAATGTCAGGTCCATTCGCGGTGCATAATTCATCCTCTGTTGTGAATCCTAGCCGATCTCTAATGCCAACCGGCACTGTGATTTGAGCTTTGCCCAAAATTTTGCGGGTAGTGTGGAATGTTACCCCAGTGCTATCAGAGTAATGAACTAGAGTGATGAAAACGTTTTTTTTTTGCAATGGTGTAGATATGCAACGTTTTGGTTTATCTGGGTCCATCTTCACCGGACTCGTCATGAGTACGCTCTAATTTTTGCTGTGTTATCTTTATTATCTGCGCTACCCCCGAATACCTAACTGACATTCACACTAGCTTTACTGATGGGTAAATTCACAGTTAGTGTCCCGTGTGCCCAGACGGTGTAAGCGCTCCGTAGATTTCGCTTCACCTCTATGGGATGATCTGTTCTCTACTCATGTGCCCATTCCCTCATCGAACTGGTCCCTTCTTCCCCCATTTCGATGCAGAGTTGGCGCTACGTCCGTGCTGGCTACCCGAAACAAATGAGTGAGACTGTTTGATTTGTGTGTACGTCTTTGTTGTTATTGTTGTTGTTCCGCGTTGACCGCCGATCACACCCGATAGAGGAAGCTTTTTTGCCAACACACTGCCTGCTCGTTTACCTAGTTACAATGTCTTCCGCTGCTTTTCTAATTCTGCTTGTTTGTTGGCGTCCTCCCGTCTGTCCGTTTTTCACGGTTATCCTCACCTGTATCGCCCAGCCACACATTCATAGGGCGATTTCACTCTGGCTCACAGGATCAGACGCGCACGCGTTTGTAAACCTCACTTTATGGCGCAGGCGTTTAAAGCTTATTCGCTGTCCCATTTCACTTACGTTGCTAACTTTCCAAATAATTGTTAGCGATTTCATTAAATATTCTCTCTCCTCCAAGCGCACTTTGCCATTTCCAAGCCGATATACTTCACATAATGGTTATCTTCTGAACTTTACTGTGTAATTAGCCGGCGAAATATAGAGCCTAGATTTATTTGTGTGCTCACGCTTTATCGAATTTTCGAGACTTCAGAGTTTTATAAGCACGCTGTACGGCATTCACGCCTTTGAATTCTATTCGGAATCAAATCCCTTGATGTTTGTACCCGACAATAATCATCATCCAGCCGAGACCAGCGCTGATCCCATTCACCGTCTTTGTACCTATACACTATATCAGAAACTGATCGTTGCGTCCTTCAGCCTTTCCCATGGCATGCAAGTAGAACACGGTAAGGTAGACAATTAATATAGGTATACGCAAAACACGCTCCAGACACCGGAGGCGGTGCAGAGTGATTAACTCGGTTATGGGTGGGCAATCCCTATCCAACTCACAAAAATGAACCACATCGTTGTTTACTCTGTATTCCTGCTCGGCCCTAGCAGTTTATCGTGAACATCCATGGTGGAATACGGATCGCCACCGATTAACCTCAGCGTGATGCTTCTAAGTCTCATAAATATCGCTTGGAGGCGTGACACGTGTCGGAAGGTGATGAGAGCCATTCCAGCTTCCGCTGTTTGTAATGCGATTTCTGCTACAACACTCTCAACAGGGATGCAGTTCCCGAGATACTGTAAATCACTCATTAGTTCCGCCGGTGTACGGTTCTGAGCACATGCCCTTACCAATCTTGCAGAGACACTTTGCACTTGGTTGGAGGAATCATATACCATTCCTGAGTATCTTGGTCGCCAACTACTACCTCGGAGGTCCGAAGCTCAAATCCCCGCCACCACCGGTTACTTTGATGGTAGACAGTAATCTGCTGTCGTTCGGATCGTTACCACACCTGACCTATTGGGATCTTGTGTGGTTCATCGCCACTCCAAGTTTCAGGGTCTGGTTGCCGCTTATACCTAACAGTGCAACGGGCCTTCGTGGCCATGGGGTATAAATCCCTTTCATTGCACTCATGCGCAAGCATGTAACAAAGAAACTATTTCTGTGTGTTGCATTGCCTGCCCGTTATCACCCGACCGTACAGCAGTATCATCCGCATTTTTCTATTCTGTGATTTATGAGAGAGCCAACTACGTCACAAAATTCCCGCCATCTGCTAATGTCCTTTCGGATCTTTAACATTTCGGTGCCAGTATAACGCAGCATGCACGATCCGTTTAAAGAAAGAACTTAAATCCCAGAAAAAAGTGGTGAAAATGTTTCACAAATTGTGTGACTGAAAGCATCCAATATATCGTGCAATAATGACTTTCACTTTTGTGGGACGTGCGGCCACCGTACGTAATCACATGTTTGCGACCATCTAACGATCGCTGCAGGAGGACAGCTTCAATAACAGTACCATTGGCGTCGGTGTCCAAAATGAGCTAATCAGCGTTAACAGTAGTGTTAACAAGCGCCACAACTATGGCTGTACGCAAGGACTCTTTTAGCTTAGTGAATGGCTCAGAACAATCACTGTCCCATTTGAATTTCTTCTCTCGTTTGTTAAATCGGGTTTTGGAGTGGCTATTACTGGAAAATCATGGGAAAACTGCCGGTAATAAGATGCTAGACAATCCTAGGAATCTTCACGGTTCGTCCGCATTATTCAGTGTTGCCGTCAGCTCAGCTCTTTCAATCCTGTCTGGTTCATTACGAAAACCGTTTTGTGAAGTTCCATACCCTCAGAATCTGATCTGTTTTTTTCAGGTACACACATTTATCAGTCGCAGTCCATGCTCGTAAGCTGTTCAAAAGCTTTCTCTCATCGTGCGCTCTGTTCCTATAAGACCTGTCCTCGTACCATGTTATCATCCGGTCAACTCGCAAGAGCTGCCGGAAGTTGGCTGGCCCAGTACAAGGCCAGATTCGTGCAAAACTTGAAAGATGATAAATACTGTTGTCTCACAATGTCTTAGTTTTATCTCCATTTATCGATATTCAAGGAACGAATCTAACATTAGAGAACCACTGCGAACCAACGAATACGTCAAGCCTCGTCTGCGCGGGGCAGAGGAGACGAATCATTGCGTACGATCGAATTCAATTTCCGATAGTTCACATATGGTCACAGTGAGCCGTTCTTTTCCTTTCCCAAGACTACCGAAGACGCCCTTGCCGAAGTTAATGGTCTGATTATCTGTTGGACCAACATCACTTCGACCAATCCGCGAGTTACACCTGGCGATGTATTTGGGCTTGTCCTGGTGTTTGTCGAATTAGTTGTACCTCATCAGTGTCAATGCCATACTGAAGTACACTCACTAGTAGCCGGCGTGTGTTAGCTATCTGGGTCACGGTGGGCTGCCGTCTACAACCAGTGTGACCCGCGGTGGCGTGGTTCGAACTTGATATCTCAGAAGTGGTACTCATACCACTCGACTGAGGTAGGTGTCAATTACTTCGAATCTCACGTATTGATATATACATTTTGTACTGTGCACCGCTAATCTTGGAAATCAGTAGGAAGTCGGATAATAAACGAGGAGCGAGTTGTTGAATTCAGCGGTCTCCAAAGTATTTGGTGACCAGATGAACTACGTCAGACGAAACGTAGGTCTTCGCGAAACGTGCAGAACAAACGTGATTCAGATACTATCCAGGCGTATAATCGCTCCTTTCAGGCACTTATTTCGTGCTTTGAAAGGACATTTGCACTGATAAAATTTAATTTCGAGTATTTTGCACATATCATGAGATAGACTTTCTCGCTGTCTCACTTTTGCCGAAGTTTGTTGTAGTTGGAAAATGAGTATATAAGATAGTTACGAAACCCTAACCGAACAGTGTGACAATCTATGGTTAATGAAACTCCTCGGATGGGGTCCTACTCATTCGTTGCAGACAAGGACGCTTTTACCGTCACACATCTGAGTAGTATTACTATTTGTTGTTCCCCTCTTACTATGTTCCTGATCTCTGTCTTTTGCTTTACAAATAAGGTTCCTAATGCGAGAAAGCAACCGGAACTATCGCAGTCAATAATTGCACGTACTGAACTTGGAGTTGAATATTGTTAACAAAGATATTTTCGGGACGTTATGCGATCCTTCTCGTTCGGCGTAGCAGAAACGGTTTTACCGATCGATAATCAGAACTAAAGTTCCAATCTTTTGCCTCCCTAATATGATATGGATAGAAATTATCCTTAAACGGTACCGAATTTTTTTATGAGAGTGACCAAAGTTACGTGAATCGCACACCAAGCTGGCAGAGATGAAGCGATCATTATAGCGGGTTTTGCGTTTGATCCTCGCCGCACCCGATCAACTCTTTCTTTCAGAAGCATTTGTTCAGCGCATCTCTTTTTCCCATAATAACGAACCATTATTATGCGAAAGTGAGGTGAAGTGAACATCTCTTCGCCTTTGCCTCCGCACTGCTGTGCTTTGGCTTTGATTGCTACCTCGCAACATCTTCTGGCCAAGAAAAAAACGGGCAGAAGCATAAGGGACAAACAACCAACAAATGAAGTTATGAGTGAGAATTATGAATACGAAGTTTGAATGGAAGTACGCCACTGACCACGGCATCTAACTGTGCTGCCCAACGTCTCCAATCCTCCGGTGGGCGGATCTCGGGAGTGTGGCTCCTCACTTCAAAACTCAGGGCCATGCTTGCTGGTTATTCCTGATCGTTTCATAGGCCTTTGGCGCCATGAGGTATGTATGCTCCGGTAATCATCGCAGTGTTTAGCTACCACATCTGGGGTCAGAGGTTCGAGTCCCGCCATCGCCGGTCACCGGTAAAAGACTGTGATCCTCTGTCGTTCGGCTCTTTACCACACTTGACCTATCGGGACCCTATGTGGCTTTCCGCTGTAAGTCTCAGGGTCATAATCGTCAGTGTTCTCCCAATAGTGCAACGGTCCTTCGAGGCTATGGAGTATATTCCCCTTCCAATATGCTCATGTGCAAGCGTGTAATAAAAACATGTCTAGTCGGCCATTATGGTTATGGAGTATTCACCCTACACTTTTCAGGTGCTTAAACAATGATTGACAACGAGAAATAGCTAAAGCCTAAACAAAGTAGCGGACAAAAGCCCCTGCTTGCCCTATCGGTTCCCAATAACACGATGCGAACTTCATTGTATCCCATGCGTTTGCTTTGTTATGAACCGTTATCATTGATTATTTCTTGTTACCAACACCATACATCGATGTGTTCGTCGTTCGTCGACTTTTGATTTTATTCTTCCTGTCATCCTACCCTCTGATTTCGACGATACCGATCTTCGAGCTAGCGAGATGTGTAACTGGCTTCCGTGGCCAGTAATACTGACAGTAGGCCAAGATGTTTCACTCGACTGAAGGTGTCATGTTCGATGATTTGCGCGTTACTCGTACCCCACGAAGTGCCACCAACCTCTGAAATAAATGAACAGGTGGAAAAATAAAAACGGAATAAAATCCGATCGGTTTCTCGGTTGCAGACACCATAGCTAGGGATACCGTTTCATCAATGTCTATGTGTTCAATGTGTACGGTGCAGGGGGGTATGTACTGTGACTTTGAGGCCATAGGTTACCTTGTGTGACATCACCATGGTGCTTTACTCTCGCAGGAGCAGCTCCGTTATCCAATACACCATCGAAATAAACATACAGTAAAACTAATGCAGCATCTCTCGCACACTAGTTCGGTTTGGTATAAAAGCGCAGTCGATTGCGTAAGAAGCAGCACGCAAGCCAAGGCAATTAACACCCGTTTATCACATCTGTCTCTCTGTATACTGCCCCATTCGTTGTCTCCTTTACGGTTGGCCTCGTTAGCTCATTTAAACGCGTTTGCTGTTCTCAGTTTCTGTTTTCACCTACACCACATTTGACATGCTTCTTTTTCCTCACCCCACCAGTTAGGCACATTTTCTCTCCTATTCTCTTTCCATCTCGAATTCCCTCACACAGGCGGATTCGCCAGCCCAACTGATTGCTAATCATTCCGTTCCGTCTGATAATGCGACCGATCTCATCACAATAATCTAAACGAAGGAACCGTTCGAGTTAGTCCTGTTTGTCGAATTCTTTTTTGCTGTTCCTCAAACGACCTTCGTCTGATCAACGACAATTGACAACAGTGTCTGCTCTACACCTCTGTCTTCGGTCTTCACTACTGCGGATTGTCACACTGACAGCATCTGCCTCCGGAAGCACCACCACCGTGCTGATCGAAGAGAAGGAGACAGAAAGTAGTCGACTAACTTTCAGGTCCATTTTACTTTTTGTGTCTGTTCCTCCTACTGCGTGATTACAGTACGAATCTTGCGTAACCGCAGGTAATTTGACTCCCGTTCCCTTTCTATTTTTGTACACGATGTGTCAATCCTATTAAAGAGTATGAACAATCGGATTGTGTGTGTTTTACATGTGGGGTTCCGACCAGTATCATGTCTTTGATTCATATCACCTGTTCTCACTCTCGATGCACACTACTATTGATTATGCGCGTGCAACTCCTTGTTGTTCACACTGTGCCATATTTCGCTAACTATTCTGTCCCATGGTTTTTGTCTTTTTTAATCGTAATTCAATTGCTACCGCCACCATGATCACCACCACCACTACCACTGTTAGTACTTTCCTTGAACAATTGATTTCGTTATATCAAATTGTCTCCAAGCACTTTGGTTCAGAATAAACAAAAAAACGACTTTCTTTCGCTCTTCCACCCCAGAGATTATATATGCAATTCCTTTATGCGTATTCCCTATTTTCTTTGCATTGAAAGAGAACATTCATTCATTTCTTCTCGATCACTCCTATTGTCATCCGGGAAAAGAAGCTCAATCCCTTCGGATTGTGGTGACCAGATTGGACAAAAAGTAGGAATAATTTTTCTCGATCCCCTACGTAACTCACATATGCATCATCCGAGGCTGGTTTTTCCATCCTCTTTCAAACCAGTGGCTTCAGGTGCTGATCACGATCGCGACAGTTACGTTCCCGATTTTGAGTTGAGACTTATCAGACAGAGATTTCCGTGCCTCACCTTGTTGTTATTCCAGCGCCGTTAACTTCCACACCGCTAAGTACCTGTTGTCAACTCCAAATGCAGCTGCTTCCTCCGTTGATTTGTACACTTTGATTTTCAAGATCCCATTGTTTTTTGTTCATTTTGATCCAATCGGGTAACCCCGCTTCCAAGCCGCTCTACAAAGACACTTGGTGTACTTTCCCGTGATCATCAGCCATTTTCCGCTTATTCGTGTAAAGTTGTCTATACGTATTGCATTTTTGGTGCACAAAATTCTTGCTAACAAAAGATTAGATATTGAATAATGCGAGTTCATCGCTTGGTTTCTCATTCATCTGCAGTGTAGAAGGTATAGCTCATTAGACGATGTTTGAAAGGTTTCCACCTGATTAGCTACCAGTTATCCCATGTGGAGACTTATTTGACAGTGGTATGGGAACACCTCGTAGCCTACACTGTGCCTTTTGATGACGATTGCCACTTTCGATTTGTATTTAAGAGTTGTAAACCATGTTATTTTCGCAGGTCATTGCTCTCTACTATCTACCACGAAATACTGATGAATGATGAGCTCTGAACGCCGACTATGGGATGATTCGGACCCAAAGGAGTGCTGCTGAATTACTGCTCGTCGAGTTAAAGATCGCCTAAATTCCGTTTCTATACTGCATGCCGTTGTCGATGGGTCACTACGCTCCTCGTATTGATCGGTCAGTCCCGTGAGCGAGTACACAACCAGGCGTGTGACGTAGTAAATTCTGAACTCCTGTTTCCAGCCTTGGTAACATCGGCAATACATAATTTGTCATAATTCACTCATCCTATGCAATAGAATAACGTGGTACTTTGTTTTGGTATATTGCACATGGCAGATCACGTGAATCACAAACGTTTCATTTGTCCTGGTATGAACAAAATAATTTGAACTTCCGATCAACTCACGTGAATTCATGACTCTGACTTGCAGTTGCCTTTCAGTCTTGTTTTAGGATTTGTGACCTCACTGATGTACGATATGGTTTATTTAGCAAAAATGGTAATAGTCGTTTACTACTTTTATTTATTACACAACGTAATCTATTCAAAAATGATACAGTCAGGCGTAACGAGGGGTCACGCGGAGTGATGGGAGCCACTGCTGAAAATTTTGATGAGCTTATCGGTTAGTGCGGCTTAATTAGTTACGAATTTCAATTCGTACGGCATAATGCTGTTGAAACCTTTGAATCACGGTTGCACAACCATCATCATGTAGTGTTGACGTAAAGCCGACCATTAAGGGTCAACTGAGACAGCCTACTGGTAAATACGTGTGTGTGCGTGTGTGTGTGTGTAACTGAAAATTATGCCTACTTTGAATCCTAGCCAAATGGGACTCGATGGATGTGCATTGTAACCGAGATCAAGCAGCATTACCTTGTTCCTGTTCTGTGGCAAATAGCTGCTCTCTTCAATTTCCTTCAAATGGTAAAATAAGGAACAAATCTCTGGGTTTTCCGGCCATTTGCCGAAGGCTTTAATCCATGTTTGACCATGCCAGATTCTGTGACTGAAAAGTTTGACTAACGGTGGCGGACAGTAAGTCATTCTGATGAACTTGTAAACTGGTTGGCCGATTTGAAATTTTCTGACTTGTCCGAAGGGGTTATCTGGTGCCGAGGGACCACTGGAGATTTCTGGGCACATCATACTTCACGGCTTCCCACACCGCAAAACGGATTTTTCTTTGGGAACCCTGACCAGAGCCTTCGTCTCAAAAGTCTCACCCATAAGGCGGTGGGGCGTTAACCCAGCACGGGAACGTGACCGAAGCACTCGTGAAGGAACTTCTTCTGGTCTGTCACGTGATACATGATAGTCACATGTATTCTGTCTCGTCGTCGCTGGTGTTTTGTTATCGATCCGCTTCCCCGATTCAGTCCCTAGCCCCATACACCCAATGGAGCAAGCGGAACGTGGACGGGGAAGCATCCTTTGGGCTGGGGTCGTCCAGCTTAGGCGGGCGATAGCTGCCCAAAGAAGTGCGATGACTTCTCCCACCGTCGAGAGAAACCGCAGGCACTCCACTCCTATATCCATCTAGTGGTGGTTTTTAGACCGACAAATTGTTTCTCTCCACGTTTATTCGCTGGAGTGTCCTCTTCAGGGCAAAGCGATCAGAACTTGTTGTTGTCCATCAACTGTTTCAGAGACTGGACTTCGTCTGAGCTTTACCCATTGACCTGTGAGGCATAATTGTATCTCCGGCTTAAGGAAGCCATCGTGCATAGCTCTTTGGATCATGAAGACACGCAAGCCATCACATCACGTTAAGGCGCAGTCTTGTCGTGTATGGTTAATGGTTGTCTGAACCGAATTGTTATCTTGTACGTCGAGTTGCGCGTAGTAGTCGACCGACAATAATGGTTTTCTTAGACCTGAAAGGCACCTTCAATTCAATTGACCGAACAGCGCTTTTCAGTGTTCTTCATCGAAAAGGTATGCCCTAGAAGTTCGTGAACCTACTGAGATCATTGTATTCTCATACTTCTGGCCACGTTACACTTTACGATGAACTATCCGGTCGGTTCGAAACGACCAGTGGTGTTCTACAGGGATGTCCCATGTCTCCATTCCTGTTCAACTTGGTCGTGGACGAAATAATGGTGAGTGCTCTGCAAAATCTTCAGGATGTAGGCGTCGAACTAGGAAATAGTGGACAGCTGTGTGACCTAGATTACGCAGACGACATTGTCTGCTTGTTCGAATCCACGGAACACGCTCAACTTGCACTAGATAGACTCTCAAGAGCTGTAGCTCCATTCGGCATGCGCTTTGCACCTTCAAAGTGCAAGGTGATGTTACAAGACTGGACATCAACGATTCCGAGCTTGATGCTCGGTGGGGAGGTGATGTCAATTGTCGACCACTTCACCTACCTCGGCAGCTGCGTGACGACGGATGGGAGCACTGTAGCAGAGGTGAGCACGCGTATATCCAAGGCTCGAGCGGCGTACGCTGGACTGAAGCACTTGTGGCGTCGATCTGATATTTCACTGAAGTTGAAAGGTCGTGTATACTGTGCCGCACTGCGTTCAGTTTTGTTGTATGATTGCGAAACTTGGAGTCTGCTTGTGTAATATCTTCGTAGTCTTGAGGTTTTCGACCATCGATGTTTACGTAGTATCGCCAGGATTGGGTGGAATAGCCGAGTAAGCAACGATGAGGTAAGAAAGCGAATATTGGGTACTAATTCGGAGAACGTTTTGTCTCAGCGTATCCAACTTGATAGACTTCGTTGGTTTGGGCACGTGTTACGTATGTCAAACTCGTCTACCATACCGTGTCCTATTCTCCGTTCCTCCTAGGGAGTGGAAGAGACCACGTGGAGGTCAACAGATGACGTGGCAGCGAGGACTGAGGAAATGTGCAGTAGACTTAGGAAAAGTAGGTGCCTCATGCCTTCGTGGTTGGGTCCAAAAGATCCTTCAACCAGTTGGCTGGAGACACTGAAGGATATGGCAGCGAACCGCGAACAGTGGCGATCGTGTTGTCACTTTCTATCGAACCACCCACCCGTGTAGGTCCAGTCCCTGTCCATCTTGTATATTCATACTTTCTAAATCAGCGTGCAACATGGTGAGAAAGACAGTGGCCAGTGGGGCTTGCCCTACTGCTCATCGCTGTACGATGATGATGATGATAGTCTGCAAGATAAAATTTAGCAAACGACTAACAACTTGACCTAGTTTGTACCCTTTTTTTCTTCGTGGTACTCGAATCATGGGCGACGGCAATCGCTGAGCTGCTCAACGATCGTATCATGGAATACTCTTTGTTATGTTCATGAATAATACTGAATCTGAGTGACTCCGATTCAGAACATTTTGGGACTATCAGAATCTCTCCCAGAAAATTCCGTTTGTATTGCACTGGCTAGCACGTGACCACAGTTCTTCGTGAAAGTTGCTTGCATGCCTTTTTTTTTGGGGGGGGGGGGAGGGGAGGGGGCAGTGGTAAAGAGTCTTTGATGTTGATTTGTTCGTGTCTGTGTAACTTTTATCGGCTTTTAAGAAAAGCCATTTTGACGTGCCATTTCGAAGCCTCTGTATGACGTACGTGAAGCATTTTGCGTCGGTTAAGCGTGCTATGCATGTGCTCACTTTATTCGGTCTAAATGACCTACTTTGCAGGTGAATCCTGTCGTGACTATTCGTTTTTCATGCGTGCTAGCGAACCGAACAACTGTCAAGCGCCGGCGTTTGGTTTTCACAACCAAACATACGAAAGGGGTTAGAGCGTAGCTAGCGCTCACACTTGAACAGCGTCCACGTGGTGTTGTTCGTGGTTTGAGTACCTTTGCATGCGCTATAGCTTCGTGCCTGTCACACAGATCAAGTTTCCGGGGTCAGGTAATCAGACCAAGCGGTCGCACCGTGATTGGAAATAGATACACGGAAGCGTCTATAAACGGTTTTGTTGTGGACACTTAGAGATGTCCGTATCCATATCTTCATTATTCTTATAACCTGGTATAGCTACTTTCTTTTGCTATTTCATTACATTTTTGGGTTAGGACAGTAATGCGCTGCCGTCCGGCACGTGACCACCCCTGACCTATTTGCACCTTGTGTGGTTCTCTATCAGCACAACTCTCAGGGTCTGGTTGCCGGTTATCCCTAATAGCGCAGTGGGTCTTTGTGTTTCTACTGTGTATGCATCCCTTCTGTTGCACTCATGCGCGAGCGTGTAGTAAAAAAAATGATTACATGCATTTGACGGGACTGATCCGTGTATGGAGATATGAGATTCTGTAATGAATACTCCCACTTGATTGCATAACAGAGACAGGAGAGAACCACATTGTGCTGAGTGTTTTCCACATTGGATTTCTTGGAATGATTTGTGATTTGGTAGTGTGTTTCTTCTGCACACTGAGTATCATTTTGGTAGGTATTCGATTTACTGTGAAGTGCTGGTAATCCCTACGAGTTTAAACAGCGGAAAAACGTTGAACATGTTGTTGACGCCCACTTACGTGATGATTGCACTCAATTGAGCAATGCCTTACCAACACGTGCGGAATGACAAATAACTATTTGCGCTCGTTCCATTCTTTCTACATCAGTATCTTGGGTGGAGGCTCGTTTAAGAACTAGAAAAATTGATTCGTTTCCTTATGAGCAATCTTTATGTAGTTGTTCAAATTCTGGTACTGTGGAATACTGCTCCATCGTTCCATAGTAGAACGGCGGCGACTGGAATTGCTCACACCAGTTGGTGTGTCAACCATGTGACGTATCGGTCTATGCTAATCGGGTCTAATCGAAAGTGATACATACGCGCATCCGGTGAATACATTTTGTTCGCGTACATGACGGCTATAAACCATATAAATTTAACTTTATATCCATTATAACCAAAAGATAGTCACGAGGTTCTAGAGCAACAATTCTTGTGGTTTGATTTTATGCCGCAAGCATATGCCCAAGATTGAGGCGATATTCTGTGGGTCTCAACTATGAAGGAACGTGAGCTTAAGAGGAAGAATGAGACAAAACCTATGTAACGAGCGAGTTATGTTCCGATACCCCGGTACGTGCTCAGGTAATCTTACCTTGGTCAAACGTCCAACAATGTGAGGCCAGCTTAAATTTAAATAGATTCATGTTGTTCCCATTGGTATATGATATGTGATATAAAGTAGTTTATATATAATATATATATATATATATATATATATATATATATATATATATATATATATATATATATATATATATATATATATATATATATATATATATAAGTATTGACGAAACTGATGCAAACGGGTTTCCGGTGAGCAAACTTTGTACTTGTGCACGACAGGATTAGCATAGAACTACGTGATTGTACATTTGACATAAGTAACAACTACTGGCGAGGTTTTAAGACGACAACGTTTTTGATCTTCTTGTGTGCCGTGAATAGCCGCACTCAAAATGCAGACGAAATCGTATTTTGCCACTACACATGAGCCTCAACAATGACGGAATATGAGCTTCTGAGGGGAAATGGAACAATATTCTTGGTACGTTGAATTAACCCAAACATTATTCAGAACACAATGTTCATACGCGGAATGAACATTTAGTCTGCTTTTATTCTTCAGGAATTTTCACTTTTTCATCGGCATAGAGTCCATTGTGCTGGTGATGAAATAATAATTCTTTATCTTATGCACTATCACATCGCACTTTTGACTCCAATGGCCGGTGTGTAGATGGCCTTCTGACTGCTCTGCGATTACGCTTTAATCCGCTCTACTATATGGTAATTGTGTGAACTGGACCTTGAAGTTGCGCAGGTTTTCACTGGTCTTACAGTAAATAATGAACATACAAATCGTTCTGTATAACCTGATTTTCTTTAATTACATGCTTACGCACGAGTGCAGCCGGAGGTGTATACACCCCAGAGTCACGGGGGGCCACCGTACTATTGGGATGACCGATAACCAAACCCTGAGACTTGAAGTGGCAAAGAACCACGTAAGGTCCCAATAGATCAGGTGTGGTAACGATCCGGACGACACTGGACTACTGTCTACTACCAAAGTAACCGATAATGGCAGGGATTTGAACCTCGTGAAAAAATCATGAAGCGTCATTTTAAAAAATGATTACCTACCCAAATGACTTTTCGTTGAAGTCGGGGGTCATTTTTTAGCCGTGATGGTGAAGATTTCATCAACACTCGAGGCGTCTCTAATTGTAGTCCACCGACAAAGCTAAACAGATTTTATTCCGATTCGAATGAATGTTGATTGGTGTGGTATATCGACATTCAACGGGAGAATTTCTCGGGGGTAATTCCCATATCAGACGACACTTTTCTGAGCGCTATACGGCTCATCATATACCAGCCACCCATACGAGAAACAAACCCACCCCGAAAGTGACAGGCCCGTGATTTGAATCCTCTGATGAAATCATTACGTGCCCTCGTTTTTGGGCTTGCAATCTAGTCTTCATATCGCGTGATAGTAGATGACAGGACGTGAGAGAGCCTGGGAATATTCCCGTACTTGATTAGGAACGATTTCCGCAATTGTTTCTTCTATCGTATTGTGCATAAAAGCGTCCTTTTCACTTCACTTGTTAGGTTTTCTACCCCTGAAATGTGCGCTTGGATTAGTTTTCCTGTGATTTATCCGATAATTAGTGCCCTTTTTCGTGTAAAAACACTGAGCAAGATGCGGCAGAAATGATTCCAAGTTATAGGCTTCTACAATGCTACTTTGATCCCTTTCATGGAGGTGCCCAGAAAATTCATTTTTAGTGAGTCTTTTCATCGCTATCGCGTTAACAATATAAACCATCAACGAAGCGCACCCAAATAAAATTGAAGCCAATGCTCCTATTGATGCGAACTGGAATTTCCTTCTCTCAGTAAGTTTGGCAGTTATTGTAAAACGCATTTGTAAACTACATATGTCGTGAAATTTCCAAGTAAAGAAAGAATTTATCTTAACTTCACCATATAGACGAAACCATACAAAATATATTGGCCGAGATAAGGGCTCCTACCACAATATTCGGGTAGTAAACCTATCTAAATACAACCTAGGTTAATTTATATGATCTTCTTGATCATTTTAATTGCATTTCCATACCTTGTTATTTTTCAGCTCATTTTGCTCAGAACCCTTTACCCTGGCAACCAAGGTTATACACATTCAACTACCCATAGTGCAGGAAATAATCAACGCAAATAAGAGAAGATTTTGGATGAATTAATATTATTATCCGATGGCCTGTTATACCTTGAATAAGTGATGAAGCTCATACTATGTACTAAATACATTTTTGTATGCATCGCCACCGAAACTATCCGTATATTTTGGTTAGGGCGGCGAATATGTAGCTGACAGTGTCAGCCAACAACGAACCTCTGGCAAAAGAAAACTCAATGAATTCCAGAGAAATCCGTCAGAGACAAAATAGGTCTTACCGATTACCACACGGAAAACAACAGAACCGCTGCCTGTGTCGTCTTTTTTGTGTACTACGCGGCCATTTTTGCCAAACCTGTTGTGCGATTCAAATACTCTGTGCTTGCTCATAGACTCGCCTCGTTTCGTATTTGCGGCGCACAACTCTGTTCCGATTAGCGCATCGTATTCCCCTCAGACCAATCCAATTCATGACAAGAACAATTTCAGTTGAGGTAGAATCTTTCCGGACATTTTTTCGCTCATCCTCAAAATCCGCCTGTGCTGCCAGGTGTTACTGCCAACCACGGCACTCTGAGGCTTGGAACACATAAGGCTTCAAGAAGTCAAACATAATCAAGAGCCAGGCGATGATATCATTTCGACCCGTGGTAGCGAGGTTTGAAGCGCATTGCTCGGGCTACCTGATCACCGTCGTATTACTGTCATGATGCCGATATAGGAAGATGCTTTTTTTTCTCAGCTTGTGACGTAATCACAGATAATGTGCACAACCTTTCCACTGAACGCACTCTTCCCTGATTAGAATCGAAAATCTGCTTGTGGATAAGCTACAGTAAGATTCCACTACGAATTGATACACGCATTCTTCATTCAGAAACTGGCGTAAATCGGTTGGTGTGGCTAACTCACGTGTTTGTTGTAGATTCAATGCTTATCTGTTTTGTTTTCAAATAAATATTGATTTACCTGGCAAAAATGGAAAGTGCTACTCATTTCTTTTTGGTTGTTGACCCTTACGCATTGCTAGTTGTGGTTTGTCACGTGACGCAATCGGGCAATTTCTGACCCGGAACACAACTTATTTCAATCTTGAAATCACTAGTTCTACTTCCCATAATATTTATGCATCATTAGAATGGCAGCTTCGATCGCCAGTATGATGGTTTGAGCACATTCAGTCGATAATACAACTATCAATTTATTTCGATATTATATCAAAGTCGTATGATCTGTCTCCAGTTTTGTTCCGAGTCCAGTTAGTCACAGACCAGCAAAGGTTGTCGGGGGACCTTATCGTCCGCAAATTAAAGACGGTAACATTTAAATTTCACACGAAATCATGGAATCAAACCAGTAATCACTTTGCATCAAAGATAACAAATATCAGCCATATGTTGCCGCCGGAACACGTTTTAATCTTACCGTGAAAGTATTTGCGTTTACTAGTCAGACCAATTCAGTCTGAATGTATGATTGTATCGTGCTCAATAAATGGTAGGTTTATTGACATGAACAATTGGTCTTCTCTCTGGAGTTATTCCGATATGATCATTGAAATTTTAGTATTAACTGTCGTTCAGACAATAACGTTTGTGCGAGTGATAACTGTTTCACAATTAGGCATTTACGAAACTCATTTTCCCCCTTTGCAAAACTAGGCCAATACGATCATACTCGTGTCACTTGTTGACTCAAACCATCTATTGATCTGGCACGTCCACACGCAACCATTCTTATTTTTCCCATTTGTAACTGTTTTGTTTCATACGCACACATGCGCTTCCATGCAGATATACTTTAATTCAAGGCTTCTATACTCATATACCCATACACACACTGCAGCAGTCTGTGCTGGACGACGCACGTCACTCACTGACTCGGTGTTCTTTGCTACTGTCAATGCATACGATTCTGCGACATATTTATTATGACTTTCGCTACTTTATTGGAGGTTCGCGCCTCGTGATCGAACTACAACCGGGCACACTTTGGAGCTCGTGTTTTCAAAGCAGTTCTTGGAATAGTTCTCACGAGCAACTAACAATATGATACCAAATCTTTGTCTTTCATTTGCTACTTATATCATTTAAAATGGGGAAATGTGAATAATTATATATAGGTGCGTGTGTGCAAGACCGATTGCATCTGCGAATGTTTTTTCTCTACTTCAAGCGATCCAATGGTGTTTATTGCTCTCGAAATGTACGTCAATATGTGCTATTGATCACATCAGAGTTGACGGAAGAGGAGAGGAAAATATAGCACTAGCAAAAACTGTCTTTTCAATGTGAGTTATGAATGTATTTTTTCTCTGATCTGATTGGACTTCGAATTTGGCCATTGAACTGATGACTACATGAAGTGATGTAACATGAATGTTGCCATAACAAAAACAGTTTGGTATCAAATGTGGGTCGAACCAAAAGCTTCGGCTTCACTCGAACAATAATATCAGATTCGGCAAAATTCCACATTCGTGGAGTTCATCCTTTTTGCGACATCTCGGCTAACTTAGTTTTTGTGTGGATTTGATCACTGATATTCAGCGGGTACCGTGACACATCATCTGGCGGCATCCAAATAATTGTGAACAATAAATTATACGAAGCACTTTCGTTTGTACCAGTACGCAAACAACATTTATTTCTATCACCGTACCACGATTATACAAAAATTCTTTTAAATAAATAATAAAAATCGATAGTCATCAGCCAAATGAGAGCACTGTTCCTCCGAAATTTTACATCCTCGGTGGGATTCACGGAATATCCACGAAGCAATTGACCGTACTGTAGAGCTGTTTTTGATTGAATTGCATTTGATTTCGGAATCGGTTTCTTTGTGAACAGCACTGCGAAGCAGACAAACAACACATCTGTGGACTGGAAAATTGGATCGGGAACAACTCGGAAGGTGATGTAAGTGGTGTCAATGATCAGATCAAATCATATTTTGATGAAATGTATCTCGATTAGAGTTAGATTGTTATTCATTCGAACCAACCACGGGTGCGTCTATCCCTAGTATAAAAGGAAAATTCTGCCCCAAGATTTACGGCTTGTTACCTTAGGACGAGGGAGGAATATAAGCTAGCAATGGTTGACACGTTTCCTACTTGCGTGCTGAACATCAGAGAAACTCAAAAATAGTGAGAAATGATTTCAAGGTATTTTTGTAATACTACGCTAAAAATTCGGGAAGTGGAAGGCGGAATAAACTTACATATACCAATCTGTCCTGAAGTCTGTTTGAACTAAGTACCGATTTCCTGGGGTATGCTGTAAAAGAGCTCTTATCGATGCGATGATTACATTGTTTCTAGTTAACAGATGCGAAAAGACGAACCCAAGGTCTGACCTTGAAATCTCTTTTGGTGTTCGATTAACCACTCACTGGTCAAGGTTATCCAAGTTGGTCCAGATGTAGCCTGCTCAAAGCGATAGCTACAAAGTCAAAAATCACTTATCGTCGAGAAAACACGTCAGATATCTAATGCTGTTGGTCCAGTAAACTGATAACAGTGATGTACTGCCACAGTATTGAGGTGTGCGAAATGTTTGCAAAAATTCCATATACCTGTGGGATAAATAATCACACAATAAATACAATTTGGTAACGCGGTAAAAAGCTGCTTCTTTATTTGGCTGAGAAACACCAGGCCTGACTTATTGAGGCCGTATATACTTCGCTATCCCAAGTCCCAAGGTGATAAAAGCCGATTTCATGCCTATTTTCATCAAAAACATTCAAGTCAAACACAGCCACCTATTTATGGGTGAAGTTGCTCTCTCGCAAGCAAGTTTTTCCCCACACACCTGAGGTTTGAATTTCAGCATCGACACTGTTCCATTCCCTGTAATCCTCTTCTGGTCTACTTCTTCTGTCACCCACTTGGAATAGCCCCCTTATTCGGACACCACTCATTTCCTCTGTCCGCAATAGATTCGCCAATCTTTCTCTCTACTCAGTCAAAAGAATTTATCTTACCAGTCTCGAATTTTCTAACCCTAACCTTCAGTTTATGTGATCCCTTTTTTCAGCCACTGCCAATGGCTTCTATAGTTTATCCCAACAGTTCAATGGACAGAACAATCAACCTGCTGTGAGGAGTTTATAGAACGATCGGGCCAAATCTCTTTAGGAAAACCACTATTCAAAGTAAGATTTTCCAGAATAATTTCCAATGGTCAGCCGTCTGTAAGATTAGAAAATCAGGTTAATTCAATGGACTGCATTTGAATCACACTGCCTTAGTCAAAGAGACCATAGGGTTGCCAATATGCAGCGACGACCGATTTCGTTCTTTGCATCATCACACTGTTGTTCGACTACACGCTTTCTGCTAAGCTCGGTGGAAATTTTGACCGTCTCACTTACACGCTAAACGTATGCTCCCGCAATACACGCTAATTGCTCTCTATCGATAGTGTTCTCTTTCCCATGGGTTGTGGGAAAGGTTGTTCTGGTGATCGTGGTGCTGTAGGGCGGAGCATCACGGTGATGGACAGGTGGTCAACGCATGGAAGGAAGGACTAGCGAACGTATGTAATAAGAAAGCATCGTGGTAAGGCTTACCCAGCCTTACAAATAAACTGGACAGCTAATTTGCTTTAAGAACTAGTACTATCTCTGAGGCATGTAGTTAGAAAATTCTGTGATGAGGACTTTTGTGACCAGATCCACCGGAACGTTGTTTGCTTTTCTCTTCACGATCCGAATTTGGGAAGCAGCTTTGAATTCGCTGTCCAGAACAAGGAATTAATGACACTTTTGTAGCTTAATTAACTGGTAACTGTTCTGTATTTATCTGTCTGTCTCAATTTCATCGAAAATCCCCTCACTTCTCAGTACCTCCTCTACGTGACATCCAACTCGCGATCTTTATTTGCACATTCTGACGGTACGTTTCTACCCCTGTGGCCTACTAGCTTCGTGTCTCGGTCGCAACTATATAATTCCTTCTTACCCATCAAGATAAAACTAAAACCGTTGTCGAAATTCGAATGAAGTAGTAGTTTTTCGGAATAATCTACCCCCGGAATAAAAGCTCGCAACCCGACACGAACTTTTTTCACGTGTTCATGCCATTTAGTGACTAATAGATATAAAGGCATCCCTGGTACTCTCCCTTCTCGATGAAGAAAATAGAAGCGTAAATTCAACAAACTCGCTACTTCTCCAATGGCTTCGATCCAAAGATAGGAGAAAGTTCAAGCTTCTACCAAGACGTTTTGGTGCGCATACCTTGATCCTGTGAGTACAATGTTGACTTATGTCCCTCCCTAGTCAACTGCTTCAGCTTTTTGGCATAGAGTTTGCCGACCGAGCTGTGATACCACTAGTTATCATGTACTCCATTAAGTGCGATATTTTCGCCTCGGTAGTTCAACGTGGAAAAAGGGTAATAACTAATTTCTTCAACACTGGAAACAAATTCTCCATTAAAATCAAATCAGGGCTGTTACCGTGCACTTAGGGCAACAGAATCCTTCAAGTGTTTATGGTTTAGCTACCGGAAACTTACAAGCTAAAAGACGCGCAAGTGGAACACAACTTGACACATTAGCCAGCAGAAAAGTAGTCTTCCAAGCTGACAAACTGGGAACATTCATTTTTTGAGCCCATGAATCCTGAATAGTTCAGAGTATCGTGGCCAGTACTCCCCCAACACGGCTAATCAGGATTTTGTGCACTCAGCATCAACCAATTTAAAGCATTCTGCAACCCCGAAATCAATAAAATGATGTTCCTTATAAATCTTGTATCACGGGTCAGGTTTATCGCGACCCCCTGTGTCTTGATATAGAGCACGGAACGTTAGTCGATAGCCAAAACGAGTGGCGATAAAATTCAAAAGTATTTACAACTAAAACAACTGACCAGTATTTATTGTGCTATTGATGTTGGCTTCAGATTGACAGCGAAGATAAAGCGGCTAACTTCGCCTTGTCTTTCTGCTCACTGCCGTATCTTCACTCATTGTGAACTCTTCGGCTGTTCGTTTTCTTATCAGAATGCAGAAATCGTCACTATCCAAGTCGAATATTTTCGATTCATTTTCCATCGCGTCTTATCTGACACGATGTTTAGCGTGAATAATGTTAAAAAAGCTTTTGTTCTTTCGCGGAAAGATATGGAGTGATATATATATATATATATATATATATATATATATATATATAATGTCAGAAAAATGAGTGCAAAATGCTTTATCAAAACTTTATCTTTCTTCTATTTATTCAAGCTGAGAGCTCCTTTATTCCAGAGGCTATATTTACCTATCGCCTTGTAAACAAAATGGACGTTTAAAGGACAGCAGTCATATGGTCTTGATTTCCGGGTCACGTATTCCGAATAAACCGACAACCCTCACTTCGGCTGGGTCTAACGTCAACCGCAAAATTGTTACTGAACCACCCAATACAGCAAGTGATATAGTAGTCCATAAGAGCATTTGCTCTATTTTTGCTTCTTCTGTCTAAGCACAAATTTAATCGATACTCCAGCAAAAACAACTGCTCCATCGCCTGAGATTATTCGTGGTGAATCTGACTTTCGTGGTTTGAAAGAAATTAGTTATATAAATCGCTATTTGGCCAGCGGTGGTCAAACGGCTAGCATCGCAAACTTCGGTCAGTAGAGAACCGGGTTCGATCCTCACTGCTGCCGGTCGGTTCCCCGTTTGGCAGCCTTCCGCAGGACGCCGCCTCCTTCCTGACTCGTCGTGCATTGTTGCATGATGTTTAGGGAAAGGAGCGGAAACGAGGTTTTTCTTATTTATCTGTTATTTATCAAGTTTCGTCATTTTTCAAGCTTCATGCCAATTTTTTATGGTAATCAGGGTTACGCGAATTCAAGTTACCACAAAGTAATAAAGAGCCAAAGTGAACAGTGGTAAGTAGTACAAAACTTCGTATTTCCAGAGCTTGTTTAATATAATATTGGGAACGAAAATCTCCTGAGGGAGGAAATGTTTTCCATTCCAATTTGAACAGTATCACTTCGAAATTATTGTTTTTTCCGACGATATCTGTGGCGCACTAGTCTCTTTGACCGCCGGTATTGAACGCAAGCACATATATCTCTCACGCAAAAAAGATAAATGAGTTCGATATAAAACTGATTACCTAACCCCCCCCCCTCCCCCGATTTCCATCCCATACTTTCTCCACCGTATCGTAACCAGCATATGATGTGTGCTCAGAACTCACAACTGTTTCACGCCAGAAAAACATTCAACTACAACAAACATTCTGAATGGGGCCGCATCTTCAACTTTACCACTTATTGCTTGGGTCGGGTAAAAAACCGTAGGAATACTGGCAGATTCATTCCAGCCGTCAGTTTTACAGCCCTTTGCCATTGGCCCTCTTAGGTCCCCTTGCAATGTCGTTTCTGTGAATTCACTTTTTGAAACAGTGAAGGTGCTACTAATCTTAGATATTCTCACAATACCTATCAAACACCAGTATTTAATTATTTCTTCATCTCCAACCAAAAAATACTTCTGAAGCTAGTGACAGTATGGCGCTATTTCATGTAATGTATAAGCCCAATCAAATCTTTGAGAGGAAGTTCGGATATCCTAGTGGTCAAGGTGTTCGATTCACAATCGCTCACCCCGGGTTCCAGTCTCAGTTGGGTCTCTTTGGATGTGCACTGCTGCTGGTTCCTAACAAGGGTGAAACACTTGTGTTGTGTGTACTTCCATGGCTTTCAAAGGTGGTTTGAAATTTGGCACTGTATGATGTAACATATTATGCTTTAAGTAAACACAGAATAACCCGAAGGAAAAGTAGCCGGTTTATGGAAGTAATGATAATAATCTTCCAGCGCATCAGAAAAATTAAAAATAATTTTTAGGTCACTTCTGAATAAATTTGTAAGGGGAAACCGATTCAGTTCATTGTAAGTGAATACTACTGTGGTAGTATAAAATTTGATCATTTTGAATCAGGTTATCTATTTTCGGGTATTTGCTGAATAAGAATGGTTATTTGAAGGCTCTTTTGAGTAGCTCGTGATCGAGTTAGTCTACGTTAATGATTAGAAACAGTTTTACAGTTGAAGATCATAGAAAACGAAGGGGTAGTCAATGAAAGCATTCAAACTGAACGAAACACATTTTTCGTGGATCGTATCATCAAAGTCCATTTTTGGTTACTAGTGATGTTTCTTTGCCAGATATAGCCAATCACTGATACATTTCTGCCCTAACCGCTCGCTACAACCTAGTGTCTGATTGCACTTATCGTCACTGGTAACGGTGGTTTTTGTTTGTCTACCCGGGCATTGCTCTGTCCGTCTATCTATCCGTGTGCAAGTATAAGCGTATTATATATATATATATATATATATATATATATATATATATATATATATATGCACGTAATGATGGCGCTAATATTTGAAATCCGATACTGAGTAGTTAGACTGAAATCAAATATAAAAACAATTTGTCTGTTCAGTGAGCCACAGTGAAAAGACGAAGTTTTTTCCCGCTCGATCTATGAATCGTAATTTGCCAAATAACTTTGCTTTTTGGGTAATTAAAGGTAGTTGATTTGATAGAAAATTACAAGCGCATGTTGGGATTTTGTTGAAATTGATTGAAATTTGGATCTAGTGAGAAAAAAAATGCACTATCCTAAAAATCACATTACCAGCAAACACACTGCGGTAAAAGGCTGTTTGGAATAGACGACGCATTTGGTTTTAAAACCCGATGAGTTATCTGGAGTTTAGATAGGCGGATTCGATTAGTGAATAATGTCTCATGCTTAGCCTGTATGTTACAAGTTTGTATGCAGTTTATTCTAAAGAAAATGAGAAATATCTATGGCAAGTGAGAAACGTGAACTACGGTCCACACCAGAACATGATACCCTTGCTAGTTATCGCGTAGCTATGGAGACGGCTACATTGGCATCTCAGACAAAGGATTATGAAACGCGTCCCAAATTAAGTCAATCAGAAGATTGTATGGGAAACTTAAAACGGATTCGCGGTTGTTAGAATCCTATCCACTTGGTATAATCATGCAGTCAACATTAGGTCACCAGCCGTGTACGATAATTCCCAGCCAACAAACAGATAGTGCTCTTAATAAATGGTATTGACCCCTCCAAAATGATTCCATGAGAGCAACGCGTTGTATTTGACGTTTGTTTTCCTAGAAACTTGCCATACAAAAATTCAAAATGAATTTTGCGGTATGCGAATTGTAGTTGCTCAACTCATTGTTCAGTTAAATTAAACGCGTTTAACACAACACATTATTGCAAACACAAAATGAACGACTATTATCACGTTCTCCTTGCAGATGCCTTCGCTCCATGTGCTCCAGATCACTCACAGCTGCCAATTTGTGATCGATTCACTGAGCTTTTCTAAACATGATTTGATCCCCACACGTAGATGAAAGTTGTCTTTGTATCTAACTGACTTATTTTATGTATATGTATTACAGTTGTGTAGCACAGATTTTGTTTGTGGACATGCAGTATAGAACAGAAGTGGTGGAAAATTAGTGTACAAGGGAAGCTGTAGTATTAGGAGTAGAGGTTTGGGGAAGTGTGCATACTACTCACTGAATAATGGTAATATTTATAGTAATAGCATTGACAAGAGTAGTGATAACTATAGTGTAATGGTCGAGAAAGTGGTCTATTGAAAACCGTTCGTTTTGGACAAAAAATCAGCTGAATATAACAAGGGTTCTCATTTCCATAAGAATTATCTGGTCCATTTGAAAACAGTTGTAATCCAATCGAAGGATATAATCATGCGGTTAATTTTATTGCTTTCAGTTGTCATAGAGTAGTTGCATTCTTTGTCGCTGCTTTACTGTTCATTGTTGTGTTTAAAGCAATTGACTGCTTACCTGTCCAGAAAGTCGTACTCACACTCCCCCACACTCATCTTGACAAAATTTGTGCGTACTGTGGACTATCGTCAAATAGCCATCCAGTCCGATGTTCATTCTTCCTTAACCGGTTCATGCTGACGTAGTCATCAAGCCGTCAACTCCTGCAGTGAAGTTCTTCTTTCGGAAAGTATAAGGGATTGAACCAAATTTTGTACTGAGGGGAGTTCCACGATTTGCATCCACATTCAGTAAGTCTCAGGCGTTTCGACGGCGGTGTAAGATTATCAAGAAATAATGCAGGATCCCTTCATTTCCGACTGGGATCTTTTGTTGTGACACTTCAGTGTCGTCTAGAGCGGAGTGTTAAGCAGTCTTCATCCGAGTGGTATCAGAGTGGACTTCTCCCTTTGGCGCACTCTGTGCAGAAAAACAACTTCCATTACGCTCTTTGGGCTGTATTCACTATGGTCCTGAAAATCATATTGGGCTTTAGTTTCTCCATCGTCTACGGCTTCGGTGAACAATGTATGAAGTGATATGCCTTCGTTCCCTCCGTCATTCTCGATGGCAATGTTCGAAATTTTCGCAGCGCATTTGGTTCGGTTCTCCGACTTTCGCCACTTCATCAGCAATGATTGAATTTTCCAGTAGCGATGTTCCTGGCAAAATGTCTTCAATGTCCTTCTGAAGGTCTGGATGTTCGCACCGAACGGGTCATACATTTTCACAGCAGGAACCACGGTTTTCATTCGGTTCTTTGACTTTCATCTCTTAGTCTTCCAGGTTCGAAATTTTCGGCCCTTGAACAGGGTCATATTTACCAGCTACGAGTCAAGAATGGCCAGTACACCAGCCGCTTCTCCAAGCATGAACAAATCCATGGAATGATTGACACGAACTATGAGGACTGCTTCTTGCAGGGGTTCTGGCAGACTGTCCACAAATCGGTCTGCCAACTGTACAGCCCGTGACGCTTTATCCAGCGAGGTCGGCGTGCACTCCAGGGGTGGACGGAGCTTGGCGGCATGCACCAGCGGGTACGTAACAATCTCCAGATGGGCAGCCTTGAACCTCCACATCGCATACTGACGGTTGGTTGGGGAGTCGAACTCTGCTACCAGGGTGTCCCTCGCGGGAGCCTACTTCAAATCCTCCGAGTCCCCTCGCGCCACATCCAGCACGGCCCGCAAACTGTCTTTGAGGAGCGCGCGAAAGGCCTCCAAATTACTTCGGTCGTACTGGATCATCGACAGCCCCGCCAGGTCCTCGAACTTCTTCAAGAAGCTCCCTATGTACTCTTCCTCGAATGACTCTGGTCAAGGCAGATCCAACATGGTCACGGTGCAAACTGCCATAATCTACAAGACATGCAGGGATACAATCGTGTGGTTCGCAAGTTTTACTTCATCTCATTGCGTTCAGCCCTTACAAAATGGTCGCATTCGTTGTTGTTCCATTACAGTCCGTTATTGTGTTTTGGACAAATGACCACTTACTTACCCAGCAAGTAGTATGTACACATCGCTACAGTAGTAGTATCATATATTATTCGGGAGTATAAAATGTGATCGATACTAACTATGGAAAACTACTGGAACTGGAGTAGCATACAACACGATGAAGCTATGTAGATAGATCTAAGTGAGCGAAAACGAGAACCGCAAGCCTAATCAGCGTGTGGTATTACTCTTACCGAAAGATCGTTAAATTGTCGTGAATTGAGTACCGTTGGTGCAAACGAGCGCTTGTTTTGTAGGCAAACGCTTTTATTATAGTTCCAAAGCATGATTCCAGGTAGTAATAATATTCATAATAGTGATAGACGTTGCAGATAGATAGTTATCGTATTAGCTACAAAGTGACGATTGTAAGAGTGAAAATCAGGTTACTTGGACGTAGGCAAAAGAATAGTAGCTGGCGCACGCTGAATACTATCACACAACAGGATGGAATGTCGAGAAATACTGTTTTCCGTGCTGGACTCCAAAGTGTATAACCTCAGAAGCCACTACAGGGCATGATGCAGGGCAAATTGTACAGCGCTCATCGTCACCTTCATAGTTTTTTTATATTAGAAGGAACTGTCCTTCCTAACTCTTCTCCCAAATGGTCTGTCGTCCGTCTTCGATAATACCTCAGCAGAGAATGCGATACAACCTTCGCTCTCGGTTTCTGTAGTGAACTGAATCAGTAGATGGGCGCAGTTGAAGATTCTCGACAACTTTTGACATATTTTGTCGGTTTACACACAGAAGAAATGACATCAGCGTAGAGACAGTACGTGCCCAGCTCCGCTATTTAATAGCTAAACTCTTGTTTTTCAAGTTTTGCCTTAATGATGTCAAAAATCAAAGGGGCAAGTAGTGAACCCTGTATATATATTTTACAGAATCTACTCTAGCTAGTGGCTCTGTGAAAATGACAGATGGGTCCAAAGGATAAGCTGATCGAGAAACTGCAAATATGCTTTCAAAACAGTTGGACAAATTTAAAGTTAAACCTGATCGAACAGAGAAATCACAGAAATGAGACTGGTTGCCTGAAAAGTTACTGAAATCCTGGGTTATAGGAACAGCATCACAAACAGCCCCTCCAGCAGCACATTTAAATAACAGTGCCAAAGAAGTGGATGGAAGGTCCCTAATACAGGTGAAAAATAAATGGGGTAGAAGATAGCTCATTGAATCACTCCTGAATTACTCAATAATGGTTTGGATTTGCGATATGAGTAGCAAAGTTTTGGATCTGGATGATAAGACGAAATTTCCCCGAAGGTGAACGACCGGTGTCACCGTTTTTGCCGCTCATGAGCTTGCGTGCTTCCTGGAAAATGTCTTCTCGTATTCCAGATACAACTCCTTACTGCTCATATCAAAAATTCCTATTCGGGACCATGTGTTCTCGTTCTGAAGGTTGGCCGTGTTATCTGACGAAATAACGTTGGAAAAGCCGCCTTTTGATTCTAAAAATGGACTCCTTGTCTATGCACTCTCCACGCGTTTCAAATGAGACTACAGTTTTAAAGATTTGGCTGTTTTAAAACCCAGTCGTGAGTGCTGAGTTCTGTTGGTACAATAATCAGACACCCATACCAAAAAATGTGTGGGGCGACTGAAAGCTTTCAGTTTGCGAGGGAGAATAGATCGCGGAATAGAATCAAAAGCAGATGAGTAGTCCAGAAAAGAACTTCTTACATACTTCGATGATCCATCTGAGGATTTGTTTATATGATAGCTTACGGGAGCCAAAGCGTCCACAGTGGATCAGTTCGGTTTATAGGCTAACTGTAAGGGGTCATTGGGAGAGTTTATAAAACTATTGAAACATTTTAGGATGACAAGCGCTGCAAGTTTAAGACCATAGGAATTTGCAATAATGGGAAGAATGCTTTTAGCTATGACATTAAAATTACATGGTTTTGGTGTCGGAACCATAGTGAAGGATCCCAAGTGGTCAGGATTAGATAATGAGCACAAAGGTTTGTATAGAAGAGAAGTAAATACATCTCAAAAGTGATGACGTTAGGCCATCAGAACCAGTATCTGAGGTTATTTTAGGAGTACTAAGGAGTTTAAACTCTTCTCCGGTAGAGAACGGGGTTATGGGCACAGAGTGTGTTGGAATTAATACAATTGGAGAGTCGTTTGATGGGTGGATGAAAGTACTGGTAATGATGTGAACGTTTGCAGTAAATTTCACTTGTTTCATTTTCTTTCAACACGGAAGTTGAATGCCTTGCCATAGGCGGTTACTGTTGTGGCTTCATAGGAGATGAGGCGAGTCCATACCTCTGGTTTCTTTCTTCTCTAAAAGATAAATGTATCTTACCTCCGAATTATCCAGGGCTTTGTCGAAATATTCCTTCCCTCTTGTTAGGGATTTCAACATAGCAGAAATGAAAGTGTTTTGTAGGGAACAGCACACGTTGAAGAGTGACGAGCATAGAGAGAAATAGACGACTCAGGTGTTTGTGCTTAGCCGGTTGGGGCAGAATATTCGTTGACTTCACAGTTGAATAATCAGACGAATTCAGCAGGTTGAGAGAACATGTCACTGACGAATAACGGTTTGAATGAATAACCGGCTGACTGGATAGTAAACAGCCAAGTGAGCATTATATCTGACTAAGGGATAGCGAAGTAGTCGGATGAATTTAGAAAATGAGAAGAAACGTGTGTACCAATACTGATGCCATAATTCCGACCTCAAAAATGTACTTCCGACTTTTGAGCGTAACTATCATTCTTTTCGCTTCACGAAGTCGCCAGAACTCTGGCTTTTCTCACAGCTTCTTGGACATGACCAGGTTTGGCAAAATGGCGTTAGAGCTGTTTTGGACTGTACCTTTATGGAGGCAGATCGGATATTATTCTACAATTCTTTCGGCTAGGCGCCTAGTCATGTGTCCAAGACACGGGAAGCCCCGCAAATGCATGTAAAACTACATACAACGAAAGGTTCAAATTTACAAGCCAAAGTGTTCTGGGTTTGTCCGACAATGAACTACTTCGCTTTCTTTGCAGTCCTGAGATCGATGTCGGATAGGATTCGCCATTCGTTGCTGACATTCCAAGGTCTCTAGGGATTCGTCCTCTTTCAACAGAATTATTTTGAAGACACTTTTACTTACATTCAACTTATTCGGGTCACAACTGTTAGTCATAAAGCAATCGACAAGGGAAAACAGATGCATGGATCCATTTTCTTGTCATATGCCCTTTATTTACTCGGGGTCTTTTCTCAGCTTGCCCGCTCTGCAACTGTCCTTAACCATGTAGGCTGGAATGCTTACCAGATTCAACGTATAGAGTGGTGGGACCGAGTTCGTAAAGTGCCTGTGCTCACAGTCCTATCAACGAGCTCTTACGAACCACACTTCTTTCGATGTAATCGTTGCCTATATTCCTCCGTTGAAGACACTCAAAAGCGATGGAAAGATATTTTTCAAGGTCAACGAAGCTGATATATGAGCCTTGTTGAACTTATTCACCAAGTCTCGATTATTCGTCGTTGAGTTGCGACGAGTGGATTTGTCACTGGCGCACGGGATGCACATTTCTACGTGCGATATGTCCGTGTCAGTTGTTGTCTAGAGACGTTTCTATTCACCCGTTGATTTCATTCGATTATTTTGTTATCACGTCAGCAAATAATACGTGTTTCACGATATGAGCTATCATCCAAAATTCCTATGTACCTCGTTGCTGATGAAACTTTAAAGAAGATATATTTTACAGTGCTTGAAAGAAGGTGTTGAAAAAAAGGTTTCCGTGTTATCAGCCTTTTGCTCACATCATTGGGGCTATTTCAGGATCACAAATAGACAGTGATTGAAGCACATTATGCTAGATTGCTTTTATTTTACCGCTCTTGCTTCGGTCATCTACAAGCTGTTTCACCTTTATTCATTAATAAATACTTACATGTGAGCCTAATCGTAGAGAAATATGCCTAATAGGACTACTGCTTCACTGAGGAATACCAGAAACCATGACCCTAATACCGGCAGTGAACAAACATAAAAGGTCCCACTAAGTCAGGCGTAGTAAAAAGTCGAACAACAGTGGGTTACAGTCTTCTATCGGTGATCAGCGGTGACGGGACTTGAGTCTCTGACCTTCGATATAGTAATCAAACACCGTGAATAATTTGGCAATCACCAGCTGATAGAATAGTGTATATTACCAGAGCGGTATTGGGGCGAGTAGGCAAACACCCATTATGTCACACAGGAATTCTGAGGGCAATGTAAGCACGGAGTTTCTTATAATTCACTTTAATAGAATCACTGCCGACAGAAACTGCACTGTGCTTTTACGCTGCTGGGGGTCTCTGCTCTTTCTATTGTGTAAGTCTTTGAAGACTTCCTATCTCTGATCCCAAGGCAATTGGTATGGATTGGACAAATCTTGGATCACCCATACAGCACAACAACTCCCGGTCGAGGTCTAGCGTCCTTGAACTTGAGATAATTGCTTAATTTTAAAGTCAGCAGTTAGTTGTGTCCTGATAAAGACACCAAAGTATGTTTGTCGTCTTTTAAATACAAAGAAGAGTAGTCGATCTAGTGGGGGGGGGGTACTGAAATGACTGACAAACACACGAACCAGAAAGTCTGTTTTGGCTATTTGTGGGACAAGGGCATCCATTGGTCAAGCAGCCCCCATCACGGGACTCAGATATTGCATGCACCAGTAGGAACCTTACCATCGCGGATCTCTTCTCTATTTACTAGTTTTTCATTGACTGCGATTGGCCTCTAGAAATAGCATATTTTGTCGCATAACAACGAAAGTAAACGCTATTTACAGCGGGGACAATAGTATATGGCCGCTCTGTTAATGACTAAGTGGTATAACTGACAGACCGCCTAATCAGAGTTGCACAGTTTGAAACTCCATAGAAATGGCGGCCAAACTTTCTGGCAGATGCCACTTTGTTTTTGACCGAGTCAATACTCTACCTACATCCCGCGGGTGTATCCTGGCCAGGGCTTAGAAGTCACGGTTGTCTGTTCCTCCTGACTGGACAGTGGGACCTTGTGTCACATGGTAGTCCCCGTGTACTCAGGTGGGCGTAATTATAACGTACAGAAAAATGAACTCTCTCCCGCTCTGGGCGATCAGATATCGTGGCACTGGAATTATTGTTCGTTGTACATCACAATGTGACTGCAAACTGCCATATTTGGAACAACACTTGGATAGATTTTAAGGGCAGCAATGGAGTTATACTGAAAAGTAAAGTTCGTACATATGAACAGAATAGAATTCAAGACGAGAATCACACTCTTCATCTTGGTGGATGATAACTCTTCGTCGTTGGTTTTGTTTGTCATAATAACTCTGAGGGCTGTTTCCGGAAGTCGTCTCCGGCTGCATCACATGTCTGTATGTTGGATTCGAACCCGGGATATATGACAATGAGGCGCCACAACCACGTTGAGACTAGGCTATCCAGAAACTGAATGTCAACGCTGAACTTCAACTCAGTTAAAACTTCCACTCACCGGTGGTGGTCAGACGGTCATCATGATGAAATTTTGACCTTAACGTCCTGAGTTCGACTGTCGACACCGCTTTCACTTACCCCCTTGACAATACTTGACCAGCCCGCTTCCGAAACCAGTGGGCATTGTTGTTTAATAAGTGAAGGAAGGAAGTGAAATATTCTTGTGGCTGTTATAGTAGTTACTCACAATGAGCAAACAGTCTGTTATTTAGTGAAAAAATCCAGTTCTATATTTTGCAGAAGTTCCATGAAACAGATGGTTAGACTGATTTGGGGAACACGCCTAACTTTATCCCAGCTGGCACGTCCATGGGTCTGGTTGGAGAGCCGCTGAATCGACATCTGGCAGATTGTTCTACATGGAAGACCATTCGAAGAACTGTAGTATGACTGGTGGAAAATTGAACAGATACTAATCTAGACGGATCTATCTGCAGGCCTGTGCTACGTAAAGAAACCTGATCTGGATCGTATCATCTGCTCAGTTCTGTGACCCCAATCTACTCGAGTCTGTGATAATACTTGTTCCAACTTTCTTCTTTCTAGCCAAAATGAGTTGCTTCGAAGAAATCACCTACATGGAATAATATTTGTTGAATTTCTTTTACGAATCTTTGCAGTGGAAAAAAGAAGTGAACGGTAACCATCTATTAGATGGTATTCAAAGTTAATCCTGTTTCTCACTGGGAGTAAGAAGAGATTTGATTTGGTTTGATTATAAAATGATTCATCATGCAAAAACACGGTCTAACTCATTATTGAAAATCGTGAAAGCCCTGGCATACTGCTGTTTCATCAGTTTACTTTACGAGTCATCATCGGTACACTTTGATCGAGCCCCTTGGTGCTCGAACCCGGGGTGATCCATTGTAAGCCAAACGACAAACCATCGGGCTATCCTAACTGTTTAAGTTTATCGATGACTTCCGTCACTTGTTTTCAAAGTAAGAAAGGTTGACCGCGCAATGGCCGACTCTAATGATGGACGAATTCTCCGTGGGAAGCTCAAGTAGCAACAAAGGGTTAAGGTTACAAAAACCCACAGATTCTTCTCATCTCTGAGGTACAGTGGACCACGGAATAGCACATAATATTTTGCTGTGTGCCTAGTTCTACAACCCGTGTCTGAAGGAAAGAAAGACTCCAGAATATTGGAGGACAGAAGCTATAACTCCTAGTCCTAAAATGGATCTGAAATTCCTTCCAGGTGTGTGCACCCTGTCCCCCAGAAAGTTTTCGAAAGCTTGGTTCTCCAACGATTGAACAAAAATATCAATGTTCCAGAAGCCAATCAGTTTGCTTACTATCAGTCACGCTCCACCTCGATGCCCTCGCCATCTGGACACAATACATTCCGTCCGAATATGATAGTAATACTGAATTGGTAAGCATATGCCTCCTAGACTACAGTGATGCATTCAACGGCGTCGACAAAGACAAGTTGCTTTCCTTTCTCCCTCTCTCTGGTTTGATGCTTTTATCTGTTGCTTTGTTGGCAGATCACTTTCACAATCGCCAGCAGTTCACTCGTCATAACACCTAAACCTATTCTCTTGTCATCAATATCCGTGGCATTCCCAAGATGCCATATTGCCCCTACTTTCATTTTCTGCACTCATTTCTACTATTTCTGTACAGGTAAAGGATCTTCTCGTCAAGAACGCGGATGATGTCATATTTAGTATACCGTATACCTGCGATTCTACTTCTCATACTCTACAAAATGACATCACTCAAATCTCAGAATTGTCTGATGCTCACATCTTAGGCCTTAACCCAACCAAGTGTGATGACATGACAGTTCCCCCCTTGAACGTTAGCAAGAAATCTAATATTCAAAAAGACTGCAAGTCCGTTACAATGTATGGAGAACAGCCGAACCATCTCGATTCAGTGAGGTACTTTGCAGTAATGCTCGAACTCAACCTTACTTGGTCCAAGCATGTTGGTTTCATTTTTCCGAAAAACATAGTCTCGTCTTTCTATGATTCACATCTCAAATCTCACTTCATACCTACTCATCTTATCAAACGTTTTGTATTCTCGGGTGTCCTACCTCACTGGTTTCATGCTTCAACTGGCATCTTTCCTGGCCTGCTAATGAAAGACTTCAAGTTCATTGCTAGATCCCTGAAGATTTTATCATCTGCCGGTTGTATACCCGACGGTATTTCACTCTTTTTGTCACATCCCAACATAGCAAAGCTTGTCAAAATCTGTCTACAAAGATTTTCACTGATTCTGCTCATCCTTTCCACGAAGACCTAGTGGAATGTACATCCACTTTTTCCACACGTTCTCAATACAAACATCATTTTACACGCATTAGGGCGTACAACAGTTCTATTATCCCCAACATGGCAGAGTATTTGCACCATCCAGTTTATGTAATATCAGGACTAACACAACATTTGGGAAACATGGATGCTTGCTAACCATGACTTCAGTGTTTCATTTTGCTTTTTCGTAGTGTAATTTTCAATTTTTTTGCGGACGTGTACATGGTTACGTGAAAGCTGAATATTCAACCTTCAGGGTTCATGAAGCAAGTACTTGACTTGACTTGACGTCAATGGGCACTCCATTTACACATTCTCATTCAGGGATTGAAGTTCGGTTGCTTGTAGTTGTCACTACATGTACTCGTAATGTTGAAGTACATCAGGAGAACCGACAGCATGTTTCCAGATCTTCGATGATGAATCAAAGTTCAAGGAAACTGATATTTACGATTGACGTTTTGAACGAACAGATAGATCTCAATGCTCTGTTAAATACCTAAGCCGTCGTGAGGGATCCAAAGATCATTTGTTGTGTTGTCTCAGCGATCCACTACTGAGCTGCTATCGATTATCCAGCTTAGTTTTATCTTGTGTAAAAGTGACCTTTACACTTAAATTCTCGTCACCCTTAGTCGTCACTCATAACTGAATATGAACATGCAACTCGTTTTCTTGTTGTATTTATTCATGTGTGTTAGCGATAGATAACAGTATGCACAAAGAGATCATCAGTTTGCGCCCTGTCTCTGATTTGTTTATTTAAGAACAACTTATTTACTTGCATTCAGCTTTAAACTCTCCATTTCGTCAAACTATTTCTTCTTCTTGCCAATACAGTGACTGACATTTGCATAATTCCGGAAACATACTCGCCTCGGTATCTATAATTCTTGTCAATCACGTACCTACTTATGAACATTATACAACACAACTTGCAGTACTACTTATAGGGGTAGTTATACTAGTAGTAGTTGTAGCAGTAATGATGGTAGCAATAGTAGTAGTGGTAGTAATAGTAGTAGTAGTAGTAGTAGTAGTAGTAGTAGTAGTAGTAGTAGTAGTAGTAGTAGTAGTAGTAGTAGCAGTAGTAGTAGTAGTAGTAGTAATAATAATAATACAGGATTTCCTACAGTTTAAAAGCCTGCGGCGATCGATTCGGAGCATTCATCAATCGTTTAAGAGCCTTTGACAATATTTTAAGACAGATTAGCGATATTTAGTAGCCTTTGGTGATCGTCTAAGATCCAATGTCTATCTTTCAGGAACTTTTGACGACGTTTATAATACCGTCGCTATTATCGTGTTTCGCAATCTGTTCGCTCTCTTTGGCCGATATGTGAGAACTCTAATTATCACCTTTATTTTATAAAACAAACCTGGTTGAACGTGCATATTGACACGCATGCGAAATACTCACAACACTACATGGAAAAAACAGTCCAACGGTTGATTCGCCAAGCTAAATTCAATAATCGAACAAAATACGGACTGTATGAAACTCGTACTGGTTCCAACACTATTTTACATGTCGCTCTAGTGATGAAAGGATCAGGTTTTGACTTACAAAGCTGGATCGAAATAACAACACTGAAAAAGTTGTGGTGATCTCAAAGCTCACTGTTCCATTGGATTTATTTGTAGTACGGGACCAAAGCGGCCAACAGTGAGTGTCGGGTGAAGGCGTTTCATATGAAATTATTTCCCGATTCGTGATTACGTTTACAAGTTGACTTACTTTTTGGAGGGAAGTGTAGAAATAAGATTTTGCCTGACATAAGAAGTACAAGTTGTTGGAATGATCCTCAGTATATCCTGGGAGGTGATGCTTTCCAACAAATCATCTATATATGGTCTCTAATGGCTTTTCTGTCGGGTACTCTCGAAATCGTCACCTTGGGTGCAGATAATAGTTGCTTCGTTTTTCTTGAAACCACTAAACACTTCTTCAATAGGATTGAAAAATGGACTGTGAGGTGGGATAACGCGAGTTGTATGCCCCGGGGCTAAACTAGCGTTTTCTATCCGCCTGTGCGTAAGGGTATTGTCAAGTAAAAATACAACCGATGCACCCAGCTGTTCGGCGCCGATTATGGCTAGGCACTTCTGAAGGAAATGGTTAGATGTGTACACGTTCATTCGTGGACGACATTCGTAGCACAGGATTCCAGTGGCAGAAAAGCACACGATGACGTGGAGATTAGCGCCTCTGTAAATATGCAAGGTTTTGATGCAAGTCTTACCATTTAACGAATGCACCCTCGGTCGAGAGCACTATATTTTATAATTAGTTTCGTCTATATATAGAAGCAACACTTTACTTCCGTTTTCTTCCAGCCAGGAAGCGTATTCAGAGCGTTTTTGTTTGACATCATACCTGTTCCATTCGACCTTCTAAATAGCAAGCTTTTTTCATTCAATATCCGTGACCATCAAGCAAGTGATCGATAGATGATAAACTGATCGTAATTTCAGGATTTGTAGACTCTATCTTCTTTTCGATCACAGAAAGGGTTACTTCAGAACATTCTTTTGCGAAGGAGTGGATGTATGCAATACACTTATCAGAAAGTTTTCGCTTGAGGAATCCTCGTTTAAGACTGAACTCACATTCTGTCGTGACAGTTCCTCGGCCGGTCTTGATGTTGATCCCCAGATGAGGTACAGGCCTTCACCATTTCTTGAAGACTGTACTATTCGTTTCCTATCGTCGTCACAGATGGTCCTCCGCTTCTTTGTGTTTGTTGAACTCTTCTGTTTTCACTGCTTCGGCAACATTTTCAACGGCATCTTCTTGCATCATGAATGCGCCACACATCTACGGGATGAACAATAAAAATGAGCCTTCAGCTGAGCAGACAATGCGCTTCCTTCGCTCAATCACACGACCTTGTCATCATGGCCATGTTGCGTCTTTTGACACTTCCAGTTGGTTCATTCGGTAATTTAGCATCCATAGCCTACGGTATGGCTACGCAACCTTTCCGAAGTACCCATACCGCCCAAGGTCACATCTCGTGCGAGTTTTCGGTCACAGTTACGCGATGTGGTACCCTTATGCAAGCCACCTGAAAGGATGCGTGCGCAACATGGATTTGATTACCATCAGTTTTCAAGTCACCAGTTGGATGGCCGCTTAGAAAGCAGCTGAATTCGTAATAAAGGAAATTGAGGTAATCGACCTAAGAGGATATGTGAATACAGATTTGCATCCCAAGCGGAAAACAATCAGTGATGAAGATCGAAGAACAGTTGTCCACTGTGCAAAGAAGAATGACGACTTAAAAAGTCTTTTCCCACCATCTCGAAATTAACATAAAATCCGGCTGAGCCATCGCCGAACGGCACACAGGATTTAGACTACAAAAGTGGATTCAGTTCAGTCCAGTTTTTACATACACTAGCCTCGCACTTCTGTGTTCTGGTTTGGGTTGTTGCCTTCTAACATCATCCAGTAAAAGGGCAGAAAAAATAGAAGCATTAAGTGAAGAAGATCCAAAAATCAAAGTAATAAGCGGAAATTACGAAGAGGAAAGAAGAGTCCGCATGCTACTAGGCTACTGACCACGACACCTAGCTATATCACTTAATGTTTCCAACCACTTAGTAGGCGGATCACGTGGGCCCCAACCCTGAAGTCTAACGCGCCCTACGTGGCCAAGTCCACTGGTCAAGGTTTTCATACCTTTTTGCCATGCCATGCACTGACCATCTAGACCTACCTTCTAACCACTACGTGCCTCGGAGAAGAGTGTAACGCCGAGAAAGTCTATCGGTAGGCAAGCGCAACATATGCCCCAACCACCTTAACCTGTTTAGATTCAGTACTTGATCCAGAGACTGACCTCTGGTTTCCAACACCTTACGCCGAACCTCCGTATTGCTGATGTGGTGTTCTCACCTTACTCGAGCAATGCTACGGAGTCGTCGATGCTCGAACACCGACAGTCTTCGTCCACCTTCTGCTTTTAATGGCCATGTTTCTGAGCCGTATAGCAGAAGAGATCTAACCGCCACATTTTACACTCTACTCTTAACAGACAACCGGAGGTCACTCCGACGCCACAAATGGCTGAGTCTGGGATAAGCCAAACGCGCATACTACGTGCGCGATAACACTTCATCCGATGTCTATATACCTGGTGAAATGTAACTGCTTAGGTAACAAAACTTATGCACTTCAACTACAACTTCTCCAACCAGGACCAAACCTTCGGTGTTGAGCCAGCCCAGCCCTGCTACAAGATTTTACATTTTGAAGATGCAAAACGCATTCCAGACATGCTACTCTGTTGGTTAGGCTATCCAAGAGAGCTTGCAACTTACCTGGATCTTCACTCAGAAGAACAATATCGTTCGCGTATTTCAAGTCAGACAGTTTATTGCCCGTACAAAGATCGATGCCGCTATTCCCACACGAGGATAGTGCTATCTCAAGAACCGATTCAGTTACAAAATTGAAGGGAAGGACAAAAGCGGCAAACTCCAATGAACATCACTTTCGGTGGTGAACTCGGGTGAAAGATCGCCTTAAGCACGAACTCAGCTTCGGACATTCACATGCAAACATTAGAAAAGAGAGATAAAAGTTTATGGTATACCCTCCAGTGACAGACAGCACCAGAGAACTGTGCGGTCGACTGAATCGAACGCCACTTTCAGATAAAAAAGACAGAGATCCTGGGCCCGTGAAAGATGTGTCTGAGAGCTAAGGTTTATTGAAGAGTAAAGATGTGGTCGACACAACCAAGATCGGGTCTGAAACCGGCTTGATTCTCACGCGTACACATTTCGTTGGTGCTGGATAATCGGTAGAGAATAAGCCCAGTGAACAGGTTGGGCGCGAAGGTTACCAAGATAATTCTTTTGTGGTTTTCACCTTTTTTGTTACCGATTTACACCACTCCATGGGAATTTGCTCATTATCCTAAACAATCCAGAGTTTTTTCTAACTCCGAAACCACAGCTTCTTCTCCATCAGTGAATGAAAAGATGGAGATAAACCATTCGGTGTAGCCGTTCCGTAACTTTCCAATAACCTGTCTCCCGCTTAACCTCCATCTCCGATAGAGGGGTGATATCCACCTGCATTGTTTCTCTGGCAGATTTAATTGGAAGATCCAACGTAAAAGTGGGCCAACTGAATTTTTCTTGAAGTGCGCCGCTCAACGTTCCAGATAACATCCTTGAGAGCGAATCAGTGAGCTATCGGATTCCTTGATTGACTCAGAACACAGTTGAATGTGACGATCGACGTTATCGGTAATATCTGCTGGGATAGCAAACGAGCCCAAAATGTGCCTTGCGGAATCTCCCAAACGGCCATCTTGGGCTTTGATATCCTCAGCAATGGTCACCACGTCTGTTGAATGCATGCTCCAAAACAGCTAAGACAAATCCTGATAGAATTCGTCCTTCTTTTCAGAGGCGCTCCAGTCCGTAGGCGCATACGCAGACACTACGAACAGGCGTCAATGCTTCAGTCTGTTGCTATTGACGTGCCCAGAACTGTCCAATTAAACTGCACACAAAAGACTGTTGACTGAAATCCAGTCTACCAGTACACTCACAGCTCTCGTACTCAAAGCAATCCCAACACCGGCCTGACCACGAGCACTAGACACCGGATCACCCGACTCACGAAGAGTAAGGCAAGAGACAGGTTGTATCTGGAGTGCCAAGCATGATCACAGAAATGGCGTCTTGTATGCGCATTCCGGAAACACAGCTTGCATCTATTCTGAAAGTGTCAAGAGTCTTAGCGAGGGAAGCCTGTAGCCATATCTGGTATAGTGTGTGGACGTTAAAGGCAGCCAACTGAAGTGAACACTTAGGCTTAAGGAGAGCATTCTATTTATATCCAACTCCCGAACTACTGCTTTCTTCAGAGCCACAGTTACCCGTAGAGTTCTATATCGATCTCAAGTTAAAAGAAAAAAAGTCGGTAAGGCCCCTTACAGGAAGGATACTGGAGGTTTCTGCGGCTACCCACATCGCAGACCGAATTTTTCTTCGGGAACCCTAACCCGAGCCTTCGACTCAAAAGTCTCACTCACAAGGCAGTAGAGAGTTAACTCGGCACGGAAAAGTGACCGAAACACTCGTGAAGGAACTTCTTCTGGTCCGCCAAGTAAGCCCTGATTGTTGCAAACATGCTGTCTTGTCGTCGCTGGTGCTCTGTTATCGACCCGTTTTTCGGATTGAGCCCTCGGCTCCATGCACCCAATGGAGCAAGCGGAACGTGGACGGGGAAGCATTCTTTGGGCTGGGGGCTGTCCAGCTTAGGCGGGCGATAGCTGCCCAATGAAGTGCGATGACTTCTCCCACCGTTGAGAGAAACCGCAGGCACTCCACTCTTATATTTAATTGTGGTGGTTTTTAGACCGACAAATTGTTTCTCCCCACGTTTATTCGCTGGAGTGTCCTCTTTAGGGCAAAGTGATCAGAACTTGGTGTTGTCCATCAACTGTTTCAGAGACTGGACTTCGTCTGACCTCTACCCATTGACCTGTGAGGCATGGTTGTATCTCCGGCCTAAGGAAGCCATCGTGCATAGCTCTTTGGATCGTGAAGACACGCAAGCCATCACACCACGTTAAGGTGCAGTCTCTTGTGGTGGAAGAGGACTAGCAAAACTTATGTATTCCAGTAAGTTTGTGACGGAACTGTGCTCATTGGTAGAGGAGAATCCTACAACCACCTCGAGTGGGATGAAGAAGAGGGAACTGATAAACTAGAACTTGTCGTTCAGTTTGTCTTCTATTGGTGGTCTTCTCGATGGTTCTGATTGCACCATGGAGAAACTGTGCATTCACCCGGTCAAGCGAGACAGGAATGTTGTCAAAGCGAGACGAGCTCAATACGCAGTTTGGTTACAGGAACGTGGTAGCTCCGTCTTACGATTTACATAGATGAGACCACTAAAACATGTAAGCTACAGTGGGCGAACAGGAGGCGAGTCACAATGTTAGCCATGGTACTATCAACATCGTCAAAGGTCCTTAAACGATGACCATTGGGTCCTAAAAGATAACCGAAGCGCCTAATGATCGTCCAAGGCTCTGAAACGGTCTTCACTGTCAAAGAAACGATTGCCACAGGCTCTTAAAAGATAGAAGAATCTGCAGTAGTAGTAGTAGTAGTATTGAAAGTACGAACACTTGTTTTTCTGTCCGTTTCTCTTTCTTCTATAGCTGTCTTTGTACAAAAAATGGGCATGTGTTTGTGTACTTCTTGAGGAATGTAAAAAAATTACTCAGTCGAACACCATAAACAACATACTTTTTTATTGGTGAAACTTCACCAATGATTGTATAATAGTTGACGACACTATCACCCCATAAATAGTAGACACAAATTCATTGTCTTATGAACTGATGGGATTTTATGTGGTTTTTCCAGAACCGTCGATTTTTGGCCCAGTGGACCTACATTTTATGGGAGTCAACTCCTCCTTTGCAGAATCACAAGCACTGATGAACAAGAACAAACAAATTCGGCATTCTGAACTGGTCATGGGCAGACAGTGCTTAGATCTACAAATGAGCAAATCTGTCTGATATTTTCAATGCTCATTTCGATTGTAATACGATCACACATTCTTCCCAATTGAAACCACAAGTCCTTCAGTGGGCAACCCATGACTCTGCTTGGGTTGTTTTTATACACTTGATACCTTAGCTAACGGGGATGCTAGAACGGCGATGAAGTTGAATTTGGCAGATTTATTGACAACTCTGCTAGCCTGAATCCACCGGTGGGCACAGACTTTGTACCATCTATCAAAACTTGATGAAGAAACGAATAAAACAGTTTTTAGTTCTTTTTAGAGAGCGCTACTTGTTTGCGAATAGTTTCTCTGATGATTATCCTATTGTTGTGACATCTTTGATCCCAAATATTGCAGATCTGTTGTGTCTCAGTGAGATAGAATCATAACACACTGATAAACTCGACTATTACTATTGATTAGGTCACCAGCACACAATATCTAATCAAGACAATGACAATAAGACAAGCTATGCTCTCACATTTGCGTATCCAAGGTAGTGTAGGACCGTGGTCAAACGATTCACCTGTGGTTAGCGGATGAGTGGTTTGCCTGATTGGTTATTTGAGTATATTTGCCTTAGCATTGGGCTTCTCTGTCTGGCACAGGAGACGGAAGTAACGGGTGATCTTCTCAAAATAAGATGCAGAGCATTCAACAGTTCCGATAAAACATTATTCCCTCCTTGGTCCTTCGAGTAAAGTGAAACAAGGCCTCTGGAAATCACGCCATTTGAATATTTCTCTTTTTTTCCTGTAAGAGAATACTTTTTCCATCAGGTTTACTATTAATTGGTTAGTATAATAAACTGGCTTTTTTAATTACTTTCTTTTATTATGTTACACTGGTACAATACTTCAGGCAGGAAGTTGTAAGAGTATTTGCTGAAGCATCCAAAAACGGCCTATTTTCCGTAGCAGACAGCACTTCGTCTGTCCAATAAGGATGCCAAAGCTCAGACCAGCGAAGTGCGTCGATGGCCCAGGCAGTTCGTGACGAAAAGGAAAGAAACCGTCCAGTCAGCCGCAAACAGTAACCGATCGGCGGCCAACAGTGGTTCCAACAGATCGTAAAGGAATCAGCCAATGGAGGACTTGAATCAAATAGCAATTCAGGAGACCCGGTTGTGGAAATATCTCTGAACCAATGAGCTTCACACCATGATTTTGATTTCGGTCACCTAGTATTCTAAATAAACGGATTATTTTTGCAAAATATACGAGATGGTTCGGAAGCAGATTAACTGTCTCACTGGAGCTTACGGGACAGAACAGAACAGGCGTTGCATCGATTTTGAGGCTGCCAGTTGGTAAAAGTGACCAGCTTCGGAAACAGGATTCGAACCCCGGGACATAAGGGTTGAAAGCCCACCATGATAACTGTTTACCCACTTCCAATGGCATACCAGTTCCTATCGTGACATGGCGAGATTTTAACATCGGCTGTTCCTTTTATCCTGTGATATATAGACAATGTAAAATCTATTTGCATTTTTCGCATCAAAAATCTTCAACGGCGCGAAGTAGAATCAAGACGGTGGCCCTCCACTTGCCGGCCAGTTACTGCATCAGCTGAGCTGTACGACCAGTAGGAAGCAAAGAACGCGAGTGACTGTCTATTCATGAGCAAAACATTATTCCAATGATACACAGCAACTGATATGGATATAAATCCCGGAACAGCACTGACGATTACTTCGCAACTGAACGAGATCCAAAGGACATTTTGATGTTTTCATAAGCTACAATTGTCAACATTTTCAGCCCCTCGTCCCACCAATAAATTTGGTTCTGTGGTCCGTTTTTCCACTACTTGAGTACACATGGTAAAGCGAGCTTGTGTTTTCTGTCTTGGGAATTCGGATTCGTTTATCTGCGAGTCACTCAATTACGAGACGATAATCCTGCAAAGTACACAAATTTACCGAAGTACTCAAATTGACCACAGTGCTCAAACTGACTTACAAGCATTGGTGAGTATCTGACTGATAAATCTCCACTTCTGGAGTAGGAACAAATCGTAATACTCATTATTCAAAGATCCAAAGGACGAAATTGCTGAGAGTTTCCATTTGACGGGATATCTGACTGATGAGAGTGCTCACTTCGTTTGACGATTTGGATTCGATTAAGCCAATAACTAGGAACCAAAACACCGGTCAAACCACGGACCAAATGCATGAGCAAGCCACTTTCAATATTGTTTAATGCCGTGGCTCTAATAGTAGTGTAGGCAGTAGACCCAGTATTGCTCGTGTCCTATCTCTAGGAGCTCAGCTAAAGGAAAGGCAGCTCAGACAGAGATTCATCTTAGAAGAGCAAATAACACGCGGAGGTTTGAACCGTTGCGAGCTCGACACCAAACGGAAATGGGTTGTCTTCGAGCCTCATGTGAACAGAAAAGGAAAAGGGAGTTAATAGAAAGGTCTTCCCTGATAAATGACTTAATGTTCGGTAAGTCCCACACGTTCACCCAAGAAACCACTTCTCCTGTCCCAGTGGCTGATGAACCTGATAATGTGACAAAACTTGTGGTATTTCCTGTCAACAATGGTCTCACTATGCCGAAGGAAAAACTGACCGTCAGAAGCGTGCGGCTTGATCTAGTGAGCGATCAGGTTGACGTCCCAGATACCGCACCCAGGATGTGACGTGCAGAAGTGTTGGTGGCTGTGAAGAGAGAACTGGACGACTGCGGGATATAAATGAAGGGCTTTGTTTGCATCTGAAACGATTCGTCAACCGAGAAGATGAACCACCGAAAGATGCGCGTTTGTTCGGTACTTCGGCTAACGACGAGGTACTCCGTGCGAGAGCTGTGACGAACAGCACTGAAGCTAGCTTTATTCATGTCATCGATTCCAGGCTGGTGCAAAAGTACTTTGACGAAAGGGTTTTCGTGGTGCGAAATTGATTCGAGTTAGGTTGTAGCAAAGGGGGGGGGGTGCATATTATTCTTTTGAATAGACGCCGTTAGGGATGCGCGCTATGGTGAGGGAGTGACAGTGGTAAAACGTCCAGCATACATTGATGATGCTCACTAACCAGCTGAATGGATTTGACGCACGAGAAATCACTAAGGTTCTCGTGACCAATAAATACCTCAATGCCTGGGATCCTGTTTTGGATCGTCTTTGTGTGTGCAGATTAAAGAGTAGAATTCGGTCTCCCGGATCTACAAGGCCGAACACTGAGTTATACGACCCATGCCCAATCAGCGCCTGTCAAGAAGGACATTCAGTACGAGCTGCTCGCTCATCTCTGCCTATACAACACGGAAGCCGAGACAAGAAGAGGGTATAAGAAGGTCGGGACGTGTTATTCTACCAATCCTTAAGAGGAAACTAGGTACAGAGCCGTCAAGAAAAGGCCGCTTTTCAGTTCAAGGAAAACTTGGGTTTCTATATGATTGGGCAAAACACGTGAGATTACATGTGACCCCGTAATACCGGTAGAGGGGGAAAAGCGGAAAACAGGGAAAGTAGGTAATGGAAAACAAATACCTATCTACTTGCTGACCTTATTTGTTAGAATTTATCGCTTACGCAAACTTTCTTTCCAGCCTTGGAATGACCCACTGATATCCAGGACCTGTTCTGTAACAACGTCATAATTGCCTGGGCAGCTTGGTAAGGCCCTATCCTTTGGACCTAGTTGCCTTCTTCTGTCTGCCTTATCCGTGTGAATGACTGAATTTGGCCATCCCTCTATAATCATGCACTTTCTAATAGCCATGCTATTTCGTTTGTTCTTTACCACGTTCCCATGTGTTCCCTAGGAACATTACTTCTCTTCTGAACACAGGTTGGCCAAAAAGCCCCCAAAAATGACTTACTTCGTAAACCACTTGACTCGCTCCAGCATTGCCATCTCGAGCGTTTTGTGTCTTTCTTGGCCTGAGCTTCATGAAGCCTTTGTTGACTGTTTTGATTCTGTGGTCGGTATGCCTACAATTAGAGGTATGTTACTGGTATTGTTTGATAATCTGTCTTATAGTACACGTGGTAAAGCGAGCTTGTGTTCTCTGCCTTAGGACTTGCGGTTCGTTTATCTGTGAATCACTCAATTACGGGACGACAATCTTGTACATACATATCGCGTGGGACTTTTCTTCAGCCAGACCAAACTTCATTTATTGTTTCACCCTTCCTCAAATGAAGAAGCCATCTTCACACTAGACCGCGTACAACGTAAAGCAGTTATTCTTACTTTCGAATCTGTAGCATCTAGTGCTCGGAAGCTGATGGCCCCACTTCTCTTCCTTGATGCCTGCGCAAACGTTTACTGAGCTCTGGCTCACTGAATTATCCTTCATTTCCTTAGCTTGCCGCTCATAAGCTATGCGTATCCGGCACTCTCTTGTTCATTCACTCTCACGCTTGTACACTCAGTCTGTTTCTTATTCGAGTACAATTATAGAGATGAATTGACGAAGTAGTACCGTATACGCATACTTAATGAGCGGTGATAACCTGTAAACCAGTCGTGTGTTTCCGAGAAGTTTTGTCTCTCCTTTTATGGATACTACTTGCATCAGATCTGCAACCCGATCGACTACTGTCCCTTGGTTCAGCGGATGACCTGAATAAGTGTTTCTCAAAAGTAGTTTTATCGGAAAGCTTTATGAGACAAAAACTAGTTGGTGGAGTTAATAGGATAAAAATGTATAGTTCGGCTTCATTTTTCTCGTTTGATCTTGTATGGTAAACGTTTCTGAATGCTCAACACTTTCGCATTAAGTTTTCAATAATCGACTGGTTGATTATTATAATTAGGTGCTAGAAAATGCAAAACAACAAGATCGATACTGAACTTTCTGAAACGGTTAACATAGAAATGGACTGTTATAGGTTGATAATCGTTGACCCACTGAGATTATCTGGATTCTTAAAAATATTCAGGCCTCATTCTGACGATAATCATAGTCTTTCGACTAGTGATGGTTTGTTAAGACCGTAATTGAGAGTAACTTGAATTGTTTTTCCTCAGATGTGGTTAAACGTGCATCACTATTACGTACAGGACGATTCATTCGAATGTAGCATTCCAAACGAAGTTTTCACTTATTCCGCGATTTCACTTTACTTTTCCGTGCTCATTACGAGCATGCTCAGTCGTGCGTGTATTCTTAATTACCTCGTCTGTCGTCTCGTTCACTCAACTGGTAATGGATTCCTGCAGCTGGAAACTTTTTGAGGTTTGGAGTTTGGTATTTAGAAAGTAAAGTTTCAAATTCCGAGGAAAACCTGCTAATTTCTTATCTCTCATTGGGAATATAATCTACCTACTTGTGAAGAATCTGCTGCTTCAAACTCAAACAATTCCATTGCCTTAGGGAATGCTCATAGATACACGCTACTGGTTTACAAACAGCCAAATTTCGAACAGCCATTGTAAAATGATCATCGAGGTGGATGTCGGACTCCGTTGTCCCGATCTCGCGTCCTCACACAGCTGCCGCCGTAGCCAGTCAATTTTCCCAACTGGCAGTTTCGAAGTGGTCGTGATCCTTCCCCTGAAATTCGGTCCTGTTGTCATATAAACAAAAGGAAGTTAAAAAAAATGGAAAAACAACTTCAGGCACTGAAAGAGAGAAATGTGATTTTTCGTCCAGCTGAGATAAGCAGCTTACTCGTGAGTTTATTTTGCAACTGCAAACTCAGGCTTATCGTTGTCACTTTGGTGAGCAGTTGCCGATGTAGTTGTGTGTTAGGTTGGTTTTTTGCAATGAATTGGAGATAATCACAGAATCCGTGACTTCTGATCCCGTATTGCTGATTCCAGTCTGTCATTGCACACAGCGAACAAGTTTCAGATGTTCAATACAAATCCTCACGAAGAGTTGGTCATAATGTCTAATGCTACCATTTCTCTCAATCCGTTATCTCAACAGCCTCCCCGAATCAAATGTATGGCTAGATCTAACAGCTTGGATAGTCCGGTAAAATCTCAAAAGAAAGATCGTCAACAGTGAAGTACTTGCAAATATGGTGGAGCCAATCGTTTTCGCTTAAACTGTCGATTTTGTAATGTCACAAGTGAAAATTTAGATAAGGTTAGTCATATTCAGTTTGTGTGTCAAACTGACGGGGTTTGTGTGACTGATACTTCTAGAAATCTCTTCCAATGAATTTCCAGTTCCAGTTCAACTTGCTTGTATCCATTTTTTTTTCACTCGACTAAGCGACCATCCATGTTGAAAGCTGATAATTATCCACTATCTTTGACCACCAAGACGGTTAACGTTTCAGTGAAAAGAATTACTAGGCCTGATTTCCATGTAATGGCTTCGTGTGAATTATCTCCCACTGATTCGCATTTCAATACTTACTACTACTCATTTCTATTTAATAACTCAAAGTTCCCCGTTGTTGGTCATATTTACGTGATATAATTTCACATTTCCCATTGATTTTTCCAAACCTGCACCAGTCCCGTCTAATGAAAACTGTTTTTTTTGTTGTCTCAAGGTTTCATGTGGATTAGAAATGACGCCGGTCTATCTTAAATTATTCGGAATGCCACGATTTATTAGGCGCTTGGTAAAAAAATTAGAGGCCGACTTAAGAAGGTGATTTGGTGATGGGCTGAGAATGATGAATACTTCTGCCTGGGCCAAGGCAAATGTGACTCCTTTGAACAGGAGTGAAAAACGTCCAGGAATCTGCGGAGGTTATCAAATTACCCCGAAAAAAATTCCGGGAACAGGCCAGTTGCTCTGCGGTGGAATCGGATGATATTCGGCATAAATCTTTCGGTTTCGGAACTCACTTGAATTCAGCTAATAAAGACGCATTTCTGCTAACTCCACTGGAGGAAAGATCTTGTGATTAGACAACAATTATCAGTCGTTTTCGGTTATTACCGTAGGTCTTTCTACTACTTGGTTTCATGGTATCCCCCACCATTTTTCTACGTGAGACTGATACTATCACTCCTGACCTACAAGGTTCCGCTCCTTACCAGAGCGACATGATACGTTGCGTACCAACCAGGAAAATAACTATGTGATGAACAATTATACTTGTTACTTGAAGGATTCTGTGCACACTACGTTGCCGTTACTCTTGCAACAAGCACTTTTTAAGCTACTCATTGCACGTGTTTAGGATATCCTTCGGACGAAGTCGTTTTTCTTCCCAACTTTGATCATTTTGCTTCCTAATGGCACTCACTTTCAAATTGAAGAATTCCACTCTTTGTTGGGTTCACTTCAGTGTTATTCTAGTTTCACTGAAGGATTTTCTACCAAAGCAGAACTCTTACTTGAAATTTAGTCACAACAGTCATCTAACCGTTTTCCCCGTACATCAACATCCACACCACAACAAATATCAAATTTTATTTCTACCGATCTTCTTCAACATACATTTTCATCTACAATGGCCATCAGCTCCGATTGTGAGCTCCCTTCGTGCGGGCGTTTAAATTGTGCTTGACGAGAACGGTCATCTAGTACCGTGCATTTTGCACCAACTTAGTTTCGCACAATGTTGATATTCCCAAACCCAATGCGTGATTCTAGCTGTGTTTTTGTACAGTCACCCTAATACCCATTTGTAACGTACCGTGACGAACAGAAATTCATTTGCATTCCTCATAATTCGTAGCGAAATCTTCTGCAACCATAGTTTAGAGTTATAATGTTGCTTGCAGTGAATGTTTTGACGAAAGTCACTATAGTAAATCCGAAATCATTCCTCATGTAGACTACTCGTCTCGCTATTCCATTTCTGAGGAAAATCGGTCTGCTTTTTACACATCCCTTCTCCTATAAATCACTCAGTTTTAATTGTCGAAACTGGACAGAGTTACCAAACCATTTTGTCTTTCGTTCCACCTTTCTGAAGGTTTGCCTTCCGGACATCTAGGTGTCGAAAAGATGAGGTCATTGGCTTGACTTATTTTGTGATAGCCTGAACTGACCAACTGTTTTTGTGCTAGTATGCTAAACGGGGAGTTTTGTGCGTGAAATTCACTATTACCTTTCCAAGTTCAGCCCAAGACCCACGTCGTGTGAGTCTTGGAAACATTCACGCAGACTGTTGTGGACCATTTTAGAATAAATAATACGCTCCCGTAATGATAGATTCCTATACTAAGTAGCCAGACAGTTACTTCACTACCTTACCAAGCTCTGAATTGATTAGATCTACACTTCACAAGGATTCTACTCTTGAAAGTGTACCGTATGTTTTGGTCAGTGACACTGGGAGTTATGTCACTAGTCATAAGATGACTGTTTGGTTGAAGCAGTGGGTTGCCATCCCGTTCTAATCACTACGCTCTATCCACAGTCTGATGGAATGGCTGACAAATTTATTCGGATACAGACTCCCGCGAAATTCACCAAATGCAGGAATATTCGGCCAGCTCGAGGCGAGTTTAGTAAATTCCGTAATTCCAAATTGTAATTCGATCCACTCAACTTCGGATAGTAGTTTGGTGAGTTTATTTAGGAACCGTTCACTTCACACCAACTTGTTCCCGCTCGAGTTAGCAGAAGCTGTTTAACACTGAGGAAATGATTTTAGACCTTCAACAGGCATTGTACTTAGGCAACTAGGGAGTAGACTTTGTAAGATTTGGGAACTTAAGGATTATTCTGCAAACCAGTGACAGGTAGATCAGACAGCTAATATCCTCCTGTATCTGATTGCAATCAGGTTGATTCTCCCAAAAGCTGGGTCCACAGAAGTGGCCCGAAGATATGAACTTTTACCGAACAAAGAACACCGCGATTACGGGAAAACCAAGACTTCATTCATGCTGCTGTGGATGTGGTGATTAGGAACGAAAATACTTTGTGCTGTTTTATTGCACTTGTGCTTAAACGTACATCACTAGCACACGTAGTGCAAATCGATTGCGCGTGCCATTTCAGCTGGTGTTACCACTACTTCAGTCCCCTCAGTTTATGATGACGCATTTACACTTCCACCTTGAGAATTCGCAGTATTCAACGTGTTCAGGATTACTGTTTTGTTATTGTTATTATTGTTATTGGTAATACAATTATTATTATCACTGTTAATCCTCGCTCCTTTGCTACCAAGAATATCAAATTAGTATTGACTTCGACAGATATATCCAAATCTCTTAAGCCTAAAGCTACTCCACCGACTGCATCGAAGGAACGTGCACCGAGATTAGCCTTAATCTAGGTTATCTTTTCTTGAAGTATTTTTCTTCTCTCATTTTATTTCACTGTTGCTTCCAGATGAGCATAGGACTTTTGATTGGACCACTGTCATCTAGTCAGTAGTGATCATAAGATCGACCTAAGTGAATCATTCATTGTAGTGTATCTGATGCCAACCAGACGACCAAAGTCAGTGTGACTCCTGCTCCTGGTCACGTCTGAGGCGATCGACAGGTGTCTACTGAACCGGAATCTATGCGCACAAAACGACCACTTACGTTATTCAATTGGAGGACAAGATCTAAAGGAACTTAAATCGGCTTAACAGATAAGACATTTACAACACTGGATCCCTTTGATCCAATTCATGAGAACAGAAAGAAAACATAGGTCGCGAGATACAAGCATTTCGTTTACTCTCGTCAACGGCGACCGTAAAACATGCAAGTATATACATAGTACAATAGTGCGGCAAATGTATCAGTAAAGCTTACAGGAATAAAAGCACTTATAGTGTCCTACGTTGGAGAGAGCAAGACTGTTGGTTAATGCCAAGGTAAGCAAACATTTTGGATCCATCGTTTTTTGTGCAAAGAGAGCTAGTTGATGTACCACGATAAGATTCGCTTCGCTGAACGCTGATAGTTTCGGTGCTGGATTGTGCAACAGTGCTTTGAAATATTGAGTCAGGTCAGTTTTGTGACCTGATGTAATTAAGCGTCTTGCAATTGAAGAAGTCAACAGTTTTCGTCGTTGTGTATTGCTCCAGCGGGTTACGTCGTCAGTGATGATAGCCATTTGGGTACTAGTCCTGGCTGTCGTCGACTCAAGCAGCGATCCGTCCTGACAATGTATACGTCACTATATCTGCAAGTGAACTGGTGGACATGAGGGACATCTTTTTCGAATTTGGCTAGTTAAACGTCTACCGAAAGAAGGCTTGCCGAGGAACAACGTCAATTTCGTTATCATTGCAAATGCTTATACTAAAGCTTTGTTCGAGGACATGTTTAAGTTCATCGAAACACAACAGGATTTTTTAACCTTTTTTGACAAGTTACCTCTAATACGTCGAATCGAGTTCGTGAACTTTGCAAGATAAACAGTGCAAAGAACCAGGATAGAAACAATCAAACTCCTTGAGGGTAGCACGAGTAAAACGCAACAGTGGTCGTTATTCCAGACAGATAGAAGCGCATACATCCACAATTTTCCCTCAGTCAGTTAACCGCTGTCCAGGTTGGGCCTCTCTCGTTGTAATTAAATTTTAAAGTGCCAAGAAAGCAAGTGAATCAGCTATAATCATGTATTCAATTCGAGGATCTTTATGATCAAGTTAAAGACCAAATGCTCACGTCATTTAACAAAGCTGGCTGGTCCAAGGTCACGGACACTTCTAGCCGTCATTGTGGACATAGACTTTTGTGCGCCTCGGACTGTCCCACTTCTAGAAATTTAATCGAATTCTTTTTACCCTCGTCAATCCGCATCAGTGGCGTCCTAATCGAATTAGCACATTGACTCAAACTGCTTAGCGATGCGACACGTCGACCTGAACCATTCCTAGTTTGGCTCTCTGTAACCGTTTTACTCTCGACATGCACGCACATAGGCACCCAAAAAGTGTTACTCAGTGTTTCCTCACGCATGCATAGACACACACACACACACACACACACACACACACACACAATTACTTTACCGCCCCACAAGTCGGACAATAAAAAGTGCGTACAGATGCCGCAGTCTTTACCGTCTCCTCGGATTAACAGATGGATACCTAATAGATATGATTCCGCCAAACAATCAAAATCAAGGATGTTGTTGTATAAGTGTCTCTGAATATCGTTTGTTACACGCTTTGGCTACATTCATGAAGGTAAGGTACTGTTGACTAGTAGAAAAGGTTTGTATTGGATTGTCTTGTATTGAGGACTTCAATAAGTTATCGAACTCCTATTTCAGACAAAAAGGGGTGGGGTTGGGAGACTGACTGTCATCACATTAGAATGAGCAGAAAAATATAATGGAGACAAAAAGCTGGTTGGGATACCAAGATTAATACGAAGATGCACTGTGACTCTCAGCTTGTCAACCAGAACGCATGCTCAATTTGTAAACCAAACCACTGCAACCATTTTCATCATCTAAGAAAAAAATTATCGTAGATAGGTAAGCACAGCACTCACAGTAGAGACTTGAATAGTCCAGCGCTTGAAATGAGAGAAAATGTAAGAAATTGAGCGCACAAAAGTCTTCTAAGAGCTCAACTTGTTTTTTAAGATACCCGTTAGAAATTATCTCACACATGTAAACGGGATTCATGAAGAAGTAACACTGGGGGGGGGTTAAGTTCCGGACTTGTCTGCAAATGTTTCAGTATGGTCGAGATGAATGTTTCTGGCTTCGAGATGACTACGCGTCCCGGAAGCCTCTCGAAAGGCTCACAAATGACCACATGTCTGCCTCAGCCTTCTCTTAGAAAACCCTACTCACTGACTTCTCATGGCCGAAGTGTTCCCACCAAAATCAGAGGACAAAAGCGATTGCCGGGTGCTCTCCACCGTGTTGAGTGATTGATGATTAGCCTAGGGGATATGGTTAAACCCTGATTCCAGACCAACCACAGGTTACCCTTAATGGGTAAAACACTATGCTTACCGGGATCTGTGGCGGAGAGGTGTACTGGGCACCCAGGATGTCTAGCCTCATCTGAAGAAAGTACGAATTGAGCAGTCAGTCATCGGCATCCAGTGTCTTCCAGAAGAAGCCTACGGACCTTAGACTGGTCACTAACTCATCTGGACCAACCCCGCTGCCTGGCACAAAGTGCATTGCTCCGCAAAGGATAGGTATGTATTCTTGAATAAAAATGCCCACTCTGGAATGGGCAACCGAGTAGTACAACAGCCCGCAACTCAAACGATCATAAGAAGTTCCACTCCTATGATTGACTGCTCTTCCACACGCACGAACGATCACTCATTTACACCGTACACAACTTCTGCCGTCTCCACTCCCTTCCCACTTCCTTTTCCATTTTCGTACCCCACGGATTCTTCGGCCGACCATGCCTTCTGTAGTGCCACTGGTGGAAATCCTGGTTATGTTTTCTTTCGTCCTTCCAGCTCTCACCGAACCCTCTATCACAGGCTGATGCCTTGCTTCGTTCTCGATTCTTTTTCAAACTACCCACATTCGATGTGCGAACCCTGAAGCGTATAGGACAACAGACGGGTTTAGCTTGTATGGATTATTGTGCCAAAGCCGAGGTCGGTTCTGAGTGTATCGGAAAACAAATGCACCCCGTGACATGTTATGGTAAAAAAAAATTTAATAACAGCGTAGTCGAAATCTTCGGTAGGTAGTCGACTGTTCGGTCACCACGACTAACGTTTTCAAGACTGGATTTACAAGTGAACCGGTCTTGAAAAAGTTTACACGTGGTGACCGAACTATCAACAAACTAACAACGATTTCGACTACTCTGTGTTACTGAACAATACAAATTTCACCCTAGATGGACCTCTTGAATCTCTTGCCTTTGATCTGTGTTGCATTCAGCAGATGAGCTTCTAAGGCTCCAGTTCCATCATCTGATTGACGTCCCCATCAAATCCTTCCAAGAAGTTACACTTAGGCATTTTTGGACGCTGAGGCTGCAGATTTTGGTCTTGCTAACGTTTGCATTACTCTCAGTGAAAGAGTTAAAGTGGCTCTGCTAGAATGGTTCTGAGTTGACAGTCGTTTATCCGCGGTGAGACTCAGCGGTTCGTGCAAAATGAGCATTCTCCGCTCCGATAGAAGCAATCCGCTTGTCTTTTCGGTGTATTCACTAATAGCAGCTCATGTGCTATTAAATATAAACTGTACCAATAGCTCCGCGACCTCATACACAAAGCAGGCTGGGCCGATATCGTGATTTTGGCAGGAAATCTGAATGCTAGAATTTGTTGTCTATCATCGAGGGAGGCGCATTTACGTGGCCCTTTTGGGCAAGATTCCTGTAGCTCGGAAAACAGGGAGCGCTTTTCGGCTCTGTGCTCAGACCATCGCCTGTTCCTCGCCAATACGAACTTCAAACGTTCTAATGGCCTGTGTGCCATGTGGTGTCCACCGTCTTCGAGTCCCAGATAGACCACATCGCTGTAAGCAACAAATGGTTTGGTTGCTTATAAGACTGTTGTTCGTACTGGAACACTCCTTTGATTCCAATCACGCAGTAGTTTGCACTCAGCTGTCCATGTGCTTTGTTGGGCGCTCAGCCTAGAAATACACCAATAATTTCCGCGAGAACTACAGCGTCAGCAATCGAGGGACATTTTCTTTCAACAACTCATCGAGCCGACTTGCGCCAGCCATCCGAGGTGTGGTTGGGCGACCAGAATGCACAGCTGCTAGTGCCTAGCTAACCTACGCTTATCAAGTCACGTAACCCACCTCTGTGCGCACAGAAAAAATTATTGCAAACTGTTGGCCTCCCGTGACACTAACCGTATAATCCCATATGAATTTCTCACTTACCTATGATGAAAATTTCCCAATTTTTCCATAGTTTATCCCAACGGTCATGTAAACTGACATGTTTTACCTTTGTAACCAACGGAATTAAACAAAATTTGTGCATCGCTCAATATATTTCTCGTCTTTCTATTCTTGGTAAGTGGTTTACAATGTTTGAAAATGCAATTATCGACCATGAGATGGATAAAGTTGTTCGAGTACGGAGCCAACTGCTGTTGAATCTAGAGCAAGTAACAGGAAACATTTGAAGAAAAGTCTTTAAAAGAAGAATTCGTGTGATTTTTGTTTTGTTTTATGCCGAGATTTCAAAAGAATGTGTGTTTCGGGAGAGAGTAAAGAGCTCATAAATGAATAAATCCTGAAACCAAGAAGAACTACAGTAAGAGCACGAATTCCCCGTTTCCGGAATGCTAGACAAATACTTACGGTGCTCATTTAATTCCCAAGAGTGCTTGTCGGTTGGTTGTAACATGTCATATCTTGTAACGCACCGTTTTTCTGTCTGTTCTACTTAGTCCACCGTAGAACCAATGCACACTGTGACGTGACCTATCAGAAAACGGAGTATTCACACTTGCACGTAACTAATATTAGTGCAAGGGAATGTTGTCCAGAACAAGTGTATTCCATTCCCGGTCAGTTCTTCGATGAGGTAAAGGTCAAGTTGGCACAACTTGCCAATTTGCACAATTTACACTGAATCATCAGTTTGTATTTTGGTTGTTCAAAGTGAATTTAATTCCTCTCATCAAGTATTTTGCTATTCGTTTGCTTTCAAATCAGTTGATCTACTTTCTAATGTTGTGAACTTTATTTCATCAATTCCCTTCCTTTACGATCGGATGGAAAAGGCCAGCAGTGTATGGTCCGAGTTATGCGCATCAGAGGTGATCCGTTTTAGTCGTACCGTGCTTAATATCTACTGCTAGTGGATACTACACTGACGTTATCGCAGCTCTATGGAAATATATTTCATTGCATTTTAGACATTATAAAGCTAGCCCTAAGACGGATACTGAGATACCGTCCTTCATACAGGACGTCAAGTTTCAAAGCAGTACGACAAAAAATGACGAATGGGGATAAGCAAATGATCAGTTGCACATCCGCATGGAGTAAGAGATCGGTGTTATAGCAAAAAGTCAATCGATGGGTGTTTTCATTCTTCGTTTATCCACAAGTGCAACCAAAGGAATAAAATCACCAACACTGTAGGATTAAGCAAAACAGGCAACCAAGATCCTGACAGAGACCTGGAGTGAAAAATCCAACAAAACCTTTCAGACGCAATGTGCCATATACTACTAACAAAGCAGAGTGTGTGGTTAACAAAAGTGATGGACACAGGGACGACGCAATAACGTCACAAAGACGGAAGTAATAAGCCGCAACAACAAACAATTACCGGTGAAATGAGTGATGGCATACTAAGACTGAACAAGTACTAGTTTGTCATTTATTGTATATCTTTGATGCAAATCAGGTGTTTCCTTGTGGATTAATCATTTGTGTTTAGCAAAAAAGTGAGCTCCAACAACTCTACACGCAACTTTGAGAACAAATTGTATGGTAGTTTGGTAGAGTATTTGTTACAGAACGCGGCATAACCCCGCAACCGTGTGGGGATTCCAGGAAAACGAAAAGACTGTTTATTTGAAAAGTCTCAACAAAGAAATGTGAAAACATTTCGCGATCGGCCATGCGTGTGAATTTCCTTCTAACTTCTCTTCACTTTGCTCATTTTTTGATTCTTCCCTTTCCCAGCGGTAACAAAAAGGTCATCAAGTGGAGTTGTTTCAAAAGAAGTGAGCCGTGCAAATTAACGACTCAAAATATTTATCAAGAAAGACCCTCAGCTGATTTTAGCCCTGGTTTTGTAAAAACGAAAGCTGAGTGGCTCTTGGTGGTCTATCGCGAGGGAGTCGAACAGTCAGACTGATATTGGCCTAGTAAACTATCTATCAATCAGCCTGTCCAAGAACAAAAGATTGGTCAGTCTCGACTGTACTTTTCGCGAGGTTATGTACGTTTACTGGTATATTCAGAATGGCGAATAGAGAATCTGTGTTCACCGATATGCAACTTCCACTAATAGAGTTTCCGAAGATGAGTTTTCTGGTCTCTGTTGAACTGCTTCTTAACATTAAGAACCGATATATCTCACTTGCAACTTATTTATCATTAACTATCGCCGAATAAATGTTCCCGTTAGAAGTAAAATCTACAAACATCGTGACTAACTAGCTTCCCTTCCACAAATTCTCTACTGAACTGAAATGAATGGGAGTGCAGAAAAATAAAGTTCAGTATAGCCAACCTTCTGTTTGGCAGCTTCGTGCACCAGGGGACTTTACGGGCACATGTGTCAAATGCCTCACCCCGTGGAGCAGTGGTAATCGGTGAAACGGGAAATTTAGTTTTATCTCTCAAAATGGTTCTATGCAAACCCAGTATTTCAAACACTTTGACATTTTAAATGATTTCATGGGGGATTTCAACTGTAAAGCTCTGCACAGACTCGTCATTCATCAGCAATAGAAACTGAACAGCTATATATATATATATATATATATATATATATATATATATATATATATATATATATACGCTGTTATTCCATATAAAGCAAGTTTCCCTCCCTCCGTAACCAATGAAATCATAGAAGGGAAATATAACGGGTGTGTAATGATTTACCATGTAGCATCAACGCTTAACTCAACATTACACTCTATGGACTCACTGTAAAGATTTTCGTTGTTACCGGTATGAGAAGCTTAGGAAGCCTCTACTGATAATCCGGTGGTAAGTCATGCATGTAAATCAGAACCTTGTACTCCGGGTTTGAGTCCCAGTTGGGTCTCATCGGTCACACACAGCTGATGGTTTGTACCAAGAATGAAACAAGTGTACCGTGATTGATTACGTGGTGTTCAACAGTGAGTTGAGCGGCGATTCTGCACTACAAACAATATTTTAGGCAACTGTTTTATCATCCAAATTAAACGGAACACTGTTGTGCTCAATCCACCTCTGAATCAATACTAAAATTACACTTTTGAGTTCGTTTTGTTTGTTACTTTTGCAATCATGAGTGGGAAAATTTCAAGAGTGATGAAATTATGATCATCTTTTTTAAAAACTATGTTAATGAAATCTGCTAAGTGAATTAGGGGAAAGTCTTTTTAATGTGGCACTATAACACCGTGGGGTAATTTCTGGGTTGCATCCATACATTTAGATTGTTTACGATTTTGTTTTTTCGTGAGAGTGTGTCAGAGCTGAGTAAGCACAAGAATGGTTGTGCTATTGCAGCACTCTCGTGCAACGATGCAACTCACAAATCCTGAATAGATGAAGTTTTCCACCTTTTGGGCTTATTGATCTTGGAAATTCGCCTCTGATATTGTATATCGGTCATTGCTTTTGGCATATAATTGGAGAATATCAATCAGAAAAGCGAGTTTCTCCATACTAGAGTTGAATGCCGTAGCACAGTATATTGCCATATGGTTAAGAAGGATCAATATTATTTCGCATCGTTCTTGTATCAGTTGAAACAATAAAGCTGTATTTTGTCAAGTCACAAATAAAAGCAGATTTAAGAAAAAGAAAACTGAAAAGAGAGAGCATCGAGAACAAGCGTGATTTAGGACTGAATACATACAAGTAATCAATTGACACTGACGCAATGCAACTGACTCTAGAGCACAATAGTTGATATTGCGATGACCGTCTCAGTCCATATATCAGAATGCAGATAAGACTAATTAATCAAAATATGTACTCTAGTTAATATCGAATCATAGGAGATTATATAGATACATAGACAGATACCCTGATAGAAGGAAAGATAGATAGATTAGATAGATAGATAGATAGATAGATAGATAGATAGATAGATAGATAGATAGATAGATAGATAGATAGATAGATAGATAGATAGATAGATAGATAGATAGATAGATAGATAGATAGATAGATAGATAGATAGATAGATAGATAGATAGATAGATAGATAGATAGATAGATAGATAGATAGATAGATAGATAGATAGATAGATAGATAGATAGATAGATAGATAGATAGATAGATAGATAGATAGATAGATAGATAGATAGATAGATAGATAGACAGATAGATAGATAGATAGATAGATAGATAGATAGATAGATAGATAGATAGATAGATAGATAGATAGATAGATAGATAGATAGATAAATAGGCGTAGCTTGATATAGAGAACGTCTGCAAAGATCTGGGAGTTGTACTTTCTTTCAGCCCAATTTACGCATGTGATGATCAAGAGCAATGTGTATTAGCAAAATTGTACTCTCAAAGTCACTCTGATATGGGTTCTCTTTCATTGTCAGTCCCGTGCATTTGTTCCTCTGAAATGGACTCATCAAATCTCCTTCCTTTTTTCCGTCTCTGTGCAGTCAGTTCACAAGATCGAAAATATCTCTATGAATGAAAAGTTATGAACTGCTGTTATTCCTTAAATAACAGAGATTCGGAACACCCTGTAAGCATTTTTTTGACCCTTTCACAAAATCCATTACGCTCGCCTCTCACGAAGGTCATTTTTTTAAGTAAGGGTCTAAATGGATAACCGTAAATCTCCTAGTATTGGAATCGACCGGGAAATTCTTTCGCAATTATCTACCATGATAGTGGTTTGAACGCGAGTTGTAGGAGAACATATTTTCTTATTCAAAAGCTATTACAATCCCGGTTTGTATGGGAGAAAAAAAGAGTTCATAAATTTCCGGGTTAGCCTATATGAAGAGGTACAAATGAAGAAGGTGTATGAGTCAACTGCAACCGACGGATGCTTATGTAATGCAAAGAGTGGTGATTAGCTTAGTGGATCGCTACGTTCATGCGTAGCACAGTCGATTGTCTGCCAGAAGAGTTGGAGTATTTGGACTAGATTTTTCCACGCGCAGAGCTCATACCTCCAGAGACGGATGATGAAAGCCTCATCAGTTGTTACTAATCGAGGCCTAACTACCTTGTCACTTGTTCTGGAAACCGGTAGACAGCTTTTGAGTTTAGATAATATAAATCGAATGCACAGTTTCTACCAAGTGTGCAACGATCCAATTTTATACTCGTTGCTTCATTCCGGCTTCGTGAATTGATGATATCTTTGAATTTCTTCCTCTGATAACATTTGGCAAAGATAGGGAACACTGAAAAATACTGATCACCATTGGACAGCACACTTTGGACAGAGAAAACGCGACGACCACTTGGGGTAGAGTAAACAGAACCTAGAAATTAGGATCTATGATTTCGAGACTAAAGTTGTCAATACCAGCTTGGATTACTACTCCCATAACTCGTTCAATGAACTCACGTGGTTTTTTTTTCAATTTTCTTTGTTTGTCAAGTTAGGAAGATACACGGTCACTAACCGTTATCGGAAAGTAACGTTTTAGTTGTGATATCAGTGGAAAATACAGCGTCACGTCACTTACGTTTGACACGAATTACGTCACAGAGGGTCAGATCGGATAGTCTGTTGTTTATTTGGGGGACTTTATTTCATGCGCTCTAGGTTTTAAGCCCCTTCTAATGGTCCGATGTGGTGACAGTTTCGTAGTTTCATGGTCGTGAAGTGGCAGCGAAGAAGTCAACCATTTTTTAACGACCCCAGGAACAAACAGATTCTTCATCGATTCCGGAAGCTGAACATTTACCACAGTCGTTGTTATTTACGTGAACTATTTTACGCACTGAGAATCGGCATGTATTTTTACTTGTTCATGTTATCCTTAAGTCTGACGAACAAAAGGCTCTTGCAGGACTTTCACTGAATATGCCTGAATCAAACCAATGAACCTGACCATACAACTCACGGGGCTCAGGTTTATCGACCATATGTACCTCAGGTCTCCTGCTGGATCTCCTTGGCCTATAATGTTAGCTGAGGTAGTTATTACTTGGAAGGATGGCGAGTCAACGACACAGAAGGAAGAATGGAAAAACCTTGACCGGTGAGCTTGGCCATCTAGGGTGTGTTAGATTTCCCGAGTGGGGTACGAGAGTTACACCGACTAAATATTTAAAAACATAGTAGGATATGATTAGGTGTTGAATTCTTCATCAACCTGATACCATCATCAGTAGTTTTCCATTATCCTTTTGCATATCTATTATTTATTCTCTAAGAGACATAAGCCACAACCACAAACTTGGTGGTTCGAGCTGAAATTTTAATAGATTCTTGTAAGAAAGTGTCAATTTTTTAATATATTTCAAATCAGTTCTGATCACAGTCAAAGCTCCGTGGAGAGTGTGGTATCGCTCAAACCGATGTGCGCTTTCGAAAGATGAGCACAGTAAGCTGACTTCGGATCTAATTGCTCCGTGTCCATCGTAGTGATACTGATCCACATTGAGAAGTGATAGCAGAGATGACAGGGCCTTTCAAAGATTAGTGAGGGAAGAAGTATTTTTTAATGTAACCTCATTGTTTTTATCAGTAATTGGGGGATCGAAATGAAATTCATCAGACTCCATTCGGAGACAAATAACTGCAAACGCAATTGCGTATATCTTCTGTAACTAGGGAGGGTGATCACATTCAGATCCACAAAACCCACCAAATCAAGCAGTATGAACAGAAAAAGTATTATCTGATGGTTATATGTTCAGGTTTGTTTAGGTACAAAAAGGTCCCCATTCCTCGACGATTTATTCCCTCTAGCAGCAGTAACGTCCAACTCGCCAGTGGAAATCCATGAAAGCCACTACTGCATTACTATTACATTTTATGAGTTGTGTGAAACCAACAGCAGTGGATATGTACCTATGATGATTACTAGCAAATAGTGAACAGCTTTGCAGTGCCCTCATATTCTTTTAATGAATGCATTTCAAGCATAACAAAACCAGGCATTTGCTAGCTACGTGTGTTCGAGGTACCACCAATAAAGGTCCTTCGAATGAAATTTGCAATAATCAGTCTTTGAAATATGGATCTTCTGGTATAAGTCATCGCGTTAGAGAGGACACTGCGAATAGAGGTACATGAGACATATTGGTTTGCACCCACCTAAAGAATTCTCTCGATGCCTCCTAAAGACTACGAATTGTCGATTTCTCAGGTAGCCTACTCGCCAGTAGCTGCATTATGTAAGCCAACAAAAGGCTCGCAGCAACACAGATTGGGAAGTTATGCCAAAATCCCGTTTCATGTAAAAAGCGGAGTTGATGTGATTTGTGGAAAATGACTGACACAGAAAGTCAGAACACCAGTGTTTTGCTAAACTTGAGTCTCAGTGTATTGGACGGATGCTTGCAAAGAAGAATCATTTGCCTTATTCAGCACGTGTTCTTGCAAGGGAATTGAATTTTGCAGAGGAACTTTACAGTGACGTCGGTGGTTGAACTTGATTTTAGTTTGCCTTTTGTCTGCCCATATATTGAGATGTTTTCGAATTTGGCAATAATCTTCTTTGCTCTTTTTTTGGCTGAACTCTGAGTTTCTAATTTGCCGAAGTCCTCAGCGTACTACAATGCACTACAATACCATACAATGTTCGTAGGTCTTGGTTCTATGGCCTCTCAGTTTAACTCGGCAGCACAGCTTCCAAATACGACAGACGAAGTTGTTCCATTATTTGGAGAATATCTGAACCCGAAAATCCTATTCTATCAAAGTCTATTTATCTACTATTTTTTAAAAGTCAGGTTCTTCCGTACAACGGGTGCACCCGAAGCTAAGTAGTCAGTTGAGTCATACGCACCACATTTCAAATGACAATCAAAGCCAGATTATATTCCGGCACAGCTATTTTATAGACCTTGTCGTGAATGATGCAGAAATATGAGACAAACCTCAAGGATGACCGCTCCGAGGATTCGAGTTGGCCCTAGCAAAATGATTTTCGTAATTGCACGCAACTCAAGAGAGCAAAACACAAGCAAATGTCCATGTTAAAAAGGTAGAAGTTTGCAAGACATAAACGCACCAGTCAAACGTTCACTATGGCCAACTTTCACTGTATGGTTTAGTCAGTGAAAACGGTGGAGTAAAACACATTCGTGGAGTAAAACAGGGAATCGGGAAGAGAGCTCAGAATACTTTCACACGGTTCCCGACAAAATAAACCTCCTGCATACAAGTGGGTCATTTCACGTTCCCAAATAACGACACACTTTAAGCACCATTGATCTCGGCTCGAAAAATGAAAACAATGGGGCTTTTCTAAACTCGGGAAAAATCGAGAGTATCTTCAGTGATGATCACTTAAGGCAGCCGTACTCAAAGTGGGCGTTATTGAGGAACGGCAATGTTTCCGCTCTATTGTTCTATTGACAATGACGTGTAGACAAGCTGTGGATCAGACAACGCTTTCCCCGGATGTACACCCAATCACTTACCGGATTTTAGTCTCGAACCTCATTTTCCGGCTAAGGGAGATGCAACAGAACGGAAGAACAAAGAGACCATTTGGTAATCTAGAAAGGAAAGTAACCTTTTTGAGTAATTTATGCCAATCTTTTTTGATTGTCCACTATGTTGTCTTAGGGATATAAAACCGTAGAGCCAGATTTCAACGTGGTAATAACTTGCGGGCAGATGTACACACAAAACATGCAAAATCCACAATCCGTGAACAAAATAAGTAGTGGTAAAGCAAACTGTGTGTGTGTGTGTGTGTGTGTGTGTGTGTGTGTGCATTCACCAGGTCACCGTTCAGGTCTGTTCGGTTCTCCAATAAAATATGCTACTGTGAAGCAATGTGTCGATTAGAACATGCTAGTAGTAAACATTATGTCAAAACGTAAGTTGATATCGTCAGTGGTGATTCGTCAAATTTGTGTGATTTGTTACTGTTCAGAATCGACCTCATTGTGACGATTTGCTCGCAAATTCATCCTGATATATTCCTGTACGTCCAATCAAATACTGTCATTGCTGAGATCATTGTTGCAGGAAAAGGAATACCTGACAATAGAAAATGTCAAGTTTCCAAGCGATACATAGATTTTAAGTCACAAGGTCAAAACTTCTAACATAAATTATTTATTTCCACTGGAAATCATGTTGATTCTGTTCCAATTTCGTTTTTTATATCTGTTCTATGCATATTGCATGCGATTGGCTTAGGAGCTGGTTAACACATGCTTAGCCGAATATATTCATCGTTTCTATTTTTTCTGGTAGGAACTTGAGCCAGCGGGAGCGAGAAATTCTTTTTGTTCATTTTAACATCATGTGCTTCCAGTTGTGTTTTCTTCTGTCCTTCGGGATTCCAAAGCCGGAAAAAACCTTGTGGTTTTCAACAGCATCAGACCAATGGCACTTATTTCTTGAATTACTAAGAAAATATGGAATGATTTCGGTTTCGGGTCAGTTCAACATATTTGCCAACTCTGCGGAACCCACATTCATAATCAGTACTGTATTCATCTGAATACCCACAACTGGTCTATTATTGTTGGTGCGTAGAGAAATTTCACCGGAATCAGTTGAAATGAAAGCTCACAGGCGCGAATACCATGTGCAACCGTAATTAAGGCGGATAAAAGCAGAGTTCATTTGTGAAACATCTGAACAACGCAATGGTACGTTGTATTTGAAATAGAAGAGCACACCCGGTACTCAGATGTGATTGGAGTCCACCTGATTTTGGTTCGAATCCTGTGCAGTATTAGGACGCTCAAAAACTGGACCATGGCAAAATCTATCAAATCTGTCTAAGCAGTTTGGCACTGGAATCCGGGCAAAGAGTATCGATTTCGCTTTTTGCAGAATATGAAGGAAGACCATTGGGTTTGCTTCGGGAGAAAGTTCATGTGGATTTGTGATCTGTTGTATTCCAAGTAATATTTGATGCAGTCGTAAAGACACTTTTAGATGAAGCTCATAAAACCCTTTGCCTACTCTGGAGCCATTAAAGAAGTGATTAGAACGTGTGAACTGTGTGTTACGACTGATCAAGTTGGATGAACACGTCCACCATGAGTGGGGTGGAGGCAAGATAAGTTGCTCTCTGTATGAAAGGACAGATGTTACCGTCAAAACCGTTTACAAAAGTAAGACGTATTAGGCAATGGTGAAGTGAACCAAGGCACCGAGAACTAGCACGGACAGTATAGTGGTGACAAATCAGACTAACAAGCATATGCTTTTGTGTCGAACTCCCTATAAAAGCACACATATTGGTAATAGGTAGCATGCAAATAGGTGAACAAAATTTCCCCGGATATGTACATACATAGTAGCTAGAATTTAATTTGAATTTTCTGGAGTGTGGATGGATACTCTTCTTTGAAGAGTCGACAAACGAATCACTACTGTGATTCCTGTTAGGTATTTGTGTCTGGATCACTGCTAACCCAAAGAACAACGAGACTGTTTGTGCAAGAGCTCATATTCGTAGTAAGTAGCGTGTGAAAGTGTGGATAAAAAATTTCCCCGGAAGCACTATATATATATATATTTATATATATATTTATATATAAAGTTGATTAAACAATAACTTGGATTGTCACGAAGTATAGCACCGTGGCTTAGCGTTTCAGCTTTCCCTAAATCCCCGCTAAGCAACTAAACTTGAGAGTTCCGTTCGAGTTCTGACTTTGTTAGATTTTCAGAAAGGGGAAACAGTCGGAAGCTGTTTGCTTAACCGAATCTCAAATCCCGTCTTCATGATTTTACTCAATATCCTCACAGACTTGCCGACCTCTGGGGTCATTGAGCTTAGTCATGTCGGGGCACTAGAAGACGGATGAGAAGTGCTAAATTAGACAAAAGGACAAACTTCGTGAACAAGTCAGTGATCTTCTGGATGTAAAGCTTGCCTATATCACTTTGTTATTATGACGGTTGCCTCTGTTGATTCATTGATTCTTGTTGTTTTCAGTTTTGTGTCCTTTGTTCTGTGTAGATGAGCTTCGACTGATCGTGAACATCGAAGCCGACTCACAACACGTGATGTACTTTGAGCGCCTAGACACTACTAAAATCTGTCCAAGTCATTGTGCGGGTTTTCTTAGACACAAGCGGCGGATTGATATGGTTCCCTGGTTATTTGTGGTTTTCAGTGGCATAACATTTTGGTATCGTGTTTTCTTCAAAGCTGATCTTCATTTTGTGAACTGAAAGAAAGCATTCTGTCTTTTTCACTCATCATGCCTTCGATTCTGCTCGAGTTCGACTCACCTTTCATCTGCGGAAATAGGAATACAACTAGGTCAATGTACGACGCTCTCTTTCTGCCCTTCTTTTCCTTGCCTCAGGCTGATTGTGTGTCAATACAACAAGTAGGATTAGATTTGTATATGGCCTACTCAAGTTCACTCAATATTCACAATGTTTGCCCTACAGATCCATAGAAGGTAAACATCGTGCAAAGGAGAGACGAACAGGTAAATACAGATAGGCGTGCTTAATCCTAATCCGAAAATCAGAGGTTTATGGATGGTTCTTTGTACGGTGAAATTGGCGTATAGGACATATTACTTCAGCTGAATCCACTAACAAAATCCTAGAGGGAAAATGCGGACGTACCATACACTACTGGATGTTCACGTGCATGTACACACCACTCTTGGGGTCAGTATTCGACAATTTACGTTGTTAGAGAGTACTTTCATTATGGAGAGAACACTAAAATATTCCGAATCCCAAACAAAAGAACATATTTAATTCCTTCTAAAACTGAGTGTTACGACCTGCTGCCTGAATATCTCAATAAGTCTTCTCAGTACGCATTTTACATGTTGATATTGCCCTAATCTCTTTTCGACGCGGTCATAAGTTCTCTTGTGAAGGCAGAAACCATTGTATCCCTGTTTATTCAGAGAGCCAGAACATTTCAGATGTTTTCAATTGGCTTGATGTCAGTTCGGCATGCTGATCATACCATGACCCTCAAACCACTCGGCGGTAACCACCTTGTGGTGGAAAATTGACTTGTCGTTGGTTGGGATGCGCTAGGATATATCATCCGGTTGGTGGTTTTGAGCGGTTGGTGGAAAAGACTTTCTGTGAAATGCCCTAGATTCATCATAGATAACAATCTACCACGGTCCTAACACATTCCGTTCTGTAGTAGAAAGCTACGCCATTTAGTCTTTTCATATTTCTGAACTGAGTCACGGTTAGCACCCACAGCAAATCACTCGTACGTATTTCATTGGCTTGTGTTTTGCTACATTAGTGTATTGTTTTCCATAAATATTTCCCGACCTTCTGAAACAAGATTGCATAGATCTACAGCAAGGTCAGACGCCAATTCACCCCGTTTTTCCCAGTCTCTATTAAAGAACTAGTCTCGAAACTGATCGATGGTCACATCGAACCGCTCACGAATTATACCGAAAAAAAGTTACCGTTGGACTACATGTAGTCACTTAACACCAACTTGCCTCCACGTTACTTCCATTTGGATTTACTAGGCAAAAACTCCCCAATGATTCCGCTGTCACTTACTTGGTTTTTATAGTATCGGACAAAGAGTGATTCCTAACTGAAATTTGCTTTAAAGATGGTGCACACATTGAAGTTTCTCTGATCATTCGTGTCCTCATAACTTCCTATTGGTATTTTATATACTTTGGGTATCACGAGTGTGCTGACTTAGACTGAAAAGCAAGCAAATGAGCAACTACACAGAAATACAAACACAACTTTTTCCAAAGATTTTCAGGTTTAGTCCACTATCGAGTTTCGCTACGCTTCACCAGGAAACGGTCACTTAATCGGAGGAATAGGCTTCATTTTGGTGAGTTCCTCCTTCTGAGGCTTATCACTGCAAACATTCATTAGTAGTGTAAACTGGTCGTCAAAATAATTTGCAGCAAGACTTCGATTTTTTCTAGCATACGGTGAAGTGAACCAAGAGCCGAGTTTTGGGTGCTCTATAAATGATTGTTCAAGTTCAAAGTTATTGGGACCAGCTCACTCCTTGAATAAGAATCAGTTATTAATCTTCTGATATTCATTTGGATTTAACCCACCACGGATCATAATTAATCTCGTTTTGTAGCTCAAACATCAGTATCTCAATCATACAACTCACCAGCTGACCGGTCAGGATCGCATGAGCAAATATTTGAATTTATCAACACCATTTTCGCCGTGCTCAGCACTGCTGGTCCCGCGCCCTATACTCAACTGTTCACATCTCCGATGGGGTAATCCATTATTGTTTGAATCAGGACAATAACAGGAAACTCTTTGCGAGGATCGTTGTACATTTTCTGCCGACATCTGTCAAGTTCCACGCAAGTGGGTTCATCTAGACATACGGAGAGCTGGCAAAATGCTACATAACTGACCTTACGAAAACCCAGTTGTGAATTGAGTGAATAAGTCAAGAACTATGCAGGATGGAGAGCTTCTAGTTCGGTCTTAGTCGTCCCCACTTTTTGTAAACTGGTCGGGGAGGGGCTTGAGGTTAAAATTGAATCGGTTCACTGGACGAATCCGATTGACAGATGGTAATCTATTTCCGCGGGTGAACTAAATGCAACGATGATCCAGTCTAATTTGAGTAGACTAAATCTTGACCCCCCCCCCTCACCCCCTCACTTCTCCCTTCCATCCGATTTACTGACCTGGGGGACTTTTTCATATACTTGTAGCTTGTTCAAATAAGAAGCGAAACAAATGTTATGGTTTACGCATTCCAGGCAGCTTGCATCGTTCCTGGATTGCGAGGTTGTCATATTACGTTATCACTGTTAGTAATCATTGTAAAATAAGGCGAGATAACAAATTGCTTTGTATTAAGTACGGGTAAAATTCACTCTTTGTGCTGAACTGAGCGATAGGTTGCGTGCATATCATCTCAGAAACAGGTGATTGCAATTGCTTTTAATTTCCTCGTTCATCGACGTGAATTACGGATGCAATTGAGCTGTTGCATGATTCTACTTTTGATTACTTTCGTTATTGTGCTTGGTTGGGCGTTCCGTTGACTGACTGGTTGTGTTCCCCATCGATCGTAGGGCTGTTCTGTCTGAGTAACAGGTGCGTTGATTTATTTTCAACCGACTTACCAATCGGTGACGAGTGGCATAAAACTGTATTTTTGCATCTAAAGTTAAGAGGACGAACCTTTTCAACGGAGTTATTCATCATAAACACATTTCATTGAAACATTTCTTAGCAGTCACCATTGTACGTGGCTTAAAAATCTGATTCTCATGAAAATCTAACAGACTCAGAACCCGATCTGAATGCTTGCGTCGACATCGATTTTTGACCATATCTATAAGTGGACACAATTCAGTTACAATTTTTACCTTTCCTATCGTACGGGGTGACATACACATGTGAAGTTGTGGAACCAGGACAGGGATTTCTAGATTTTTGTCTTGCTCAGCTTCTCGTTTCCTGTGTGGTCTGCAAAGATGGTGCCTGCGACCTTTCAGGGACACGAGACGACGAGGGGCAATATCTAGAAACCATAGCATCACTAGTAAGAAAAGAACATATACGATGCTTTCCAATCGGTTTCCCTCTCTTACTGATCACCTGCAGTTGTTACATTGTGCCTGTGTCTGTGTTTGTGCGTGTGTCTTGTGATTTTGTGAAAAAATGACGAAGATGGACCTAAAATGTTCATGCTTTCTCTGCTCTGTCAATTAATCGGATGAAATTTCCGACCAACTTACTACTCCACTGTTTCCACATACTCTACCGCTCTTAAATCAATATTTTCCACATCCATTATTACCAGCCGCAACGAAATTGCCTGTATCTTTCGTTTCGTGTACCTCCTATGTGATTCAGTCTGGAGAAATTCAATGTTTCAAATGATAACCTGTTCTGAGATGAGCATTTCCGAATCTAGAACTTGCAAGCCGGTTTTTTTGAACAAACGAACTATTCATTGAAACCCATCAAATTGTATTAGATGTCGGTAGTTCTTTTTGACGGGAATGCCTGATAATAATGGCTGCTGGCAAGATCGATCGATTTTCCAATTTTTCCTCCCGTTTCTGTTGGTTGTGTTAACTGGGTGCAACTGGCTTGCGAATTAGTGGACGGCACAAACACTGTCGGAGATATAATGGTAGTGCAATTATTGCAGAAGATTGAGCCGCCATATGTTTATACTCCAGTCACTGTGTGCCGCATTTGTACCATAGTTTTATGTATTGTCAAGCTTGATTTCATTCTTTGCTCAGTTTCATATTCATGAAGTTTGTCAAAAAGAAATGCCTGTTGGATAACTTTCGAATTGCAAGTAAGTGGAAATGCGATGACCACAAGTTGGTCCAGGTTCCGGTTGACTGGGATGGCGTTTCTTTCGCACCAGAATGTACCGTCGTAGGAAGGTTTTGCGAATGACACAATCGGATTTTAGTTCTACCTTTTTTTAACTGCTTGTAGATGTTTGACTGAGGCAGCATTTCATCACTGGCTTTGATGATCGTAACCTGCGAGGAAACCTCCGTTGTATTTTGTTGGCAATGCGAAATCCACAGAAGGGCGGGGTGTTTAGGTAACCGAAATTACGGCAAATATTACTCTCTGGCGACATCCACTTTTGGCTCAGTGAAGAGTAACTTACTTCCAGAGTGTTCGCTTCTACTTTTGGTAGGTGTCTTAACCATTTCCTGCTCATAGGTGAGCAGACTATCGTCTGACGGGATTGAGCCCATTAGCACTATATGTAATCTGACCAAACAATGACGTCAGACTTAGATAAGTCTCAGATGGCGAGCCACAGCTGACTATTTAGTTTCACTACTTTCGGGTTCAGTGGTTCACTCGTTCAGGAGTGCATTTATGCAGTCATTGTTAGAGCTCCGGATCCCCTTTATCCAGTCCACAAGAACAAAGAGAAGACGTGGGTCACTCGATGCAAGAACTTCATTCATTATCGTTTACCGTGAAAGTGAAACATGCCAAGTGGGAGGCGGGAAGGATTCGCCAGTAAAGTAGGCTGGATTGAAAGCTCTTACCGTGCTTACGGGGGGAGGGGTTGAAGTCTGTCGGGCTAACGACTAGGTACACAAATATTTAGTGTCATACACTCCTGTGCCCTGAGCGACGTCTGGTACATCATGATAAGCACTTCTTCGCCGGAAGCCAGTGACTTCACTCCTGCAAAAGAATAGGTGAGTCAAGTCAACTTTGTCGCTTGATTCAACTTAGTATCGTGTAATAAAAGAAGATGGCTGAAGTGAACTGATAGATAATACGTGAGACATTAGAATCAGTATGATTCTGTTGACTGATTTTGAAAACGTAGTCGTTTGATCCTCTGCAGCAAACGCAGTGCGCCGCTGTCTTGGGGCTAATCTTAGATTTGGATTTATTTGCCTAAATAAATATTCACAGTGGAAATTCAGAATGCTAAAACTGGCTTTTTTCTTCCTTCATTACTTTCCGGCAAGTGAGTCTCAACGCCAAGTGCTGTTTGATAAAATTTTCCAGGTAATCCTAGACCAGCGAAGTTCATTTTATGAACTGTTCTTCTTGTTGGAAAGAGTTCTGACTAAAACTTATTTATAAGTCACTGGTGTGAACCTAGTGAATTGTAAATAACAACCACTCCAAGTTCCTGTGCGGTAGATTCTACGCTACAAAGTTCCATCCGGGCGCCTGGCCGTTATAATACCTTGAAAAACTAAAAACTGCTATCACTTTTTTCTTCGTAGGAATTAGAAACGTAATGGTAGATAGAGTTTAAGATGTTAGTAAAAAGAACAAAACTTCCCTCATCAGAAGATGTAAAATGTCATCGGCATACCTCCTCGTAGGAAGAAACTGTGAAATACGTCTGTCAAGATTGGACCCAGTGAACAACCTAAGCTCACACTGTCATTGCTTTTATGGGATTTTTCTTGAAAATCTAGACGAAAGAATTTGTTTCCTCAGGTATTCGCAAGAACCATCTCTACTTGGTGATATCATCTGCTTTGCAATGCTTGAGATACTTCTCCAGACGAAACCCCCGGGTCTACACAACAAAGACGCTCGTTTGAACCGTGGTAGTGGCAGTGATGGTCCCGTTTTAAATACTCCGAAAGGACGACATTGTTACTTTTTGGAAGGGGAGGGGAGGGTTGGGGACGTTTATTTTAGCGAAAGGTGTAGGTTGTGACCACACATACACGAACGAAACGGTCATTCTTGTCACTTTCAGAGTTTGCACGACGAAAAATGCAATGTAACCTTTCATTATTTAGTGCTAATTCCTAATCTACAAATGAATGTTCACAGAAGCACTTGACTGTTGTTTCACTCGAATTAATTTGAAGGCAACGCAGTTCTGCTCGCCTGTTGGGATCAAGTCCTAGCGAGAAATTGAGCTGGTGGATTCCAACAAGCCAGACGGAATAAGTGCTTCCCTGGTTTTCGGCGTGTCTTCTTTAGTCATCCTTGCTTCATAACCCACTGATTCGTGGGCAATCAGCTCTCCCTGTAATAGAATCATGAATAATATCAATTGTGAACTGGTCACATAAACGTTCACATTTTAAGCCGGTATACATAATAATATGTTGGCAAAGGTGAACCTAAGTGAGTTTATTATCAGTTTTCATTGAAAAAATCTCTCGTTCAGTCGTTTTGGGGGATACAAAGTACAAAATGTACCCCGGTAAACCCCTTCACTCGGATAATAGTCACATTTCTTCTCCGACAGCGTCCTGCAGAAAAAATCTTAAGGAGACCAGAAATTACTACTTCTGTCCTGGATTCTTTCGCATCATTTCAGTCCATCACCTACGACAAAGAGATAGCTTCTCAAACAACGTTATTAGAGGTTCATGTATCCCGCCATTACATGCTATTAGAGTGCGAAGTTGACGGTACCTTGCGTTACTGGTTACCAGTCGGTATCCTCCTTCCATGCACAGACCTAAGGTCATCTGATCATAGTTGTGACGGGAAAAACCAGACTCGACTTTAGCTCTGGTTAGAGCTCATCAGTATTGCATATCCTCCGCTGCACCTAAGGTTTGAACTCGGGCCACTACTGCACCACCCCTCTTCTGCCGGCCGGATGGTCAAGTTAACTTAGCTCAAGTAATTGCTTTTTGCACTCTGAAGGTCGAATATTCAGCCTTCACGTAACCATGTACACGTCCGCAAAAAAATTGAAAATTATACTACGAAAAAGCAAAATGAAACACTGAAGTCATGGTTAGTAAGCATCCATGTTTCCCAAATTTTGTGTTAGTCCTGATATTACATAAACTGGATGGTGCAAATACTATGCCATGTTGGGGATAATAGAACTGTTGTACGCCCTAGTGCGTGCAAAATGACGTTTGTATTGAGAACCTGTGGAAGAAGTGGATTAACATTCCACTCGGTATTTGTGGAAGGGATGAGCAGAGTCAGTGAAAATCTTTGTAGACAGATTTTGACAAGCTTTGCTATGCTGGGATGTGACAAAAAGAGTGAAATACCGTCGGGTATACAACCGGCAGATGATAAAATCTTCAGGGATCTAGAAGTGAACTTGAAGTCTTTCATTAGCAGGCCAGGAAAGACGCCAGTTGAAGCATGAAACCAGTGAGGTAGGACACCCGAGAATACAAAACGTTTGATAAGATGAGTAGGTATGAAGTGGAATTTGAGATGTGAATCATAGAAAGACGAGACTATGTTTTTCGGAAAAATGAAACCAACATGCTTGGACCAAGTAAGGTTGAGTTCGAGCATTACTGCAAAGTACCTCACTGAATCGAGATGGTTCGGCTGTTCTCCATACATTGTAACGGACTTGCAGTCTTTTTGAATATTAGATTTCTTGCTAACGTTCAAGTGGGGAACTGTCATGTCATCACACTTGGTTGGGTTAAGGCCTAAGATGTGAGCATCAGACAATTCTGAGATTTGAGTGATGCCATTTTGTAGAGTATGAGAAGTAGAATCGCAGGTATACGGTATACTAAATATGACATCATCCGCATTCTTGACGAGAAGATCCTTTCCTTGTACAGGAATAGTAGAAGTGTAGGCAGGAAATGAAAGTAGGGGCAATTTGGTATCTTGGGAATGCCACGGATATTGATGACAAGAGAAGAGGTTTAGGTGTTATGACGAGTGAACTGCTGGCGATTGTGAAAGTGATCTGCCAACAAAGAAAGAAAAAAGGCATAATACCAGAGAGGGGGGTAAAGGAAAGCAGCCTAGTTCTGTCGACGTTGTTAAATGCAAGATGTTAAGATGGTGTGGGCGTCAAGGTGGAGCGTGACTGTTGGTAAGGAAAGTGATCGGGATCTGGAACATTGAAATTTTTGTTCAATCGTTGGAGAACCAACCTTTCAAAAACTCCAAGGGAGTAAGAGGTGCACGCAATGGGACGGAATTGCGAAGAGCCCCTTTGAGAGAATCGTAGTTATAGCTGTTGTCCTCCAATAGTCTGGAATCCTTTTTCCTTCAGAAATTGGTTGAAAAAATCAGGCAGAATAGAGCTGAGGGTATTCGCACGCTCCTTGCGCACCGTGCGGATAATTTTCCAGGGTTAAGGAGAAGCATTTTTATGAAGACGTCCAAGTGAGGATGCAAAATGTAGTTCCTGAAATTGACTTTCCTCAAGAAGTACAGGAAAGAATGTTCATACTGCTCTGTTGAATACAGTGCTGAGCTCGCCCAAGCCAACAGTAGCTGATTTACTTACGAATGAGAAGCTACTTAGATTCTTCAAGAACTTCCGTGTGTCGCGACGACTTTTGTTGTCTAGAAGGGTAAGCATATAGATGAAGAGGAGGGGGTGCAACCCAGACTTGATTGGTTTTGTTAGAATCTTGAGGGCTGACTGATTATGATGTTTGCAATCATATTCTTTTTTGCATCTAAGCTGCTGAATGTGGTAAGATGACAAAATATCAGGGAGCGAATACAAAGTTTCGGCTGACCAGCAGTTAATGAAGCAAACGTTTGACTGACCGATGATATGGTCTCAAAGAACCGAAAGATCCGTGTCTCACAAAGCAGAAAATTCCGTCTGAGCAATCATTTCCCGTAGTCATAAAATGTTTTTAAGACAGTTCTGCCTCTTCCGAACTGGGCGATCACGGCCTCGCCTGAAGTCTATATGGTTGGTTTGACTGTAGACCTTAAGTGACTGTATGGTCAGAGGAGCCTGATGGAGAGTGACTTGAAGTGGAAAAAGTCCAGAAACACCTCCGACCAAGTTGAAAATGTAACAGAGTTTACCAAATCAAACTGAGCGAGAATTGCTTAAAATTTGGGTTTGCATTCGTGTGTGGAACAGCTGAAGAAAACTATGGAATAGATAATAACGGTTCTGACTTGTTCTTATCAACTACTGTTGATATGCTTAATAACTACGCCACGTAGCCTTCTATATGACGTAGGATGATCCACGAGATATCTAGAGAAACCGTCAAGTACAACTATTTCATTGTCAATATCACTGTGAAGCCAGGTTTCTCGCAAAAGGATTGCACCGAGATGAGAGTATTCCCTTGTCCCAACAAGATCCGAGTTAAGTCTGTCATCCTCTGTGACAGCCAGCAAACTTGGACAGTTCAGATAACAGCTCATCTTATCCGATTTTTTTCCGTGGAAGTTAAAATCCAAAGCACTGTCAGCAGAGCGAAGTTATTCAAAATGTTTGAATACTGTGCGAGATTCGTAGTCACAGTCACTACACGTGTTCAGCAGATTGATTTTGGTGTGCTTACCATGCCTCGATTGTAGAAAGATGAGGCTTTGCAGTTCACTTCCCAAGATCCATCAACAAGCCAGTACAAAGAATACAGTACGGATTCTTTCAAGTATGGTGGTAAAAAGTTGATCTTTCTTCCAATAAATAGCATTGCTCTTGTTCATAAACGATGATTAGTGTCGAAAAAAATTTCATTTTGTTCAACGGGAATAATAATGTTTCTACAAAGTGTATTTTCACATGGTCTGTTTGTCGTTATTTGCCACACCGCGATGCAAGATTTTGTTATTTTCTGACCAGATGATTTCTCATCTTTGCCGTTTATAATGATGGCGAAACATCTCAATCACGCAACTAGCAGCCGTGAGTTAATAATGCGTACTAGCAGGTGGTTGTAATTGTTTGTGAAATGACTCACCAATCAGCCCGAACACCCGGTTTACCATTGAAAATTATGAAAGTGTAATGTACGCCGTTTCACTCAACTTGTTACGACTCGTCAGCTGCCGCAGCATACATCAATTCGGACTCTACTGGGACTCGAACCTGAGATGAACTATCGTGAGGGGAACACGAAATTGTTCTTTCAAGAGTATCAGAGTTGGATTCACCATTAGGGACCATGAAAATGCCGTACAACGGTTTTATCCATTGTGCTGTAATAAGTTTCGGAGCTGTCTGGTAGATGTCAAGCTAGGCACCATAAAAAATGAGTTCAGATGATTGGTTTTGAAATTCCCTGTTGTTTCTTTGTGTTTCTTTTCGGTACATCAACATTTCTAGTGTGCCTTCGCTTTCTCTTCTGAGCAACAGGTGGTAAAATATAATTATGTTGTGCTTCTACAATTTCATTGTGAATTTAGTGTCTTGAACTATGCTGTGGGTTGTCCTGTGCCCTTTTTCGATATCACAGCACTTATGAATGCGTGTTATCTCATCCTTAGGATTGGTTCGATCCTAGAGGATGATGTATTCCGAAAATATATCATCGCAATATTCCGAACAAATCCAAGTTAGGGCGATCCAAACCAAATTACTCATAATAACAGATAGATATATCTACCGATATGTGAAGTCGGTTAAATTAACTTAAGTTCTTCGACTGATAGACCAGTTGCGTGTTCATTGGTTCACTTGGTAGGCTTGTTTCAATGAGTTTTTATATTATGTCCGTAGTTCGGACCAACGGAAATGGAGTAAGCAACATCGTGACGTCATGTGAGACTTTGTGTTTTATTCGGGCAAATAACTACCCTCAAGTAAGCAGAAAATGGAACACAGTCCTTAATCAATGCCCTTTAGTGATGTTTGATAACTTCACTTTGCACTAAAAGGATGGTAAAACAACTCCACAATCAGTCCGCATCCAGTAGCCAGAGTACCAAACGACCCGTGAAAATTTGCCTGGTTCCATGAAGTGAAATTTATGTAAACTAACTTGTTGCACAAGTTTCATAGTTCAAAAAATCAGTTAAGACCTCAGTTTTCATTTAAAGCTGAGCAATTCCCGTAACACGTAAGAGTTGACAAGTAATGTTCCTTTCAAACATTTACAAGTTGGAAAGCGATCGAAGTATATTCTGACAGGAAGAATGGAGCAATTTTAGTGAAAATGAAGACCAGAAAGCTGTCCATCTGCGACATAGTGCACATCCAAATTCAACCCTTCTTCCGGAGGGAGGCGGTGGGTAAACAATAGTGATAGTCTCAAACATTTTCGTCGGAGCAAAATTTGGTTCATCTAACGCAGATAGTGTGGCTTTTAGTGACTGTATGTTACATATCCGTTGCCTAGATACTTAGTGATCGATAAGAGTCCTGCAAAATTGGCCCATGTTTCTCACTGATAAAATGTTCTTCAGTGCAAATGTGATTGTCGAACAGAAATGAACGGAACCATTTCAGTTTCAGTGTATGTATCACTGGAAGACATGCCCAGATCTTGTCAGAGCTTGGAACTAGATTAAATGGTTTTTTATATGCACAAACGTCATCGTACCACGATCTGTTTCAGTAGCACAATTTATAATTCAGATTAGCAAATAAAGTTAGCAATAATTTCAGTTTTCTTGGTTGTCTCGGTTTTGCCTACTTTGACCCAATGATGGGAATGGTGAAGTTTAGACCTCACGTTCTTAGGATTGAACGTCGCCGTGGCAGATCATTTCCCTGTCGAAAGTCTTTGATAAACCATTACTATGTACGTGCAATATGTCGTCACAGAATAGTGAGTAGAAGAGGGAAGTTATAAATATTATCACTATTATTGTTGTTAATATTATTATTCGTATTAGTAGTAGTAGTAGTAGTAGTAGTAGTAGTAGTAGTAGTATTGGTAATAGTAGTTGTTGTAATAATAGGAGTAGTAGTAGTGGCTCTATTCAATTTATTCGGTGATACTCTTATGTCTATTTGAGGTGTGTCCATGCCGTTTTGTCATCTTCTAAAAGAGAAATCTATCTGTTGTGTTTATTGGTCTTAAATGTGCAACTTTTGGAGCAGTTTGCCAATTACCCCAAGAGCCACTATCCACAGGTCAAATTTCCTTTAATTGTATTTGCGTAGAGGACTGACCGAAGCAGCACTCGGAAATTCCAGTCAGTACACCAGAAGTATAAAATAAGAAAAATAAGCCAGATGCCACCTGTGGCAAACCATTTGGATAACCGCATACAGTTTTATCTGCAGTGCGTTGTACCAAGTGAGAAAGTGGAAAAAAGCTAATTAAACCATTTGTTAACAACTCCGTTTTTGTGGTTTTCCAATGGGCCAAGACCGGGACCGTATAGGGTGTGGGGAGATTTTATTCGTATTTCTTCCATACAGAGGTTGACGGAATAATAAATGGATGAATGAAAAACAATGGTACAGGATCCTTCTTTCAATAGTTTTAAATATTTGTGTTGGTTGTAGCTCAGGTTGTTGGTTGCTATGATGTTCTGATCGCTGAGCTTGGCGTTTAGATCGCAAACGTTTCACCACCAGTCGAGGTGACATTGTCGATGTCACCTCGACTGGTAATGAAACGTTTGCAATCTAAACGCCAAGCTCAGCGATCAGAACATCATAGGGTCCTTCTTTTTCTAACAGGTTTGCAGGATCCTGGATTATCTGGTTGGCTAGGTTCAAACAAGACTCAACGTGCTGACCAACGAGTTCAACCAACGGAGTATCAGCGCGAGAAGACGAGGTACTATTTACAATTACCAATCCGGTGTCTAACACCACCTTGTGGACCTGACTTACCCCTTAGGCTTTAGGTGTTGACTTCGCAAGAGGAGTCATCTCCAATTTTGCCATATGGAGAGCCGGCCGCTTCAGGTTAGGTTCGCGCTTTCTCATCGAGATTACGGTACTACCCTGTTTGACATATGCCTGACTGTCAGGTGTAACCCTCACTATACACTGCGTGTTACCCTCAACTGCTCCTGCCCTGGATACCAACACATCTCATCAGATGACACCGTAGAAAACAACTGCCGGGGGTCGTGGAGGTTCTGGGCCTTGGGGTCCTGTATCGGAAGGTTGACAAAAATTGCAGGGGACTGGTAAAGCAGAGTAGGCTGAAACCTCGGGAAGACAAGCTTGAAAATAGCTAAATGCCTGAATTTCCTTGTTTGAAAAGAGGGACGTAGTAGTTTTCCTGTACTTGATATAGATAACCTTACACGGATTATGATTTTTAAAACTGAATATGCTGGGAGAGAGTAGATAGAGTTCCCGGAAACACATTCAACACACTAGTAAGGGTTCGGTTTTTAAACAGACTGGGTGGGAGAATCTTCGATTTGAGATACGTTTTTACCGACGTACATGACAACTGCGGGATCAGAGAATTCCTGACAAGGGACAACATCTTCAGCTTATCTAAATACCTAGGCTAGGGAAGAATCTGGTAGGTTACTGAAATGGGTAGGAAATAGGAAAGGGAAAAGACAGCAACTTGGATTCCTCCAGAATGGTGACAAGGGTTTGGAAAAATTGTGTACTATATCAGCTTTCTGCACTCCATTAAAGAGCTGGTTAGAGGGTAACGCAACTTTTTCAGAGGGACAACAGAAAGCTTCAAGCTGAGAAAAAAGAGGACGGAGTTTGAATCAAAGGCTGATGAATTGTCAATAAACACACAAGGGACGGACCTGTCTAAAGATTTGGCGATGAAGTAGGCTGAGGAAGCGGCATCATCGAGGGCTGATTCTTGGGTTTCTAGGCAAACTGAAAAGTATACTTTCTGCTGGGTTTGAAGACAATTAAGCGGGAGTTATAAGAGAAGAAAGTTTTTCTGTGCCATTTATGTGTGGAGCCATGGCGAATCCGCATGATATCGACTGGTTGCCAAAAATCGACGGTCGAACAATTCAGCATGTCTTTATTCAACAAAATTGCCATAGGTTTCGCAAAGGAGAGGACTTGAGGACCTGAAAGAATTCCATGTATGCAGGACGAGGAGAATTGTTCATTTACCATACTAATATATAGAGGATATGGAAAAGGATAGTCACAAGAAGGACGGATAAATTTGCGTTGAGGTAATCCATATCACAGTAGCACGATTGATTTCTGACCACAGAGAATCTTTGTACCGTGCCATGGAGAATTTCGATTCTTAAAAAATGACTGGCAAGGGATACACTCAAACTTTTTACCTCTATCTTGATTAGGTGCGAGTACTGTTTGACTTCTCAACCTCGAAGAGACTTGCCCACGCGTGCCTTTTTTCTTCCGAGAAACTTCAGTACAGGGAGGTCGCGATACCAGTAGCAGCGGAGTTTCATTTAAGCAATAGAGATAGAGGATCGGCAAAGAGTTTGGCACCTCGGGAGAGTAAACGGGGGAAAAACTACAAAAAGGGAACGCCAAAAGCTGCAATGCTCATGGAGATGATAGCGGTCGAAACTTTTCGAAGGTAAAATTTTACCTGAACGGATTTTATGAGGATAATGTAAGCAGTGAGTAAACAAATATTTGGCCTCCGAAGAAGTAAGCTATGATGGCCTGTAGAAATAAGAGCTTCAGATATAAGTCCGAATAACTGGGGATGACTAGTGATTGCTTTGTACGACACAGAACCGATTCTGGTAGAGAGATTGCTAATATCTGTTAAACCGAAAGCAAACAGTGGGTATCTGGTAGCATCCTTAAAATCACCAACGGTAAAATGTAAATTTTCATTCAAAAGACGAACCAGAAATGGCACACGTATATCTTACAGTGAATTGGTTTTAAACTTTGTGCAAAAGAAGGCAATGTACACATTCATTCTGACTATACTTCTAAAATGAGTGAATCTCGGAAGACCCTATATGTCAAAAAGTGAACACCTTTCGAAGAATACTCTAATGAATCGTTAGATTTTGCCAGTCCAGAATGATGTGGATCCACACTTGGTCTACGTATGTATCCTTCACCAACATATGATCTCGCCCGTAGCACTGAAACCCGTATGTGATTACCAGAGAATTGTCAGCATTCTCACTCAGCCAGGATTTTTGAACACAAACTCTACGTTTATGAACTTGCTTTCGTGCATTTCGAATTTTTATCACATTCGACATTTGTGAGAAGAGTGAGCAAATGTTTGCACTGACCACGGAGGACACAGTTATCTTGGCCGGAAGCCGGCTGGATTTTGGTGGCACTAGCTGCTTGCACACCCAAAGACCGGTATTTCCACGTAATATTCTGATTTATTCCAAATGATACGAGCCACTATCAGAACTTGGCTACTTACCCAGTTTAAGTAGCAACTGATTTCAGTGATTCACAAAACTGGTAATGGAAATGAGCTTGCTTAAAAAAAGCCAAATGTCCAAGCGGCAAGTCGGAATCGAACCGATGATCTTCCCTCCACCGAGCAGTCCCTCTATCTGCTGGTTCTTCGAGTACGGCTAGTTGAACGCGAACAATGCATATGAATACTACTACACCGTCTACTGTGTAATTCACTACCTTTTTTATCACATTATACTCACAGGGTACAACGATTTAGGATAGGGGTTACAGCAAATAAAAGGCTGACATGTGGGTAAGTGACTGGAGGTGACGGGAATCGAACCCGGGTCACTACTGTTCAAAGTCCACGACGACAACTGCCTGACCACGGTGGGCCGGTAATACTGATCAGCTAGAACTACATATATTTTTCATTATTAAACCGCTACTTAATAGTTAAAATCCCAAGGATATGATTATGGTTTGTGTTCAAGTGATCAGTCTTCTTGCGTTTATTTCAGTTTGACATAGTGTTCAGTCCACCGTTGATCTTATTCTGATGAAATCCGGTTCATTCATCGGACGAGGTTTGTTGAATCTTTAAAAACCGGGTATTGACGGTACCCATTGACGTTTGTATTTTCTCTGAAGAATCACACACACACACACACACACACACACACACACACACACACATCAGACAAACTCACGTGAGCGGCACTCTATGGTTCTGCTGATTGAGAATATTTGTACGCCACCAACGATATCCTCAAGAGGGGGGGGGAGCTTAGTGCAATAGCATATGGCATCGAGCAGAGCAGAAAGTTGTGACCACATACCATTTAACTTGGTTGAAAGAAAGGGCGCTTTTTGCTATATTTTTTATTTTATCTGAAAAATTACCCGAAATTTAACCTCAATTTCCCCTGCTTTTCTTACTCTGATGAACTTCACGAGGCTGCGGACGTTATCAATATTCATATCAAACCGAGGTAACTGGGATGAGAGAAATTAGGGAAAATGCAAACAGTTCGATACAGAATGGGACTGTAATCATATACAAAAGGAAAACTATTGCAGTAACCACCAAAATATTTCATTCGTGCAACTCAGTAATGCTTCGAATGAGGTCTCGTTGAAAGTGCAAACTATTGTCAGGGGGATCAATAAGGCGAAAGAAATGTGAAAAAGGCTCTCTTAAATATCTATTATCTGGAGGAAACGGCTACCGGTAAACTTACTTCATATAGCATCAGTCCCATTTTGAAAACTCTAATATCGTCACTTGTAGCAGTATTTGTAATTATTTGTTCCTAGATAAATCATATCCTCTAGCAGCTATATTTTATCACTCCAAATACGACCTCAAGGTGCCTTGTACTTACAAGGAGATGAGGCCAAGTGGGAAACACCGTGAATGTTTGTGTGATGGACAATAGTGGAAACCAAGGTATTACAAACACTGAATGAGCAATCGAAAATTATTTGAACAGATGAGTATTTTTGAACCATATGTTCAAGTACGGGAATGCGAGTTTCGTGTCAACGAGTTTCGCCACTTTATCACAGCCAACGTTGTAACAACCAATCCGTGTACCAAACTGCGTGAGGGACCGAATACATTGGTCACATTTATTGTTTACTATTATTGTGCTTTAGACCAATTGATTCAGTAATACTAATAATATTAGTACTGTTCAGCCAGTTTCAATAATATCTGCTAAACTCATCTGGACACACTGCTGTCTGGACAGTAGAGATGTTTAACCCACCTTCAGTCCACAAGTCTGTACTCCAACACATCTGTTGGTTGCACAATTGCTGTCGTTCACAGCTGGTTTTACTGAATCGGACGCCTGTAAGCCTATGCAAGTGATTCCCAACCAGAGTGAGGAGGATGTACAAGGCTTCCATGGTTTCCAATGGGCAGCTGAGAGTTCATACCGTCGGATGAATCATATGACAGGTGATTCATAACTGTTGCTCTTGGGATCGCAGAGGATTCAACCACAAGGCGCTAAATTTCCATGTTTGCAATTGCCAATTAAAGGCAATTAGTCAAAGAGTCGTAGAATATGCTCATCGGTCGTTCAACCCGAAGAAATTTATTTCCCGGAAATAGCTGATAGAATCTGTCTAAATAGTACTGGGTCACAGGGAACAGATATTTTTCTGTAGGTATCGAATTTGTCGCACAGCTACACACAGAAAGGGAGGAATTCAATCGACACTATCGTGATTCACACTTGAGAATAGACGATCATTAATCCAGATTATCGACTTTTGGTCCGGTAATGATCATATATGGCGAAGTTATGATGCGGGGAACCAGTTAGAATATGGCGAATCTGCGATGCGTGTGCATCGTCACCAGGGTGAAGTGTGATTTATCCACATCAAGGCTAAATCGACGAGAACTTCACACGGGGAACTGTGGTGTGAAAGCGAGTCATTTTGATTTTCCGTTTACTGTTGACTGTAGCCACACGGTTGATTAGCGCGAACAAAATGTGGCATGATTCACACTTACACCAGCAATACAGCGAACTCTACAAGACATGGTTCAAGCTCCGGAATAGATGAACATTTCGCAACAACTAGCACGTGAAATACAGCAAGTAAAACAGTATATTCTGCAACCGATTACCATTTTATAAATCACAGAGATGCCGTGTAATCCCATTGAGATGTGTACTCCCTAACAAAGTTAATGTTCATGTTCACAAGCACACTTGGCAATTACTCGTAAAAAAAATCTGTATTGACCTTCCACTAGACTGGTTTTAGCTCATCTTTCATACGTAACGGATGAGTTCTGGAAAAAGAATGGATAAGCGAAGGCTTACAAATTCACCGTGGGTAAGCTTCTGAGCAATTACAAAGTAGTTCTGATGTAGAAAAAGAAATGAGGACCAGAATATAACATTTACTCCGTCCTTTCTGGATTTTTATTTCTTTTACAAATATGATGTGTACGTTAGATCGCTACGTGTTCGAGAAGACCAAAGCGCCGTTTTACATGATTATTTCTCTGTCCAGTCTACTTCCAGCCCTTTGAAGTGCTATCCCGCTGCTTCTGCTGTGGGTGCATGACCTGAGCCCCTTTCTGATCTTCATAGAAGGCACCATCCTTTGCTTATCTCAAATAAACTCTGTTTCTTATCAGACGCTTTCCGGAGCTCACAAGCTGTAATACTTTGGGGGCACCATACCACTTCTCTTCTTAAGTAAAACTTTTCTGTCAGTTGCAGCGATCGAACACAGACTCCATTACTCGGTATGAGCGAACACGGTGGTTTACTGCAGTGGTCGTAAAATTTCTTTCGTACTGCCATCCGATATTCCAGTTAAGAACGGATTACCATCAGCGGTACATTTTCTTAGTCAGACAGTTCGGTGCTGTTGACTAGAGTCGACCACAGGTGTTCCCCAAACACGCGTTGCTTCAGATTTACTACTGCAGTCGCAGAATGACCGCTGGAACCGAAGCGGTGTGGACACAGATTCATTGGAATTTTCGATTATCTACTTTTTTGCTTCATGTTATCGGCTAGTGGTAACGATTTATGACAATTCTTTTAGCCTTTATTATTTTATTAACTTACTTTGTATTATACAATAACGGCACAATATTTCAGGCAGGAGGTGGTGGCCAATTTAAGGTAACCAGTGTGTAAGTGACCGGTAGCAGTGCGAGGACTCGAACCCCGGGGACGGAGGGGTCTCAAGTCCAAGGTGTTCCCTGCTTGATCATCATCTGTCAGGGTGATCAAAAGGCCAACCTATGATAAATTCATGTGAATGTCACGTGAACCTGTTGACCAAAGTGCGATGTCACTGAAACCAGCCTCGGGAGTTTTGTAAATGTGACCGAGCGGTTTTGCTCGAAATCTCTGTTGCCTTTACCGATTACCGTAGGTTAACTTCACAGAGGTCACTGAAGCAACCAACCATCACACAGTTTTTGTCTTCTGCAGTGAAAACACTCGACTCTGTAATATGCCTGGGTCTATCCGGAATAACACGCAACCCTATCGACCTGTTTGTTTCCTGTTAACTGATCTGTCGACCTGTCACACTGCAAATTGCTTGACCTGTTCTCGTATTCACAACTGATCGATTGCCTCTCTGACACGACTGAGATGTTGAATGATAATTGCCTGCACACAATGCCGTAAACGGAGTATATTTTGTCGACAAACACTGAGGACTAGGAGAAAAGCAGTGAAAAAACTATTGGTCCTTCAAGATATTAGAAATAGAACAAAACATCCATTCTATTTTGATCCCACCAACTTTATACTGATACTTCCATCAGCAACTGAAGATAAAGGTAAAGCAATGGCAGCACTCCGAACTTGTGACAGTTAAGACTCTGAACCTGTAAATTTTTCAGGGTCCGTAAAACCACGCAACTCAAAAACAAGGATTCATCTTGCTGACAACAAAATTAATTGCTGCTTTTGGCATACGTGAGAATGTTAACTCGAATTTTCTCTAATGATCAACGCATTCTGTAACTGATTCTTGGTTTTTATCGGCTGTGTACATTCCGAATGTGCATGTGTGTGAGAAGATCAACTAGATAATCTTCGGGTTTTCTCTAGCTCATAAACGACCGTAGAGTTTTTGTGTGAACTGGTGTTTGTAAACCGTTAGATTATTGTTCCCATGATCGAGTTGGGAACTACTTTGCTGGACAATATCAATTGACCTGTATTGATTTTGTTCGTTCTGGTAAAGTGGTAAAATACTCAAGCAAAAGAGAAGTTTGAAAATGGGCTTTTTCAAGTTCATCTCTGTTCAGATCTCACTGGACTTGGCCAAAGCCGATCGCGTGTCAGATAGTTTAACCGTGGGCTCATTAATGTAGCACCTAACACTGGTTGGTAGTTTCTTTTGCTGATAAGCAGTATTTGGTAGTGTCAGTTTTGGAAGAGGGAAAAAAGCAGCTGGTATATGGTTTCTGGGCCCGTTAACTTACCTGACATACTTTGGGAGAGTACTGTCCCCAACGGTCGTCCAAAGCTTTCGTAAATCCATTCACTGTCGTGCTACTGACGGCTTCATCCGGGAGCTTGATCATGGCTCTGTTGTTGAATAAAATGGTCTAAATTGGGAGCTTTGAGTGTCCCCTTTGTAGACGAAGACTGTGCCCCTGACTGTGTGCCTTTCTTTGGGATAAGGGAAAAAATTTCTTCTCGGTATTCCTGCCTGACAGATCTTTTACTATCTGCAGCATCTCTTTCAAATCCCCGAGTATGTGTCGATGTTTCAGCGAAAAGTGATTCAGCATGCGAAGAAGCTAAGCATGGATATCCCCCGTCCTTGTCCAGTCACTACCTTAGGTGTTGGAAAGCTGAGTGTTGCTTCTTAATCCGTGCACGCATTGTTTTCCTTGTGTTAGCCGTGCAATTGATCACACAGATTAATCTGATTTCAGTAGATATCTAACAAGATAGTGTTTTATTCTCCCGGAACATCAACCACTTATTTTTTACGTCAGCGTGTTATAATTTCCGTGATTTTTTCCGCATCCACTCGGATGGCTACTCTAGTGATGAGATAAACATGTAATTCAGCTCATGCATAGCAATATTTTTTGATACACCTCGATGCGGTCACGTTTCACCGGATAGATTGAGCAACAGCAAAGTCTCGAACTGTTCACAATGTGTTCATCTCTGACAGTGCCAAAAATCAGCGGATCACCTGCTGTACAAAACATGCCCGAAGGGTCATAGATCTCTTATAGCATTATATTCTTGAAGATTTCGTGCAATGCTCTCAAGGCAAAACACAAATTTTTCCAATTCTCGACGATAAAGCGCACTGAAGATGATCCGTAGGCACGACATTTTATCCTATTTTTAAAATTTATACTCTACGAAAACCGATGAACTTTTGTTAATCAGCCAGAACTGGAAAACTCTGGGAAGAAATCGTCAGAATTTGATGGTATACCGTTCAAATTTTGAATTCCTCTCCTGTTTTGATGACTTAATCAGTATCTCGACTCATTAATTTCCTCAGGCCCCCTCACTAAAATGATTGCTCAACTCGTGTTCTAATAGTGTCCTGACCGCAGATGCATGTTGACTCGTCGGTATCGTAAAGTTCTCGTCGGATTCGCCTATATTTAGAGTTAGAGCTCCGGAAGTTTTTAGGACTTCCCATTAAAGTCTAGGCATTTTTATTCCGTTTATATTCACCACTTCGATGCACAGCGAATAAGACGGCCACCGTTGAATGAGATCAAACTGAGAAGCTTGATTGAATCGTATCCTTGAGTTGTATCGGAGGCAGGTTCGACCTATGACGAACTGTAAACTGGAACAAAGTCTGTGCATAGAAGTGCACAACTCACGTAGCCCTCCATCACTCGGCTCCACTATGGAATCACCCCACCTGATCGGTGTCGTATATGGAAGTGTTAACTTGATCGATGAGCTCAAGTTTGTCGTTCGAAGGTTTTTTAGTCCTATATTGTCAGTTTTCTTCGTGAAGTCATTTTTGTTTTTTCAGTAGCTCGGCTCTACACCTCAAAGATACGTGGTTTCTGTGAGCTGACTGATTCAGCCATGTCACTTTTCATGCGTATTGGCCAAGGATTGCAGTTCGACCAGTGTCGGTTGCGGCCTTAATGGAACCCTTCCTAACGCCAGCTACCTTGATCCCAGTTTGATCGTCAGGCACAAAACTCTCCCAAAAGCTCCCCTGTTGGCCTATTGGCGTTTTCTGAGACATTATTTCTCCTACTGGTGTCACAATCCGAGTCTACTCAACGACATATCATAAGCCAGCTGTTACTACACCAGCTGCCAGTGTCTACCACGTTCACCCGACACGTCTCGACAGATGCCGCTGACCACTTTGTTCAGTGAATGATGATCCTGGGGACTACACTCTCTGGATAATGCGCATTACCAAAAATAATCGTCCAGTGACTATTCCTGGATCTCTATTTCAATAACTGGATATATCAGCGGGACAGTGAAAGATATGTATATCCTTATCTTGTCGAAACCCCACCGTGCCAATTTCGAGTGATCAACCACCATGCATGGGCACCTATTTCAACAACGAACGGTCAAGGTTGAGTGATGCCCTCCTTCTTTCCAAATCATCTCAGAGCGGTGGATATGCGAACCCCTAAACACTGTAAACCTTCCTTAACTATAACACCCAATACGGATGCAGGAAAGACCCAGGAGACTAAATAACATAACATGTTTGTCATTTTACCTGCGTAATCAAACCTAAGTCCAGGCAAACTTTTTCACAGTTCCCTATTGAAATGTTTTGCTCCTCCGTGACACATTATTCAGTTTCACTTCCTGGGACTCTATCCTTCTCTTGTATTTCCACCAGCAGCGGATTCTTATCACTGGATGATACTTTTTATTCATCTAGGTAACTATCTCACTATTCTAAAGGGTATTGTTTCTTTTCCTAATCATGAAAGTTCTGTTGGGTACTTTTGTATAGGTTTTTCCTGTCTACCAGCTTCATAATAACTAGCTCCCTTTACTGAACCCGAGTAAGTCTCCGTCAGTCACGGTTTGAATAATCCTTGTATATACTGCATCTTCAGCGATCCAAATTACCACTTTTCCCAACAATTCCGTGTTTTGTCGACTCTTTACTGTTGCTAAACTTGAATTTGAAACTGGCCAGTATTTGCCGCGTAGACTTTGGTCATTTCACTTAGTTCAAACCTCATCCAACTTTATTTTACTGATGAAGAAATTTTCGACTCATACTTTTAAAGTTCGCGAATATTTCATCTTGTTGAGTACTCTTGCACACTGATCGCTGTTAGGCGTGCGTCTCCACCATGGTTACAAAACATACCATTACTATTATTCATGCCTTCTGTAACTTGTGCGTCCGGTTCCGCGTGTGATATTTTGCTTGACAAACATCTTTCGGTCTCTTACGGTTATCGAGCTGTAGTCCTCAGGAGAAACAGCTATATCCTATCCCTGCTCATCTAGGTTTCTTACGTCTTCACGTTAATCTTCCGGACAATATCACATAAAGCTTAGTTACATATTGGGATTTTGAAAGATTTGATCCCCTTGCTTATGTGATCCAAATGGCGGATGTCACATACTACTGTCACTTAGGCAGACAAACTGTGTGATCCTTGAGTGAAAAGTCCGAAGTCATCCGGAGTGACCTCGTATCTCAGCTGGTAGGTCACACACGGTGCTCAGGAGTGGGAGGCAACCATGCGCAAGTTCAAATCCCGCTGGACTTAACAACTTTTAAAATTTTGGAGCATTAGGAAAACATCTGTGTTACCATGATCAGTATCAAACTCCGGTTTGATCCAGAACATTAAATGAATCATAATACTTTCTGTACCAACCCAACTGTGCTTTTATTGCCAGTTTTCCATCAAAATCTGATTAAAAGTGCAGCATTCGTAAAACTAGCACCACAGTTACTAACAGGACAGACCAACAAAATGCAGTCATTGCTGGCCAGCTAAGTTATCTGGAAGTTCCATCCCTGGATCAACGAGGTAACCGATTGCTACCGACCTTGTCCAAATTCAGTGGCCCTACATAACAAGTTGCACTCTTGGACAAACGTCTTACGTCACCTACACATTGCTCTACGTGACCAGTGAATATAAAGATATTCCTATTTATCTCCATAGGAGAAAGTAGACCAAAGTAGAAAAATTAATGATAGTTGGTTAAGTGAAAACAAATAAGATAAAATAAAATATGATTTAGACTATGTTGTTTTTCAGTTTATAGTATGCCTACCCCTATTATTCGCAGTGATTCACCTCAGTCTTTTTAAACATAGATTCTGGGACTATTTATTCCGTACTCCTAAATTTTTGACTTCGAAACTTAATGTGGAGACAGTGTGTTGGCTTTTTTTTCTCTCTTGTTTGAAATAAATTCCTTATCGTGATTAAGTCAGGACTGTTTGGTTGCGACCGTAAAAAGCAAGCCCTCGGAATATTCATGGTTTTGCTACCGTAAAAGTGTATAGCAAATGAATGGATATCTCTACGGATATTAGGTATCTAATGTGTGGTAACACATGACAAGACACATTACTCTGCAGCCAAAGACCATATTTGCCTGAGGTCCTTTTTCTTAGGAACAAGATTTGTCCATTGTCAGTATATGGTAGAGACTGCTGTGATGATAGAAAAAGCCGGTTACAAAGTCCATCGTATTCGCTAAACAAGAAGTGTAAACCAAAGGAGAGGGGAATTTTTCCAGAGCCACCCGACAAATACGAAATAGATCCTACGGAAGAATAGAAGGACAACAGAATACGCTCGATAAGCACAAAGATGACCCAGACGCCGCCAATACGCTGATAGGAAAATCGGGTCATCCCAGAAGACAGAAGAACACGCCGAACTTGCACAAACAGATTACTGGGTAGGGTAGTCAAAATTCGCAATTCACATGACCTGCTTTGAATGCGGGAGTGAATTTCCGAGCACATTTCATGTTATTTTGAATTGCCTGGCTCGATCAACACAGCTGCTTCTCGCGCTTATTGCCGTCTTATCCGACAGCTATCTAGAAGCATACGGTTATTTCGCTTGGGGAGTGGGACGATGATGTCGGTTGACGCTCTAAAAAATTGAAAGAGTCACTCACTATTAGACACAGCTAAAGCAACATCATATGTTAAATCTACACATGTTGGTTTGGCTGACTGTCCTTTGGACTTCACCTTTCACGCACAAACCTCAGGTCATCCGACCGACAAATATTGCCGAAATTTCCTAGACACGGGAATTTTCAAAATAATCCATCTCCGGTGTACTTCGTTGCACCCTTGTAAAATGTCTCACGTTACATGGGAAAAATGCAATAAACCTTTCCTTACACACAAGGAATAAATTCCTAATCTTACTCAAATCGTTGTTTTTAGCAGGAAATTATAAATACGGAACCACTGATTTTCTTTAGCGGTTTTGTTACTGTGAGATTTTATAACGAATGGATAGATGTGGCCACATCTGGTGGATGTAAAGTCTTGTGTGAGACGTGACCCGACTCATCATTATACAGTAAGACAGATTTCTTAGAATGACTTCCAGTCTGATGAACTAGAAACTCTTATTTTTTTGAGTACGATGAATTTTACCGGGGGTGTGGGCGCAACAAACAACCTTTCGTGAAGAAAATTTCCGGGCAGACCCTTTTCAATGATTTTGAGGTCGCAAAAGCACATCATTCCAGTTGACATAAGCTGCGATTAATAATAATCAACCTGGTTGTCAAAGATACCATGAAACAAGCAGAATTTATTTTGCTCGAAATACTAAAGTCCCCGGGGGCCGGCAGGCCAGATATTATTCAGGTAAAACTGTCTTCTTCTACAGTATTCAACGTGGGTTTCGGGCCGGACACGGTAGTTTAGAAGCACAGTTCAGGTTATTGTCAGATTAACTATCTTCACTGCCTAGTGAATGAATCGTCCCCCGCAACTTTCATTTTGTTTGAATGAACCAGACTAACAGGAAGGTTTTTAAATTTCTTGCCATCTCTTTCTAAAGTATTCAGCAAATGCACAATATTTCTAGAATGGGGTCAAAGCCACGGAAAGGTTGTTGAATGTGAAATGGTCGGTGGGGTCAGTATTCGAAACTGTGAACAAGCGCGTGTGAGATTCACCATGACCAACGTCTGGCCAAAGCCGGTCAACGGAACAGCCGCGATATTTTCGCGGTCATTCAACTAATCTCCAGTCTCCCTCGCTTGAGTAGAGATTTAGATTTTCATGACATCAGAATAACTAAATATTAATGACCAGGATCGGTGGAGCCACTTATAGTTACTGTGGTACACGGTCAATGCCGAAATCCGGTGGATACTGGTTTTTCCTGTTAGTCCATAATCCACGTGCGGGAGTGCTTACACGTATCACTTCCTGACCACTGAGTGCAAAGATATCTCGGACAATATTTATCCTTCTGATCAATGAAAAGGAAACGATAAATCTGTAAAAGTTATCTCTTCTTATACGTTAATAATTTGGTTAACCCGTGCTCGACTGATTTCGTCAGCTTCCTTTCATGGTTCAACACGGAGAAAGTGTGATATCTTCCTTCGCCAACACAGAAAATACCCCCTATCTCCACATACCGGGGCTGTTGTGAGGCAGTTATGATATGGTTTATTTAAGGCATCATAACAGATGAATACATCTATCCACTTCTAAATGATATCCAGCCCCATGTATGACATACACTTACACAGTTTTGTTATTAAACTTCATTTGTTGAGGGATGCTCGAACAGGGCTTCACCAGGGGTTATTCAAAATGAGAAGAAATTGTTCTTTCACGTGTTGCCAACGGCTTTAAACGCATATAATTTTCACCTGTGTAGTTATCTGAGTGAATCAGTTAGTCTCAGTTTTCCGAGACGTTGTGAGAATACGAGTGGAAAACAACCGTGAGATAAAGTTTATGTGGTAAAAAGCTACGCTAATTAAACCATCCTTACATGTCGCACTTAACTTCCACTTGAGTTATAACAAAACAGGAAGAATAACCGATTAATTAATTATCGGCTGGAATGAAAAATCTGATTGGGTTGTATCAACTAAAGATGCCGTGGGCCGAAGGGAATCCTGTGTACAGTTGGTAAGTTGTGGACCGATGCAGACCGTATGTGACAGACTCTAAATACAGACCATAAAAGAACACTCAGCTGATTCTGAGTTCAGTCGCAACAGGTTGAAAAATCATGACATGTGGGCTACTAAAAGCCAGTCAACGTCTGACATAATCTTATAACAAGTCATCATGTTTTCCGTTTTGCTGTATGTTTTTCTTTGAAGGAGTGACATATATCGACAAAAGCGTGTCGTTTTTCTTCAATCAGATTAAGTGCAGTGTCACATTATCAGCAAATGACACCGTTTATCGATCCGAAATCTTCAAACAGGTTCACTGTTAGTGTTCAGTTGAATTCACCCCAGTGACTAAATTCGAGCACATTCAAACAACCACAAACCGGATTTGGAGGTTCCCAGTCCTTAGTCAGCTTTTTTGACTAAACTGCATACGATGTATGATTATTATCAGCTTTATCACTTCATTTTTCAGACACAGCGCACTTGTTTAGGCTTCATATCAGGCGATCCTATCGTTTCTTCTTTACCGATTAAAGAAATGTCTTAGAAATCATGTTTGTTAGCTTGGCTAGTAGTCATATGGACAGTGAGTGAAGAATGTTCCTCAGTATTCCGATTTTTCTAGAGAACTGAGTCAGTTAGCATTGTATTTATCTCTTGCTCGACAAACTTAGTATAAAACAAAAAGATGTAAAATTTGGGCCTTACTCATCCAATAAACGAACGTGACGTTTCCAGTGCAGGCCTGATAATTTGTACTCCGAGCCTTCGATGTTCTTCAGAGTTTCAGACCTGTTGTTTGCGTTGCTTAACATCAACAGCCTTCTAGATAATCGATTAATTTGTTTATCTGTAGCAATTGCAAGGTTTTCCCAGTTAAATTGCATACACGACGTAATGAATAAAAAGCTAACACATTTTTCCCAGTCGTGGTCGACTTGATCGGTGTTCGTCCAGTATTTTATGCGCGGGTAAGAGTTTCGAATCCGCTATCACTGGTCACTGTGCCCATGGGAAAAAATCCACTATTTCCCAGCTCCTTACCACGCTTGATCAACTGACATCTTGTGCGGTTCCTTAAATTCTCAGAGTCAGGTTACCGGTCAGCTGCAATAATGCTTTTGGTTTTTGAAGGTATGGAGAAGGCTTCTTCCACGGCGCTCATACTCCTGCACATGATGAAAAACCGGACAGAAAAATCAATATTAGGACACTATGGGGATCGTGCAATATGTAAGGAGAGGCAAAGGCCCAAGAATTCTCCTCCGGAATCCCGGGCCTAACGTCAAAAGTGAAACATAGCCGAAACTAGGAGACAGAAAAAAATGCTTCCGAATCAGGCATTGTGATGAAAGGGCATTTATAGCAGAAATAGGAAAATTCTTCATGAGTTGGCGAACAGTAAAACCCTACTACACGCTGCGCCAAATTAAGGTGCTTTTGGACAAAGAGTGTCATCATTGCCCCAGGAGAGTATCACACATTGATCGTGTGTTGGCCAGTCATCTCTGCAAAGTGAGGAAATGACGATTTGCCAAGAACAAAATAAAAGGCGTGTTATATGCTAACCGGATGTGATGAAGCGGATTCCGTGTTCTACTTCCATGCGGTGATAAAACAAATGGTCTTATTTGTATTGGCACAGACCGAATACGAGTGTCTGGGTAATGCTACGTGCTGACTGTTCCACCTCATTAGTGTGCTTGCGTACTGATCTCCGCCAGACTGGCATATCCGAATCACCCCGTTGCTGTTTAGCGAAATCCTCGAGGCTGGTTTAATGAAACTGAATGAGTGAGTGGAACAGCATAATATTACAGGATTATTCACTTGTTGCAAAGCACCCGGTAACACGAAACTGACTCATGCTTGAAAATTAGCATTACGCGGACAAATGTATTCGGCGCTGCACAGAGCTTTCTCCCTTCAGTTTATTCCCCAAGGGATCTTTATTAAATTTACTCACGTAAATTTACTTCAGTGGCTCTATCTATTTTAGATTCATAATAAGATGGATACCTTTGCAATAACAGTCATTTTTCGAGGCAGTTCATCGACATTCACTTCCCTTCTCCGTGTAAAAAATTGCAACCACGAATTACACTTTCGACGATTTGAATGCACTCGCATTCTCTCAATTAACATTGCGACATGAGAATACGTAATCGAAAGCCACATTGTCAGCCGGTAGACTTGGCTTTTCTGAACCAATATCACAATAAGATTCGAACTTGTTAAATCACGCCTTCCCATCCATCAGCCGCTCCCTCTGTCACCGTGCACTCTGGTATCTCAGCTCCAAGAACTGACCGTTCAGTTGTGGTTAGTCAACTAAATCAGGCAAAGTCCAACCAACTATATGAGTTCGCACCCTGGCCGATCAATGAACCGGCAAGGACGGAATTCGATCGGACTTAGGTGTGACTAATAAAGACGATTTCATTTCATTTTTTGTGTTCCGATATTTTGCTGCATACGGCGTGTTTTTTCAAACCCAATCTGAAGCCCTCCAGTTTCAAACCCTGTAGGTGGTTTAATAAGAGTCGCCAAATATAGATTGTGAACGAAAACGACTGGGGAGAAATAATAAGTCAGAAAAACGAGGGTTTTGTCAGTCACACTGACTTTTTAATTACAATCCTGACAACAGTTTTCTCCAACCTTGAAAGAAAGGATCTGTTAGGCTGTGTGTAAAGTGGCTGACTTGTCAAATTCCAAGTTTGACGATCTTTCTAGAACAAAATGATGAGGTGCTGTTTGGGAATCAATGGCTTAAGACACAGCTATGTGTAAAACCTGACAGAGTGCAGTAATATTGAATTTAACGAGACATTTACGTGGTCTATTTCATTTTAGGAGGAGAAAATACAACTGCTCGAGACCCACCGCACAAACTGAGGTTCAGATACTCAAAAAGCACGTTTCCCTTCTTTCATTTGTATCCTACTCGAAGATAATATTCAGAAATACATTTTGGTGAATATGTGATTTGTGTGAATACGTTAGATGCTTTGACTTGTTGAACTGATAGAACACTCTTTGTTACCATAGAGCAATATCGTTTGACTTTATGTGACTAGGATCATTGGTATCCCTAAATAAAAGTAGATAAGACCAACAAGGATATAGGCTGTATTCCAAGCCACTATCTGTATTCTAGCTATGATTAACTTTGATGACTAGTGATATGAAATAATCAGTATGGATCAAGGTAACCTAACACCGGAATGAGCAGTAGCTAGTACGATACAAGGTCAATGTATGGGCAGTGCCAGAGTGAGGGACGCTCTAGATCAGAGACAGCAGGCAGTGTGTCGATGAAACGTGTACGCAAGTCAATTAGCAGGATGATTCTTTCATCCAATACACCTAGTTTTTTTCTCTCTCGTTAAGCTATTGGTTTTTTTAACATAGCTTCATGATGAATACGCTGAAGACAGTAGGGCAGGTCTCTCGTGGCTAAGTGTAAATGAGGAAACGACAAGATATTAGACGGTTGAAAGTAAGAAACCGATTTCATCTAGTGAACTAAAATGCAGCACAGTCCATCAAAATGGCAGGCACAGCACAACTGTGTGCAGAGAGCTTAATCGGTATGACCCATTTGTGAAAAACCCGAAGCCCTAGTTGGGACCTCACAACTCAGCTTTTTGAGCACACAAAATACAAGGTCATCGGTGACGTTTGCCTTTGGGCACGAGTACCTGCAAAGTTGGTGAATTTTACCATTCGTAGAGAATCTACGGTGAAAAAAATAACGTCTCTTTCACTCAGTCAAATAGCAATAGTTTGTACGGTACGGGAGAACATAGTTCATCTATGTTAACTTGTGAACCGGACACACACGTACACACAAACTCACACGAGCGTCGCTTTGTCTCGACCAAAACATTACGAGATTTAAGCTAATCAGCTTTTCAATGGGTAACGTTATTTGCTGAATACAGTGTGCACTTAGACAATCCCCGAATGCGAATGAAACGGTATTGTATATTTCTGAACTGAATTACTTGCATAAGCCTGTTCATCTACAAGTTCAGCCGGTGCACTTTAGACGCTGTAGCATCTCTCACTTGGTTCATTTGTGGACCTTTAAAAAACAAAGCAGAATCAACAAAATTGGTATATGATTTATAATATGTATGAAATTATTTCTTACCACCCAACTTACCGGTTTCAGCCAGCTTGTCCTAGATCATCAGCAGTGCCGTGCCTCCAAGTGGGGCTCAAACCAGAGGCGTATGATTTTGAGCCACCCACGTTACCACAAAGCTGTTCGGACTGCCTCTGAAAGGCCTATTTCGCCTCAGTACCACATCACAGATCACCTATCTGTCACCAGTCGTTGATGATACCTGCACACAGACTAGGTCCAACTGATGAACCTCTAAGATAAATAAAAGTATTACAAACTACCTACAGAATTGGGTCGCTCGATCAAATTAAGTTGTACAGGATATCATCCGGGAGTACCTTTCCTAATTACTCGCTCAGTTTGGGTTCGATTTGTTGATCACGTCTTCGCTTTGAATATGAATTGTTTGTATGCCCGTAACAAAAACTCATTTCGATTCTTGATTAGCAATTCCAAGGTTGGTCATACGGTGTTCTGTACAGCCAATTAATTTTCACCTAAGTTACTTATTTGTTTATCATTTATACTGTTTACCTCTTTAAGTAGGCAGAACATGTCGTTCCGTGCTGAGCCTTCATCAACTGACCTGACGTAAACGCATTGCCAAAAACTTTTTCCACTGAGTCCCATCCTTCTTGAGGCTCCCCCAACTGTTTCTAATGCATCTCTATTCAAGAAAAATACACTTTTCCCACAGACACTTCAACCTACGAGATGAGCTGCATTTCTTTAATGAAATCTAGCAAACTAACAAGAATCTTTTCTCTTTACACAAACCATTGTGATAAGTTTGGAAACTTCGTCATTTGCCTGGTCATATTTTCAATCGTAGGTAGACCTGAATTATGCGATGAATAATTCAATTTTCTCTAAATCTATCGATGTTCCCATCCGGTCTTCATTCGATACATTCACTCAGTGCGCTCTGATCTTCTGAAACACGATTTGACAAATCCATCACGTGGACTGATGATGTATTTTGGTCGTGTTTCCTAATTTTGATTATAAACTGATCATTAGACTTGGTAGATAGCGTAACAACCTACATGTACAATTCGTTTCAAAAGATGTCACGGAGAAAACCTCATACCATAAGTATTTTGTAAACGGAGGCCACCTTGTTCATTAAATGAAATTGCGAGTTTTGATCCTTCATCCGGGCAAACAAAAGAATGTCACACGGACGACGGCCAACTGAGTTCGAACTGGGGAAAAAGCTTACCTGCAGAGATTCCGGAGCCAGCGCAAACAAGTGTGCTGAAAGAATTCACAGATCATTGAAATTTATCTGGAACATTTTAATGATCCAAGCCTTTATATAACTGAGAAAATTGGATTATGAAGACAAGTCTATCAAACGGTCATGACGTAACGTTTCCGTGTTTCATCCAACCAAATGACAAGTGCATATGCCACAAGTACTACAACCAACAACACATATGCGGTGTAAAAAGATGAGGGCGATACCCTGGGTGACTGAACGTTAAACTTTAGGTCGATTCTGATGGGTCAGAAATCAAATAATACAGGAGGCTGAATGAAATAAAGTGATATTTGGCAATGAATAAAGTTAACTTTCGAAAGCCCCGACGGACTGTTGTACTACTGGCACGATATATGGAAGAACAAGCTAGACTTCCATCGTCGAGCCTTTGATGAGCTTCATGTGATGGTCTAGGATGTTAGTCTTGACGACAGAAAGTCACGGTTGGTAGCTCTCGAAGGAAAGCAGACCGCTAACACGCACGTAAGCACTTTTATTGAATTCTTACTCTCAGCAATTCTGAAAGACCGGAGGTAGTCCATGATTTTTCGGCTAGACAGTGCCGCCATTGTATCGGGACGTCAAACTCATCGACTGGCCTCGCCAAAAGTCCCGATTTGTACCCCACTGAAAGCGTCATTGGTTTTCCGTTGAGGTGAGTCTATGCAAGATTATGAGTCTTCAAAGCCATTCCGGAACTGGGGTCTAATATCCTCACTGAACGGCGGAACTTCGGGACTGGTAAAGTCGGAAATATTGTTTCAAACGTGATCGACGTTCTTTTGTTCTCAGTAACAAGTGACTTTGTATTAGATCACTTTGTGGTTGTTTTTATCGTTGAGTTGGAGAAGCGCTAGAATCACCTCGTCCCTTTGAGGAGCGCTATTGGACAGGAAGTCGATTTTACTGTCACAATTCAAATTAATAAGCGATTTCAATATGGTGATGAGACAATTGGTATGCACACTAAATTTCACGTAAATGCCCTCGCTGGAAATCGCGGAAAAATGTGGGCGTGCTAAAAATATTTCGTTGCACTGTATTTGCAAGCGATGAAGAACGAGAATTCTTAATCTGTCGCCCTCAACACAAACACGCGTGGACCCTGGATTTGATTGACTGTCGCACACACAGACTCACTGGTTAAACCCACAGCTCATTTGGGGTTATATCATCAGGTGCAAGTTGGCGAAGTCCCAGATGAATTTGGAAAAACGAAGTGATTTAAGACTTTGTTTGGTCTCTCACATGATGATCTCAATTTTCACTTGGCCAGGCAAACGTGCTGGGCTGAACTGTGTTCACCACGACCATTGGTGGCTTTGTGCATGGACTGATCTCGGTTCAAACGGTATGTTAACCATCGATGAAATTACATCTGAACTTTAAAATTATTGAACAACGAATGAATTAGAGTCAACACGAAATGCTTTTGTATCTCAATAATGAAGAAAAAGGTTAGCACAAGTCCAAAATAAATTCTCGAATGTCTTCTCATGAACGTCCAAGCAACTGTGAACTCTTTTGATGAGGTTTGCAACTTGAATTAGTATATGCTCTGAAGCTATTTTAAACTCTTCTGTAAGCTTCCCTAGTGTTCGCGGCCAAGGTGTGTAGGACACTTTCAACAGTATTAATTCAGCCTTGTCATTCAACTTTAGGCACAGAGCGAAGAAAGCCTGAAGAGTAAATGACCGGTCTGAAGTATGCACGACGTAATGAGCAGATGAAAGCCAATTTCGGATCATGAACGATCGTGGTGAACACAGTTCAGCCCAGCACGTTTGCCTGGCCAAGTGAAAATTTAGATCATCATGTGAGAGACCAAACAAAGTCTTAAATCACTTCGTTTTTCCAAATTCATCTGGGACTTCGCCAACTTGCACCTGATGATATAACCCCAAATGAGCTGTGGGTTTAACCAGTGAGTCTGTGTGTGCGACAGTCAATCAAATCCAGGGTCCACGCGTATTTGTGTTGAGGGCTACAGATTGAGGATTCTCGTTCTTCATCGCTCCCTAACCTTTACCTTTATCTGGGAGCATAAATGTGGAATATATGTGGACATACATGAAACATACATGAATATCTGGTATGTATGAATTTCAGTTTGGTGAGTGCAATCAGATCCCATCTTTCAAATGCTCGTACGGTTTGGGCAATCGTTCTGATTGAAATGTGCTTTTATGAGGTTAGAAAGTGATGGGAATTTCTAAAAATTTACGGTACTTGTGATCCTAACCCATTTTGGTCTCATAACATAGAGAACTGATCCACTTGAAATTCTGTACCTTTATAGGCCTCATCGTCAACATATTTCAGCGGTATAAATGCTAACTTGATAGATGGATCAAAAGTGTAGAGGCTCTCTACGTATGTTCTATTTGACAATATAAGCTTTACTTTTCCCTCCTTTTTTAATCACACTACAATGTGAAACGGTTCCAGTGTGTTTCCAGGTTCCGCAGTTGTTTGGTGAGATAACAATAAGAGCAACACAAAGCAAAATTGAGCTGATATAGACAAGGCAAAATCCACTTGCCCTTTTCACGTACGACAGTCAGCGTCGCAGGTCGGAATCGTGGAGGCTGGGGCGGCGACGGGGACGACGACGACGATGACGACCTTCTGCGTACCGGGCATTTGCAGGTGGATTTCACATTACCTATGTGTTATGACACTCGTTTTCGTTACTCCGTGATTTCTACGTACGGCCTACGAACTGAATCTCTGCTCATCACTCCTATCGCTCCATTCCGTAACGACAAATCAGATGGCAGCTGAGCAAGCCAAAAACGGCAGTATATGTATGTGAGACAGGAATATGATACGTAAAACCAAAACAGAATATTCTCAAACGCAACCAACCAGTCAACTTTCTGCTATGTGGGGCTGAATGTACGCCAGCCAGTTTGAACTATTGGCTATTGACCCAACTGAGTCCCCTACTGAGTAGTCAACCCAGCCTGGTATACTCAGCTTATTATAACTTGTCCTGGGGGAAGGTTTTCATGACGGCATTCTAGCACTAGATCATACTGGTTCCTCCTAGTGCCATCAATAAACTCTATACATATATCTGATTACCGACTAAAGAAAAAAGTGAATAGTAACGACCCAACTGAGTCGCCGTGGTTTAAGACGGACGGATTCGCTGTAAAATCGCGTTCGCACCTTGTCCTATTTACAGATCTGTCAGATGTGATACCGGTCAATGCTAGACAGGTGCACACCTTTTACCAGGGGAATTTGTTCGGATCGCATTCGGAAATGTCTCAGTCCAAGTTCATTCACATAAATATTGATTCGATGAAGCGAGTGATACAAAATTTGGAAAATCATCAAATTATTATCAAGGTACCTTCTCATCTTGTATCATCATCTATTTTCATTCAAACCAGAGTAGTTTTGTTAAAGTTGGTCAGTTTCTAATATTGTCTTTCTTGGGTAGATTTTTGATGTGAGATTCTGCGCCACTTATATCGATTGGTTCACCTGGAAATTTGGCAGTTAATTTTTCGCAGCTTTTCAGACCGTAGATGACATCCCGTGTCTGGGTGCATTTTGAGTACTTTCTCACGTAATCGTCATCTTCTGAATGAAAATTTGCAGGGAATTTTTCCACTCTGCTTGGTACGTCTTTTAAGTATATTTTTATTTTTGTTCAGCTATTACCCGTATTAGTACCTGCGCCCCATTACCCGAAAAGGTTGCAGTTAAATTATTTTCTATTATTCTTGATCAGATGACGGAAACCGAATGGTGTAGTTCATCACAAATTGCTTTTTTGTTCTCGCGTTCTTCAGTCTGGCTAGTCGGCACGTGAACAGTATTCCCGAAAGTTCCATCGGGGCTTCAAATGTGTGCAAGTTTCCCAAGTCCTGCCTCCAACCTGTCACCCGAAAGAGCACAGCTTTGCTACCTTGTACTAAATGATACCTCGCCCCTTAAGTTGATGATCTGGTTCATTACGATTACCTAATTTTATTTTTCCGCTCTGTCATTAGTATTACTTTCTTTAGGCCATCTTTGTCAAAATCTTCGTTATGATTATAGCGTATTCTCGGAAAATAAAAACGGTGTTCTTCACTAACACAAGTTAGAATTTGCACGGACGGCTTGCCCATGTGAATACCGAATCATATGTGAAAAGACATCTCCGCGTCCTAAACAGTGATTCTACTTCAAACAACCATGCCCCTGAATAACATATTCAATTCGAAAGAGTACTACTACTAATATTGTGCATAGTATATCTTCAAACTTGAAAATTCGTCACCGAAGGCTTTTGGAATGAAATATTCGTATAACCTCCTTACATCTGAAATGCATGATCAACTTCCAAAATTTAGATCTAAGCCCGTTTGTAATAGCTAGCAACCGAGACTATGCAGTTATCTGAAAGGCCACGGTCAGCTATAGGAACATAAGAGCCACAAATACAGATGATAACCCTTCAAGCTCAACTGCGCTTTGATTTCATTTCGATGTATGTGACTTTGACACCAACCTCAGTGATGAATGGGTACGAAACTCGACAGCTTTTGAGGAAAGTCAAGCTGCATCATGCTGACCTCTGTATGAGGTAGATACCGTGACTTGCTTTTTTGTGGAGGCCAAGTCCTTGTAAAACAGAACATGGTTATCTTTAGAAACTTCCCAATTACGTGCGAGTAGTGTATGGGATTGATGAATCCTTGTTCGACTGACTGTCCTTTGAACTCCACCTTTCACACACAAACCTCAGGTCATCCGACCATCCACGTGCTATCAAATAAATATAAACATTGATCAACTTTTCAGACAGAGGCATGAATACCACCTCGAAAGCGTGCGTGTTACCACTGCGCCACCCCGCTTCTGTCCGGATTGATCCGAATCACCAAGTTAAGCTTGTTCAGATGTCGTTCTCTGTGACAGCCAGAAAAGCCCGAAAGATTCATATTCCCAAAAAGAAAGTCAGTTGGAAACATGAGATTTAATGGTTAGTTCATTTTTGTCACGTATACTCTATCAGGTGACCAAAAACTGAGCCCATTTTAGCCAAGCCTGGTTTAATTCCGTCGACCTTTGGTGTTAACCTACTAAACCTGAAATACGACTAAAGAGTTCCGAATATAATTTTAGGAAAGTTCTGCTGACCAACTGATCTACTTTTTCCTTCTTTTATTTGTCATCCTGTTTAGTCAATTAGAATTTCAGTTCCAGTAGTCGCTATGAACGTTTTCACAACAGCAGCCATTGGAGCATATATGCAGCCGAAAATATTGTTCATACCTTTATTAAACTTGATACCATCTTCAAGGAAGACAACAATGCGGAATAACTGTAACACCTTTTATTCCCGTCAGTAGAGGCCGGGTGAATTTCATCCCGATCTGTATCACCTGACTAGAGAACACAGCATAATGGTCTTGCACGTGCCCATTTTTCAAGTGAGCTCCGACTGCTGTGTGTAAAGCATGCATGTGCACGAGTGTGTGCACACGCCGTTTACAAAAGACGGGACTTGGTACCATCACGTGATCATCAGCGAGGGCGATAGGACTGACGTGCAGATGCGAACACTCACGCAGGTACACCATGAGGAGGAGGACAAACACTAGGCATGTGCGGAAGTTTAGGCCATAAAAACTACTTTCAAACTGGAGCGTATGACTGAGGTTTACTTGACACTTGGCCCTGATATGATGTTCGGAAATGCTTCCCGTACAAAACCAGATCGGTGTGAGATGACGACGATCCACAACCGAACCAAAAGCTGTACCCCATCTGACCTTATCCGATCGAACATCTACGCCGAACACAAGAGATGGCACATGATGTGACTGCCATGGATGGGAGATTTGCCCTGACGGACATTAGTACTGTTCCTTTCCCATGTTTGAGATATCAGAGCCGTAGTCTATTCGGGGCTTTGAACACACAAGCACATGGAGTTCTTAATCAAAAATGATTGTTCTGGCGGGACCTGGGGATAGTTTGTTCCGATATGAAAAAGATGTTATTGAGAAGAAACTTGTGGTTTCCGCATCAAACTAACTGACTAAAGCATGAGTTCCAAACCCATTCTAAAAAGAAACCAAAAATATATTCGGAGAACGAAAATGTGCCCAGTACTGATAATGTTAAATGGCATAAACCTCATTCGCATGACAAAACAAAACAGACAATCTACCCGATATTTAGTCACTTCAGAACAAACAAGTTCAACTTACAGATCTAAGGTGATAATACTCGTGGTAATAATAATAATATTACCAATAATAATGAAGTTATAACAATAAGCGGTGGTTCTTCCATCTTACAGCCAAAGTATATTACAAAAGGAATTGTAATCGTAGGTTGAGCGTAATGAATACGGTTGCAAGTTGTAAGGTGTGAGGGAATGGGTCCAGCATATTGCCTATGCATGGCGTGGTTCAGTAGTCACGCAGCACGCCATCACTCATCCAGAATCAAGCACAAGGTCGGAGGTAGTGAAGTAGGCAACGGGTGATTGGCTGACCAGAAGGGCCAACAACAGTGGAATCAGCCAAGCGATCAGTGGGGTTAATCAGCGGTCAACATTCGTCTTAACCGACCAGAGCCAAATCAACCGATCCTGACGCAAACATACAAACCATCTACATGCTATCAAATCAATGTAAACGTTGACCAACGTTTCAGAAAAGAGCATCATTACCACGTTCGTATGAAAAACCCGAAAGTCTGCCATCTGGCGGAAAATAAAATTCTGGCATTCTCATTAGATGGCATGATATAGTTTTGTTCCTGTGTGCTTCGACCAGGGCGCAGTTAACACCATGAATCAAAGTTTTGACTAGGGAACGCATGATATAAACTTCATAATAAGCCAAATTAGGCAAATGGATGTATGGTTTGTGTCGTAACCTAGAACTATTGACTGAAGTCTTCCTGTTCAGTATACAAAAATAAGCATATGAAATTCGACCTCTTTGATTGATGCTTTTTGGTCCGTACTCCGTGAAACTGGACGACTTTGCTCATTAGAGAATAGCGCGAATACTCCTGAAACAAAGGACCAACTCTATCCGATGACGTGCACATCCGAGATGTTCAATCGAATGACAAAACACAATGACCCCGACCCAAAGTACGATAAAATTTGGAGGTGGATCTTATGAAATTTAGGAGTTGAAGAATCACATAAGCTCTAAGAACAAGCAACTTCCTATTCGAAGAACGAGCTCAGGTGAATACGGTAATTTTATTGCGTTATGATTACTGCGTTGTCGACATTCTAATGTTTCCCTCTCGAGGGCTGGTGCTACATGAATTCTGAACTAGAAAAAAATATGTTCATAAGACAGCCAGTGTACTCGTGGTAAGCAATCTGACCCTGAGCTAGAAGGTGGCTTTGGGATTCACTGACAGGACCAAAATCTACGAGACCAATTCATAAAGTAACCTCCTCTTAACGTTACCACCGTTAGTAATTCGAGTGTCCGATTGAGAAGATCAGATCAGGAGAAAGAGACAAGACCAGAAAGTAAGCAGCACTGGGGAAATAAACAGAAGTACGGGAAGTGAAGGCTGTTGCTTTCCACCGTGATTTAACCATGTACCATTTGGTCGACAGATGTCTATAAGATCAGGACAACATTTAGCAAGAAGTACTTGAAGGAAGGAGTTGGAGTGATTGAAAAAACCGCTTTTGCAGGAGACACCAAAAAGACAACATCGATAAGATCATCTGTGTAATTTCTCTTTGTCAATAGTTTTCCATTTGGGTTCAGTTACTTGCAAAAGGATTCTCTTCCATTCACTAAGTTTTTCGTCTTCAACATCATAGCGCGGAATAGAGAAAAGACGAAAGACGAGACAATAAAACTCCAATGAAAATGTATTGTATTCTATTGTTTATTTTAAGCGCTGACATTTTACCGAAACTCTTTGCATTTTTCTCCTCAACTGCTCACTTCTCAAATCAGTTCAAGATAATGTTGTCAACCTTTCAACACAGCCATCCAAAATTAACTATTCCCTTCAGTTTGAACAACAATCAATTCCACATCGGAAGCGGCGGTTTGGAAAATCAAATCAATCAAGAGTACGAAGGAAAAAAGTAGAAAGAAAACTGAAAATAACGTTGCCGTGTAGTTGAGGGAAATATGTGAATACAAGCGTGTCACTGGTCCCAATACCTTGTCATATCGGCCAACATATTTAACCACTGAGTGGGAGGAGGCCTCACACTTCCTACGGGGCCATATCTGGTGATCACAGTTTTCATACCATGGTTTCGTGTCATGAACTGGAGATTCTTGATTATCATCCAAAGATTACGTGACTCAGCGAAACGTGCAAGCCCAACTGGCCCGGTCAGCTTCACTCATACAGAGTATTCAGACATTGTAGCACTGGGAAACTGGTGATAACCAATTGAGTAATGATACTAATAATTATTTATTTTCAAGCATCGAGAAATACATTGCTTCGATTAACTTTGTACTGACTATCAGGATGTTCTATTTGTCAGACTTTATGAACCCGTTGTTTGGCACCCTCGTAGCTGGGCCCTTGGACAACATGCAGTACTCGAGCCTGGGTGGAATCCATGCTTGGTTTTCCATTTCCCCAAAAAGGCCGATGGCTTTTGCGATTTCAGTTGTTTCAGGGTTTAGCGAATCCGCAAATTCCAAAATCCATAACAGAGGACCCATAAATCTCTAAGGGCAAGCAGCATGATCTATTGTTAATGTTGAACATGCCGAATGACATGTAGACAGAAATACTCCCCGCCCGTAGTATGATTAGCTCAGACTGCGTATGAGAAAAACACAACACTGTTTATGATTCGCGGAATATTCCGGCTGTAGGTTTTCCCGTAACAAACCAGAAAATCTGGACCTTCGATGGCTGTGGTACACCTCCCTATCAACTGGGCTCGAAGCTACCTGGGAACGAAAAGACCACAGTAAGTCACGTACTGGTTCTACAACCTCTATTTTTCTCTGATATTCACTTTGTATCTACGAATATTTCTGGTTACTGTGAATTAAACACGTGCACCCCAAAGTATAAATCCACATCGAGAATATTTGTCATTCATAAACTTTACCCACATAATTCTCTTGTTGTTTTCTGATAGAAAATCGTATACTCCACAGTCAGCGAAACAGTCCACTTGCCAGTCTTATTTTATTGCTCTTCTATCATATTTTCAGGTGCTCTGAAGCAAGTTGTCATGATCCTATGACACGGCTTACTGGTATTGGCTATGTTTATCGATCCGAGCACCCTTCTACTCGAGGTGGCGTACTGTTCACTTCACTTCCCTCATCGAAGGGAACTGGACGCACCCGGAGTCGGATAATTTTGAAGCAATAATTTTGAAGCAATATGACGGTTATGAATTTTGTCACATAATGCTCAGTAAAGCAAATAGATTTAACACTACTGCAGCCGTTGGCTATCGTTTAGTAGACATTAAATGTTATTTAGAGATCACAGCCCAGGATACAGAAATAAAACCTTGTCGACACACCCACTCCTCAGAAGGTTATATCATTTGTGAGGTTCAGGTCCCAATTACGGAGCTAGGTAGGTTTGCGCAAGTCACTAGGTTGAATAAGCACAGAACACAGAGGAGAATTGCCAGGTTACTTAATTAAAAATGTATTGCATGAATCATCAAATAAAAACAGGTTTACCCATCTGAGTCGTTTTAGGATGGTTTAACAAAAATGGAGTTGTATTTGTCAAATACCGTGCATCGAGTGGCCGAAAGTCCAATCTATTGCTTATTTGCGTAACTGCACCAATATCCCGAATGTATGTGCTTTAATACCCTGACCTTCCGAAACTCTATGAATCAGGTCCCCGCCCGTGGCTACCAAGTCCCGTGATGTGAGCTTGCGTCTTATGGGGGGTCGGGAAGATTTGGTTACTGTATCCTAGACCGTGATCCTTACACAAACGATCACCAGAGGCCATCAACAGATGGGCACAGGTTACTGAACGATGGCCAGTGTGTACTAAGAGAAGGGAATGCTTGTAGATACTGACAGTGTGTTCTGAATCGACTTCGTTGCAATCGTTTTATGATTTCACTCAGTAATTGATACAAAGTCCAGTCAGATAGCTCTTCCATTGCGGGGTAGATGGTCTTATTTTGACTTTTCCATCAGAGAATAGGTGCTTAACTTCGGTGCACCACTAACCCGTGTGAACACCTCCATGATTGGTCCTAATCGGGCATGGTTAGTAAGACGATAACAGCAGAGCATAGTGGAGTTTGCGAATTTCCATTTGTTTTGTGTAATATTAGTAAGTCCTTTAATCATGGATTCGTACTGTGTGTTCTTATATTTCATGTCAGTCATATATGGCGGTTGGACGAATATTTTTCACAGAAAAGTAAATATGAGGGCATAAGTCTCGTCAACACAAAGTGTTTTACTTTTTAAGCGACCTTCTATCTCGGCAAGAAAATCGATGATTGCACGAGCTTCTTGTATACTTTGGGCTAATTTTACTATTTCATTATTCAATTTCCTCTTTATTACACAATGATAATGCACCCTTCTAGGAAGAGGGACACATCCAACCAGAGGTTGCCCAGTGGAGGAAGTGACTGGCTTCACAATTCGGACCCGTGACAGAAGGATCTAAAGTCCATTATGAGGGCCATTTGACCTTTGCCACAGCCACTTGCACATTTCAGTACATCTCTTCTCTCCTTCGCTCTCCAAAACATGTAGAATGTTTTTTTACGAACCCCTACCGGGTATAGCACGACTGATAAGATGTAATTCCCAGGTCTCGCTCAACGACCAGTAAATCGACACGGAATGATCCACAACACAAGAAGAAAGCGGAAGACAAGACGTTTGGCTCAACCCTATATTGGGTGCTGGACCAAAGGCAAATATACAGTAGCCCTCCTCTGGTTACATACAGTTATACGACCTTGCAGTTTAAAACAATATAGCGCCCTTTAAAGAAAGTGAACCCTACTGTTTTCGCTCAACTTCCAACAGCGCACAGTTTGAAAGTAGAGTGGATCTCAAATATTTCCAAGGGTGAACAAGACAGATCGAATTTGATCGCGGATTCGAATTCCTCGGAATCGATACATGTGGATGTGAATTTTCCCTAACAGTTTTCAAATAACACGGGTTGTGAATTACTCATTCTTTGACTCCTTTCTTGGCTCAGTGGTTTTTTCCGCGACATCCCATGTTAGTGCAACCCGAGTCGAAGGCGTGATTTATAACCCCCTTAGTCGCAGCGATGTCTCAAGTGTTCTACTTTTTGTGCTTTGTGCTTAACAAGATTTCTCACCAATTACGCGCCTATCATTTGCCCTCGACAACTCCTGTGAGAGTATTATTTCGCCGGAAGGTTAGATTTCACAATTTGTAGGACTGAAAAAGTGATCACAGAGTAGAGACCACGTACGACCACTTTGTTTTAGACAGACTTTTACTGAGGAGACTTCTATCTTGGGGGTGATCTTTGTGGGTGCAACGACTTGTAAATGTCGTAAGACCGTGGCGGATAGCTAGTGTTGAGGGTCAAATAAAATAACTTCACTTTGACCGCTGAGCTATTCACACATTTCTGGACGTTCGTTAGAAGTAACTACAATCTAGGACACCGTGGATATGCACTACTGATGAAAAATTGGAAAAAAACAAACATAAAAGGGATATACGTTGAAGCTCAGGGTTTACAGCTAGATAGGACGTTCAAATTGCTCAAAAAGCGTGTGCAGCGAATCAAACGATTCTACTGAAAGGAACGCGGTAAAAGGAGCACCCCAGAATACACCGCAGACAGAGGTAAGACATCAGGGACAGAAAAATGAGCATAATGTCACCGTAACAAACAGAATCATCATAATCATAATCACCAACAAAATCAACATTGTCAGCATCTGATTCATCCGAATCATCATAATCGGGAACATCATAATCATCCACATCACCCACGTCATCAAAGTCATCAACATCTTCATCCGCATCAACGTCGTCGTCATCCGAAGAAGAAATACCCGAACAATCAACCTCATTGTCATCATGAAGATCGTCAACATCGTCAGATTCATTATAAAAAATTATCAATCGAATCATCATCACCATCATCATCATCATCATCATCACCATCATCATCATCATCATCATCATCATCATCATCATCATCATCATCATCATCATCCGAATCATCATCATCATCATCATCATCATCCGAATCATCATCCGAATCATCATCATCATCATCCGAATCATCATCATCATCATCATCATATTCATCCGAATCATCATCATCACCAGCAGCTTCAGCACTATCATCATTAACAACAAAATCATCATCATCATCATCTTCATCATCATCATCATCCGAATCATCATCATCATCATCATCATATTCATTCGAATCATCATCATCATCATCATCATCATATTCATCCGAATCATCATCATCAGCATCATCATGATCGTGATCTTCATCATCATCATCATCATCCCCATTATCATCATCATCATCATCATCATCATCATCATCATCATCATCATCATCATCATCATCATCATCATCATCATCATCATCATCATCATCATCATCATCATCATCATCATCATCATCATCATCATCATCATCATCATCATCATCATCATCATCATCATCATCATCATCATCATCATCATCATCATCATCATCATCATCATCCGGAACACATACATCATAATCAGAACCGACATCGTAAAAATAATCACCATGCGAATCATCATCTCTGAAATCAGAATGATAACCATAAACACGATAACCGTCGTGACATCAGAACACGTTTTCAGAGACAAACAATTGTGTTCAATGATTCATTCTCAGGTCTTTACAAATCATATAGGAGATGGTTGTGCTGATGTGTGTTCTGATGTCGCAATGTGCATATTCCTTAAACTAAAGCATAACAAGGAGCCATGCATGGTGAAAGATTTGAATAAGTTCCTCAATTTCTCCACGTTCCTTGCCGGGGCAAATTTATCTATTCAGTTCATCGACAGTTGTGTATAAAGTAATGTGTTCTCAAACCAATATTGGAAACTTTTACGTCGTAACCGAATTTATCCCAACTCCAAAACTCTTCATAGACATGCGCTGAACCAACGAGACACAATGTGTTCCAAACTACCATAATATGAAAGAAATCTATTTCAGCGGCAAGCTACGGCGGATAACTTACCTCAGGGGGAAGGTGAAGAATTCTTGGATTATGTGCACTCAGTAACAGACTCCAGGTGTCAAAAAACATTGAAGAAGCTTCAGCACAGCTTAAAGGAAATAAACAACAGTCAAATTTTCCCACACAACCTGAACGTTACGTGCACAATTTATCGAACTTGGAATTGAGTCCCATCCTCACCGAAGCATTATCGCTCGGTGTGAGTTTTTGTTGTCCACGTCGTAAAATAAGTCAGTTCGAAACAGAAATCCAGTTCGAAAACCTTTTATCACAAACTCACAATCTAGTACCCAGATCGTCAGATGAACTCGAACGATTTAAAGCCACACTTGTTGGCTGTTGCTACCAGTATCGCAAATATACCCCGCGCAACCAAGGGTCAATGACTCAAAGGCATTAAAAAGAACTAAGGAACACACGACGACGAAATGACATCATTATAAGCAGACCCGACAAGGGCTCCTGGGTGGTGATTATGAATAGAATCGACTATGTCAGAAAAATGTCTTATCTACTCACGGACAAAGCAAGATTCACACAGTCACCTGGAGAACGAAAAAAGACTACCTATGCTGAGAAACCGATTATAAGAGTACTGAAATATATGAAAGATCGAGGCTATTTAGACCAACTCACTTTCGAAACAATCAGATCATGTGGGTCCACTATTCCACGGTTATATGGATTACCCAAGATTCACAAAACAGGCATACCTTCAAGACCGATTCTCTCTATGATTAACTCGCCTTATCATGAAACAGCCCAATCGCTGGTAGCTAAACTGGAACCCATTCGCAGGAGTCTCGCCAAATAGTCTCAAAGATTCATTTGAATTTGTCAAAACCATCAAACCCCGAAACATAAAAAATGTTCAGATGTTTACTCTGGATGTGACCTCGCTTTTCACCAGCGTACCCATCTTAGAGACTACTGATTTCGTTTGTGACTACATTGAAACTAATCAAGTGTCAATAAACATACCACGGAAGGACCTGAAAGAACTCCTTCTCAGAAGTACATTTGATGTCCAGTTTCTGTTGAACGGAAAGCTGTATCGTCAGTGAGATGATGTAGCCATGGGATCACCATTAGGCCCAGTCTTAGCGGACATATTCATGGCAAAACTAGAGAGCTCGACAATGAAACAGGAGATCCAAGAAATGAACCTATGTCAGCGGCACGTGGATGGTATTTTCTGCCTTAGAAATAAAGACAACAATGTAGAAAAGACGAAACAGACGCTCAAAAACGCTCATAAATCCATTCAGTTCACGGTGGAGACCGAAAAGAACGACACACTGGCCTTTCTGTATGTCTCCATACGGAGGAACACCAATGGAACAGTCGAAAGAAAGATACATAGAAAGCAAACATGGGCTGGACAATACATCAACTTTCTCAGTTTTGTACTCATACGACATAAAGGGAACCTAGTCCAATGCTTAGCCTCTCGAGTAAGAAAGTTATGCTCACGGGAGACCATAGAAGAAGAACTGCATTTAATTAAAAACACTCTCAGGGAAAACGGTTACCCTGACAGCTTTTTGGAACAAAATCTGAAAGATAGACTCAAATGTACTCCAAGTTATGACGTCCCCAAGAAGAAACTGTCCATCGGTATGCCGTTCAAAGAAGACGCCGTATCGGACCTTGTCAACAGACGTTTAACACGTGCGGTGAATGGAACATTCAACTCAGCTCATGTTTCCTGTGTATTTGCAAACTCTCCGACTATCCAAAATTCTAATAAGGATGTGTTGCCAATGCTGGCCACCTCAATAGTAATCTATTTGTTCAGGTACAAATGTAATGCAATCTACACTGGCCAAAAGGCAAGCCAACTATCCCAAAGAATTAAGGAACACTGTCCACGATGGCTACAATATGGAGGAACCGGAACCATAGGGAGTGCCATTCTGGGGCATCTGGTAGACTCGGGCCATCAAATTAGCACATTCAGCATTCAAAATCGTCTATCGAGTGCTTCCTAATCCCCACAAACACATCCGCTTACACACACTGGCCACCACGGAGGAGATTAGCATCCGTCTTTTCGCACCTGCTCTGTGTACACAGAAGAAGTTCGTCCAAGACCTCCATTAACCGTGGCCGAGAGTGGACCACCCCCACTCCAGTCACTCTGCTCCGCCACGACCTAGTCGTGCTGATCGACACGTCGACCAAACCCCAACCCGTCCCCTCACAAACTATGTCCAATCCCAATGACCCTTGACCATTTCAGTAAAAAAAATCTCCTACATGATTCGTAAAGAATAGAGGACGAATCAAAAAAACAACCGTTTGTCACTCAAAACGTGTTATGAAGATAATCATCGACAGCAACATCATCATCATCATCATATTCATCATCATCATCATCATCCGAATCATCATCATCAGCATCATCATCATCATCAACATCATCATCATCATCCGAATTATCATCAACATCGTATTCCGAATAATCATCATCATCATCATCATCATCATCATCATCATCATCATCATCATCATCATCATCATCATCATCATCATCATCATCATGAATATCATCGTCATCATCATCAGCATCATCATCATCATCATCATCAACGTCATCATCATCATCATCATCATCATCATCACCATCATCATCAACATCATCATCTTCATCATCATCATCATCAACATCATCATCATCATCATCACCATCATCATCATCAACACCATCATCTTCATCATCATCATCCTCATCATCGTCATCATCATTATTATCACCATCATCATCATCGTCGTCGTCATCATCTTCATGATCATGATAATAGTAATAATAATAATAATAATAATAATAATAATCCAAATCATCATCATCATCACCATCATCATCATTATTATCATCATGTTCACCATCGTCATCTTCATTATCATTGTCATCATCATCATCATCATCCGAATCATCACCATCATCATTATCATCATCATCAACATTAACTTCATCATCATCATCATCACCATCAAATTCCGCATTACCGTACTAATCATATTCATGTTCATCATTGTCCTTGTCATCTGTGTTTGTTTGGCCGAGGCAAACGTTTTCTCAGCTCTGAAACACTGGGCGGATATTTATAACTGGGAATTCATATTTTCAGGTAAATCTGACAGAATCAAAAAATGTTTGTAAATAAGCATCAAAATGTGACACTTGTGATTTTACTGATTTTGATATATGCTCCTATCGAGTGGGAGATGGTGAAGCTTCGACTCTGTTCCGAATACTTTCGTGCAGTCCTCAGTTCTCCTCGCCGTTGAGAAATCGTGGCGCGCCGGAAAGCTTCTATCCACAGTAGTGGTTTTTTTTCTTCATAACCACCCATAAGTGGACCTTGGTTCGGAAATTCCATGCTCAATATATTTTCAGTTAGCTTTCCCTTTGGCCTAGGCAGATCACGTGAGACAGAATATTGTTTACTGTCTCTACTTAATCCCTAAACAATCGATTTTTGTTACCTTTGGAATGATATACTTTTGATAGGATGAATTGCTTTGTTTCAGTCTACGTGGGTTATAGTGCCGCCATGGCTTCGCAGTTTAGCATTCGTTGAGGTCCGTCGACAATTCCCGAGTTGGTCAATTTGCGTTTCCGACTGAGTAGGACTCCGTTGCATCTGCATTTAGTTAAGGAACACAGTGAGTAAAATGGGCTAGTATTGTCTGTCGCATACTCAAATCCTTCGAAGTAGTCGAAATCTCTGTGATTGTGTGTGATACCGTCAAAATTACCCATCCCTATACTCTCCATCGTTTATCCCATTACTATATGAGATTTACACGGTAACTATCTTTTGGAGGACAAAGTGGCAGGAAAATCTGACACCGGATGGCGATTTCTACTTGTCAACTTGGATGGAACCCCTTCTTGGTGTTGCTCGATAGTGGTCTACAAAGGAGACTGGAACAGCTGAAATTTGGAAACCATTTTGTTATGTTTTGAAGGAACTTCTCGAACGGAAGTTTTCTTCTCTCAGCGAGATGGATTTCTCTTTTTCCGATGTTTACTGGACACTGCTCTTCAGTTTGACTGTATTCCCCTTCCGATGAGGATTTACCTACCTATCACTTACTCTGATATCTATCACTAGTGCTGCAACTGCTTCCATACCGGAGTTTGCAAAAAGAGGATAATGACATTGTATCAAATAACGAATTTTCACGCACTGTCAGAAGCAGACTTGCTATTAAAAATCTATTGGAAGATGGTATAATATTCATCTGGCTAGTTTGATATAAGCACTAGAGAACCTTCACCGAGTCCCAAACGGGATTCGAACCCGGAGCTTATGCTTGTGAGACTCATGATATAACAAGCAGGATGGGTCCCAACGGCATAATTCATGTCAACTACTCGCGTGAGCCCTACGGTCGATTGTGTTCCTTTAAGTAACCACGTTCAACTGTCGTTCATTCTCGAAAAAAATTAAGCTTCGTGCGTGCCTTGTGACTCTCAAGTGCTTGAAGTTGATTCTAATCAAATTTGGACGAAAAAGTAAACGGGCTGGATGACGGGCTGCTCTTATCTGCACCCCCTAGGTTAAGATGACTGTGCTCTCCGTGTTCAGTGTGAAAGTTCACTCAGTCTTCTCAAAGATGTTGCATCTAATACATAGTCTGAATACACGAATTTATGTCCATACTTACGCTGTTTGTGTTCAACAATCCCGGGTGAATGTAAACGCTGACGAAGCTTTGGTATACATAGATGGATTTCAATGAAGCCGTTAAGATAGGTTGCTCAGCTGCAAGAAATATGGGGGCGAGATAGCACTTTACGTCAACTTATCCGGGAGTGCCCAATCTACCGTGGTATTTAAGTACTATTAAAATGGTATTGACTGTTTGGCTATTCAGTGTTTTCCAAGATTTGCTCATTTTCGAAGTACAGTTGTAAGCAACATGTATATGTATACCAGTTCTTCCTACAATGCACTTGTACCAATAATTATTTCTCTTCTGGATGAAAATTTATGTTGTTTTTGGAGGTTTTAATCACGCTAGCACATGAAGACTACTTTCCTTCGATTTAACTGATGTCAGTAGCTTCCCTACCAGAACAAATTCTGTTTTGGATAAAGCTACCATCAATCATTCTCAGCTATCCTACCTTATATTGAAATCTTCTCTTTATACAGGCAATCGTAGCTTACTTCTTCCGAGGCCGAGAATTTATTCACACACTGCTCGTAGATTAGTCACAGAAACAAACCAGGTAAAATTTCTCCTTCGAAACTTTCACCCAGTAAAATCTCTCTACTGAGCGCACACAATGGCTCTACATGGTGATAGCTTTCAGCTTGTCTACTGCCTAGAGTTGCTGTACTCTTTCTAATGCTCTTAGTACTATGTTTAACTTCTGTTGCCCAATCAGAACTCCGGTAGATTGGCCCCTTCATTCCTATAAGTTTCTTTCAAGGCAAAAAGAACGCGTACACTTGTACTGCGGGGATTCTGAAGTCAAGCAGTACTCGCGTTTAATCAAGGCAGGGATAAAACGACTTGAGGTGTCCTTCGCCGTACAATTCCTGGAAGCCAATGATCCCAAATTTGTGTGACACGGCAAAATGCTACCTGGTGGACAGTAAACTAGGCACTGCAACGACGACATTTATGAGGACCGTCTCATTGCTAATTATATACATCCTTCCAGAGGCTGTCCTCTGCCGTATTTTCTGCGCTAGTGCAGACTTTGCACCCTCCTCTATTTCCGACGTACTTGAAATTTTTCTCAACTCTGAAACTTCGTCTTCTGAAGGTTCGAACGTTCCCTTCCCTACAATTTTCAGGCACGGGCTCGCTCAGCTTACGAAACCCAAGGCAACTTTGTTAAATAAACACCGGTTAAATTGTTGAATCTCTGATTCTTGGAGACCAATGATCACTACCTCATTGTCCAAGGGTCCTAACACAAACGGCACAGAAAAATTCACACACCTTTCGGAATTAAACCTTCCTGAGAAGGCTATTCTTTGTCGTCACCAAACCCTCCTGAATGTACTTACGGACCCTTGTCATTTTGCCTACAAAACCAAAATATTCACTCTCGATGCTGTTGCTTACACAGTCAATTTCGTTACTAAATCCCGTGACAGATCCTATCTGCTTCCTGTTTCTTGATTATTCTTCACCCTTTGAATCAGTACCTAATTCTCTTCTTCCGAAACTCAAAGATTTCAACTGTCTCTCACAAACCTTTACCTCGCCCTTTAACTAGTTTCGCGGTAGAGTGCAGATAATTGAGGTAGGGTAAGCAAAATTTCCCACACCCCCTGTCAACAGTTCTGGAGTACTATGAGGTGTCGAGTCTCCTCTCTTCTTATTTTCCATCCATATTAGCGGCCCACCCCTTTTGTTCCTCGCCTGAGATAGTTAAATATGTTGATGATGTTCTTTGGTAGGTTATTTCAGACCCCTCCTATTTCAGAATCTTCCGAGAAAGTTTCACAAACAGGATACTTCTCCTCCCGATCTGACTTAAAACAAAAACCCTTCCAAGTGAGTTGAATATGTTTCCAACAATTCCCGTTCTCTTTTCCCTACGGATTTTGTTTTCCTTAATTTCACTTCCTTGTCCAGATTGGGTTCTGCTAAGCACCGGGTCGTTATCTTCGACGACAATTTACGACGGACAACCCACATTCAGAACTGTACCGGATAGCTGCAAAGTGTCCCATTCCAAAAATGGTTTCGCACACCGCAGTTGGTTATTTCCATTTTCGTATTCCAGGGGGCTCTCCGAATCCTGCTTTGTTGTTCCCTATAATTTTTCTCGGTCGGCTAAAATAAGATTTCAAAGCGGTATTTCTTGATTGGTCAATTATGAGTGGTTTCTCATCTATTTCCATTGATACTCTTTTTACTGAACTCGTTGAAGAGTACGTTGAGTCTTGTCTGAATCTAACCGACAAGGCTTTCAAGAATCTTACTCATCCACTGCACACAGACTTGTCCTCCTATCGATCCTATTCATCTTCTCATTCTGGCTTCGGTCACATCCCTGAGAGTAAATTTGGACAAAAATTCTCCCGCACCCTATCTTGCTCGTGTTTTCATCAACGGGGACTAGACCAACCATGCTGATCATTTGAAGTTCACATCGAACCCGTGTGTTATTTTGTAGACAGCGGTGATCTGAAGTAGAGAGCCAGTCAGGGTCTACAGCTTGAGAGGACCAAGTCTTACAGGCGTAAAATAGCATAGTAAGTGCCACAGCCGTGCGCACTAGCTATCAGTGGCATATAAATACATCGCAGTGCCCAGTGGTTCTGAAGATGGCATACGGCCTACTGAGTTTTCGTAACTGCGTCATATATCATAACTTCCGTACCCTTTATATATATATATATATATATATATATATATATATATATATATGCTTCTAACCTTGAGTTACCCCATTGAAAACCAATGGCAGGCTTATTACCATATCAATAAAACGATTTTACTCAATCTGCATGATCAGTTTTAAGGTTTTATGTAGCATTTCAGAAGGCACAACATCAAACTTCTAAGTCGCACTAAAAAGAAAGAAGTGCTGGGAATTTTCGCCACGCATGCTGTGCGCACCATGAAATTCTCGTATCCTGAGTGATCTATCAAGCTCGGTTGGTCTGATAACTTGCTCGTCAAAATAAATTTGCGTAAATGACTGAAAATGACCGGTGGTGATCAGTTAGTTTACGTCTTTGTCACTTCCGAGGTTTGAACCCTGCTACTGTGGGCCACTTGTGCGGTAGACAATAATCCGCTGCGGCCTGCCTCGTGATCACGCCCGACTTACTGAAACTTTATGGGGCTCTCGACTTCACTACTTCGGACTCGTGGTTGACAGTTATTCCTAATGATGCAGTGGGTCTGCGGAGCTCTTGGGGCTCTTGGGTACACTCCTTCCACTGCTTTCGTACATAAGCATGGGATGAAAGAAATCTATAAATCTCTGAATCTGATATCTGTTTGGAGGGTTCATTGAGTCAGTTTGGTTTTTTGGAAATATTTTGAATCCGATTTCCGTTATTCATGTTATCATTAGTATTATTGTTAATGCTATTATTATTTGGAAAACACAAGTTGGCGAACAAGCTCGTTTTCAGTGATTCTCAATCATGCCAATACAACACAATATATATTATTAGTAGTCGTAGTATCACTACTACTAATGTCATTATTCTGGAGTCAACAATGGTATCGCCACCACAAATACAAAATGGGACAAAAAGGAAGTAAATGAAAACCGTTTTTAAAGATACGTCGTTCGATAATCATGAGGTCTAAAAGTGTCCTGAGCACACTGCATAACATTCGCTAAGCTGACTTCATAATGGACCAAATTCCTCAATGTCTCTAACCCTCCACAATACTCTTCCTTATGGGCCCCAACAAGAAAGACGGGTAGCACCAGCCGAAGCCAATGCAGATGCTAGCTTCTTCAAACCCCTGGGCGAAGTCATAACCTGGCCTCCTAGTAGCTTCTTCCAATCGCACGTGAAGCACATTTAGCGCCCTATAAAGAAGACGATGAGTAGACATGCGTAAAAAGTCCGAGCCGACGGGGGCGCTGCAGAGGGATTACTTCTGGCAGGTAGCTGCTATCCACACGCAATACATAACGACTAAACCCATCATTGACTAATTAGTAGGTAACATTGCAACTTTCAGGAAGATGAAATAGGATTTCTGCTCATAGTCTTCTAGTGCCACTCACGGGTTTCTTTACATGCACCGTTGTTCAGTTTATCGCGCATGAGACGGTTGCAACGTGAGATTGTCAGTTTTGATGATAAGTAATACTACCTGGTTTATTCGCCTCCTCAAGACAAAAATAAGTTAGAATCGTATTACTCACTTCTTATTGCGTATTACTACATGAACATTATATATTTTGAATATCAGCGGCCTTACCGTTATTTTTAACCGTGCAGTCTCGAAACACGTGAAACCGTACTGATGATGAAATACGATAGACTCGACGTAGGTGAAGACTGTGACTGAGACCTTCTGTGCGAGATGGAAAATAAACACCGATTAAACAATGGCCGCAACAAAAGCTAGCCAGCGAGTTTACATTAGGTGACGGATAATAATGAGAAACTCCTAATATCCGCTTTATCAAAACAGTTCCGTATAATCATTTAAAAGTGGTAGTCTCAGTTCGAAGCAGCTCCCTCGAAAGTGACAAGGTTATTTGACTTTGAAATGTTCCAATTCGTTATCGCATAAAAAGCTATCTACACCAGTAGACCCAATTGTCACCAGTAACACTGAGTTCCTGGATGGTCTAGATACGAGAGCGAATGGGGACTCCTTATCTAGCCGACAACAGCACATTTCGCAGTTCGAATTTCTCAGAATCAATGCTTCATGGGAGATGTGGCTGTCAACGAGAAAGAACGATACCAACAAGAAATAATGTTGCATCTATTTGATCCAGTCAATGTAATCTGTTAGTTTTTATTTAGATCAGATACTGGAGTGGTTCCTCAGTAATAATTGTGAAGAATCATACTTGTTCAACACTAACTGCCAGTTTTCTATACTAGTGAATAGCGATGCAGGCAGCTTTCTCAGTCTGGCCGCTGTAGCTCATCTTGAATTCAATAGGGTCAAGCTGCACGCAGTGACGGAGCACCTGGACATATACCTCATTTTTCTGTGTACCTTCCGCTCGCTTTAAGATGCAAAACACAAGACACAGTAAATTTGATACGACAGTAAAACAGTTCTAATGACCACGACTGCTGATTATCGATAACTGAATAATCTGAAGCTTCAGTACCAAACTATGCAGACATCTGTTTGTTCACTAACTCCAAGAAGGACTCGTTACATCCACTCAGAATCTAAAATTGTGGGCTAGAAAAGAACACTCCTGCGTATCGGGAACTGACCATTTACATGAGGAGCTTCTCTCAATAAGTGCATATACCATAAATATGGCAAGTGGGATCCGACGACAAACCGCCATCGAACCAAACATGCTTCCATGTAAAATGTAAAAATAAAGCGTACTTCATTCCAAACCACTTCCAAGTCATGCTCCATAAATTTCTATGAAAATGAATATTGAAAAACTACAAACTTGTGATCCACTGGAGATGACAAAAAGAGGCGAAAGCTGAGCTTAAAACCCAAACTGAGGTATGACATATCATTTCTTTGAAGACTGACATACACTTCTCACGGAGATTATTTCTCAGAGTACAATTCCGTTGTACTCTCAACACGGCAAGGTCAAGCACCACGCAAATGTCTAAGAACACGGTGATCGTTGGCTTTTCGAAGGTATGATGGTGCTTTAGCAGCTGTCGGAGAGTGTAGATTTGATTGGTACATCCACGAAGGGCACGAACCCCGACCTGGTACTCCCGAGTCTGCACTTCGTGCGTTTGATAATATCTACGAAGTATGACGGACGCAAACAGCTTCAGCAATATTGGGATAAGGATTACACTCTCATTGCTAGCACAATCACAACGCGAGCACATTTTGAATAAGAGGAGCACAATAGATATCCCACAAGGAAAGGATCCGATCAGTATTCCGGGCTCTGAGGAAGAAGACATGAATTTCCTTAGCAAGCTTCGGTGTGCCATTTTAAATGGATCCGGAAGAAGCCCATTGGAGTCCGGCTATTAGTTACGTCCCAATGTTTATATTTCCCTGTGGATTTCCACCTCCGTAGGTGGATCCTTCGAAACAGACCACGGGTCGTGCTCATAAAGAGCCCTTAGAGAGGCTGATAGTGAGGGTCAGCTGAACAGTTTGGAAGTGTCTCGCCCAACTTTCGAAACGCTACTGTTTATTGTGAATTGATAAACCGTGAGATTCACAGATTATTTCACTCACATCTATTGGTTTTCTACCGGTTAATCGGATCAGGTGAAAAAGCTGGTTGGAGTTTCACATGGCGGAAGCACGCCCAATCTCTGATGCACTTTGCGACCACGAGGCTTCGCGATCCACACGAAGGCGTGCGTTTAGATCACATCCCGTTTCATACTACTTACCTTCAGCTGGAATCCACTGGTGTACCTCCTGAAGGCACAGAGATTCCACAGAGATCCAAGGTCTTTCGGTACGACGAGGCAGACCACAACTCACTAGACCAATGGGATGCAAAGCCTTCTTGTTAAATGACCAATGCCGTTTGACATTAAAGAATGGGGTTATTTCTAGCTATTCAACTAACAAGTTTTGGAAGATCGATAGACAGGCTGGTTGATACAGCTTATAGCAGTCTAATCGTCATTTCATCGTGCATTTTGAACGCCCACCGGTGGAGATGTATAACGTGATGCAGGTGCTTCTAGGTCTGAGTCGAAGGGGTATGTTCCAGTACGCTCGGTTTTGTGCAATGCAGCCTTGCTTATTGCGATACGATAGATGTGAATCCGTTTCTGACTCGAGGGGAGCTGACGTCACCTGGTACATAGGTGGTTAGAACTTCTGAAAGTTTTAGAAGATCTGAGCTGCGGCTCATCAGAAATCAGGTCCAAATTCCGGTGCTCCTTTTCTGACTCGCTTGCATTTATCTCGAAAGAGCCTCCTACGTGTACCTCGTTTGGTGATAGCCGACCAACTCTGGCATTCGTTTCTTCTGCTGAAGTCGTGGTACACACTCGGTTTGCTTTGCGTTAGAAGGTCGTATAGCTTTTGTTAATAATATTTTTTTATATCAGCTGGGCTACAAGAGTTGAGTAAGTAAGCCCAAACGATAAACAAAATTCTTGCATTGGGACGGTGACGGCTCACTGCATGAACCCCAGAGTCACAATGGAGATCAATATGCGTCGACAAGGATCCAGTCTAACGGCACCACTACAGCCTTTTTCACAGAAAACAACGCCAAAGCCAGCGCAATTAAAAGCCATAGCTCCAGAGTTTCCATTAAGGGGTAAATTAAACTTCACAGAAGGATTATATGTGCGTCAGCCGAATAATGAAAATGAAGTCTTGAATGCGAATCTCATAGATTCAATGCACCCGCGGCAAGATATTCAAACTTACGAGCTAAACCCGCTTGTTGTTGTATCCGCATGAGGGATAGTAAGTTGAACATGGCTAGTTTGATTAAACGTCTAAGACGAAGGACGGCATCAGTCGGTAGTAACGGGTCCGATGAGAAGTTGAAGCTAATAAAGGAAACAAAAGTTACCTCATGGTCAGGATTTCCACAGGAGTTACTGAATCTAATGTGAGCGACTGAAGTTCTCCTTGGGTTTAGTAAAGGAAAAGAACTCGGGAGACAACTGGAAATGGGTGAGGGGTTGGGGAAATAATTTGTTACGTGCGACGGAATAGAGTGTTCACGTATGTGCGTAAGAGAGCAGTCAGTCATTGTGATAAATAAATTGTTCATGTTTATATGAGCTGTTGGCTGTTATACTACCCAGTCTCCCCGACCAGAATAAGCCTTTTAATTCGAGAGTGCACCTTTAATCTTCGTGAAGCAAATCTGGTCCTGCAATGAGGTAGCTTTCGTCCGGGTGAGCTGGCGGTTAATTTTTTAGTGCATTGGCCTCTTCTAGAAACGTTGTTCGGAAAGTGGAGCATTAAAAGGAGCTGTGGCGTTATTTAGTGGTTGACCACACTCCTCCCGAAACTGTATCGGCAGATGATTTGTGGCTTTTCTGAACAGAGAACACCACCACCACTGTATCCTCAATCACGGCCGTTGATCTTCTTCAACCTCTCATGTGGTTATTCCACCGTACTCACAATTAACCGCCGGAAGGGTTATTTGACTATCCGCAACTTGGAGACGCGCCCCGTTGCTTTCAGTCTTGCTGTCCGTAACCGATTCCTCGGTCACAGGTGGATAAGGTTAACCGCTTTGATAATAATCACACCATCAAACAGTGTCGGTGAAAGTTCCCTTCTAAATCAAGCCCTAAGAGTCGGTAGAAACGCCTATCCGAAAGATAGGCACAACAACTCGTTGGTCGTGAAAGATGATCAATGTCCCCTGAGCATCCAACCAGCAAAGCTTTCTCGTCTAGTTCAACAAAATATAAAATCAGAGGCATATTTCAATATATGGAATCATGTCTGTAACTATCTGAAGGTTCGTTGGGCATAACCAAATATTCTGTACGATAAGATGATGTAAGAGTTTGTAGTTTCAAATTTTGGGAAATTAGACTTGCCCCTAAGAACGACTCACGGAGTTAGAAGGTCAGGCGGACCAGACCGACATTAGCCACAAGATAACCCCACGCGCAAAATCCCCAATCAAAGACGAGGAATATTGGTGGATGAAACGTAATCGTGATGGTGAGTATGTGTTCAGTGATGATCGGTGATGAAATGTTCTCGGTCGAAACGTCACACTCATCTATCAGGCACTCATCGGAACCATTGGCCTGAGCTTCGGAAGCAGTTGATAACCATTTTCGTTACTGGTTGGCCAGCTGCATGGCCAGCATTATCCTATGCGTAGACCTAGTCTCAGTTCGCCTATACTCGCAGTCCTTCTTTGGCTCTATTTTGTGAACATGTTGGATCCAATACGTGAGACGTACTTTATGTTTCGATCTCGAGTTGAAGTCGAAATGAAGACGACTCCTGAAGAATTTCGAAAGACAAACGATTATGAGGCATAATCGGTCACCCTGGTGGAGTATGAGGAAATGAGGATGGGATGGCAGCCGACCGAAAAACGGCGAAAAGTAACGAGTCACTTCTCCAAGTCGCCGAATGGGCAGTGGCCACCTTGGTGATTGTCTACGGAAATGCGGACAATATATCATCAATTCAGCAACCGAAGATAATCAACGGCATTTGTTTGATGAGGTCGTGGGTGATTGTCTATCACGTACTCCTTTGTCAACAACCAGCCACGCGGTTGTAGTCTGAAAATCGAGTAATGCGGACATGGCAGTTGCACCTCATCCTGGTCATCCACACAGGTCAAGACCCGTGGGAACAGCAAATGAACAGTGAATCCGACACTGTCAAACAACTCCCCCCGTCAACATCATGGCTGATAACCATGCACTGTTGACAGATGACTGACTAACTGAACTTTGATTAGATCACGTGTTTTGGCCCACAAACGAAAGCACATTTTCCCGGAGCACTGTTCGGGTGCACTGAACAGAATCACATGATTAGACTAATAAAGTTCAAGGACACCCTCAGCTGACATTGATAAAATTCAAATTGTGCTCTTTTTTAAAGGGTAATTACCCCACAAAAAGGAGTTAAATTTTAGCGGAGCTCAAACAGTCTCAGTAAACAAACAGTATCCAACGCACTGTCTGTCGCTTTTACTACAGCCTTCTAGATAACCTCAAAGTTGACCTGCGAAGTTAGTCAGAGTCCGGAAGACCACTGACTCAGAAATATTGTGATCAAAGTGCGACCTAAAAGGAAGTATGACTGATGTTTTTGGTAAAAAACTGAACGGTATATATATACATATACATATATATTGATAGTAAGTAGTATGTAAACGCGTGGACAAGATTTCCCCGGAAGCACACGACCGGTTTCGCGGTTGTTGCCGCTCATCAGGTATGCGTACCCGGTACCCATCTGCCCACTCGTCTTCATACTTGTACACTCCGATGTTATACGTTCACTAGAATCTAATTTGAATCGTCTGGAGTGTGAATGGATACTCTTCATTGAAGAGCCCACAAATGAATCACAACTGTGATTTCTCATAGTTATTCGTGTCTGAGTCACTACTAACCCAACGAACAACGAAGCTGCATGTGCAAGCGCTCATATTGATAGTAAGTAGTATGTGAGCATATAACATCAGAGTGTACAAGTATGAAGACGAGTGGGCAGAGGAGTACCGGGTACGCATACCTGATGAGCGGCAACAACCGCGAAACCGGTCGTGTGCTTCCGGGAAAATTTTGTCCACACGTCTACATACTAATTACTATCAATATGAGCGCTTGCACATGCAGCTTCGTTGTTCGTTGGGTTAGCAGTGACTCAGGCACGAATAACTATGAGAAATCACAGTTGTGATTCATTTGTGGGCTCTTCAATGAAGAGTATCCATTCACACTCCAGACGATTCAAATTAGTTTCTAGTGAATATATATATATATATATATATATATATATATATATATATATATATATATATATATATACAAGAAGTTAAAAACCCAAGAGCCGTTGTTTATCAGCATAAATTTTGATGCATTCTCTTTCTCTATCCCTTTTTGTCTCTCTGAAACTGTTTTATTTTATCTGTCTGAGCTACGATCACCACTAATATATTCAAAACCACTTGCGCCTCCAGAAATAGATTGGCTCTATTGGAAAAGCTTGTTTTTTCCTCGGTCTAATGCCAATGCCGACTGATTTACCGACTGAAGTCGCGCTCCTAACCGGGCAGGTGATATCAAACGCGATCTCTACTATAACTATGTTTCAGCCCCAGAGAACTGCGTATTGCGTGTGATTCAACGGCAGATTTTGTATTACCGTGATGCATTCGAAGGACAGGACAGTGTGCACTGATCCCAGCAGTCGATTAACTCACTCCAAGCCTAATCATTGTCTATTACCGACTGCAACATCCAATCTGATACCATTAATTTCTTGGTTTGGCTAGACAATTCGGCGGTACAGTCTGCTTCCATACCAGTAAACTTAGCAATTCACCACTAGACCAGCCCGCGGAACCGAATTAGTGATATTCTTTCTCTTCGTCAGCCAGACATGTTTTATCAGTTTGTCATGCTGCCTATCTCACTGGATCAGTGAAAAATGGTATCGTAGCCTCATTATTAGTTGTCCATATGTATTAGACTGTTCTCAGACAGGAAAACAGTATTAGAAGCATACTGTCAGAATAGTCCCGCATAGCACACGGAAAAAACAACACGAAATGACAAGAACGGATTCCTAATTGCGTCCATTTATGACAGTTAATCTGCCTTTCTACACTCCGTAACCGTTGGATGGTCGTATAGAGGGCAATAAATTATAATCTTGAGCGTATTGTAATCCACTTGTGATCCTTCTAGGTCAGATGTGACCGGTGGTGGTCGGGAGGTTTAGCAAGTCTACCTACCTTCTCAGAGGTCAGTAGTTGGTGTCGCGCCACCGCCGGTAGCTTTGATGGTACATAGTATTCCACTGTGTCATATTACCTGTTACCACTCGTGACTTACTGAGGCCGTATGTGGTTCTCCAATCCAAGCCCCATGGTGAGGTTGCTGGTTTTTTCTTTTTAGAGTGTAGTGGACATTCTAAGCTATGAAGTATAATCCCTACGGTTCACCTATAGGCCGGCATGGAATAAAAAGGTGGTAAAAGCGATATGCTCTTCCTATCACGACAGAACAGCTGTGATGGTGGGGTTCAAACCGATTGTCCCTGCTTGACAGACAGCAGCAAATGCCAGTCTATTACCATCCACAGAGAAACAGAACACTTCGGAAAATGTTGTGACCCCGATAGGTCTCATATCATCTACTGTTCACCAACAATTTCCTCGTAAAGGTGATCTCATATTGTTCAGAGTTCACTTCGGTTAACGAAATCAATACTGACTTTTCTGTGGACAGTTTGAAGGTAATTCACTTACGAAGCATTTCCAATCTTCGGTTCAACCTCAGAGGACAAATATGATGACAAATAGACGGGGTTCCTTTGGTACTTACCATTAGGTTCCATGCTAGCTTACAGTTTCATTGCTTTCTAACAACCCAAACAGGAGGCGAGTGTACCACAGATAAATCGATGATATTCCCAGTCTGACACAAAGAGAGACTGTTTCACCAAGATGGTGACCGAATTAGCGTCATATCAGAAGTAATCAGAACTGAAGACTTTCACTTTCTATATGAGAGTTTATGCCTACCTAACAACGAAACACTCAGCTGAGCAGTACATAAACAATTCAAATGGATCGTTCAGTAACACTCTTGCCCTCCTCCTCCCCTCCCCCCCCCCCCAAAAAAAAGGACAAATCCATGAAGCTGAGAATTGTACAGAACTTTGTAGCGCCCCTTATGGCTCGCCAATGCTTAATTGAGGAGTTTACTCTTTACACATTGTTCACAAACGTATGACTAGTTGACTTATAGAAAATTTAGTATCCATGGCGAAATGAAAGCCATTCATACCGGGTTGGCTCTAACAGTGAATTTCTAACTCCAACTCCGCAGAATGTCTTCACTCACAAGTTTTCTGTGAACTGGCCGGACGTATACTTGACTAGCCGACGAGTGGTCTCCGCAAATATGAAAAATGTACTGTCTGGCTAATCTCACCCAAGATTACACAGTTTTCCGTTTTCTCTACAGGCTATATAGGTCAAAAACAAGGTTTTCCCAAAGAATAAAAGAAGCCAGGTCAGTCCGGTTTGATAATGGGACCGCGAAAACCATATCTAGTGAAGTCCCCGCATGCCTCCCTGATTCAGGCAATCCGAAGTTTGTAGACGAGTTCTCCAAAGGGATTTGCACGAGGACTCGGTAAGTGTCGACTGCGGTTCATGGCCGATATTTAACGAAAACTGAGTCAGTTGCTATCTGGTTTTCACCCCAACTACGGGCTGACAAAAGCGATTCATCAAGTCGCTCTATCTCCGCTGACCCACGAAGAGTATCCACGATTCAGCCTATGGCTCGAAGAAGTAATCGAAAAAGGTTCACTATGAGACTAAGTAAACCAACTCCAAATCACACTAATCCCACCCCCCCCCCCCCCCCCCCCCACATAGTTTCCGCTTTGAAAAACACAAAGCGACTCCCTCCTTTTCCTAAAGTTAACTAATTAATACCCTTCTAAAACAACCTTTACTCGTAAGCATTCAAAGCAACACATACACGTATCTAAATCAGACTGGAAGGGGAAGTAAGTAAAACCACACATGTTCGTTACCGACTGGTTCTGAGTACGGCTGTAGATATCTTCAATAAACCTTCGTTCCAGATAGTTGGCTGGAGCTGGGGACATTCTGTTAGGCTCTGGTTGTTCAGCTAAGTAATTTCACTTCAAAGGGGATGAGTGCAATCGGTTAAAATAATAATAATATGATGTTTCACACCAATATTTTGAATTTCTGTCAAGTGATAGATCAGTTATTCCAGTAAAAGATACAAGCAACGAAATCACTCCCACCATCGGGTAGTTCAAAAAGCGAATCTAGGATAATCAGAAGTAAAACGATGGCTATCAGATAGACAGACAAATAGAGGGACAGACATCGAGAAAGACAGGCTGATAGATAGATAGGAAGACGGACAGGCAGGCAGATATGTAGACAGACAGACAACAAGACGGACAGATTAGTAGAGAAACCGATGTTCTTTTACTCGAACCGAGAAGAAAACGACTGTGATGACATCCAGTACATGCGATTTACATGCGTTACGTACGATGTTGTATGATTCCTGTCCCAGAAAACCACCGTACCACCAGAGAGACAGAGAGATAGATAGTGATGAAGTAGTTAAACAGGGGCCGAGATAATTGGGGATTATAAAATTCGACCCAAGAAAGGAACGAGGATAGATACAACCTATCCCAAGTTTACTTCTAGTAGCCACGTTTACCAAGTGTTCAGAAAAGACCAGAGCTAACGTTGTGTGCTAATCTGCTCCAAGTTTCGCAATCGGTTCCTTTTGGTAAAGCGTTGGACCACTGTGATCTTATGGTTCACCTCGTCTACTACGCTCATACTTTTTAGTGAAATGATGGAACAGCGTCATTTATGTTCCAATCTGAATTAGATGATTGAAGAATGTATTCGGTTCAGGGGTGAAACAAACGCTATAGCTCTGCAAAGATCAAAGTGACCTGATTACCTCTCCAAGTTAATTATTCTGCTTTCAGATGAATCATCCAATACAGGTTTACACTTTTTCTCAATGTTATGCAATCTGCAACTGTTTGTTCAGATCATACCACACTATAATTATGATAACTGTCAATACGTTATTGTTATCAGACGGCATACCAACAGCGGTATCCTTCTTAGCAAGCAACCGTGCGAGTGACCAGAGTCACCTTGAATTCTGTACTAAACAAAAATATGAGTGAGTAAGTCAGTAACATCAATATAAACAGATACATTTACCATTCACGCGATTGGCCTTCCACACAGAATAACTGCAACAAACACCACAACAACACACAAATTGTCACCTCATTGGTCCACAAAACAGAACGAATGAGAATAAAGTAAAGCAACCAATAAAGATAAAACGCACCCAACGATCAACATCAGCAGGTGATCCGACGTAAGTCCGTTTCTGTCGGACAAATAATGCACAGACACAGAAGGTACAGATACGATGTTTATTCTGACATGAATCAGGCACGTTGAACTAAAGCCAACACACGATCCATTTCTAACTTAATGACATTAGCAGGTAAGTTTCCCGATTTACATCAGTCAGTTGTGTTCCATGAGGACGACATTTTCGATGACGTGAGGAAATTCGTTATTATCTAACAGGATGATCATCCCTGATCTAACAGAAGAAATCTGAGGATTCTACGGTCGTGCTGCAAAACTGGTCCAAAAGCAGTGTGGTGGAGGCTAACATAGAAACCATAACACTAAGTTAGACAACATGAACAAGTCCCAGTCCAATGCACGCTGGATCAGTCCAGCCCTGAGTAAAAGTTTTCCACTCATTTTACGGCACCCTCGGTCTTTATAACTCGTGTCCTCTGTTCAATGCTGTTTGACTGTGTAACGGTCTGGCGGTAGGCCGCCATATTGGTGTCTGATGAGTGTAAGTGTAAAAACCGGATGAGACACTTACTTAGCGTTAGCCTCACCGAGATTTCTGTGATTTTAGAACAAGTACGTCGAACGCTCGCAAAAGATCATTGGTCCTTACATACGGCAACGGCACAACCCCCACAATTCGATTCCAAAGCCAAATTAATAAACGATCAATCACGAAGCTGAAATTTGCATTTTGGACTTGCAAAAGATAGGCTTTGCGAGTTTGGTAAGAGTATGAAGTACGTCTGATCTTATTTACAGCGAGTTTTATCAGATAGCACAGTTCATACCGAGTCTTCTTTACTGCGTCCTGTTTCGTAACTTCCGTAGCTAAATATCATAACGACATCAGTCTTCGATGGTATCGCTCATCATGAAAATATGACCGGTTACTTTCAATCAACGTGAATTTCAGACTCTACACCAGTATTTCAGAATTAACCGAGAGTTATGTGTTTTATGTAACCCTTTATTTCTAGTTATATGAAAACAGGCCACGGAGCTTCCTCGACCCGGAAAATGTATTTCGACCTCTGAGTGACCGTTTTCCACCCGTGTTACTCAGCTATCAACGTTCTCATACTTATCATCTGGCTAATAAATGATAGATCGAAATTTTCCCTTCGTAATTACTAATGTTGGATGGACCATCATTCATTCCTGAAGCATCGCTGTACTCTGTGCGCTCGTGAACTACGGACTTCTACGTCCGCCAAAAGCACAATATGCTTTTCTGTTTATCTCAGTCGGATGGAAATTTTCTCAGTTGCTCATTCAGCAGCATTCCACAGAACTTTACTGTAATGGCTAAAATTTTGGGTGATTACAAATCAGCATAGCAGAAGAAACCAACGAACACAACGGTCGTAGGAGCATCATTGTCATCAGCACCAGCAGTAACATAAACAAAAACCTAAACTGTAGTTCTTTGTTTGTTTGTGCTATTCTCGAGTGCAGCCGGTTGAAATTTATCCAACGGAGTAGGTTTTATTTCTGATCTTGCTGGAACGTCGAGTTACTGATGGAACAACTCAAATGCTAAGTATTCATGCATTCACAATTCTGTGCTATTTTGTGTAAGTCAGTAGAAAGAGCTAAGATTCGCATCATGATAACACAACCACGTGATTACAAATGAAACCACATGGTGAAATCAATTTCTTTCAGAAGATTCAACCAGTCTGTGGCTTGAAGCAGATCCCGTGTGTGGATTTTATTGTACGATTCATCAAACTGCAAACTTTGTCGACATTTGAGCACTAGTGGATTTGCAGCATTACTCGAATATCCTGGAAAGTTGGTGTCACTAGTGATGAGATCTGACAGAGTGGAGTGACCAAGCAGTAAGTGTTTTGTTTTGGGCTAAGGAGAAATTCCTAAGTTATTTTTAATAAACTGATTTTTTACCGGTGAATTTGTGATATGCTTCAGACTCAGTAACAAGGATAAATATCGATGCACATTAAAATGTGACCAACTTGAATACTGTACTTTCGGAACTTTGACCAACTTCGCGGCGTCAGAATGAATAACTAAGTAAATTTCAATCACAAAATATCTGTGCCCAGTTTGTTCACATTGTTCACCATAAATTAGCGGTGAGAGTGAGTCTCGGTGAAATGGGGCCGCCTCAGGCCATCCATGCAGCACGAAATATATATCCGAAATTCCGTGACAGAAAAGCTTACGGAAACGAATGTCGCTAGTAAAACGTGAAAATTCCAATCAGGAATCCGGATGACTCAGGCTGAGCTGACCTAACACCTGAAGATAGTTGAAATTCAGCCAAAAGAACCAGTTTCATATTGACTTGATCGGTTTTAATTTGCTTCGGCTGAACCATTTTGTAGGTGATTGACTTCTGTACTGCTTGGCGTGCTATACTATCAGACTGTCTGAAGAAGTTTAAAGCACTGTTGGGTCGGCGGTTGTCAGATGGTCATCCTGAAGGGCTTCCGACTCTTGTGCCTCGCGTTCACATCCTCGCGTAGCCGCTGTCCACTTCTCTTATTCATAGGATCTAACTAGCGGCAATCCCCGTACTGAAATATTGTACTACTATTACGTACTAAAAAGGAGCTAGATGTAGATAAACAATACAATAACAACAACTGGAATATTGGAACACTACTCACTACCAGATATCCCACCTAAGGAATGTGCACAGCATTTACCTCCCCGAACTCCCTAGAAGCTCGGTAATCATTCGATCGAATTGAATCCAACCCAGTAGCTCATATAGCCTTGTCAGCTGGACCGATTTTCTTAACAGCCTTGGGTTATACCTTTAATCTCGTCCACCTCTTCAGAGGTAAAAGTCTTTTCGTGCCGAACACTTTCTGACCGAGGTTTTGGAGCTCGGTTACCCTCGACCTCGTTCAGCCTGCTTGTCGAGCGGTTTGCCAAGGTGTGACCACTGAAGTACGCCTCAGCTTCGCGGAGGGGCAGGTGAGAACCAGAAAACTAATGGAAACCAAAGAGATAAACAATACCTGAGGAGCACATTAGTCTACTAACTCATAGGTGCTACTTCTATCAGACACTCCATACACCCAACGGAGTTTGGGATATGACAAATAACTAGTGGTTTTCAATGACTCTTGGTCATCGGGTTAGTTTCATCTTAAAGCGACGGCTTGAGGATAGGCAACTGTGTCAGTTGTAAAACAAACATCGCAGAATGAAGATGTCTCCCTAGAAATTGACAGATGTAGAAATAATCTACTTGAACCCAGAAGATGAAAATCCTATACACAGAGGAAAAACTCAACCATTCTACAACTGCAACATCGTACAAAGTGCCAGAAAATATGACTATTTGAAGCTCATATCTCAGCAACTCGGAATAAACATAACACACACAGGGACATTGCAAAAATTGATCCAGGAATGGTGTTGCAAGGGAGCCTCGAGAAAAGGAAATTATCGACGAACTATGCAACACTGGGGACGAGAATCCATCAATAATTCTCGCTCGGACTAAAAAAATATTTGAGTCTGGAAGTTCCGGTTTGATCATCGGTGCGACCTCTGTTGATCGACCCCCTTGATAACCATGGCTACAGCACGAAATAACTTACAATCCAGTCCACTGAGCGCAACAGCATTGATGTCAAGACAAAGCGCGCTCAATATGCAGGATGGTTAAAAGCTCAAGGAAGCTTCATGTTACGACCTACTACAACGTTTGGTGCTCTCGATCGATCGGACGATCTGTTAAATAAAAACCTTGCTGTCAAATCAAGGGGCGAACCTGAATATCACTGCATGCCTTTCGACCCCTGGGATGCTACATTATGGATGTCACAAAAATAACCAGCCAGATTTTCAATAGGTTCTTGGAAGCGTGCTCCTTTAGGGTGAAGACTGAACAGTCCAATACCGAGGTAGTGTTTACTTTTGACAATGCACCTACTCATCATTGGGCATCTGAAGCTCGTTTGGCCATCAGACATTCTTTCCGTCTTCTCCTTCCGTATAGTCCACTGTTCAAGCCCAATGAAAAGACATTTAGCTGTTTTAAAAGTCTGGTGAGAGTTTTGTTGAAAGAACAGAAAAGTTCATGAGAGTACCCAAAGGACAGTCTTCCAGGATGCATAGGTTCCCTTTATTACAAAAAATTTGCCATGAATCCATTCACGATATCGCAATAACTGCTTCCTAAGGTAGTCACAGTTTCACGTTCATGCAACCGTTCAAAGACCTTTTAGATTTATATTTATATGTATTTCATAACCTAAATTGCTTAATTTAAACTTTTACGTAGAACTCATTCATTTGTGATGGACTACTCTTAGACTATGACGCAAGGCTCTTAAACTACGGGGCAAGACTGTAAAATTGCACAAAATTCTGTGGCAAAAGGGATGTTAGTCTATTCTCGAAAAGTCAGTTTAACACTTTGTCTGGATCTTCTGTTTACAACTTACCTGATCACACAATAGCCTAGTTTAACACCGGTTCACTGATCACTCATTCATGAAAGACATCTTGGGAACTGGAGTCTGTAAGGTTTTGTTGTCTCCTAGAAACTCACATTCCATTGTGATCAGATAAATTTTCCGTTAGTCGGATAAAGAAATGTCACCGTGTTTGCAGTGTAACGGACCAGTCCCCACATCATGGACCTGCTACTTCGGTAGTAAGATATATGGGACGATTTTTTATTTATTAGAAGTAGCTGTGTTACGTCAACACCTCCTGCTGGTCAGGGATTTTACGTAAATAACTAACATCTCTGCTAGAATTTCTGCATGAAAATTGAATGGGAGTATTAGACGTCAAATATTAGTAGTAGTTTCAAACCAGAATGTTCGCTATCAGTTTCTATAAGGTATCAATTCTTGTCACTAAAACGTGACTTCCTCGCTGAACGCAAACCAGTACTGCTAATCGCGAAACTTACCACAAAACGTCATTTCGTTTCAGCTGGCTCATGCCACCCATAACGACTGGAATCCATTTCTTCTTACAATAACCGGGATTATTTTTTTAATAAGCTATGTCAGTGGAAACGGATAATTACAACAGACAATCGGGTAACGAAGACCCGGTAGACACTGGGCAGCCCTCTGAAAATTCGTTAGACTAACATGAATCAGGTAGAACGCTTATCGTACACTTACCAGCCCCACAAAATCTATCTTTTATACGTCAAAAATTCACACTTCAGCTTCAAAACCGGTCATTTTTTGGTTTGATTCCGGAAACGAAAGACGAGAGAGTACAGTCAAATGTTACTGAGCGAAGGACGCGAATGAGAGTGACTGACGGTGCAGTAAAGTGGGTGGAAAACATTCAGCTAGAGCTCCATTTATCCAGGGTGTGCACCACTAGAACTTATTCCTGTTCTATTGAACCTAATACTAGAATTTCATAGCCGCCTTAACTACATTGCATTTTGATTAGTTCTTCTGCGTGACCATAGAATCCCGGGATCTCTTCTTTTAGATCGACAGTATTTACTAAATTCGATCACTCTCAGCTAAAAAGAACTATCTGGCTTTAGGAATAATGCTTTCGCTGTCCGGTAATGAGCAAAGAAAAAGATTGATTCTCTAGCTATATGAACAAAAGCAATGTGGGTCCTTCCTAAAACAAAATCTCTTTGCTTTATCAGACTGTATCTTCTCCATTGAACACTAAGAACATGGTGAATCGGAAGTCTTATCTGCAGTGTCCGCTTTAGTTCTTGTTTTAGCCGTGTTTCAGAGTGTGTCATCCGCGTCAGAATAAACAGCGTATCTGTACCTTCTGTGTCTGTGCATTATTTGTCCGACAGAAACGGACTTACATCGGATCACCTGCTGATGTTGATCGTTGGGTGCGTTTTATCTTTATTGGTTGCTTTACTATATTCTCATTCGTTCTGTTTTGTGGACCAATGAGGTGACAATTTGTGTGTTGTTGTGGTGTTTGTTGCAGTTATTCTGTGTGGAAGGCCAATCGCGTGAATGGTAAATGTTTCTTTTTATATTGATGTGATCGAATAATCTCTTTGCTATAGTCAGTGTTCCGATAACATACACCTTGATCACTTCAGCAGGGGTTGCCATTGCGATAAGTGGACCTATTTTCTACCCCGGTCGGCTTGTCAATGCATTGTTTTGATGGTGTGCAACGGATAACAGCCCATATAAAAGTAGTTGAGTAATAGTTTAGAAAGTGTTATTCTAATTTTTAAACTCACTCTTCATTGCGAATACATTGGTGGACAAGGTTAATAATTAACAACAGAGACTGGGTTGTACTCGCTCATCCCTTATTGATTCCAACTGTTTGAAGTTAGGCATAGGCTTACACGACCGGATTGTATTATCTGTGTGCTAGCAACAAATTCGTCTTTCTTGTCTCCACTTCAATTATAGGCTGCCAGTTCCTCTCCGTCTCCCTGTCCCCTCGTCTGGCACATCTATTATGCTGACTTTTCGGTAAGCGAGCAATAAAATGATTATTTGGAGCACTTCGTCGTTTTCGATGTAAAAAACTTTACTAAATACGTTTACAGAGGATCCACATTCTAACTACTTAATTCCTTCAAAGTAACCACCGTACTGACACGGAAAATAAGCACCTACAAAGAGTTCAAATTTTAGTGGTGTTTTAAGCTTGTACAGGTTAACGTATACTGTGAGCTTCTGATCGGTCAGGTTTGTGTTAACAGAGCAGACTATCCTTCCCTAGTTTAATTCACTGCATCCTATGCACCACGGTGATGTCACCACGACCGGAAATGGCACGTTTGTGCTCTCCATTAAGTTAGTTCCGACGCAGAGATGGCTGAAGTATGACGGCCGTTGCACACAGTTCAGTACTTTGGTTCAGTGTAATGGCAAGAACATCTGGGACTCCAGTCTAAGTGTAAACAGTTTCCGCAACAGGGAGAAGAAAAAACGGAATCGTTCCCGGAGTAACCTACAATGTAGAAAATGGATTTTGCCAAGGAAGGAGAGAGAAAGCGGAAAACATTAAACACAGTCCAGATGGATAGATTTCGCAGGTGGCTACACTCGGATGAAAAACGAACACCGCGAAGGTTTAAAAAAAAGCTCACAGCCCGTAAAACGCGCTTTATCCAAGCAAAAGCAAGCATTATCCCGAAGTGAGCAGAGAAGATGCTGCATCCAAAAAGGAAAAACATGGATAATCACGAGGGAAAATCATGCCCAAAGAACAAAACGAATGAAAAGCCAAACTAGCAGGAGAAGGAAAACACCGGGAAAACAAAAAGGTGCGTGATAAATTGAAACTTCCAAAAGCCTAAGAGGAAGAAGTTTGTCAAAGGACAGATGAAGAAAACAGACAAACAAGAAAGTGGTGAAGAGAAAAGAGAAGCACAAGGTTGTGAAAACGATGCAGAGGAACTGGAGAACAACGATGGTGATGATAACAAATGACAGCGGGAAAATGACCAAAATGACCATGAAGAAGACAAGGAAGAACAGCCTGATGAACGAGAGGTTCATCTTGATGAAGACGATGATGATGATGATGATGATGATGATGATGATGATGATGATGATGATGATGATGATGATGATGATGATGATGATGATGATGATGATGATGATGATGATGATGATGATGATGATGATGATGATGATGATGATGATGATGATGACCTATAGAATGATGATTACCATGAAGATTATGATTAGGATGAGGATGATGATAATGATCATGATGATGATGATGATGATGAAGGTGATG